>CM053622.1:605979074-606015041 GCA_028646595.1 Phalanger gymnotis
TCATCCTTCTCATTTCTCTTCCCAATTTTTCCTCTACTTCTCTAACTTGCTTTTCTAAATCCTTTTTGAGTTCTTCCATGGCCTGAGACCAGTTCATGTCCCTCTTGGAGGTTTTTGTTGTAGGCTCTATGACTTTAACTTCTTCTGACTGTATGTTTTGGTCTTCTTTGTCACCAGAGAAGGACTCCAGAGTCTGAGAGTGAATCTGGATGTGTTTCCGCCGTCTGGCCATGTTCCCAGACAACCTACCTAACCCTTGAGTTTTTCAACAGGGTGTGACTAAAGAGTTCTATGTTCCACGCCTGGGCGGATGCGCTGCCTCACCAGCACTCCTCCTTCCCCAAGAACCCCCCACCTGGACTGGGCTTAAATCCTCAGCAGGCTCTGCACTCCTGCTCTGATCAGCCACCCAATTCCTCCCATCAGGTGGGCCTGGGGCCAGAAGTAACTGCAGCTGAACTTCTAAAGCTGCCCCGCCTCCGTTGCCTCAGGGGCAGTGGCCGAACCGCAAACTCCGTCCAGTCCCGCAGCTTTTCCCACTAACCTTCTCTGTCGTCTTTGCTGTTTGTGGGTTGTGAGGTCTGGTACATGCCCCAGCTCAGTAATTCAGCATGCTAGGGCACTCTCTGCTCCACTCCTGGTCTCATAGGTCCGCGGTCTGCCGTGCCGCACCTCGCCTCGCATGCTGGGCTCTGCTTGGCTCAGCTCCGCTCCCCTCAGTTGGGATCTGGGAGTTCCGTGTGGGACAGACCTCACCCTGAGACCATCCAGGCTGTCCTGGGCTGGAGCCCAGCTTCCCTCTGCCACCCCGTGGGCTCTGCAGTCCTAGAATTGGTTCAGAGCCATTTTCTTATAGGTTTTTGGAGGTACTTGGTGGGGAGCTCATGCCAGTCACTGCTCTCCAGTCGCCATCTTGGCTCCGCCCCCAGACTTTCTTTTTCTTGTATTTGTCTTCCCAGCACTTAGCACAGTGCCTGGCATACAGAACTTAACAAATACTTATTGAATGACTGACAAGTGGCATGGTAAGGCTACTTTTTGCCTTGGTTATTTACAGGAGAAGGAGTCTTTCCCAAGCAATAGAGATGTGCTGTTATGGAAAGAGAGCCAGATTTGAAGTCAGGAACTATATGAACCATAGGGAAGATATTTAACCTTTCTGAGCCTCAGTTTCTTTCTCTGTAAAGTGAGAGTGATAATATATGCATTGCCTACTTCATGGGGTTGTTGTGAGGAAACTGCTTTACAAAATTTAAAGTGCTGCAGAAATCTGAGCTACTAATATCATCAACACACTTTCAGTGAATACTGGAGATAATGCTGTTTAAAAAAAGTTGACACTCGGTAAATGTTGATTTGGAAAGAATCCAAGAAATAGAAGGACCCTGAGACCTACCTATGGGCATATAGTTTCTTGACAACTGCTCTCCAACAAAATAGATTATCTTAGATACTTGTTTTATACCTATGGGCAAACCATGAATGTCAGATTCCCCTCTCCTTAACCCCATCATCACTATCATCTCTCAAACCCAGTGGAAATATGGAGCTCGTTACAGGGTGTGGTCATGTGCACCTTAGAATTTTAGGAAAAAATTTAAAAGGTTCCATGAACATGAAAGGAGTCATCATTTGACCAAGTAGTATGTCTAAACTTTTTTTTCTAATTTGCTGGAGGCAAGGTGATATGGTAGGAGGAACACCAGACTATACATTAGGAACTCTGATGATGACTGTGTCACTGACTTGCTTGTGTGAAATTGGGAAAATCATTTCACTTCTCTGGGCTTGTTTCCTCAGTTGTTAAATGAGGTTGTTGGCCTACACGATGCAATGGAACCCTGAAATTCTATGATTTTATGTCAGCTGAGTTTTCCAATTTGGCTGCCTTTCTGTGAGATTAGTACTTAATTCCTTGAGGGCAGGAAGGTCTGCTTTATTTCACCATGATTTCTAAATGTTTTGTTAGATGCTCCACTCAGTCCTCATTGTTCATTAGCATATCAGCACAGTGGTATGGGCAGCATTTGGAAGAAGCTGGGATGTTTAAGGGTTGAGGTGATAATTTTGAGGCTTATTTTCTCTTCAGTAAAATAGAGATGATAAAAGTAGTATTATATCACAGGTTTGTTGTGATTACCTGCTATGTGAATGGCTGAATTAGACAAATGTATGTAAAAATAATTTGAAATGGTAAAACTACATAAATATGATCTATTGTTACTAGTGACCTGAGTAGTTTAGAAATTGAAGTTTAGCAGATATACAGAATAACTTCCTTAAAGTTCATATTATAACACTACTGCCATCTTCCTAGTATTTCAAAGACATCTAGCTTCTGTCACTGTCTTCCCAAACCATATCTACTTCCTCTCTAGTCTGAACTTTTCTCTCTGCTCTTCAGGGAGGGAAAGGAAGAAGCAATGGTAAACAGTGGAAGTTCATTGAAAGCTAGAGAAATTTAATTTTGTTGTACATCTTCTACTCATTGAAAACAGAGGCATAGTAAGGTTGTATATTCGCCAAGATGATGACTATAATAATTGACAGTTATATACACTTTAAAGTTTGCAAAGCATTTCGTGTAATTGTCTTATTTGGTCATCACAAAACTGGTCAGTAACAGATGGTACAGACATAGTTCATTTTATTGTGCTTTGCAGATACTGTGTTTTTTTTTAAATTTTTTTTTCTTTTTACAAATTGAAGGTTTGTGGCAATGCTGCGTTGAACAAGTCTTTTGGTGCCATTTTTCCAACAGTGTGCACTCACACTGTGTCTCTGTGTGACATTTTGGTCATTCTTGCAACATTTCAAAGTTTTCCATTATTATTATTATTATTATTTTTTGAAGCATAGGTCTTTTTATTAATTAATTTATTTTTAGTTTTCAACATTCACTTCCATAAGATTTTGAGTTCCAAATTTTCTCCCCATCTGTCCTCTCCCCTACCCCAAGTTGGTATGCATTCTGATTGCTTCTTCCCCCAATTTGCCCTCCCTTCTATCATCCCCCCTCCCTTTTCTTGTTCCCTTCCTTCTGTTTTTCCTGTAGGTCAAGATGGATTTCTATACCCCATTACCTGTATATCTTATTTCCCAGTTGCATTAAAAACAATTTTTAACATTTGTTTCTAAAACTTTGAGCTTCACATTCTCTCCCTTCTTCCCTCCCCACCTACCCTCACTGAGAAGGCAAGCAATTCCATGCAGGTTATACACGTGTAGTCATGCAAAACACTTACGTAATAGTCATGTTGTGAAAGACTAACTATATTTCCTTCCATCCTATCCTGCTCCCCATTTATTCTATTCTCTCCTTTGACCCTGTCCCTCCTCAAAAATGTTTGCTTCTGCCCATTTGCCTCCCCATTTGCCCTTCCTTCTATCATCACTCCCTCTCTTATCCCTTTCTTCCCTAATTTCCTGTAGGGCAAGATACATTTCCATACCTAATTAGGTGTGTATGTTTTTCCTTCCTTAAGCCAAATCTGATGAGAGTAAGGTTCACTCATTCCCTCTCACCTTCCCTCTCTTCCCTTCCAATGTAAAAGCTTTTTCTTGTCTTTTTTATGTGAGATAATTTACTCCACTCTATGTCTCCATGTCTCCTTCTCCCAGTACATTTCTCTCTCATCTTTTAATTTTATTTTTTAGATATCATACCTACATATTCAATTCGCCCTACATTCCCCTCTCTTTATACATACATTTTATATACATACATATATATATATATACATATGTATATATATATATATATATATACATATGTATATATATATTTGTTCCCTCCAACTACCCTAATACTGAGAAAGGTCTCATGAGTTACAAATATCATCTTTCTATGTAGGAATGTAAAGAGTTCAACTTTAATAAGTCCTTTAAGCTTTAAGATTTCTCTTTCCTGTTTACATTTCCATGCTTCTCTTGAATCTCGTATTTGAAAGTCAAATTTTCTATTCAACTTTGGTCTTTTCAACAAGAATGCTTGCAAGTCCTCTATTTCATTGAATATCCATTTTTTCCCCTGAAGGATTACACTCAATTTTGCTGGGTAGGTGATTCTTGGTTTTAATCCTAGCTCCTCTGACTACCAGAATATTGTATTCTAAGCCCTCCAATCCCTTAACGTAGAAGCTGCTAAATCTCGTGTTATCCTTTCCACGATACTTGAATTGTTTCTTTCTGGCTGCTTGCAATATTTTCTCCTTGACCTGGGAACTCTGGAATTTGGCTACAATATTCCTAGGAGTTTTCCTTTTGGCATCTCTTTCAGGAGGTGACTGGTAGATTCTTTCAATTTCTGTTGTACCCTCTGATTCTAGAATATCAGGGCAGTTTTCTCATATAATTTCTTGAAAGATGATGTCTAGACCCTTTTTTTGATCATGACTTTCAGGTAGTCTAATAATTTTTAAATGACCTCTCCTGGATCTATTTTCCAGGTGAGTTGTTTTTCCAAGGAGATAGTTCACATTGCCTTCTATTTTTTCTTTCTTTTGGTTTTGTTTTATAACTTCGTGATTTTTCACAAAGTCATCAGCTTCCATTTACTCCATTCTAATTTTTAAGGAATTATTTTCTTTTTTCTCTTCTTCCATTTGGCCAATTCTGCTTTTTAAAGCATTGTTCTCCTCATTGGCTTTTTAGATGAACCTCTTTTGCCATTTTGGTTAGAGTATATTTTAAGGTGATTTTTTCTTCAGCATTTTTGGAGTCTCCTTTAGCAAGCTGTTGACTCATTTTTCATAATTTTCTTGCATTGCTCTGATTTCTCTTCTCAATTTTCCTCTACTTCTCCTACTTGATTTTCAAAATCCTTTTTGAGGTTTCCCATGGCCTGAGACCAATTCATATTTTTCTTGGAGGCTTTAGATGTAAGAGCTTTGACTTTGTTGTCTTCTTCTTGTTTTATGTTTTGATCTTCCTTGTCACCAAAGTAAGATTCTATAGTCTGATTTTTCCATGCTGTTTGCTCATTTTCCCATCCAATTACTTGACTTTTTAATTCTGTTAAAGTAGGGCTCTGCTTCCAGCGTGGAAGGCATACTGTCCCAAGCTTCGGGGGTTTTGTGCAGCTGTGTTCAGAGATATTTCTAGGGACCTCTCAAAGGAGAGGTGTTTATTCCTCTCCTGGTCTGTGCTTTGGTCTGTGATTGAGCACAAATACTCTCTTCTGCCTTGGAACTGTGAGGAGGATTCCCTCTCCACTGCTGCTACCAGCTCTGCCATGCCAGTGCTCCTCCTTGCCCCAGGACCGCCACCCAAGACTGTAGCCCAGATCCAAGCAAGGGCAAAGGAGGAGAATCCCGCCTCAATGTCAGCAAAGAGATCCCTGAAATCCCCCTCTGATCAGCTGCTCCATCCCTCTACTTTCTGATGGTTGAGAGTTCTGGAAGCAGCTACTACTACTGCTGTACCCACCACCACTGCCACCATCCTGGGGCTGGGGCTGGACCACACTCCTGTCTCACCCGGGTCCTGCAGACCTTTCCTACTGACCTTCTAAGTTGTCTTTGGCATTTGTGGGTTAAGAAGTCTGGAAACCACCACAACTGCCAGGGATTCAATGTCCCGAGGCCTACTCTGGCCCTGTATGTGCCTGCACAGCCCACACTGGACTGTATTCCTCTCCCAGCCTGGTGCAACAGACCTTTTCTGTTGACCTTCCTGGTTGTCTTGGGCTGGAAATTTGTTTCACTCTGTCATTTTGTAGGTTCTGCTGCTCTAGAATTTGTTTAGGGTCATTTTTACAGTTATTTGGAGGGGCTTGGGGGGGAGCTCAAGCAATTATCTGTTTTTACTCTGCCATTTTGGCTCTGCCTCTCAGTTTTTCATTATTATTATATCTGTTGTGGTGAACTGTGATCAGTTATCTTTGATGTCACTATTATAATTGTTCTGGGGCATTGCTAACCATATAAGAGGTGAACTTAATTGACCAATGTTGCACATGTTTTCCATCTCTTGCCCTCCACTTAGGCCTTTCTATTCCCTGAGTCACAACAATATTGAAATTAGGCTAATTAATAACCCTATAGTGGCTTCTAAGTGTTCAAGTAAAAAGGAAGAGTCAACAAATGAGGCAAGCTTCATTGTTAACTTTTTAAAAATTGCTACATCCACCCCAGCTTTCAGCGACCACTACCTTAATCATTCAGTAGCCATCAACATTGAGGCAAGACCCTCCATCAGCCAAAAAAATTGTAACTCCCTGAAGGCTCAATGATGGTTAGCATTTTTAGCAATAAAGTAATTTTTAAATTAAGATATGTACATTGGGGCAGCTAGGTGGTGCAGTGACTAGAGCACTGGCCCTAGAGTCAGGAGGACCTGAGTTCAAGTGCAGCTTCAGACACTTGACACACTACTAGCTGTATGACCTTGGGCAAGTCACTTAACCCAAATTGCCCTGCCTTACTCCCTCCAAATAAAAAAAGCTATGTACATTGGGTTTTATTTTTTGCATAATACTCTTGTATACTTAAGAGACTACTGTATAAGTCTAACTTTCATATGCATTGAGAAACCAAAAAAAAATTGTGTGACTTGCTTTATTGTAATATTTGCAACTGAATTTGCAATATCTGCAGAGTATGCCTGCACTAGCACCTACCTCCAAGTGTTGCTGTGAGGATGAAATGAGATAATAACTGTAAAGTGCTTAGGACAGTGCCCCTTCACAGTGTAAGTGCTACATAAATGTTAGCTATCATTACTAGAACCCAGGACTCCCAAGTTCACTTGTGTTCCCTCTACAAGGTGATGTAAGTTATATCACAGCAATGTAGTGTCAACTTCTAAAGAATAAAAAATAAAATGTCTACAATAAAATGATGTTGGGAACATCAGGGAATATACACAGGTGATGAGACATATTGCATTTTGGTAAAATGTAGTAATCTGGATGGAAGCAGTAGAGAATGAGCTGGAAATGTACCAACTATGGAGGAGCTCGAACTAGGGAGTTTGCATTTTGTTTGGTGGGCTATTGAAGAATTTTTACAAGATGAGTGATATAATCATATCTCTGCATAAGCTAATGTAGTATAGTGGAAAAAGTGCTGGACTTAGAGGCAGGTGGGGCCTAGGTTCAAATTCTGCCTTTCATACTCATTAGGTTTGTGACTGGTTAAGTCAATTCGTTTCTCTGAGCTTCTATTTCTTTAACATTAAAATGGAGATAATTTATAAGGTAAATTTATAATTTCTAGGATTTATATATTTATATATAAATATATTTGTATTTTTGTATGTATTTATATATAATTTATAAATTATAGATGATTTATTATTTATAGGATCAAATGAGACATTTATTAAAGTACTTTGTAAAAGTTAAAGCACTGAGAAAATGACAGCTATCATTATTTTTATTATTAATTATCTGGAAGCAATAAAGGTAGTCAGTCAACAGGCATTTATTTGATATTAATTATATGCCAGGCACTGTACTAAGTGCTGGAGACAAAAAGTTGAGAAATATCATCCCTGATCTCAAGGAATTCACATTCTAATGGAGAAAGACAACCCGCAAATAACTGCACACATACAGGATACATTAATGTAGTGAAAATATAAGGCAAACTCAGAGGGAAGATATTAGCATAGAGGTGGGGCTTTAGGGGCAGAGAGGAGTATGGGAAAAACATTTTGCAGAAAGCTGTATTTGAACTGAGTGTTGAAGGAAGCCATAGAAGCCAGGAAACTGAGATGAGGAGGAAGAGCATTCCCGGCATGAGGTACAGCCAAGGCAAATGCACTAAATCAGGAAATGCAATGTTGTATGTGAAGAATGGCAAGTGGGCTATATTGTGCCTAGATTATGGTGTTTGTGGAGGAGAGTAAAATAATAAGAAAACTGAAAAAGGAGGGAGGGGCCAGGTTGTGAAGGGCTTTAAATGCCAAAAGGAAAAACTTATATTCATTTTTAGAATAGAAATAAGTTTGGATTCAGTCAAAGCGCCGCACTTGAGGACCTAGAGGGCCACATGTGGCCTCGAGGCCGTGTGTTCCCTATCCCTGGCCTGGTTGGATCCTGATGGAGTGAATACTAGTTAGTTAGGTCTTCCCACTTGATGTAATAGCTAACTGTTTCTTTATATTAAACCTCTGTCTTTCCTGGCAAAAGCAAAGATTATTCTTCTGGTGGCTGTAGAATTGCTGTTATGATTATTGTGAGGTAGATAGCAAAAGTTTGATTATCCCCATTTTACAGACAAGTAAAAGAGCTGATTTGTTTAAGGTGGTGCAGCTGATCAGTGCTCCAACTCATGCATTTCCCATTACACCATACTGCTTCTAAAAGTTTAATGAGCTTTTATCATGTGGTTTGCTCTGTACTCATCCTTTCCATTTGTTATCTGTTTCATGGGAATCATAACTACGTATTTATAACATAAACTATAAAATACTAGGATTAAATGTAATCATTTTGGTTATCGATTTAATACTGAAATTTGTTGGAAAAGCCTTCTACAGTGGTTATAGCCTGGAAACAATTGGTTTGTTGTAGGATTAAAATAAAAATTCTTCTAGTTCCTATTCCCATAACTATGTAGCATTCCTTCGAATGAACGAAACAGCTTTTGGCATTAACAGTAGTCCACCCTGATTTCTCAGGAAGTCATTTAGACATTATAAACCATGCTTCACATAGGAGAAAGGAGAGGACTGGGAATTTACTTAGTACAAGGACCTTGGAGGTCAAACTTGTCATTTAGAAACCTCTGAGATATATGACTTGCATTTTATGCCTCTAATGGTAGGTGCTGAGTGTGTGAGCATTTTAGTCTTCGCATTTTCAAGTCAAGTCAAATCAACAAGCATTTATTAAGTGCTTACTTTCTGCCAATCACTTGGCTAAGGTTGGGAATACAAGTAAAAGCAGAAGAAAGACAGTAGGGGCCTTCCAGGAATTTACATTTTAATGAGGGAAGACAACACCCAAAGAGAAGGTGAAAAGGGGATAGACCAGAGGTACTCTAGTCGGGGAGAATAGTCTGAAGTGAAGAGCAGAGTTTGGAGAGGAGTCATTAATGACTGGCCTGGGCACTTCCTCAAAATGGACACTTAAGTGTAGAAGCACTTATCTGAGTATATGGATTTCAGGGTTAGAATCATAGGTTTATAGACAATTACAGATTACTTTGGAGATCATCAAGTGTAAGTCTCTTATTTTAAAGATAAGGAAGCTGAGAGTTCTATCACTTATTTTATGTCATACAAGCCAGAAAATGGAAGAACTGGGATTGGAATCTTGGGAATGAGGAAATCAAGGATCTCCTGATTTCCATTTTGGTGTCTGATTCCTAACACCATATCATCTTCCTTTACTTTATTGAGCATTCATGGGCTAGCCAAATTAAGGAATGGAATTAAAATAACATCCAGAAGTCATAGGCACCAGAAAGACACCAGGGTCAGAACATTTGGGTTTAAATACTACCCCTGAGCCTTACTACTCTTGTAACCTTGGTTAAGTTACTAACTTTCCTGGGTCCAAGTTTCCTCCCCTATAAAATGAGGGGGTTAGATTAGATCGCTTCTGAGGTCTCTTCTATCAATAACCTGACTCTGTGTCATAATTCAGTGTAGACAAGCCCCAAAGCATGTCACCCTCCACCCCATTCAATAAACTCTGATGTCTTCCATTGACTACAGGAGGAAATACAAAATGTTCTGTTTGTCTTTCAAAACAGTTCATAACCTAGCCACTTCCTACCTTTCCAGTCTTTTACACCTTACTCCCCAACCTTTACTCTTAGATCCAGTGACTCTGGCCTCATATCTGTTCCACAAATAACACACTCTGTCTTTCAGCTCTAGGCATTCTCTCTGGCTGTCCCCCATGCCTGAGACACTCTCCTTCCTCCACTCTGATTACTGACTTCTCTGGCTTCCTTTAGCTCCCAACTAAAATCATACCTTTGGTAGGAAGCCTTCCCCAATCCCTCTTATTTCCAATGCCTCTGTCCATTAATCATTCCTATTTATCCTGTATATAGCTTGCTTTGTATATATTTATTTGCATGTTCTCTCCCCCATTAGAGTGTAAGCTCCTTGAAGAGAGAGACTGTCTTTTGCCTCTTTTGTATCCCCTGTGTTTTCCTGGCACATAGTAGGTGCTTAATAAATGTTTATTAATTGAAGCTTAAAAATGTTTAAATATGGCATTAGAGTCTAAAATATGTGTATTAGATAGATGCTTTAGATGTATATTATTGGACAATAGTAATGAGAAGAGGTAGAGGGAACCTCTAACACTTCCTTTAAGAAGAATACATCTTAAACTATTCAGAAACAAGGAGATGAAGACCGTGAGTATAATGGAGATATGGAGGATGGCAAAAAAGTGAACTGAAGTGAAAAGTGAAGAAAGTATGATGAATAAAAGCATATATTGATTATTATGTACCAAGCACTGTGATGGAAATCGGGATACAAATACAAAAGCAAAGGCAGTTCTTACCCTCAAGAAGCTAAAGTCTAACAGAGGAGACAACACTGGCCGTGGTTGTAGTTTACCAGACTTTTTGAGCATTTTAGAATATTTGAAGAGAGGCACATAAGATATATAAGGTAGGTGAAGTAGATGAGTAAATTTTCACTATAGTAAGAATAGTCCAGATAACAAGGACGTTGTAGTATACTTGAAGAAGAAGAGGAATATGAGAGAGAATATGAAGGAAGTAGCTGTAAACTAGCAGTTGTTAAAGTGTGGTCCTAGGAATGCTGAAGGTCTCCAAGAACCTGTCAGGGGGCCAGGGAATAAAAGCTTTGTTATTATTACTATTACTATGACTATGACTATGACTACAGCAACAACTACTACTTCTACTCCTATTAACTACATTATTTTCCTTCCTTTTCCAATGAAAATTAAATTAAATCTAATTATGTATCTGTGTGAGGCTGGATTTTCTTCATATATGTCATCCAAAACAACATTGTGACAGATTAAATGCAGAAGCTGATAGGAGAATCTAGCTGTCATTCATGAACTCAAATACTAAAGAGATTTAAAAAAATACAAAACAATGCCACTCTTCTCACTATTTTTTGTTTTGAAAAATACGATTACTTTTCATAAAATGTTATGTTAACATATAATGAGTTTATTTGAAAATGAATTAATACATATTTTTAAAATTATCATTTTAATTTTTCATGTAGTAAATATCAATAGATATTATGCAAACAAAAGCTCTTTGGGGTCCTCAGCTTTTAAGAATATTAAGTGGTCCTGAGACCAAAAAGTTTGAGAGCCCAGCTATAGGCAGCTAGGTGGTGCTGTGGATAGAGTACTGTGCTTACACTCAGGAGGAGCTGAGTTCAAATCCTACCTCAGATACTCACTAGGTATTTGACCTTGGGAAAGTTATTTGACCTCTTTCTGCTTCAATTTCCTCAAATGTAAAAAGGGGTGTAATCCTCACAGATTGTCACAAGGATCAAATGAGATAATATTTTAAAAGTTTTTAGCACAGTGCTTGGCACATAGTAGGTGCTAGGTAAGTGTTAGTTGTTATTATTATTAATTATTAGGATAATATCAGAAAGATAGATTCCATAATAATCCTGACGTTCCATTTTTAGGTGGTAGTGCCTTCAACTAACATGAGGGAAATTGGCAAACATACTGACTTTGGAGAAAAAGTGAGGAATTTGGTTTTAGTTATGCTACGTTTTTATTTTGGCAAGGCATCTGGTTATGCATCAAGTAAGAGGAATTTCAGGAACAGATAATGGAAGAAAAATAAATTCTGTAGAATTAGATGAAGGAATTGTTTGTGAGATATATAGAAAGCAACTGGCATTAAAGGGATGGTGTATAGAGAGATTTGGGGACCAAGATGGTCCCCCCAAAGAGACTACCATTGTTAATAGAAGGGAGGTGGGTTTGGAGAATCAAAGGCAAATTGTCAAGAGGCTTTGCTTTGGAAATTGAGGTTAAAAAGCATTTGGAAAAGGAGGGAGTGGTTAACATTGTTAAATAGCCGAGACATTAAAGGATAACCATGGTGATTGAGCATTTGGCCTTGATAAACCATTGGGAAACTTTGGGAATGGATGAGGCACCCTGGAATTTATAATAGGATATATTTCCTCACTGAATTGCGTGGGATTGAGGATTAAAGTGTTGGTTTCCCAGTGGAAGCGGGATGGACAATACCTATTGAAGAGAGCAGAGGTATCAAAGGCCCTGCCTGAACCAGATTAAAATGTAATTGGGAAATATCAAACAAAACAAATAAAAATACAATAGAATTTAGACAATCTTAGTGCCCCCTCACCATTTCTGTTTGAGTTTGACAATGCTGTTTACATTTTATAAAGAACTTTTATCAGGTCAATATCTTGATAATCAAAAATAGGCTGTGGGCTTTAGGGAAAAAATGAGAAGAGTCATGATGTTGGTTTGAAACTTATGGCCCCTCATTCACATTTTAAAACTGTGAAACAGTGGGTTGGGCTGTTAAGCAAGTGTGTGTTCTCTGGTTTTGCAGGAATGGTATGTACTTTGAATTCTCAAAATAGAATTTTAGTTTACTTTCTTGGTATTCCCAATGAGAAAAGTTCAGGCCATATTTATCAAAAATTACCAGAAAGCATTTATAGGAGGATTTTCTTTTGAACTATAGGAATTGTGGCTCTCTGTAGACATTCAGAGCATGCCTAGCATAAATATGTTCCCACCTTTAACCTATGAAGGTGATTTCATTGTTAAATGCTGTGCAACATTCAAGTCACTGAAAGAGAAAAGACATATATAATCAGAATGGCTTCCATTTTCTTTCTAGGAAGATATAATTGAAGGTGTGCTGCGTTTGAAACACAACAAATGGCTGCTCTTTAACTGGGATTTAATTTCAGAAAAGATAGTGACAGACTTTGAGGAGCAGGCTGTTGTTTTTTGAATGCTAACTGTGACTATGGATGCACAGTTTGTGAAGGTAGAACTTTCTGTTCAAGTTGCTTTCCCAGGTAATGCCATCTATTCCACTCTTCAAATGTTACTTTGTTGAAGCTCACATTCTGAGAAACAGTAATTATTCATTTTTCTCTCTCCTCTCTTACATTTGGTTTTCTGTTCATTGGCTCTTAAAGCACTGGCTTCAATCAAGGCTTTGTGCTTTTGGTTCTAATTTAGTGTTTCTATTATTTTGTGACTGATGCTAGATATGAGTTAGCTCAGATGAACAAATATATATTTTCTCAACCTAGCTCTCAAAGCAACCTCCTCACTTGGAGGTCCAGAAATGAGAAAGTGTAGATTACGGTTTTATGTTTGGCACTGGGTCTCCCAAGAATAAGCTTTCACATGCAGTTTTTCAGGCACCTTTGTGGTTTGGGTTATATTTTGACAGTTGCTAGGTAGCTTGAATCAGAGAGTACAGCTGTGCAATGTAACTTTTCTTTCCTCTACCTCATCCTTTCTGGAGAAAACTACCCTCCCCCCCCCAAAAAAAACCTAAACCCCACACTAACCACTTTTAAAATGTTAATGTCATGCAAAATATTTAGAGCCTGCCCAAGGGCTATGATATATAATGAAAGGAATTGAGATTCTGAGTAAGGATGCAGATTAGTAAATCAGAGCCAGATGAGAACTATTTCCAGTATGAAAACAAGTCAGCTTCTGATCCATTTAACTGAAAGGTGGATTCCTGCAATTGGAATCTCACCTGTCTCATTACTTTTCATGGGATGTTCGCTGTAGGGCAAGAAGGGACCTTAGGGCCCATCAAGTCTGTAGGACACCTACTATAGTGTTAGTGCTCATTGTGCCTAATGTTTCCAAAATAATTTCCAAATCCAATATGCTTCTATAATAAACAGCCAGGTGGAGAGATGGAATTCTTTGAAAGATGAAGTTAAAGGCAAGAAAAACTAAGCCAGTGGCATCATCAAATTTTACTTGAAAAAAGAATAGCTCTTACAAATTAGGCATACAAGATATAGAAATAGGTATAGAAAGGATCACAGGGAACTTTCCTATTAGGCTAGAAGCCCTCTCCAGGTGTGTATTTTCCCAACCTGGCTGTCTAAAAAGGTTTACTGTCTTATGTCAAGAAGTGGCAACTTACAAGTTGACATCAAATACAAGGAACGTTTTGTTTGGGTATATCCTTGCATTTTATCATACTCTCTTCCCCCTCCACCTCACTGCCCCGTAAAAAAAAAACCCAGGAAGAAAAGAAAGAAGTGAACTTTTTTTCAGACATTGCCTGTTGTGGTTTTTTTTCTTCAGTTCAAGTTCTTTGCTTAGGAATGCTAATTAATCATGCTAATATAAGGACATCGACAGACACAGAAGTGGATATTGTAATACCTCTGTTTCACTTTAAGCTTTTACTTAGAATTTCAGCTTTTGGGAGGTGAGAATGGGTGTGTAAAAAAAGGGAAGGGATAGTATGAGGGAAGAATGAAGGGAACAATGCAAGGAAAGGGGCTTCTTAAAACTGAATGGAATCAGGGTTCAAGAAACAAGAAAAATTACATGGAACGTTTATTGTTGTTTGGTTGTTTTCAATCATGTATGACTCTTCATGACTCCACTTGGGGTTTTCTTGGCAAAGATATTGAAGCGGTTTGCCATTTCCTTCTCCAACTCATTTTACAGATGAAGGAACTGAAGCAAACAGGATTAAGTGACTTGCTCAGGGTCACACAGCTAGTAAGTGTTAGAGGACAGATTTGATCTCAGGAAGATGAATCTTTCTGACTCCAGGCCCAGTACTCTATCCACTGTACCATCTAGCTGCCTTTCATAGAAACATTAGAGAACTTCTTTAGGACCAATTAAAGGAGATAGAAATTTTATTCTCTTACAATCTGTTGCTAGGACTAAAAAAGTCTCATAGAATTAGGTGAGTCTCAGTGCTGAAAGCATCAGACCCTTTTTATTTGATATGTTTCATTGAAGGGGGAAGCATGGACAACAAAGGAAGGACACTAGGGAAGTCTAACGACTCTTTCATACTCTTTACTCTGGGGCCATATCTAAAAGTAGGGCTGATAAGGGACAGGAAAGGAATACAATCAGGGATATCTCCAGGAAGCTTTGGGCATGATGACCTTCAGGCCTGGGCCATAAGAAGGAGTCTGCTGTAGTTTAGGATTACTGGGTCTATGTTTCAGAGCAACTCCTGGATCTTCTTGGATGTTACAGTCAATTTTAGGGTCAGAACCACTCAGGTGTTTTCATAGGTAGGAGAGGAGTCCTGCTCAGGAGGGGATAAGTGATTTCTCATCCCTGAGGTCACAGGCAGGGAGACACTAATCACCCAGGAAAATCGAAGTGTCTCATGTGGTATGTTCTAAGTATAAAAGGTTCTACATTTTAGGGGTGGTGTGGCAGTTTCTGAGAAAGAACAGAAGGGAAGGGTTTTTGTGCAGAAGAAAGGGACATGACTAAGGAATAGACAGCCTGATGGATAGAGAAACTCTAGGTCAGGACAGTTAGAAGTTTTTTCAGACCACAACATACTTATAAAACATTTATTTTTATATAGGTTTCTAGGAAGCTCTCTCTCTAGAGGTTTTGAAAAAGAGAAATGGATGTTCATTTGAGGGATTGGTTTATAGCTTAGGTCCTCACACAGTTCGATAGATCATTAATACAATGACCTAATACTTTCCAAGTCTTAATTTTTGGTTATTCTATTAGAAACAAAGAACTTGGGGCCAGGAATTAGGAGATCTGAGTTCTTATAGTAGCTCTGGCATTCACTAACTTACTGGACAACCTTGGGTCATACTTCTGTTTATTCATCCGTAAAATGAAAGGATTGGACTTGATTGGAGCAAGGATTGGACTAAAGCTCCTTTCAGCTTTAACATGACATATGTTCATTCTAAACATCTATGTGTAAGGCACTGTGCTGATTGCTGGGGACATGAAGATGAGACAAAGATTGTCTTTAAGGAGCTTGCATTCTGCTGAAGGGGAGTGATACAACATTTATACACATAAATAAACAAAAGATATTTTTGAGGAAGGAGAAAGTATTACCAACTAGAGGCATGTGGAAAGACTTTCTATTGGAGATGACCCTTGTCTTTCTCTTTAAAGGAAGCTTAGGATGCATTGTGGTGGAGGTGAGGAGGGAGTATCTTCCAGAGAGGTGGTATAGCCTATTCAAAGGAATTGGGACCAGAGAGAGAATGCCAAGTTCAAGAAACCATGAATAGGCAAGTATGGCTGGAAAGTTGAGTGTGTAATGGGAGTAACTATGAAATAAGTATAAGAAAGGTAGGCTGGAGCTGAATGTGAATGGCTGTAAATGCCAAGTTGAGTTTATATTTTATTCTAGAGCTATAAGGAGCCACTGAAGAATCTTGAGCAAGAGAATGACAAAGGTCAGACCTGAGCTGTAGCTTTTCTCTTAACCAATAATGCCCCCAAATTTACTTTGTTTTCTTAATATCTGAGGGCCTATAATGACCAAAATGCTTTTTTAAACCTATGAACTCAAGGAAAGCAAGACTGACCTGAGACTTTTCTGGAATCCCGAGTATGTTACTGCATAGAATTGCTTTAATTAACAGAGTGTGTTGGTGATCAGATAGTGAACAATTTGGGAGCTGGGGACAAATGAGCAAGTTCCCAATTTTTATTGTTTTTTTAGAAAGAGAACATGAGGAAGTAGAATTCCTGAAAAGAGAAATTAATCACAAAAAGAGATCATGCATGAGGCCATGTATTAGGCAAACCTTGGAAAGCATTTACCTTACTGTCACCATTGCTTTTTCATTCTTTGTAGGAAATGAAGTTATGATGCTATCATCTATAGGTATCATAAGTTTCAATTTGCAGTATGGCCAGAGCTAGTGATTTTTAAAATCTTATTTTATGGCTGTCTCTGTACAGTGACACTTAGCCCTATTAAGAGATTATTAGGAGACCCTAGTATTCTGGTGATTACAGATCTAGAACTAACCAGTAAAAAATCGATAACAAGGGAACACCCTTGAGAAGACATAAGACTTGAATACTGTAACTGCAATTCTATAGTTGGTTGGTTCATCAAACAGAAGGAAAAAAAATAACAACCGCCAGTTTGATTACAGGGCTCTAGCTATAAAAGGCTAATCTTTTAAAAAAAATTTTTTTTTGAATGAAAGCCAAAAAGATCTTTGAAGCCAAAGACTAAGTTGTTTTCAATTTTTGTGTCCCCAGCTTCTAGTATAGTGCTTTGCATTTAATAATTTTTGAAGTTTCAATGATGAAGGCTACTGTTCAACAGCCTCTTCTCAATGATATCCTTGGGCTTGGCAGCTAGACCTAACCCAGTAGTCTAAAGGAACCACCATATGGGAAGCTGGAGTCTTGACAACATTCCTAAAGTCAAATCTTTAGGGATTGAAAAATTTTATCATCTGAAAATTTTCAAAGTTATCACATACTTATCCAGCAAAATTCAAGCTAAAATGTGGATTGATAAAGAATGTTTTCTGACTTCAGGCATATCTCAGTTAAATCATCATTTTCTTCTGAAGAAGCACATTAGGTGAAAAAATATTACTAGGACAGTCAGTTCCATAGAATCAGTGTGTATGTATTAGTAGCAAATATTATAATGATGGTAAATAGACTGATAGTTCAGGAAGTTGAAGAAAGGGAGCCTCTTTTACATTCAAGTACTAGCTTGAATTATCACCAATCTTATGTGCCTTCTCCTTAATGGCATAAAAGCTGAATAGTGTTTTTACAGGTATCATGATTAATGCTGAAATTTTAGTAATTATCAAATTCCATGAACAAACGGTGCAGATAAAATAGACGAGTTACTGCAAACTTTGGAGGTGGTGGTAGGGATGGTGGTAGGGTAGGGGCTTCTTCCATTGAGGTAGTAATGAACAAATCATAGAGTATGTTTTAAATGGGGCTGGCAAATTGAAGAATGGATATTAATAATGAAGATGATGATATTCATGGTGAAGGTGATGATTTCCTGAAAGGTGAGAAAAATCACTTGGGATAGATACCTCAGCATTTGATTTGCTAATTCACTTTGAAGAAAGACAACTGGCCAAGAGGTTGTTCACCTACATACTTGTGAGAAAGAGGCCAATGTTCACAGGGCTAGTTTACATCAGAGATTCCATTTTTTCCTTATTGCCTTTTTTAATGTCACTGTCATTTCCCGATATAGTCCTCTTCCCCCATTTGAGCCCTTTCTTGTAACAAAATAAAAACAGTTAAGTAAAATCAACTGTTAAGGAGGTCTCATTTGAGGGTACATAGAATATTTTGTACTCATGGTTCCCTACCTCTTTACTGAGAGAGTGCTTCACCGTCTGGTTTTTTTCAATGTGGATATTTATTGCAGTTAATCTATCAGGGACATTTTTTCCCCTCAAGAAAATAAATTCCTAAAGTTGGGGCCAGCTACTAATGCTTCCTTATGTTCTACTCAATAGAATGATGAGATAATAGATAACTTAGAACTGAGAGAGAATTTAGGGAACACCTAGTATCATTTTTATCTTTATCCACAGCTGCATCTTCAGCATGTTATGATAGTGGAAATTCACAAAGATAAATCAGAGTAATCAAGGAAAGATTGATTTATATTCAAGACCCTCGGTTTAAGAAGCAGGGAAATCTGCAAGTTATTTTAGGAAGATTTCAATAAAACCAACGCTATCACAATAAACTTAACTAAAAAACAGCACTTAAAAGGTTAACTTTCAGTTGGCTAGAAAACAGGAGAGTTTTCACATGGCTGAAATTTTATTGTCCTTCAGATTGCATTGTCAAGATGACAGTGAGAAGTCATGGTCTGCTAAATTTTATGTCTTGCATTACCACCAATGAATTTTATTCATTCTGTTATTAGGAAATACTCCACATGCATTCACGGGTAAGTCACAGAGGAAAGGTTGTATTTAATCACTTTTGTTGTTTGCATACACATGTATAGCAACAACAGCTATGTCTTTAATCTGTAACATCCCAATCCATAAAATACTACTTTGTGATGATAGAATAAATGTCTGCCTGGGACTATTCAGGATGAAGATTTCTATCCTACTACATATCACCTAGTTTTACTTTCCATTTCATTAAATATTACCTATATTGACTTGCATTTTTAGAAAGATTTCGACAAAATCAATACCATTGTGGCAAACGGCTAAATAGGTCCCAGCTCTTGAAAACTTAACTTTCAAGAGCTGGGACCTGTTTAATTGTTGGACTGCGAGTTTGACCTAGTTCACAGAAGAGGCAGTTATAGTGAATTACGGTAAAGTTATTAGTTCAACTTAGAAAATATTCATTAAGCCCCTACTAGATGCTTTTTAACAAACCCAATAAGAAATTGTGAAGCAACTATTCTGTGCAAGCCAGATCTCTAAGATTATAAATCAAAGGGGAGCTATCAATGTCTATCAGTGGGGAGAATTTCTTTCAGTTTCCCACCCTGTTGAAATCAAAAGGTCAAGATCAACACACAAGGAGGTACTGTGCAAGGTGCTTGTTGCACAAAGATAGAAATGAAACAGTTTCTGTGCTTAAAGATCTTTCATTTTAGTGAATAAAATAAAAACTGATTTATAACCTAAAGCATTAGGGCTTATTTGTTCAAATGAATAATATTGATTTCCCTTGGGACCATCACCATATGTCCCAGGGTTGTCTGAAGGGCTGGTAAAAATGTGATGGTCTGATTGCAAGGACATGTCTCTCTACAAGGCCGAGCAAAATCTATTTCACTTTTTGCTGCAAGACTGAACATTTTTATAGAATTAATACATATTCATTGATATTCTCTGCCTCAGTATGGCTTTAAATATGTAGCTTATAGAAAGCACTTGTTTTTAAGCTATTTAAAATATGACTTTATTGTTCTATCAAAATATGGAGAACTAAATACATTGTTAAGACTTCTGTTTTCTATAAAATTAAAGAAAATTAAAAAAATTAAAAGTCAACAAGAAAGAGCAAGTAGAATTTCATATGGACTATTCACTTATTTGTAGTAGTAGTGTGGTACAGTAGAGGCACAATGGGCCCTGACCTTGGAGATGAGACCTTGGTTTAAATACTGGATCAGCTGCTAAGTGCCTTGGGAAAGTCACTTAATCTTCTCTCTAGGTTTTCAGGACACTGTACTTGCCTGGTATTCTTCCTACTTATCTGACTGCTTTTTCTCCTTTGCCAGATCCTCATCAGGTCACGCCTTCTAACTGAAGGTATCTCTGAGGGTTCCATTCTGGGCCCTCTTCTCTTCTCCCTCTATACTACTACTTCACTTTGTGATCTCATTGGTCCCCATAGATTTAATCATATCTCTATGCTGATGATTCTCAAATCTACCTAACCTGCCCAACCTCTCTGCTGACTTCCAATTTCACATCTCCAACTGCCTTTCAGACATCCTGAATTCAACATGTTCAAACTGGAACTGATCTTTCTCCCTACACCTTCCACCCCCTCCTACCTTCTGTTACCACAGAGGGCATTACTATCCTCCTAGTTTTGCAGGCTTTTAGCTTAGAAGTTATCCTCTATTCCTCACTATCTCTCAACTTCCTCCCACCCCATCCAATCTGTTGCCAAGGCCTTCGCGCCTTTGCAATATCTTTCAAATACTCTCCCCTCTCTCCTCTGACAATGCCAGCACTCTAGCGCAGGCCCTTATCACTCCACTCTTGGATTAATAAACCCACCATCAGCTGGTGGGTCTGCCTGCTTCGTTTCTCCCCACTTCAATTCCTCTTCCGTTCAGTGACTAAAGTGATTTTCCTAAAGTGTAGGTTTGAACATTTCGTCTCCAGGACCAAATATAGATCCTCTGCTTGGGATTCAAAGCCCTTCGTGACCCAGTCCTCTCATCTCTTTTCATTTTGCTTCCACCTTACTCCTCATCATGCATCCTTCCGTCCAGTGATGCTGGCCTCCTGTCTGTTCCACAAACAGGACACTCCATCTCTCAGCTCTGGGCATTTTCTCCGGCTCTCTCCCATGCCTGGAATGTTCTCCCTCTTCATCTCTCCCTACTGGCTTCTCTGTCTTCCTAACTAAAATCCCACCTTCTACGGGAAGCCTTTCTCAAACTCCTTAGTTCTAGTGCCTTCCCTCTGTTAATTGTTTCCTATTTATCCTGAATATAGCTCGCTTGTGTATATTTGTTTGTTGTATCCCTCATTAGATTGGAGCCCCTTGAGATCAGGGACTGTCTTTTGCATTTTTTTTTCTTTTGGTGTCCCCAACACTTAGCAGAATTCCTGGCACACAGTGTGTGCTTAATAAATGTTTATTGGTTGATTGACTTGACCTCTTGGGCCTCACTTTCTTCATTGTAAAGCTTGGTTAATCATATTGTAACTCTATTACTTATCTCGTTTTGTAGGGAAAGTGCTTTGTAAATAACTCCCATTAATAAAGTCCTTTAAAGTTTGCAAAACACTTTGCATATATTATTTTAACGGTCTCCCCACAACCCAGTCAGGTAGGTACTATAAGTAAACCTTAAAAAAATCTTTATGTGTGACTTATTACTCTGTAATGGGGAAAATGCCAGCTTTTTCTAAAGACTAATAACATTATTTACAAGTACTTGTTTGTAAGGGACCTAGAAGGTATCTGTTAATGTTGATGCCTGTATAAAGTACTTGAGGTGAGCAATGGGGATTGGGGGAAGTGATGTATATTTATTCCTTTATTCTCTTAAACTCTTTATTTTAAGCCACCCCATCCTTTATTAATCCTGGCTTTTGGAGATACTACATGCTGGAATAAAAACTGAGAGAAGAGGAAAGAAAGTGCCTTTAGAATAAAATACAAAATCATTAACCTGTCACTTAAAGCCTTCCACAACATAGCTCTGACCTACCTTCCTAATTTTATATCATATTGCTTTCCTTCCTTCATGTACACCTTGTCCTAGTCCAATTGGCCAGCTTGGCTCTTCCCTGTATGTGACATTTCACCTTCCCCTCACCTAGTAAACTGTTAGTCTTTGCATAGATGGTTCCCCCATGATTGGAATATACCTCCTCCTAATTTACACCTCCTAGAATATCTGGGTTCTTTCAAAGCACAACTCAGATGCTGTCTCATAATGAAATCAATTCAACAAGAAATTATCAAGCATCTATTATGTATTAGGTACTGTGCTGAGTTCTGAGAACGCAAAGAAAGATGAAAATAGTCCCAGCTCTTGCTAAAGGAGCTCATGATCTAAAAGGGAAGATGATGTACAAACAACTATATTGAAACAAAATATATAGGAGATAAATTGGAAATAATCTCTGAAGACAGGCACTAACATCCTCCCCAATTCTCAGCACTCTGTCCCTTTAGGAATTACTTTGTATAACTGTGTCTATCTTTTGTACTTATGTAGGTACATATGCATGTATGGATTATCTAATTATGGTCATCTGTCTATCTACTTTTCTCTCCATCCATCGTTCATTCTATCTATCTGTCTGTCTGTCCGTCTGTCTATCTCATCATCTCCCTTCAATAAAATGTAAACTCTTTGAGGAAGGGGACCATTTTTTTCCATTTATCATATGAAATGTAACTTTGCTAAAAGTAATTGACATCCTGCAATGAAATACTACTTTTATATTAGATTTTTTCTGTACTAGCTAGCTTGAGGTCATCTATTAATAATGCCAAGAATAATAATTCCTCAGATGAGTTGATATATACACACACATATTTATAACTTTGAAAACCTCAGGGCACTATATAAATATTAGCTATTATTATTATCATTGATAACATATCTTTTTAAGGTCTACAAAGTTTTACTCATAACAACCCCACATGGTGGGCAGAACGAATATTGCCCATTTTACAAATGAGGAAACTGAGTCTCAAAAAGGTAAAGTGACTTGCCCGTGGTCTACCATTGGTGGGAGCTTGAGCTGGAACTCAAAATCATTTCTTTTGAAACCAAGCCTTGTTTTTTGGAGGAATGGTCTTTCCTCTCTATAGCATTTATCATGAATCCTCTATGGCCTAGGCTTTTAAATTTGCCATTAAGAGTCAAAAGTTCATGGAGAACAATCTTCAAGTGACTCTTCTCTGAAGAAGAACAAAAATGTTCCTTGTTTGTTTATGCTTTGCATTTTGTGATAGAATAAGTCAATCAAATAATAGACATTGGCAATAATAATAATAATAAACATTTATATAGTGCTTACTATGTGCCAGGCATGTGCTAAGTGCTTTACGATTATTATCCTCATTTGAGCCACACAACTTAGTTGGGCCTGGGCGGTAGGTGCTATTGTTATCTCCACTTTGATAGGTTTGTTGTTCAGTTGTGTTGAACTCTTCGTGACCCTGTGGACCAATTGATCATGTGGTTTTCTTGGTGGAGATACTGGAGTGGTTTTCCAGTTTTCCAGTTTTATGCAGGCAGGGGTTAAGTGACTTGTCCATGGTCACATAACTAACTGGTAAGTGTCTGAGGTCAGATTTGAACTCTGGTCTTTCTGACTCCAGGACAGATAATGATGTGATATGCCTGGAAGGTGATGGTATACAACAAACATTTATTGAGTGCTGACTGTGTGTAAGACACTATGCTTAGGTTTTAGAGATAAAAACATATCTATGATCTAGACCGTGACCTCAAGAAGCTGACAATCTGAAGGAAAAAATCCAACCATACACAAGTGATATAAGATAGCATGGGATAAGTATAAAAGAGAAGTCCAGGAGAAGGTCTGTGAGAAATCTGAGGTGGAAGAGATCACTTTCAGTTGAAGAGATCAGAGAAGGTTTCATGGAAGAGGCATTCACAAGGCATCTAGGTGGTGCAGAAATAGAGCCCTGGGCCTGAAGTCAGGAAGACTCAAGTTCTCATTCTGCCTCAGACACTTTCTAGCTATGCGACCAAGTGAGCAAGTTACTTAACCTCTATCTACTTCAGTTTTCTTATCTGTAAAATGGGGATAATAATAGCACCTGCTTTCCAGGAGGTTGTTGAGGGGATCAAATCCTTCCTTCTTTGTCATTTGAAATCCTTCCCTTCCTTCAAGGCCCAATTAAGGTACTACCTCCTCCAAAATAATCATAGCTGACATTCATCATGTGCCAGACGCTGTACCCATAGTATTACAATTTATTATTCTTTACAGTTATTATCTCATTTGATCTCAATGAATTTGAGTCACATGGTTGTTTCATTAGTTTGAGTCACATGGTTGTGAAGCCCTCTGACCCTGAAGCAGAGTATATGTACTCTGAGGTTAGCATTTTGCTTTGGGGCTCACTCATTGGAAGTGTTCATGTGATTTGGCCAGACAAGACTCTGGGTAGCCGTTAAGGAGCCCCCCAGATTTGAAAACCCAGATGTTGGTTCTTCTCTCTCTAGTAACTATGTATGTATTGCTATGGACAGACAGTTAGGAGACCTGTCTGCTGATTTGTGTTATTTGCTCTGTTTATATAACTTCTGCTTGTAATTTCTGTTTGTGTTTTCTCTGAAGTTCAGGGTGCTGACTTTTTCCCCTGAACTAAGTGAATGATATATGTATGTTTAATTAGAGTGAGATTGTAAGTCCCTTAAAGTTGCTCTCCTTAGAAAAGCAGATCAAAGAAACTGTGCTAGCAGCCCTCCTGTGTGCTGGTGTTATTGGCCTTACACATCCACAGCAGCTGTGAGCAGCATTGGTGTTACATGGGCCCAGAGCAGTGCTTCAGAAAGATTGCATGGATAATGGTGGAAAAGAAGAACTGGAGATCAGATGAATTATGGAGAGGATAAGTTGGGAAGCAGAGGGACCTGTAAGGAAGGTATTTTAATTATCTAGGAGAGAAAAGAAACCTTAGAATAAGTAAGTAATAATAAATAATAATTATTTATTCAATATTTTTATTAATTTTATTTATTAATTAAAATTAATTTAATTATTAATTAATAAATAATAAACAAAAATTAATTAAATTAATAAAATTAAAATATTAATAATAAATAAATAAACAATAAGTAAGTAAGGAAGGAAGGTATGTTAATTATCTAGGAGAGAAAAGATGAAACCTTGGAATAAGGATGGTGAAAGGAGCAGAAAGGAGCATATAGAGACAAGAGATAATTCATAGGTGAGAAACTACAGGACTTGTCAATTCATTTGGATGTTGAGGTGATAAGAAGGGAAGAGTCAAAGATGTTCCTGAGCTTGAGGTTGTGTGAGAGAGACTTAAAAGGCAATGAGGCAACAACAGAATAGGCATCCGAGACCAAGGGTTTTTTGGAATGGCCAGATTGTCTGTTGCTCATTTGAACTGATGGTTGGCTGGGGAAAGGCACAAATACCTAAAGAACACTGGCTCTGGAGTCTGAGGACCTTGTTTCAAATATCCCCTCTGATGTTACTTATGTGACCTTGCATATAACTTAACCTCTCTGGGCCTCAGTTTCCTCAAGCATAAAATGAAAGAGTGGAAATAAATAGGTCTTGAAGAGACTTCCATCTCTAGATTCATGATTTTGGAAGTATTGAGACAGGGAGGATGGGCAAGCAGTGTCTTCTTTTTCTTCTTTCTTTTTTGGAGGCAATTGGGGTTAAGTGACTCACCCAGGCTCACACAGCTAGCGAGTGTCACCTAGCTGCCCAGGAGTGTCATCTTCTGATGTGTATGCTAGTGATTGCCTCCTCTCTATTCTGTCATTTGACTATAACACCAATTTATACCTTGTTATATATTTATCATGGCCTTTTTGCTGAAGTAAGGGTATTGTGTGGCAATCACGGGAGCCAATTATACACTACTTTATCTGCTTTCCCTTTAGGGAATGTAGGGAATGAAAGTAATCTGTATCTGTCATTTTAAATTGAATAGCATTTTAGATGAATGTGTCATGTTACTTCTTTCATTTAAACCTTTTTCACAGGTTGATTTTTTTCCAGTGTTCAAATATATCTGGAGTGCTGAAAGATAATAACTGACATTTGTAGAACATCGTAAAGTTTGTAAAGTGCTTTACATATTTTATTACATCTGAGCCACACAACCTTGTGATGTAGGTATTATTAACCCAATTTTACAGATGAGGAAACTGAGAATGAAGGGATTAAGTGATTTATCCACGTTTGCATAGTTAATAAGTGTCAGATTTGAGCCCAGTCTTCTGGAATCCAGATTCAACAATCCATATTTTGACTTTGAACATTTTCACTGATTGCCTCAATGCCTGGAATATTCTCCCTGCTCATCAATACCACCTGGCTTTCTTAAAGTCTGTGTTCAGGGACCTATCTTTTGTAAGAAGTCTTTCTCAGGCTTCCTTAATCTTAGCGTCTTCTCTCTGAGATTATCCCCATGTAGTCCTTTCTGTAGCATCTTATTTGTGCATGTTACCTCTTCATTAGACTGTGAGCAACTTTAGAACACAGGCTATTTTTATCCTTCTTTGTATTCCCAGAGCTTAGCTCAGTGCTTGGCATGCATTAAGCACTTAATTAATGCTTATTGATTGACTATTGAATAACTGGTCAAGTCAAGTCAACAAACATTTATTAAGTACCTACTCTGTGTGTGTGTGTGTGTGTGTGTGTGTGTGTGTGTGTGTGTGTGTGTCTGATTCTGGAGCCAGGGGATTTGAATTAAAATCCTATCTTATGTGGACCTCAGTTTCCACATCTATAAAATAAGAGGATTGGATTAGATAGACTCTTAAGTTCCATGTCCCATCTCTTCCCCTGGCTCTGATGCTATGATTCTTTTGTAAATTTGATTCTTGGTCATATAGAAAGACAATTTCGGTGTTAAAGAAATCAGCTTTTACAATACTAATCAGTTTAGATTTGTTGAAAGAACTGTTTAGTTTTCTAAATGTACTCCACTTTGACCTCATTCTATTTAATCCTGGATCTAGCTCATTTTCTATCTACAGTCTTTACAATTTTCACATATAAACAAACTTGGGAACTATAGCAAATGCTTTTCTTTTTTTTTAAAAAATATTCATTTATATTCTGAAAATCACCAAACAAAATAACATGTGCATGTACAGAATTGAAAAGAAAAAAAGATTGTACATGAAACTGTGGATCTCTGTTATGTATAGCAGTGGCATGTCAAACTGAAATAGAAATTTGTTGGTGTTCAGTTGTGTCTGACTCTCTGTGACACCATTTGTTTTTTGTTTTATTTTTGGCAAAGATACTGGAGTACTTTGCCATTTTCTTCGCCAGCTTATTTTACAAATGAGGAAACTGAGGCAAACATGGTGAAGTGGTTAAGCCAAGGGTCACACAACTAGTAAGTGTCTGAGCCTGGATTTGAACTCATGTCTTCTTGACTCCAGACCCAGCACTCTATCCACCGTGCCACCTAGTTGCCCATTGACTAGAAATGGGGGACCATTAAACTGTACATGAGGCTCCCTACAGCTGTATATTGACTTAGAAAGACATTATATGTAGTATTTTTATTTATTTTGTTAAATATTTCCCAATTACATTTTAATTTGGTTTGGGCCTCCCTGTGAAGTAGGTACATCTCTGATGTACATACCCATGCTTTTCCTTTAAAATATATGATAAAATCAAAGTGTAACTTTCAAAGCTGTCCTGTATTTCTGTATTTCTTTCTAGCCTTCCCTATGTTCTCCTTACATTTTAAAAAATATTCTTCAATAGCTCTCGTTCCTTTCCTTTCCTTTCCTTTCCTTTCCTTTCCTTTCCTTTCCTTTCCTTTCCTTTCCTTTCCTTTCCTTTCCTTTCCTTTCCTTTCCTTTCCTTTCCTTTCCTTTCCTTTCTTTTCCTTTCCATTATTTGTTTTTGGAACAAACCTATTGCTCCCTAAGTCAAATACTTAAAAAACTAAATAATAGATGCAAAGGGAACTTGTATTTTCTATTCCTCTCAGTCTCAGTTGAAGGATGGTCATAAAAAAGGGGTCTCATAGAAAATTTTCTTCAAAAGCCTTCCTGGCCCTTTTTCATGTTTTCTTTGAGGATACTCTTAATGAATGCTTTGACTTTACTACTAAAGTTATTTATGGGGATATGAAAGCAGGAATGTAAATTGCTGGGACCTGATGTTTTCTTGGTGAGGTAGTATGATGTAGTATAGAAAGTGTGTTGGACTTGTTGTCAGGAAAGACCTAGGTTGTAACATTTCTAAGCTATCTTTAACACTTAGTCGTTGTGTTACTATGGCCAGTCATTAAACCTGCTTGAGCTTCAATTGCCAAGTCTGTAAAATGAGGTTATTAAAACCAGGAATACTTATCTCAAACAGTATTCACAAGGATCAAATTAATACATGTAAAGGACTTTACTAAAATAAATGTCAACTATTATTAACACTATGATGTTTGCTGTTATTTTGGAATTTTATTCCTCTATTAGATATTATAAAAAAATTGATCCCCGAGGGCCTTTCAAATAGAATTGTTTCCAGAGTAGATTTCTTCTAAATATATTTAGCCAAGTCTAGCTGCTCCTACCTATTTTTATCTTCTGAAGTATTATTGTGATTTAATTATATAGTCTATTAGGTATTGAGATGGTAGAGCCCAAATTTAAGGCTCTTTGTTGTTGCTGATAAAGTGAGATCATTCGTTAAACTCCAATGGCTCCTTGTTGCTCTGGGATAAAATATACATCATTCTGTTTGGCATTTAAAAACCCTTCATAATTTGGTCCCAATCTATTTATTCTTTACTCTCTTTCTTGTACTCCATAGCCTTCTAGCGGTAGCTGTCCCTCTGTGCCCTGGAATGTTTTCTCTTCTCCACTGCCTCTTAGAAGCCCCTGTTTTCTCCAGGATGCGGCTCAAGCATCACCTCTACATGATGCTTTCCCTGATTTTCACCCAGTCTTAGTGATTGTCTCTCAAATTACCTTGTTTCAATTTTGTTTATTTCCCATACACATAGATTTGTGTACATATCATCTCTTTTGATAGAGCATAAGCTCCTTGTGGTTAGAGACTTTTTATTTAACAATAATAATAATAATAATAGCTAGCATTTATATAATGCTTTATGGAATTTATATTTATAGTTTTATATTTTATATCTATTTCATTTAATAATAATAATACCTAGCATTTATATAATACTTCAAAGTTTACAGAACTCTTTTCAAATACTATCTTCACAACAACCCTAAGAGGCAAGTGCTATTCTTATTCTTATTTTTTACAGATGAGGAAACTGAGGCAGACAGAAGTTAAGTGACTTGCCCAGGGTCATACAACTAGTAAGTGTCAGAGGCAAGATTTGAACTTGGGTCTTCTTCCTGACTCCATGTGCTAGTGCTCTATCCACTGTAGCACCTAGCAGCCTCATTTTTATCTGTTTATTTCTACCACCTATCCCAGTGCCTGAAACATAGTAGGAATTTAACAAATGTTTTTTGGGTGATTAACACTATACCAAAATATGATTGTTTGGGATAGACATTTAGCCAATCTGTATTATTTCACATTTATTTTCAGACTGATTTCATCCACAGATGTCCCCAGAGGTAGCAAAAGAACCAACAGAGAGTAATGTTATGAAGGCCCAAAAGGGAGAGAGTATTCAGGAGGAGAGGGTAGTTAATGGTGTCAAATGCTACAGAGAAGTCAGTAAGGATGAAGAGAGCAAAAAGGCCGTTACATTTGGTGATAAAAGAACTTATTGGAATCTTTAGAGACAGAATCTCAGTTGAGTGATGAGGTTGGAAGACAGATTGCAGAGGGTTAAGAAGACAGTAAGTAGAGAAAAAGTAGAGATACTGAGTGTAGAAAGCTTTTTCAAGGAATTTGGCTGAGAAAGAGAAGAGATAGTCTCATAGTTAGCAGAGATGATATGATCTAGTGAGAACTTTTACTTAGGTGTATTTTGTATGCAGTAGGCAAGTAACCAGCAAATATGGAGAGATTTTAAAAACCAGAGAAGAAAGGATAGAGAGAGACAGAGAGAGAGAGAGAGACAGAGACAGAGAGACAGAGAGACTGTGACAGAGAGAGACAAAGAGGAGAGGATGTGGGGAGGAAGGGAGAGAAAGAGAGGGAGAATGAAAGAAGCAGTTGTAGTGGCACAACCTGTCGGATGTTATAGTAAGGCAGGTGATAAAAGGTAGCTCTAGGGACTGGCCTTGGGGAAATGAAGTAAGCACAAGGTTGGTAACTTCTGATGTTTTCTTGATCACTTTTGTTTGACTAACGATATAGGTAGTATTTTCTTCAGTGGTCTTTTGGACTTGCTTTTCCATTTGGCTAATTCTGCCTTTCAAGGCATTCTTCTCCTCATTGGCTTTTTGGAGCTATTTGCCATTTGAGTTAGTTTATTTTTTAAGGTGTTATTTTCTCCAATATTTTTTTTTGGCCTCTTTTAGCCAGTCATTGACTTGTTTTTCGTGGTTTTTCTCTCATCCTTCTCATTTCTCTTCCCAATTTTTCCTCTGCTTCTCTAATTTGCTTTTCCAAATCCTTTTTGAGCTCTTCCATGGCCTGAGACCAGTTCATGTTTTTCCTGGAGGCTTTTGTTGTGGGCTTTTTGACTTTGTTGACTTTTTCTGGCTGTATGTTTTGGTCTTCTTTGTCACCAAAGAAAGATTCCAAAGTCTGAGTCTGAATCTGATTCTGTTTTCGCTGCCTGGCCATGTTCCCAGCCATCTTACTTGACCCTTGAGCTTTTTGTCGGGGTATGACTCCTTGTAGAGTAGAGAGTACTTTGTTCCAAGCTTGAGGGGCTGTGCTGTTGTTTGCCGAGCTACACAGCAAGCTCTGCCACACCAGCGCTACTTCTCCCCCAAGAACTGCCAACCAGGACCTGACTCAGATCTAAGCTGGCTCTGCACTCCTGCTCTGATCAGCTACTTAATTCCTCCCGCCAGGTAGGCCTGGGGCTGGAAGCAACTGCAGCTGTAGTTTTGTAGCTACACCTCCTCTGCTGCCCCTGGGGCAGGGGCAGAACCACAAAATCCTTTTACTCTCTCCCAGCAGCTTTTCCCACTAATGTTCTCTGTTGTCTCTGGTGTTTGTGGGTTGATAAGTCTCGTAACTACCACAGCTCACTGATTCAGGGAGCTAAGGCCTGTTCTCCCAGGCTCCCCTGTCTGGTTGGTCCTGGTGCCACCCACACTGGGCCCTGCTAGGCTCCGCTCCCAGCTCTGGTGCGATAGACCTTACCCAGGGACCATCCAGGATGTCCTGGGCTAGAGCCCTGCTTCCCTCTACTATTTCATGGGTTCTCTTGCTGTAGAATTTGTTCAGAGCCATTTTTATAGGTGTTTGGAGGGACGGGGCTAGGAGCTCACACAAGTCCCAGCTTTCCAGCCCACATCTTCCTTTTATATATGAAGAAACTAAGGCACAGCATGTTATGTGACTCATTCATGTTCAAACAAACAATAAGTATGTGAGCAGCATTTGAATCCTGATCTTTTTGATTTCAATTTCTATGCCTGGCATAGTAGATAGTGCATTGGACTTTGAGTCAGAAAGACCTGAGTTGAAATCCTGCCTCAGACACTTAATAGCTATCTGTCTCTGGGTAAGACATTTAACCTCTCTGGGCCTCATTTCCTTATCTGTAAAAATGAGGGCATTGCAACATGACTAATGTGAAAATATTTTTAATGTGAATGTACATGACGTTTTGGGGATGGGGGAGGGGAGGGAAAGGGAGAAAATTTAGAACTCAAAAGCTTGTGGAACCAAATGACTCAATTACCTCCAAGGTCTCTTCCAGCTTTAAATCTACAATTAAGAAGACCTTGTTAAAAATTTTTTCAACCTTACAAATGTTAAATTCCAGCTGGCTATGTATAGGCTGAGGGGTCTTAAATAAAATTATTGTTCTGATTAAGTTTATCTATACTACACTATCTCTCTTTCTATAAATATCTTACCTTTTAATCCAACTGACTTTGCAATTCCCATTCTAACAATAGATGAACAGTCCATTCATGTGGTTGATTGCCCATGCCAGGGATAATATTCAGGTTCCACATTCCCAACCATTCCTTCGGGGCTCAATCTTGGGATTACTTTGTAAAGCAATTTCATAGGATAATATTGTTATATGGTCAAGGATTTAAAGCTGGAAGGGACTTAGGGATCATGTAGCCTAGGGCTGTCAAATTCACAGCATCAAAATTCTCAAGTGAGGACTTAGATTACGAAATTGGGAAGTGTTTAAGAAAACAATTATAGATCCAATATGATACAGATAATATTTATTTGTGATTTTCTAAGTCAATAAGTAGCCTGCAAGTATTCTTCTTTATTTGAGTTTGACACCACTGATCTGGTCCACTCTACACTTGAAAACATGGTGGTCTAGAGAGATGATATGATTCTTCTATGGTCACTATGATTAGACTTTAATAGCTTGTTAATCCTTAATAGCTCTCAGTGAGTGACACCTTTCTTAGATTCATGCATTCATCAAATGTTGAATGATTACTATGTTCAAGGTATTATGCTAGGTGTATGGAGAATCCATAACAATATAAAATGTGATTTCCATCCTCAATGAGGTTTGCAGCTAGTTGAGGGAGAAAGTGTATATATGTACATATCTGGCAAAAAATACATATCTATTTAATGAATGTTTTCTATGTTGTGACCCACATGGGCAAATAATATCGAAATTCCATGAGCTAAGGAAGGGCCAGTGAGGAGAAGTGTTTGAGTAGGGAGCATTTCAGGGCTCCTTAAATAACACAATATAGGTTTGTAGGGTCAAGGGATCTTAGTGTTAGAATTTTTCAACTAGTTCAAACCTCTCAATTTGTGACTCACCTGAGGCTTAGAGAAAGTACAGTGACTCACCAAAGGTCCCTAGTTAGTAAGTGGCAGAGCCAGGCTTCACATTGATGTTTTATAGCCTCAAATTCAGTTTTCTTTTCACTACAGCATATGGTTTCTCCATTTCTCAAGTGACTGTGGTTGACTCTTCTTGGCTGTTCATGCTGCTTGGGCAATGATCCTTTCCCAGAAAAGGCTAGATCAGGAATATGCAGGTAGAAGGTAGGTCATTCTTTGCCATGGCTTCTTCTTCACTGCTGCAATCTCCCCTAATGTCTCACTTTTCTAAATTTACTGCAGGTATGTCCCTATGGTTACTGATCTCTTGAGGCTTCTGATCTTCCTGCTTAGCTGATTTGTTGTCGTTTAGTCATGTCTGACTCTCCATGACCCCATTTGGTGTTTTCTTGGTAAAGATACCAGAATCGTTTGTTGTTACCTTCCCTAGCTCATTTTGCAGATGAGGAAACTGAGGTAAACAGGGTTAAGTGATTTACCCAGGGTCACATGGCTTGTAAGTATATGACGCCAGATTTGAATTTGGGTGTTCTTGACTTCAGGCCTGGCACTCTATCCACTGTGCCATCTGGCTGCCTGTAAGGTTAAGCAGGGTGAGACTTTTTTACTATTTTTTCTTTTGGAGCGCTTATGTGATCAAGTGCCTTTGATGAGTCTGGCCTTTGTTTCTTTGATTAAATTGAGAGTCTTTGATGACCTGCTTACCTCAAGGGAAAGCCTAGTTTACATGAATTTGAGTCACATGGTTGTGACACCCTTTGACCCTGAACAGGGTATATAAACTCAGAGGTTACCCTTTTGTTTGGGGCTCTAAATCACTGGAAGATGTGTGTGGAGACTCTGGGTAGCCGTTGGAGCCCCCTAGCTTTGAAGAAAACCTAGATGTTTGTGCTTCTCTTTTTGGTAGCTATGTATGTTATGTCTTGATTAGACAAAGCCTGTCTGTTGAATTGTGTTATTTGATCTGTTTATACAATGTGTGTTTGTAATTTCTATTTGTATTCTCTCTGAAGTTCAGGGTGCTGGCTTTTCCTCCTGAACTAAGTGAACAATATATATACATACATACATACATACATACATACATATATATGTTTGATTAAAGTGAGCCTGATAGCCCCTTAAAGTTGCTTTCCTTAGAAAAGCAGATCAAAGAATCTGTCTAGCAGCTCTTGTTGCTGGTCTTGTTGGGTCTTACACCTCAGCAGCAGCTGCAAGCCAAATTGTCGTTACATTGCCCTATTAGCTTAGCTTATTAAACAGCCTTTTTGAATCAGAAACAGAAATTGTCAGAATCCTCTGCATTCCCACAGCACTTAAGTCTTAATCTCTTGATTTGGTACTTAGTTATTTGATATTGAATGACTTCATGTGTTTATCTTATTTTGAGAATATGACATGTTTATTGAGTAATGGAGTAATAGAGTAATATGTTATTTAATCAAACCCTGGGTAACATGGAGACTATTTCCCAGAGAAAATGAACTCATAAAATACCTTCATAGATGTACTACATCTAGTCCTATCTTTTCTCTGTAATTTAGATTTCCTAAAATTATCTCATTTTTCTTCCCACTTCAAATTTTCCTTCTGAAAAAAGTCAAATACTTAGAAGGTCTTTAAAGGCCCTTATTGTAGCCAGAAGAAAAGCCAGTTGGTTAGTCTGTAGAGCCAGAAGTGAGCAGTTGTTGCTAATAGCTCTAATGAGGATGTCAACTTCTCTACTACTCTTAGGATGATGAATACAAAATTAGGAATACCCTGAACCTTTGATTTTAAGGCAGCATATTTTAATATAATATTGAAGCTACCTGTCTGGGAAGGAGGAAGAGCCAGAGACCTTGTGTGGAAGAATAAGGAAGCTCTGGACAATGTGGTGAGCTGGGTGGTTTTCCCTGTGTGTTTGTGTTCACCTGTGTTGTGTATGCTGTGAAAAGTCCTATGTTGGGTTGTATCAAAAGCTTCTTGAGATTTTAATACAGAGAATGCCCAAAACTGCTTAGTAACAATCCTGTGTTGCAAAATTAGTAAGAGCTGTGTCCTTGTCAGAACTTAAGCATTTCTTTTTCTTTCAAGAATGTTCATGTCAGAGGTTGTAGAATCCTGATAGCCAGGCATTACTGGACCTCAAGAGCAATCATGTTTGAGTTACTAAATGTTTGTGGAAAAGCTTTATCTTGGATATTTCCTTTTCGAAAAAAGCATTGAATCTGTTATTCGTATCAGGCCATTTCATTTCAGTTCAACAATAAACATTTATTAAGAGTCTATTAATGTAAGCGCTAGTGATATCAAGAGAAGGCAAAATAGTCCCTGCCTGAAATGAATTTACATTTTTCCAAGGAAAAATGTATATATACTATGACACGAACATGGATAAGCAAATATAACACAAATTCAAAGTAATAAAAAATTAACTGGAGAGAGAGAGAGAGACAAAGAGAGAGAGAGAGAGAGAGAGAGAGAGAGAGAGAGAGAGAGAGAGAGATGTTCAGCTTTCCAAATTTTCTCCATAAAAAAAGACAGAACGTCACCTAAGAGGAGCAGAAATAAACACAAGGTAAAGCAGCTGTCCTCCTAAGACAATTTGAGAAGACCCCAGGAAAGATCAGGGGCAGAGGTCTGCCCTGAGTGAAGTACAAACATTTCTAGGCCTACTCTGATGAATCAACAAACAAGCCCTGAAGGCAACTGGGTTGAGAGGCACACTCAGCCTTTGAAAGTTTCATCTCACAGACAGTGTGGGGGTCTGATGGCTGAGTAGGAAAAGATTGAAGGATCTTCCATTGTGGTGCAGAGAGCAGCTAATGGAGGGACCCCAGGGAGAAAGATCATTTGTGGGACAGTGTGTCTGAGGGCCACAGTAAAAAGGACCTGAGGCTTGGGGCATCATTCCCCATACATCAGGACTGCAACTTGATCACACTAACAGCTGCTAATAAATAAATAAATAAACAAACAAACGAACAAATAAATAAATAAAATGAATAAGCAAAGGAGAAAGAACCCAACCATAGATTGTTACTATGGGGATAGAGAAGATCTGGGTTCACATTCAGAGGAAGGTGATGGGACTAAAAAAGCCACTCCAGGCCAAGATGGCGACTGGAAAGCAGTAACTGGCGTGAGCTCCCCACCAAGTCCCTCCAAAAACCTATAAAAAAAATGGCTCTGAACCAATTCTAGAACTGCAGAACCCACAAAGTGGCAGAGGGA
>CM053622.1:606015541-606086351 GCA_028646595.1 Phalanger gymnotis
GTGGAAATGGGGAGAAAATCTGTAATTCAAACGCATGTGAAAATCAATGCTGAAAACTAAACATATTAAAAATAAATTTAAAAAAAAGAAGCTAAATGCTGCATGAATAAATTTTATATTACGCCAAAAAAAAGAAAAAGAAAGTCTCTACCCTCAAGGAGTTTATACTCTAATGAGGGAAGATAACACATAAAATGTTATGGAAAAGAAGAGGCAAGGGAGAGAAGGTACCAGTGGGGCATAATGGACAAGTCCAGAGGAGTCCAGCCTGCAAAGACGTGACTGACCTGGGCTACCTTCCTTAAATGGGGATTCTGGGAGGAGTCCTTCACCTTCCAATCAGAGGAAGGTGCCCCAGGGAAATTATTAGGCTCTCTTTTAGGATCCTAAATCTAGAGAGGTGAGGTTACTTTTCCAAGGACATATATATAAAGTGTAGAATATGAAAACCTGTCCAGAGTGAGTGTTCTTTCCTTTTTTCCACACTCCACCCTCTGAATGAAACATACTTACACAAAGCCATGAAAATAATAGTGACAATAACAAAAAAAGTGAATAGGAAAAAAGGAAATATACATTAAATTTCCTTTCTTCTTTCCATTAGTCCCAGTTACATTAGAAGCTAGTAACACCAGCTCCTATTTCATCCCATCTTCCTCTTAGCCCTACCTCAAAGGGATGCTTGGGAGAATTTACTAAATTTGTTTCCAAAGATGCTGCTGACAGTGGGACCTGGCCATCAGGCCTTGTTAGAAATAAAAAGAGAGCAGCTTGAGCTGTATCGGCATCACTTACTCACCCACCTCCAGTACTCCCACAGTCCACAGAACAAAATAGCTATAGAGAGGGTTGGCTTCGGTTGGCAGGGGAAGAGGGAAGTTAAGGAACTTAAATAAAAGTTCAAATCTCACATCATATTTGGCGCACCTGTGGTTTATATTTGGCTCACAAACCTCCTGAACTTGCTATATGTAGGGATTATCTCTCCAGAGAAGAGTCATAAACACTGTCTGCCTTTCAATCAGCCAATGAAGCTTTTTCCAAGGTCTTCCCAAGTCTTCATTCCCACTCTGGTCAAACATGTTGTGAGGAAAGTGAGTGTAGAGGAGTTGCAGGGAGAAAAAAAGTGAACCAGACATCTTTTTAAAAACCTTCCAAAAGCTCCAGCCTTGGTTTCAGAAATGGTGCCAACTTTTGGGGAAAAAAAATTAAGGAAAATCCCCCTTCCCCTCCCCCAACCCCAAACTAGTTAATTTGTCCTACTTAAGATACATTCTTTCTTCACAAGCCTAGAGTCTTCTGTATTCCAAGCTGACTTTGCATTTTCCATTATAATACTTCGCAGACAAGGAGGGCACCCTTCCATTACTACTTTTTAAACAGTTATAATTGAAAAAGAAAATCAGTTCAGCCTGAGTTGTTGTTTACATTCTATTTTCCTAGTATTCATTTCAAATGGTCATTTCTATCTTTGTTCTGCAAAGGTTAAAATCACAAATGTGACGAAAATGCAGCCAGGGACATATTAGTATTTTTTAAAGGAAAAGAAGGCCAATTTTTAAATGAGCATAACTGTTTTAAAGGAATCTCTTGAGATCAGAAATCTAAAACCTGCTTTATAAACTAAAATTTTCTTCCAGCATGCAGTAACTCACATATTGCCAGGTTCTTCATTAGAGCTCTTATTAAGATTAAAAGTTCATTTGGAAAGGATTGAAAAAGTAATCTTCCTGAGCTCAAATCTGCTATCAGACATGTACTAGCTCTGTGACCCTGGGCAAGTCGCTTAACCCTGTTTGCCTCAACTTCCTCATCTGTAACATGAGCTGGAGAAAGAAATGGCAAAGCACTCCAGTATCTTTGCCAAGAAAACCCTAAATAGGGTCACAGTCAGGTACAACTGACACAACTCAACAACAACAGAGTCTGACCTGTTCCAATAGGTTGTTTCTTGTGTGTTTTGAAATCATCTAGCTCACCGCTGGCACTCAAATGTTAAATAATGGTAATTACAGTTATTAGGTAATTTTTTTAACTTTTGGGTGAGAGGGAGTCGAAGCTATACCTACCCTTCTTGAAAACTGATTTAAGAAAGAGTAAGTTTATACCAAATTCTTCAACTTCAAAATCTGAGAGCAGCATTATTAGCTAAAAGATTAAAAGAAGTATAAAATAAGTGAAATGAAGGACGTAATAAATATATTTCATAGGTAGCTAGGTGGCAGGGTGGATAGAACGCTGGACCTTGTAGTCAGGAAGATGTAAGTTCAACTATTGCCTCAATCCCTTACTAGCTACATGGTCCTGAGCAAGTCATTTAACCTCTGTCTGCCTCAATTTTCTCCTCATGATTAAACGAGATAATATTTGACATGTACCTGGTACATAGTAGGAGTTTAATAAATGCTTGTTCCTTTCCTTTTCTGTCGCAGTTTAAATTCTGCGCACCCAGGGATGCCAAAAATTGTTGTGGTCTCGTGATGTGTTGTGGAACCATCTCAAAGAATTCAGAATCTGACCACCTCTAATCCAAGTATAGGCATTTATTGAGATTGATGCCTCTCATGAAGCAAACTAAGTTCCAAGAGGAACCAGCTGCTTCAGAGAAAGCAAGATGGATTTGTAGAGCATAAAGATGCAATTATATAACAGAAAGTATGAATATTAAAAAGGCAGGAGGGGTTTGTTAAGGGATTAGGTAATAGCAGAAGGGTCCCAGCCATGGTGGAACTGCGCATGCAATTACCCACAATGCATACAGAAAAACCCATTTGATGGAGTATGTAAGAGATTGATATTATAATAAGCCTCTCTACATCATAAGTTCACTCTAGGTCAGTTCTTTACTATAACTGCGCAGGTGCCTACTTAGAGAAAGACTCTTCTATTGGTTTGGGGTCCACATCCTGCTTGGGCATCCTGGTGGTGCTGCTTTCTGACTGGCTGACTATTGTGGTCGTGTCTGAGACTAGATGGATGTAATTGTGGTTGAGTACATGGATACACCTGCTGTTTCTGTGGAAAATATAAGGAATGGGTCTAGGGGAAATGGCTATCTAGAGGCAGTGTCTGGGATCCCATCACATGGACACACCTGCTGTTCTTTGAGAAATATGAGTTCATGGACACACCTGTTGTTCTAGTGAGCAGTGAGGCATATATGAAGAAGTTAGGATATTGAGTGGGGGGGGGGGGGGGGGGGGGGGCTAAGTAGGGGCAGTGGGCCTGCTGTTCAATCGAGCCTATAAGGAAGTTAGAATGTTGGGGCTGGGGGCAGCTTTCTTAGGATTCTATCATTTTCCACCCATGGAAGGTTCCTCCTCTTCAGTACAAATTCCTTATGTTCTCAACTAACTATTGCTTATGTAACAAGTAACTATGATTCATTAGTCATTATTGTTCCATTAATCTACTACATTTCCAAGGAGGCAGTTAGGTGACCAAGTGTCTAGAGTGCCAGGCCTAGAGTCAGGAAGACTCATCTTCATGAATTCAAATCTTACCTCAGACACTAGCTATGTGACTTTGGGCAAGTCACTTAACTCTGCCTTAGTTTCCTCATCTGTAAAATAAGCTAGAGAAGGAAATGGCAAACCACTCCAATATCTCTGCCAAGAAAACCCCAAATGGAGTCAAGAAGAGTCAGACACAAGTGAAATAACTTAACAATAAAATATTTCCAAGACAAATCATGCTTTCAATGGAAATTTTTACTAGTCACTGATTTATACACATGGATCAGTCAATTCCCAGGCAGCATCTGGCCACATTTAGTACAAATATGGTACCCAGCTTCACTGCTTGTATTAAGTGGCACTAGTGGAAGAGAGCACACCAGAACAATAGCTAGAGACAGGGAAGTCATCCTATTAGTATTAGCAGGCTAAGGCTGCCAGCGTTAGTGTGTTTTCTTCTACCCCCAAGTAAACGTAATTACCCCACCCCTGTGCCTAACAGGAACAATAAATACAAAGCAAAAGCAGGCTTATTTCATAATTACTTTCTCCTCCAAAATTATTTTTAGTTCACATTACTTATGTTTTCTTTTGAATAGTTTCACTAATTTCAGCTAATGAAAGTACTAAGGTGCAAAAAGTTAGTGAGGGCAGAGGGCCTAGAAATCATTGCATTGGATACATTTTTTCTCTTCCTAACAAGAATTAAAAATATGGAACGCATTTGATGTGTTCTAATTTCCCATAGAGGGAAATTATTCATTTTCTTAAAGGATCTCCACCAAAAATTTCATTTATATCCTTCCTTCCAAGGGCTAAAGAGGCAACCATTTTCTAGTCATGCTTGCTAGAGATAAATTATACTGTCAGCAAATTCACATTTGTTTTTATAAATCCCTATACAAATATAGGTCTCAAAATATCCTTGAGAATTCAACCAATTAGCTGTACTGGAAACAGATCATTATCACAGACAAAACAACCGCCAGTTCAGAGATGTCAAACTTCCTTCCCTATCCGGAACCAGATTAAAATGTAATTGGGAAATGTTTGACAAAATAAATAAAAATACAATACAACATAAATAACATTAATTTGAGATTTTCTAAGTCAACATGATGCCTTCAGGGACCCTTTTCTATTTGATTTTTACACCACTGCTCCAGTTCATTTTCCAAATTCTGTTTTTGGAAGAGTCCAAGGCTAGAAGAAGACTGGACAACATAGGACAAAACTTATGTGTGGCAGTGAATGGCTGGAACATGACAACTTTGTGACACATCTCCCTCTATTCCCATACACTTACCTTCCACTACATCCATATTGGTCTACCCACTGTCTCCATACCTTAACCTATAACTTCTCTCTCCTCTCTAAAGCCTTTCCTAACCAATGCAAACCATGTCAATAGCTGAACCACCTAAGTATTAATTGGTTGTATTACCAATTTAGTAGCAATCAATCAATCTACCAATACTATTTATTAAGTACCTACTATGTAGCTGGCACGTAACAGGTACTAGGGATATAAGCACAATGAATAAAACAATTTCAACTTACAATGAACTTACATTCCAATGGGAGAGCCAACAAATATATATTAAAATACATATGCATATAGATATGAACATATAAAGTCAATAAATAAAGTTAGTAAATACAAACATATACAAAGTAGTTCTATAGAGAACGAGAGCATTAGTATTTATAGTGGGAAAAGGATCACAAAAGGTTTCATGTAGGAGATGGTGCCTGAGATGCCTCTTAAAGGAGGAGAAGGACTTAATGAGTGTGAAGAAAGAAGAGAGTGCATTCCAGGCATGGAGAAGTGCCAGTGGGAAGGTACAGAGGTGGGATATTTCATATCACATTTGAGGAACAGGGAGAAGACCAATCTGACTAGATGACAGAATGTGAGAGGGAGTGTAATGTCCAATGAAGCTTCAAAGATTGATTGGACCAGGATATATAGGGAGTTAAAAGCGAAAAGAGAAGGTTATATCTTATCTTAGAGGCAATAGGAAGCCACTGTAATTATTTTATTTATTTTAATTTTCACTTTCCATTAACACATATGCCATTTCATCTCTCCAACTGGATTGTTAAACTATTTGAAGGCAGGTAGGAATTCTTTATATTCCTCATAATACCTCCATGAGTGTCTTGCACATTATACTCACTCTATCAATGTTTGTGGCTTATACATCTTGTGCTATTATTTGCTATTTTATTGGTATATACCCTTTTTGATCTCTTAGAACCATACAGAGCTAAGTATGAAAATCTCTTTCCAGAACTAACAAAAATCAACAAATTTGAGTATGCAGTTATCATCTTTTCATTTCTTCTATCCATCATCAGATAGAATGCTAACAAGCAATGAAATTGACCAAAGGAAAGAACATGTATTAGCCAAGACAGGATAATAAGACCACTAATACCTGACAGTGGACTGAAATAAATGACTTAAAAAAAATAAAAGGCATATGTATGGATCATGTCTGTTAAATTTCTAGAAAGTTTATTACATCTGATTAAAAATAAAAGTTGTCACCAAAATACAAGGTAAATTTAATTAATACATGTTCAAAACAGTAGTTGATAAAATTTAACCACCACAATTTCTACATCCATTCTGAAGAGGGGGAAAAGGTCATATTAAATTGTAAAGTATCTAGGGAAATAAATTCACTATTTACATTGTATAAATGTCAAGGTATTTTTTTCTCTTTCCTATAAAACCAATTATCTTTGAAAGGAAATTGTCAAAAGACAAGGTTAATATTCAAAGAATACCAGGTATTTATTTATCTATTCCAAGAATACTAGATATATATTGAGAATGACACTTGTCATCCATTTCCTACTCATTGTTCTATAAGGTCTATCACCTTAGAAGCCCTTCAGAAAATATAGTTCAGAAGGCTGATTAAAGATTGTGTTTATTTTGTCTTGAGTTTTCATTTTTATTTTTAAAAAATAGATGGAATTTGATTTATGTAACTAGCAGTTATGAGAAACTTCAGAATATTTTTCAATTGCTGAATAGCATATCATTATAAATTAATATTAGAGGCAACATTATATAATGCTGAATGTTGGACTTGAATCTAGGAAGATGAGTTCAAGTTCAGCCACTGAAACATACTGGATTTGTCACCTGGGGAAAGTCACTTAAACATTGAATTCTCAACTCTCTAAGACTGCAGAGAAGGTGTCAACTTGAATTAGCAAGGAGTTTCCTTACCTAAGAGTTTTCTATACTAATGAAATCATAGTTCTGGTATATTGGTCTACCATGTTATTCTCTTGTTCAGTAAGCTCCAGTAACTGCCTATTACCTCTAAGATCAAATATAAACTTTTCCATTTGGTTAAAAGCTCTCTATATTTTTTTTTAGCAGCTAAGAACTGAAAAATCAGGGGGTATCCATCAATTGTGGAATGGCTGAACCAATTTTGGTATACAAATGTGTATGCATGTGCATGTGTGTATATATACACGTATATGTGCACATATACACATACACATACACATATATATGCAGAGAGAGATCTATATAGATGTATATCTTGTATACATACAATTATTTATATGTTGTCTTCCCCATTAGATTGTAAGCACCATGAGAGCAGGGACTCTTTTTTTCCTTTCATTGTTTTATCATGGTTTAGTACTGTGCCTGTCACAAAAAAAAGTGCTTAATAATATTTTTTGAAAATGACTACTATGGAAATGTTTTACATGATTGCACATGTATAATCTATATCTGATTGCTTACCATCTCAGGGGAGGAGAGTAAGGGTTAGAATTTGGAATCTGAAACTTTTTTTAAATGTTAAAAAAATTGTTTTAACATGTAATTGAGGGGACATAAAACATATTTTAAAAAAGAAAATTAAGACCAAAATAATAATAATAAATGTAAATAGTTACTAAGCAAAATAAATAAATATTTGTTAACTGATTTATTTTCCAGTCCCTATAAATCAATGAAAATGTAAGTTTGGGGGTTAAGTTAGTAATTTAGTAACATAGTCATTTATTTTTACACTTTTCCTTAAGAACCGAACATATGCTTTTTGGCTCCTTCCTTTGGAAATATTCTTTGATTCCTTGTGGCTCTTTCCACCTTCCCTAGTAATTGAAACCTGACTTTCTCCTGAATATACCACAGGCCTTACAATCCCCTTCAGCAGTAGCTAGTCCTTCTCTTATTCCTCACCTCACTAACTCAATGAGCCAGGAGGACAAATTATCATCCTCCTTGTTTCATGCTACTTCCTGATTCTTACTCTGCAACAATTAATACTCTTTGTTGTTCATACCATCCACCTTCTTTTCCAACTTCTACCTTCATCCAGAACTGACAGTCCCACTCCTGCGACCCTAGACTCTGATTAATGAGCATTTATTTCATTTTTTTAGCCTAGCCATTCCCATACCATGTTCCTAGATAATATCTACTCCCCTCCCTTTCCAACTCTGAATCTTAAGTAGTAATCAAATCAATCCTACCATTCCTGACCAGAATAATCACCATTCTTTCTGACTCCTCCCTGACCACCACTCACCTGCATGTGTTATTTTCTTCTATTAGAATATAAGATCCTTGAGGGCAAGTAATATCTTGCTTGCTGGTATTTGTATCCCCAGTGCTTAACAGGGCACCTGGCACAGAATCAGTGCTTAATAAATGCTTTTTTCATTCATTCACTGAAACTCAGAGGAGAAACTAGGTCTGGATATACAGAACTGAGTCATCATCTGATACTTCTCTGTTCTCCCAGTTCATCACAGAATGTTAGAGCTTGTAAGATCTTAGATACAGCCTAATCCAACAGATGATGACACTGAAGCCCAGAGAAGTAAAGTAACAAAAGGTCACATAGGTAATAACTGCCAGAAACAGAACTCAAACCCAGGTGTTTCGATTCCAAGTCCAGTGTTATTTACACTAATATCATACTTTTCCCCCTTGTTTTGTTTTTGTTTCCTCCCTTAGCAGTCTTGGCCATCCCTCCATGCCTGGTCTTCCACCATCACCACCACCTTCTAACCACCCCAGCTTCCTTTAAGATTCAGCTCAAGTCTCACCTTCTTCAAGAGGAAGCTTCTTTCCATCTCCACCCCACCTACCCACCTAGTGTCTTCCCTCTTTGATTGCCTCCCATTTACCCTGTGTATATTTTATGTGTTCATAGCTCAAAGAGAAGGCACTAACAGCCAAGGGGGATAAGGAAAGCCTTCTGCAGAAGGTGAGATTTGAGCTGAAACTTGAAGGAATTTGTGAAAACAAAAAGGTGGAGCTTATCCCGAGCATTGCAGGCATGGGGGATAGTCATTGCAAAGGCAAAGAGACAGAAAAGGGAACGGTATTTTTAGAAACATCAAAAAGGACAATGTGATTGGATCATGGGGTGCGTGGAGGATTTGTAAAGTATAAGAAGATTCAAAAGGTAGCCAAGTTATGAAAAGTTTTAAATTAGAAAAGAGGTCCCAGGACAACATTTTAGGGCACACCCACTGTTAGTGGGAGTGACATAAGTGAAGAACCAGCAAAAGAGACTGAAAAAGGGCAATAACGCAGATATGAGGAGAACGAAGAGAGAGCCAAATCATGAAAATGCAGAGAGGAGAGAGCATCCGGGAAAAGACGATCGACAATGTCAAATGCTGCAGAAAGGTCAAGAAGGATGAGGACTCAGAAAGGGGGCTGTTAGATTTTGTAATTAAGAGATCATTGGTAATGTTGGAGAGGGTAGTTTAAAACCAGTCTGTGTTCTCTCTTATTCTCTCTTCCTTCCCTCCATCTTAGAGGAATGGAAGGGAAGACCAGGGAAGAGAAGATCAGGGGAGGGAAGGTCAGAGAAGGAATGAGAAGGCCAGGGAAGGGAAGGCCAAGGAAGGGAAGGTAAAGAAGAATAGGAGAAAAGAAGAAAGGGATTCATCTGTAAAATGATGGGGTTGGACTACATAATTGCTGAGATACCTTCCAGTTCTAATAGTTTGAGACTAAACAAACAATGTATCTGAATGGTTTCCCATCTCATCTTGTTTTTCCCTAGATTCAAATATTTAACCTAGTGCACTACAAGGTTCTCATTACCCTCAAATATACCAGCAAGGTACCTTATATTTATTTTGCATATATTTTGCAATAATTCTATCTTAACCTGTTATTTCTACCAAGTAGAATATAAGTTCCTTGAGGGCAGAGATTGTTTCATTTTTATTTTTGTATCACTAGCACCTAGACTAATGCTCAGAACATAGAAAGTGCCTGATAAATACTGGCTGATTAAATAGTAGATTAATTGAGTGATACTGTGTGGTGTTGTGTTTCTTAATGAGAAATTATGAGCAGAAAACAGTAGAAATATGCTAAACAATCAAGCTACCAAGTCACTGACAATTTTTAATAGTTTGTTTTCTGGAACTGAGGCCCATGATGTTTTAATCCTAGCATATAATGCTTTCCTCTTAAAGGAATTAAAGACTATTAGATTATGATCATTTATACTTATAAATGACCAACGACAGGTAAAAATCTTGCAAGAGCTTGGCTCTGACACCTCATTCTTTATTTTTCCTTTTTCTTTTTTTTTGGCGGGTACAAGGAGAAAGAGTTTGGATATAAGCAAGAGATGCACTTGGTTCCTTTAAAAAAAACCACCACGAAACATTAAAACCCTCACCAATTATTAACGAGGCTAAGTCAGAAAAACTAACTTGTGACACTCACAGGAAAAATGTGTCCTATAACATACAAAGGGTGCTTCATGACTGATGTGTGCAGCCAGAAGAGATGGAGGCCTGCCAGGCTTAAAAATAATAAAAATAAGCTGTGACTATAGAGAGCTCTTTGCAACTGAAGAATACATCCATTATTCAGTTACCCAGCTGAAATGTAATTATTTAGTTTTATCAGTAAAATTAAGAGCAGACCACTATTAATAGTGTAGCAAATGGGTAGATGGTTTATGTGATGGACACTACCTAAAAGATGAGAAAGTAAGGAAATTAAAGTGTTTTTGGAAATTCTAAACTGAGAAATGACTGATTTTTTCCACTGTCAAAATTCTGTCTTTACATCAACTTTACTAAAGTAAAATATAAAAATACATTTGAATTATTCTGTGAAAAATAAACATGGAAATCAGAATTGTGTTGCTTTTTAATGTGGGAAAATTCACTGTAACTGTCAAAGCTATAATAATACATTTATTGGACATAGTCTTTCAATAAACCCTGCATTTGCAAAACCAGAATCATTGTTTAAATTAAGTGACTTTATTTTGTCCAAGATGACCTTCACTTCAGAACACAAATCCCTGCCCCCAACACATCTGTTCTGTCCCTATCATTATCAAATTCAATGGCAACATTCTGCAAATTCTACTACAACATTTCTGCTAAAACTGTATTTGCCATTTTTTATTCCCCTATTGGGTATGCTTATTATAAAAATAACATCATAAATCGTGCTTTTTGCTATATGGCATATAATTATACAATCAATTAGCAGACCGTGTAAAAAATACAGTGGATTCAATGGGATTTGTAACTTTTTAGAGAAAGTAATAATCATTTATGGAATTGTTTTAAGACAGCTAAAGTCAGCCAACTTCCATATGTTCTTGATATATTCCTTAGGGGACTGTTCATGACGGCACTTAATATTTACTTTTTACAAAATGGCAGTCACTAGGCATCCAATCCTGGATTTATGCAAGTCATATTTAAATTGATTACGGCAATGAATATTATGATCACTGGTAATATTTCATGACATTGGGTGCCTGCTATGACAAAGCTTCCAATGATACTGCATAACTACATAGTTTAATGGATAAAAAGTTTTTAAAGGATCTCTCCTCTTCATACTATAATTTCAAATCAGTATTGCTGAATCGCTCCAACATTTTTTCTTTATACTATTCTATCTTTCCAATATCCATTTTACAATAAGTGATGAGCCTCCCAGAAAACAATTAAAAATTCCATGATCAGTTTTACACTTAGCTATACTTTATTATACCTTAATATTATATTGTATTCCAAAATAAGACCTACTTTGAAGTATTTAAGCCATAAAAAGGAATTATTTTTAAAAGTTCCTTATTATTAGTTCCTTAAGTTTTGAATTCAAGGGTAATTTTTCATAACTAAAATGTATGTCAACAGTGGTTTTTTTCCTTAAAAAAAACTTAGCCTCTAAGTCAAATTTCAGTGTCTGTCATCTTTGAAATATAACAATGGATTAGCAATTTCATGATAGTCTTCATAGGATCATAGTTTTAGAGCTGGAAGGGATCTTATCACCTAGTGCAACAACTTCATTTTGCCAGAAGAAATGGGTTTAAAGAAGTTAATGACTTATTTCATGTCACATAGATAGGAATTAGTAGATCGTTACTGTTCAGTCATTTTTCAGTTTCATCTTATTCTTAGTGACCCCATTTGGGGTTTTCTTGGCTAAGGTACTGGAGTGGTTTGCCATTTCCTTTTCCAGCTCATTTTAGGAAACTAAGGTAAACAGGGTTAACTGACTTGCCCGGGCTAGGTGTCTGAGGCCAGATTTGAACTCGGGAACCTGACTTCCTGACCCCAGGCCAGGAACTCTATCCAATGCATCACCTAGCTGCTTCAAGGAAGTAGTAGAGCCAACATTCAAACCCAGGTCCTTGGATTCCAAAATGCGATATCCTGTCCTCTGTAACACACAGTAGCAGCTGACCAAAAACACTGGTCTCTTACAAGTATCTGATATACAAAGAAGTCTATTTCTATCAAACCAATAAAAGGGGACCACCCACACACCTAATAATCCCAAACAGAAAAACAGAAATTTGAAATATTTTTGTAATATCTATCTCTGAAGAATTATTTAAATGACTTTTAATTAAAAATAACCCGAGGTGTCCCAAAAGTCTTAATGCATTTTTAATCTGTAATAACCTTAAGAATAGCTTAAGAAAAGTTAACCAAATTAAGTTTAATCTCTTCGTTACAAACATACTTTCTAATGTGTGAGTATTATAGAGCTGTCAGACTATAACCAAGCAAAAATAAAGATCACTAAATAAAAACAGAAAAACTTGTATTGTCTGAGTCAATATATTTCACTGGCTAAAAATCACAATGTATGGAAATTTATGACATACTAAGTACTCATAACAAAAAAAGTCATTTGGGGGAACTTTATAAAACAATGTAAATCTTACAGTCAGGATTTATGACAAATACTTTAAATTAGACTACTTTAGTATTAATAATCTTTGAGCAGAGAAAAAAAATCCTAAAAATAAAGATCTAAAACAATGTTATTTCTGTATTACAGAGTAACACTACACTGTATTATTTCTTGAAAATAATTTGAAACCTTTTGAAATTGAATAGTTTATTGATTTTGAAATTTCCTTTTTCCAACATCAAATCCCTCAGTCAACCATAACTGTCTACCATGCAGAGTGCTCCTCCTGGTTGACTTCTAGCTCTCTAATCAGCCCTAAATGCCACTCCTAAAATAATTTTCTATGGATACCACTTTATCCAAGAGACTTCAATGTTCAAATCTTTCCCTTTTTCAAGTGTTTCTTTATAATTTCCAATGGCCTTTGTCTCAGTCCACATCCCACTTGATACCTCTGCAACTTTTGATATCAGCCACATCCTGGATACTCTCCTCCCTTGGTTTCTGTAGCACTGTGTTCTCTTTGTTCTCTTTCTATCAATCCTCAGTCTCCCAAAGCCAACCCTCCTCCAAACTTCCTTATTTCTATTGAGGGCACCATTACCTTTGCAGTCACCCAGGTCTATAACTTCAGATTCATCCCTCCCTCTTCCCTATCTTCCCATGTCCCATCAGTGGCCAAGTTGTGCTGATTCTACCTCCAAAACATCTTCCTTACCCATTCCCTTTTGTCCATTCATACAGTGTCTGTGCTGGTTCAGACCTTCAGAATCTCTTGCCTGGACTATCACGAAAGTCTCCTAATTTGGTTTCCCTGCTTCCATCCTCTCCCACTCCCCAAATGGTCCAAACCTGTGCATATCAAATGAAATGTGCAAACTTTAAAGCATTATATAAATGTTAACAATTCTTATAGCCATTAGTATTAGATCCAAAGGTACAGTTCTGGCCATATTATCCCCATGCTCAAAAATCTATAGTAGTCTCTACTATATCCTAAGATAAAATACCAACTCTTCAGTTTGGCATTTAAAGTCCTGAATAATCCTCCCTAGTCTACTTTACCAAACATTTTGTATTATTCCCTTTCATTCATTCTGTTTTATCCAAACTAACCTAAGCCCTGAACTAGGCATTCCATCTCTCATCTTATCACCTTTACACTAGTCGTACTTCAAGCCTAGTACGTAATCCCCCCTCACATCTGTCTCTTAAGGAGGATTCTCTAAAAGGTCAGATCCTTAAGGGAAGCCTTTCCTGATCCTCAAATTGTTAGCCCTCTCACTTTCCAAATTCTCTTGTATTTTTATTGTTCAGTCATATCAATTATGTCCCACTCTTCATGACTCCATTTAGGGTTTTATTGACAAAAATGCAGCAGTAGTTTGCCATTTCCTTCTCCAGTTCATTTTACAGATGAGGAAACTAAGGCAAATAGGGTGAAGTGACTTGCCCTGGGTTGCACAGCTACTAAGTGTCTGAGGCCAGATCTGAACTCAGGAAGATGCGTCTTTCTCACTCCAAGCACAGTATTCTATCCACTGTGCCATTTAGCTGTCCTACCACTTGTATTTTACTCTTCTGTGAATATGTTGTAAACCCCCTTATCCTACTCCAGTAGAATATAAGCTTCTCAAGAACAGGGACTATTTTTTAATTTATATGCCCAAGGCCTAGCATAGTGCTTTGCATGAGGTAGACACAAAATAAATGTGGAAAGGAGCTCAACTGAATTCTTAGGACTAAGGAGCACAGATTCCTAACTGTGGCCTTCATTCACCTATATCATTTCAATTAGTGCAAATAAGCACCAAAGCCATAAATTCTACTTCTGTATCATTCTCCCTCCACTATAAAAATATATATAATGATTTTAATCCATTATATGAGCTTTTTCCCAAAAAAAAATAGGGCCATGTCTGATTCATGCTCTTTAAGGGAAGGAATTGAGGAAAGCTGGAAGGAAACTTAAATTAAGGCCCATAGCTCTGTTCCAGTTATGAGCTTGCTTAATTACAAGATCTGGCATAGTCCATTTATGCCATAATTAAGTTATTTGCATAGGGGTTTAATGGTGTATCACTCTGTACAAATAAAATTGTTCCATAGTGCCAGAGACATACCTTTTCAAGATCCAAGCTGGTAGATCTTTCATGACTCATTCCACAGATATGTACTAGACATCCCCCTTCATTCAAGGAAAGAACAGTGCTAGTTACTGTAACCAACAATAGAGTTTTTCTTTTATTTAAAATTAGGAGAGTGGAAAAATGACAAATGATAATTTTGATAGTTTAAAAGTAACTATCTTAAATAACTTACAGAGGAAGTATAAAAGCAAATGTTAGTACAAGATTCCCTAGTAAGTTGCCAATCTTTCTCTTAAATAAACTACTACTAGATAATAAAAAAAATGCTCTAATCTCCATTTAATCCTTTACCTCTGAACCAGGCCACTAGTGAAATAATAGAATCAACCATGCTGCATCACAAGGCACTGAGCAAGCAGATAAGAGTCGTAGTAGTTATGCATGAAAAGTTACTTGGTAGAGCTATAAATTGGTTCTAAAGTTCTGAAAATAATTTGGAATTACAAAACAAAAATCACTAAACCGTTTAAGCCCTTTGACTTAGTAATCCCACTACTGGCATATATCCTGAGAATGTTAAAACAGAAATAAAAGCCATACATAGTGGCAAAAATATTGATAGCAGTTCTTTTGTGGTAGCAAAAACATAGAAAGAAAATAAGTTCCCACCAAATGTGGAATGGCTGAACAAATTATGATATGTACATTTAATGGAATATTAATATACCATAATAAACAATAAATATGAGAAAATCTTTGGAACACAGGGAGACTCGTACGAAGTGATGCAGAGTGAACAAACAGAACCAAGATAATAATATATAGAGTGTAAATCTTATATGCAGGATTTCTGACAAATGCTTTAAGTTGGGCTATTTTCATATTAATAATCTTTGAGGAGTAAAAAATTCTAAAAGAAGATAGAGTGTGCTGTAGAGAATTATCTCCAAAAGCTTGCCTGTTCTCTTCTCCTATTTTAATCAAGGATACTCTACACATGTGCATAGATCATTCTCATGAAAGATTTTATAGTGATGAGAAAGGAGATATATAGTTTGTAGTCACCAATGTCTTTTTAGCTACCTTTGTTTAATAATACTCTATTTTTATTATCTTTTCCATTCTTTTAGAATTTTTTTCTCTTTCAGACCTTAAAAATCAATACCTAAGTGCATTTAAAACTCTTTCGCCTCAGGGTAGACTTTCTTCTTTATGTATTTGGTCAGCACTTGTCAGATACTTTTATAAATTCCTGATAGATTTTGAAAAGCCAGTTCAAGAAGTATTTTGTTACTGTTTTATAATATGTTTTCTCAAGAGAACCACTTCAATGTAGATGACAGGAAATAAAGCCTATAGCATGGATATTATAAATTCCCATTATTACATAGCTGTCTATTCCAACTGTCATAAGAGAACCAAATAAGTCCAGAAAAATTATGTGTAACATAACTGGTTACATAATTTCTTTTATTTGATCCCACAGGAAGCAAAGTTCTAAACTGTAACTGGATTGTAAGATTATATAATTACAACTAAGCCAACAAAGAAGCTATTTCTAATAATTACCTTAACCAAAGTTGTAAACACGAATCAATCATTCAATCAACAAAAATTTAATTAAGCAATGACTACATGGCAGGCATATGCTAAACACTCTATATGCAAAGAAAAAATTAAATAGTCTCTTCCGTTGAGCTTACATTTTGCCATATACGTATAAATAAGAGAGATAGGTAAGTGGTGCAGTAGATAAGGTGTCAGGCCTGGAATCTGAAAGACCTGAGTTCAAAACCAGCCTCAGACATTTACTAGCTGTGTGACCCACATACCCTCTGTATGTCTGTTCGCTCATCTGTAAAAAGGGAACAATAATAATAGAACCTGCCTCCCAAGGTTGCTGTGAGGATCAGATGGCATAATAATTGCATAGTGTTTAACATGGTACCTGGCACATAGTAAGCATTATATAAATGTTAGCTATTGTCATTAGATAAAATAAAATGAGACAATTTGAGGGAAAACACCAAGAGATACCACCAAAGCAGAAAACTGCCAAAGCTGTAAGGAAAAAAAACGTTCCTCCCCCACCCCCGCCAAAAGAAAATCTCAAAGCATGGAACGAGACACCTTCCATTTTTAAACACTGTCTAGTAGAATGACATCATAGGGAAGGGATTCCATCCTCCTACTCTGAGGATAATAATATCAGCAGGTCCCCTGACGCTAAATCCGACAGTTTCCCTGCTATAACCTGGAAAACAGCTTTTAAAAAACATCACCCAATGGAATAAACTTTTAATTGGTACTGAAATGACAGGCTACCCAAAGGTCTGCCAAGTGGGTTTTATTTCTTATGTTTGTAAAAAAAAAAATACAGAGACAATTCTTGAGTTTCTAGAACAAGTGATTTATTTCTGTAACTTCATCATTTTTTTACTGAAGTTCTATTCTGATGACTCATCCTGGTATAGAGTTCTTCAAGGCTGTGCCAGTGCTTCATGAGCTCTGGCATACCAATACACTATAATTCAAGAAATATTTATTATCTACTCTGTGCTCAGCACTGTGCTAGGCACTTGAGATATAAAGAAATCTCTGCCTTCAAGGAGCTTACACAGGCTATTAAGAGGATGCAACAGATAAACATATATGTGATAATTTTAAGAGGGAGACTGTACTAACAACTAGAGGGATCAGGCTTCAAATGAAGTCCTGGAGACAGACAAAAAGTCCTCTGAGGACCAAACTATGTAAGTTTGGAGAGGCTCATTCCCAGAGCCACCCACTAATGTTTTTTTTTTCCTTTGGCCACAGTAATTCATTCAATTAAGGCACCAAGAAGTCATTATAGGGATAATCAATGACATAGATTAAATCATGAGTCCTTAAAGTATTAATATGAGGTAGGGAAAAGCATTTATAACTAAAATTGGGACTAGACTTTTGGCTAATTGGTAGGGAGAGGTGTCAGCGATTGATTTTGAATAGCTTCTCTATCTCCCAAAAATTCCCATTAGAGGAAATAAGAAAAAAACACAACAACAATCCTTCTCACTTTCCATAGATCAATCTCCTTTATAGAAAGGGAGTGAATTTATGCTCTCTTATTCTAGGTCCTACAGAGTAGATGTTGCAGTTCCCAGCACTTCAGGGGCAACTCTTCCCCAAATTACATATTAATAATCCCTGCAGTAGTAAAAGTAGGTGACAAACGAGATCAAGACGACGGAAGGATTTTGGTCCTTTGATTGCCACTGCTTGTTAGATCACTTCATCTGTCCATGAAAGTATAAATGGCAAACAATCCATATACTCTATGACATGCAATGTCAAAAGAATGAAACGCCCCAAAATTTTTGGTAGATTCCCTTTAGCTTTTATGCAGACACGGGCATCGACATAGAGAGTCCAAAATATTCGATGGGCATGGATGAGTTCTGAGCCGAATCATTTATATATTCACATTGATGAGATAAGAAAAATCTACTGAAATAGGGAAGTACTGTGGAGAGCTTGGTTGGCTCTATGAAGTTATATTGTTTCAAACTTTTCCTTTTCAAACTTAAGATCTGTCCTTTCTCCCTACCATTACGTGAAGGCAGTCTATTTCCAAAATAATCATGCATTAGAGTATATTCAGAAGGTATCAGTGTTCCATCACAAAGGGTACTAAAATCTTCCTTAAAGTATATGACAATTTTGGGGGGCAGCTAGGCGGTGCAGTGACTAGAGCACTGGCCCTGGAGTCAGAAGGACCTGAGTTCAAATCCAGCCTCAGATGCTTGACACATGTACTAGCTGTGTGACCTTGGGCAAGTCACTTAACCCCAATTGCCCTGCCAAAAAGCAAAAAAAAAAAAGTATATGACAATTTTTGCTTTGACTTATAACTGTGTGGGTGAAACCACATTCAACATCTTGATATAGTGATATCAACAAGAAAGAACACTCAGCTACAAAGCACTACAAAGACCAGACAGTTCTGTTTAAGCGTCATGATGCTATTGCTGTTGATACCCAAACTAGGTCCAAAATAAGATACAAAAGGATGTACTCTTTATAACAAACTTCAAAGAAAAAATAGAGATAGCTACATGTGGAGTAGAGACTAGGAGTAACATGAATGATATAGGGAATTCCCAGTGCAGAAAGCACCAATGCAGTCAACAGGTACCTTATCTGCCATTCATTGTCTTAGGGAATTTGCTGAGGAACTGAGAAGTTAAGTGATTTGCTTAGGATGTGTCTCTAAGTCAAGTCCTCCTAACCCCAAGACCAGTCCTCTAGCCATGGCACGTATAGTTACACACAACTCAGTTTTTAAATTCATAATCTGCTTATATGATTGTATATACATCAAACTAAAATATATCTACCTCCAAAATAATATAGTGAATTATTGCACTATAGTTACATTTAGCAAACTTATAGTAATCATAATAGTGATAATAATAGTTCACATTTGTATGGTGTTTTAAAATTTACAAAGCACTTTCCTTACAAACAATCTGGTGAGGTAGATAGTAAAGTATAATTAACTTCATTCAAATAGATGAAGAAACTGAGACCACAGGAGGTTACTTGGCTTTCTCAGGGTCAGACAGTAAGTATCTGAGCTAGGAAGGAAACCTGGATTTCTTGACTTTAAGTATAGTATTTTTCTCCTGTACACTCATAATTTTGCAAATGATATTCATTAATGACGAATTTGTCATTTGTCATCAGTTAATGGGGCAGCCAAGTGGGGAATCTGTAAAATGAGCTGCAGAAGGAAATGGCAAAACCACACCAGTATCTTTGCCAAAAAAAAACCCTAAATGGGGTCATGAAGAGTCAGATATGACTGAAAAACAATTCACTGAACATTGACAAATTAAATTCTAACAATAACTATAAATTTTTTTTAAAATCACAATCGGGTAACTAACAAGCCAAGAACCATTTGAGGATACCAACATGAATAACCAAAGCTATCTTATAATCTAGTAATGACTAGTTAAAGAAGCAGTGGGTGGCACTGAGATGTCCTAAGGCAATTCGAGTTCAAAATTTTGAAGTCATTTTTACTTCTTCTTTCCCCTCCACCAGTGTTAGAAAGTCTTATTATTTCTTCTCCCTAAATGTTCCTCACCTTTCATCTCTTCACTGCATCTCCAAAGGCACAGCCATGGTCCTACAGGGGTGGTGAACCTGCAGCCTCAAGGCCAAATTTGGATTCAAAGGGCCACAATTGAGTTCCTAGAAAGCTACATGTAGCCTTGAGGCTACAGGTTCCCCACCCCTGGTAGGAGCTCATCACCTCGCACATGGATTACTGTAATAGCCTCTTACTTATTCTCCCTACCCCTAGTCTCTCCTCATTTGATTTGTTCACAGTTACTCAGTCCAGTCTTTCTTAAGCATTACTTTGACCCTGTTCTTCTCTGCTTAACACTCAAGCAGCAGCTCTTGTTAAATTTATTCAAATTGAGTCTTTCTAGGACTCAAAGCCATCCTTCAGTTGGCCTACCACAACTCTCCAAAATCATACTTGCTATCCTGGTCCACTATTTCAGGAAGACTTAGCCATACTACACTTTACTCCCTATTCCCTGGCCCTTTCAACAACCTCAGCAATTGCCTTCCTGCCAATTGTGGATCTTTTCCACAACCACCACTCCCCTAGTTCTAGAACAGTGCTCAAATCAATTCTACCATTGCTCCCACAAGGGCAATGCCAATCTGCTCCCCTATAGACCCACTCACTATCCCTGTAATTTTCCAAGCCAACGTACCCCTCTCCCTGGCCACCACTCCCCATGTTTGTTGCCTCCCCTTATTAGAATTTAAGCTGCCTGAGAACAGACTAGCTTTGCTTTTGTGTTTATATCTCTAGTTCTTGGGATGGTACTTAGAACATAACAAGCACTTAACAAATGATTTTTCATTCATTTAAACATGAAGGTGACACTAATGATAAATTGTCAGTAGAATATACACTTTGGGTGGGTTTTCTTTTTTTTGGTAAATTTTTTAAATTTTGAACTTAAATACAAAATGGGGTAGGAGAGAACATTGCCATGTACACAGCAGACCGTAAGGAGAGGATTCAATATAAAACAATAAATTCCCATTTCAAGAAAACCTATGTGGTAAATACTACACATTGTTTTCAAAGCTCCCCAGCTTTTCTTTGCTTCCTTGTTGGTTTTCTTTTGTTCTCTAATGAGCATTAGGTGGGTTTTCAAAAGGGTGGTGAGTTAAACTGGCCATCCGTTCTGTTGACCTCAGCTCTCCTTGAATTTAATGGCATATGTTTTCATGCCATCCTATTATCATAAGGAATGCAGATTATGTCAGAGATATCTCCATCTCTGCATGAAGCTAAGTAGCCCATACAGGAATTGAATTTAATTGACCCTGGTTTCATGAGGATCATGTTCTAATCAGTTGAGCTAGCCCAACCACTTAGCATGTACATATAAACAGAATCAGGAAAAATTCTGAACTCAAGAAAAAGTGGTATCCACAGTATATTTTGATATCACATATAGTATCCTGGCTCTTTCACTCATTTAAGAATACTTCACTTGACTAATTCTTTCAACTTAACACACCCATACTTCACTGCAGAGTCTATAAATATCGAGTGTTATTTCCCTCTTTCTTATTTTATAAAATGATGTTATTTTAGAACTAGAAAGGGCCTTAGAGATCATCTAGTCCCACCCACTCATTTGACAGATAAGAAATTCAAACAGTTTTGTGTAGTGCACCGACTCATTTAAAAAAACTGAACTCTACTTCATACACAGTTAGATGGCTTAACAAATAGAGCGGAGGATTTGGACTCAGAAAAACCTGAGTTCAAATTCTGCCTCAGATACCTACTAGCTTGTGACCCTAGGCAAGTGACCTAATGTCTCTCAGTCTATTTCCTCATCAATAAAATAGAGATAATAATAGTATCTGCTTCGTAAGATTTTTGTGAGGATCAAGTGAGGTGCGAAGAGCTTAGTGAAACCTTAAAGTGCTAGAGAAATGTTATCTGTTATTATTAGAATCACCAAATGCTAAAGCTGGGGTTTTAGCAATCTACTAACCCAACTGCTTCATTTGACAAAAAGGAGGAAATGGGAAGCGAAGAGACTGGTTCCAGATTGCACAAATAGTAAACAGCCAAGCAGGGATATGAACTGAGCTCTTCTGATCCCAAAGGCACTGTTCTTAGCACTGTGCTGTATCCAAGAACAAGTGAAGAAGTTATGCTGCACTTCACCCACAGAAGCATCTTAGCTCAGAGAAATCCATTTATATTACTGACTGCAGTACATTTTTATAGAAACGCGGGCAATTTAGAACAGATAGGATAGCACCAAGCTGAAAATGCAAGATTTAGGCAAGTACAGATATTCTCAGTCTTATACTGAATTCTACCTCATGATAAAGATTATAGAGACATTTCGGGGTACACAAGTGCCACTTATTCAAAAAGAACAAGGATCTAAAAAGGGATTTGAGTAGATTTTAGGAGCATAGAAGTAGTGCTAGAAAGAACCTCAGAGGCTAATAATCCAACAACCTCATTTTATAGATGGCAAAACTAAGGTCCAGGTAGATTTGCTCAAGGTCACACAGAGAGTGTTAGAAGAAGGATCTGAACCCAGGCCTTCTGACTCCAAAACTAATACTCTCTCCACTAGATCATATATCAGTATTATTCATATCAGTATTATGGAGGAAAAGAGATGTGACAAGCTAGATAAACCTTAATGGTATGGTTTCTAGGTGGAACAGTGGATAAAGCACTGGTCCTGGAGTCAGAAGGACCTGAGTTTGAATATGACCTCAGGCACTTTAGCAACCCTGGGCAAGTCACTTAACCCTGTTTCCCTCAGTTTCCTTGTCAATAAAATGAGATGAAGAAGGAAATGGCAAACCACTCCAGTATCTTTGCCAAAAAGACTCTGAACAGGGTCATGAAGAGTTGGACATGACTGAACAACAAAGACCTGAAAATCTGATCAATATTTGCCATATTACTATGGCATATTACTATGATCTTAAGAGGGAAAACATTGTGGCAAAAAAACAACCTCAGTCAAAATAATAGCTGACATTTATATAGTCACAGACACACACATATCATGCATCGTATTATATGTCATCACTTCACAACAACCCTATAAGGCCTTATAGCTACTATATTCGACTAATATTGAAAGTATTATCCTTTATTTTTCAGAGAGGTTAAATGACTTGTTCCCCATTGTCTCCTTGATAAAATACAAACTCATTTTCTCTACACCCTGTACACTCCAATCAAACTGGCCTGCTAGATGTTTCCCAAACTTGACTTAGGATCACAGATTTAGAGCTGGAAGGGCCCTTAGAGGTCATTGTGCCATATTATACCTCTATGGCTTTGCACAAAGTGTATCTAGAAGACACATCCTCCCCACTTCCTTCTAATTAGAATGTCTGACTTCCTTCAAAATTCATCTTAGGTGCCATCTCCTATAGATAGCCTTTCCTGATTCCCTAATTGTCAGTGCACTGTCCATCCTGAAAATATTTTCATTTATTTATCTGTGTAGGTGGGGGTATATGTATAGATACAGATGGAGATGGAGATGGAGATGGAGATGGAGATGGAGATGGAGATGGAGATGGAGATGGAGATGGAGACGATGGAGACGATGGAGACGATGGAGACGATGGAGACGATGGAGACGATGGAGACGATGGAGACGATGGAGACGATGGAGATGGAGACGGAGACGGAGACGGAGATGGAGATGAAGATGGAGAAAGAGATACAGATACAGATACAGATAGATAGATAGAGAGAGAGAGAGAGACAGAGAGAGAGAGAGAGAGAGAGAGAGAGAGATAGATAGAGAGAGAGATGTATTCACATTTGTCTGTGTATGTACATATGTGTGTACATATTTATAGATATAGATATGTGTGTGTGGTTCTATGCATATATGTATACATTTATAAATTTAAATATGTGTATTGTGCCTGTATGTATGTATACACACGTATAGATATGTTTATAGATATGTGTATGTATTTATGTCTATGTATATGGTTTTTTATTTATAGATCTGTTGCAGTTGTTGCTGTTCAGTCATTCAATTGCGTCTGACTCTTCATGAATCTGTGGACCATGCTGTCCATAGGGTTTTCTTGGCAAAGATACTGGAGTGGCTTGCCATTTCCTTCTCCAGCTTTACAGATGAGGAAACCAAGGCAAAGCGGGTTAAGCGACTTGACCAGTGTCACACAGCTAGTAAGTGTCTGAGGCTACATTTGAACTCAGACCTTCCTGACTTCAGGCCCAGCACTCTGTCCACTGAGCCACCTGCTTTCTATCTATAAATATATGTGTGCATATGTGCCTGCGTATGTGTGTATATATATATATATATACACATATGTGTGTGTGTGTGTATAGTATTCTTACCCACACAAAGGAGAATGTTAAGTGCCTTGAGACTAGGGATTATTTCACTTTTGTCTTTGACTCTCCAGGCCTAGTATATTGCCATCTCCCTAGTAGATGCTCAGCAAATATTTTTTATGTTGAATTGTCCAAGGTTATTCAGCTAGTAAGTAGCAGAACCAGGCCTCAAACCCATGGAGTCACACTCGTTTCCACACTCTTTCCACTAGATCTGGTTGCCTCGTTGCCTTGAAGCTTACTATACTTAAGCCATAATTTGTCTTTGGAAAATAAAAATAGCCCCTCCACAAAAAAAAGAATTCAAATAAAGATTGATGAACACCAAGTTAACTTTTTTGTTTTCCTAGGAAATCTCAAAGCATTAAGTTTCTGCACCTCAGAAGGAAGCAGATTTCAAAGGATAATAAGATATTAGACATAGTTTTTTTAAAAGTTGCTGCTTAGTTCCCATTGACTTCTCTGGAAGGAGTTCAGTCTAACTAAAACATCCTGCACAATGTTCTCATTTTATGTAAACAAACATCTGATCTCTGGAACCTAGGCAAGCTCTAAAGGTTATAGTCTACCTAAAACCAAAACAAATGTGTAAGAATGCTGTGAAGATTTGCAAGCTGCTCTTCAGATTTTTTTAAAAGTATGTATTAGGGATATTATCCAGAAATCTAACATTCCTGAACAGGATGCCAAGTTCTTTTTTCCATCATATTCCCAAGTTTACACAAGGAAAGAAACACTCAGGTTTTGAAGTCAAGAGATCCAAGCTCAAATACAGGATGCTTGATAATGGGTAAGTTACTTTAACTCTGCTTGGCCTCAGTTTCTTCACGTATTAAGGGAAATCAATGAACTAGACCATCTCTAAGGTCCTTTCCGGCTCTAGAATGCTAGGATTCTTTTGTTCCAAGTGATAGATTTCTGGATAAATGGGCACCAAAAAGTAGGTTCTAAGAGTTTCCTTTTAAAGAATTATGAAGTATATGATAAATTGGATCATGTATGATCTTGGCTGAGAAACTGTGTTCAGATATTAAAGGCTTGAAAAAATCCATAAAATGATCTCTAAAAACTGCACATTAATGCAGAAAATATTTAATGAGTTTAAATAAAATTAATTTAGATTTGGGAAAAACTCACTGTAAAGAAGTGGTTTAAAACTTGGGAGCTATGACCCCCAAGGTAGTCTGTAAAGATAACAAATATCGTGATCTTAGGAACTCCAGTCCTGCTCTGGCGATATTCTCTAGTTTGCTTCCAGTGCTGTTTAGGGAATCACCTTAAGCCATCACACATTAGTTTCTTGCTTTTCCCATCTCAGAGCAAGCAGCTGTCTTAGGCCACCTTAAATTCTACACTCTGGCTGGGCCCCCTTTCCCAACCAAATCACTGACCTCATAAATTCTGGGGTGTATGTGTGTGTGTTTTGTAGCTTAGGATTGTGGTGGTGGTTGTCATTGTCAGTTGCTTTGGGGTGGTATAAGGTGAAGGGACAAATTAAAGGAGCAACAGTGAGGTCTTTCCAGAAGAGAGGGTAAATTACAAAATAAAAGCATTGGCAGACCCCTACTGTAATATGAATCTTAAATAGAATCCTTAATTAGACTTCAATAATAACTTGGCCTATTTATTCCCTAATGAAAACCTGTAAGAAAGGAAAGAAATATTGGAAAGTTTTCCTTATCTGAACAATAATATGATTAAATTTCTAAGGTCCCCTCCAGCCCTGTGATTCTTTAATAATATCTATGATTTACTTTTCTTGTCAGAAACCAATTGTCAATTTTTCTGTAACATAGTGAAAATGTCCTGATGGGGTTGGAAAGCAAAAAATTGAACTTATTTTTTTCTTTTTCTCTATCCTTAGAGTTGGCCCTACAAAACTGAGGCAGACTGTCTTTTAGCACTCTCTTCTCTCTCCCCTTTTGGATACCAGATACCCCTTCCCAGCTGCCTATTCCCATATTCTCCATTCCCACTTTCTGTCATAAACCTCTAGCTGCTAATTGCTTAAGGCAGCATTTCTCAAATTAATTTGGCAAAGTCACACCTTGGGGCTTGAAGTATATTAACTAATCCATAAGTGCTAGTCTAGGAAACTAAGCACATGAAGCATCCCTAGGATAAAGAGAAGTTGCAGATATTTTAGAATAAAATAGAAGATATTAAGCCAATTTATGTGCTGAAAAATGGATTTAGATAATCCATATTTTCATGTTTAATATATTTAGAGGAAAAGATTTGGCTAGAATTGTGTGTTTGTTTTTCAAGGGACAACTATACAGATCATATTAAATACCAGAGTTTCACAGAATGTAGTTTGGGAGCTGTTGGCTTACAGTATTACTCTTCTTTAGGCATTTTAAAAAACGATTCCTAAAGACTGAAAAGTCTTAAAGTCCTATATATACCACAGGCTCCCTCTTCCTCAAGTAAATTAGCAGTGGTAGGATTTCAGATAGAATGTTTTGTAGGGAGACATTTTTAACTAGGGGAATTTTCACTTGTCTTTGAATTCACAAAACAGAGGCCTGTCCTAACAATTTAAGAGAACCAGCACTATCTGTCTCCATTCACTCCTGGGTTCAAGTTCCAAGTCTAATGTCAGTCTCAAAGCCCACTGGTATGAGACAATCACCTTATTGGTAGAGATGAAGGCTCTGCCATACAAGAGAATTCCAACTTTCTCCAGTATCCTTTGGAATGCACCCAAGGCTCCTTTACCCTGTGTTGTCTGGTATATATTCTCCTATGCATTCCTTTTTTGATTTCTGTTTTGCAATGATTTGGATGTGTTTTGTTTGAGTTTTTGTTTGTTTGTTTTTGCTATTCCCTATGTGTTTTGATTGTAGAACTGGTATTTCATGGTAAAGGCGTCAAGCCTTGAATATAAAACTTGAGATCCCCCTTTCCCCAAAATGACAGTGATCAGAAATTAGATTAGAAACCTTATGTCACCTAGATGATCAATATTTAAGGGAGTAAATAGATATAATTCCAGTACCCTCTCTCTCTCTAAGGAGAGTAGAAAGGTCTCCTGCCCCAACCTCCTGCTTCCCCTCCTGGAAAGGATGAACATCTCTCTTGGAGAAGGGTGGAAGAGAAGAGGCTACAATATCTATTCTGCCTCTCTTTGAGGCACACTCTTTTGCTACACTACCCTTGCGACCTTCTGCAAATCCTCTAACCTCTAGGAACTTGAGCTGGGGGACGGGAAAGGAAGAGTGTGTGAACTATATGACCTTTAAAGTCCCTTCCATTTTTGCCATTATGTGAATCTGTAACACCAATTCTTCTGACTTCTAAGGTGATTGAGTTACATGGCATCCTCCCACCCCACTCCCTATCTCTGCCTGGCTATCAGCCTTGCATACAAATAACTGACTAATTAAACAGCACTTTCAGGTTTGCAAAGCATTTTAGATTATTTCATCTAAGCCTCACAGCAACCCTTGAAGGTAGGTACAGTGGATATTATTATCCTCTTTTATTCCTATGAAGAAACTGAGACTCAGAAAAATTAAATTACTTGCCCATGGTCACAACTAGCAAATGCTAGAGGGGGAATTTAAACCCGGGTCTTCCCCACTACAGCCCTGTACTCTATCCACTACTACATTGCCTCTCACATCACACGCCAAGTGTGAACCCAGAGTGGACACTAAAATGGAAAAACAGTGACATAAAATCACTTTGCTGGTAGAAGAAAATGCTGTGCTAAAGAATCCATGCACTTTTCTGAGACCAAGCTGGCTTTGCAGATGTTACACTTCATGGTGGCAGAATGGAAGGTAAAGAAACCAAAGTCTGTCTCCTTTAGTAATACAATAAAAGAACTGCAGGAGGATCATTAAACCTGACATATAAATTGTCCCTGAAAGATAACTTACAGTACCAATAGCATCGGACCAATCTGCAACAGATCCTGGCTTACAGTTTAACTGACCATACTACATCTCAGCATATGTCAAATCTGAAGTTTCCCTGCTAGACAAAATAAGACAGCTAATATTAATAGAACAAAGTAACCCTAATTCTATGATGAAATTAGCTGCTTAAATCTCCCATATATTGACTCTGGATTTCTAAATAGCAAGACAATAGAGACTGAACACACATATAAAGTAGGAATGTGTCTAACACACGATGTCAATCAGCTCTCACCAACATTTCACACTTCTGGAAGGCATAAACAATGTCATATTTCTTTTCTAACTCCCAAAGTACCTAGCATAGTGCTGAGTATATATATACATATATATTTGACTGGGGCTTGGAGGAGAAATTCAAAAACAAAAGAAATATTAGCAGTTTCAATATGCTAGCTTTATCCTATGTGGTTCATATCAAAGGATATGCCTTGAACTCTTCATGGAAAAAAAAAAGATTATACTAACCATACTTGCATATAATAAGCATTACACAAATATTTGTCAAATCAATGAACATCAACACAGGTTAGAGGGGTTAAAAGGCTGCAAGCCACCTCACTCAACACTATACTGCTACAATATTAAGCTTGTTTGTTTTGTAAAATTTACATTTTGTGAAATGGACTTTCCAGAGGCGATTCAAAAGTGAAGAAATAAAAATCAAATAAATGCTTGTTGTAAACTTACAATGTTGGAAATATTGTGCTAAGCACTATAGGAGAAAGGGTGAAAAATGAATAAGACACAATGCCTAATGTTAATCTAGAAAGAGGGAGTAAGACAAATACACAAGTAGGTGAAATAAAAGGCATAATATGCTGCGCTGAACAAAGAGGTACAAACAAAATGCTATGGGAAGGTAAAGGAAGGCATGATTGCTTCCAGTTGGACAAATAAGGGATGCCTTCATGAAGCACAAAGTATTTCTTATGGGTCCTAAAAGATGTAAAGGGAGTTCAAGTCTTCCACAATCTGTTTCCTACCTATCTTCCAGTCTAAGTTCTTGATACTCACCAAATACTCTTCATTCTAGTCCAACTGGCCTGGTATCTAGATTCTGTACAAGTGATCCCCTGTGTCTAAGACTGCATTCCCTCCTTACCTCTGCCTCACAGAATCCTTCACTTCCTTCAAAAACAATGATGATAATAATAATAATTTAATAGCATTGGCGTAGCACTTAAAGTTTGTGAAGCTCTTTACAACTGTGATCTCATTTTATCTTCACAATAACCCCGTGAGGTAGGTGATGTTATTGTTTCCATTTTGCTGATGGGGGAAACTGAGTCAACAGAGGTTAAGTGACTTTTCCAGGATGACCTACCTGGCAAGTATCTGAGGCAAGATTTGCATTCAAGTCTTCCAGATCTGAGGTCCAGAACTCTATGCAGTATGTCATCTAGCTGCTCAGGTGCCACCTCCAATATGATGCCTTGCCAGATCTTCCCATTTAAAAGTCCTCTTACTTGGTATATGCTTTGTATTTATTTACCTTCACATGTGCAATTTCCCTCAAACTCCTTCATGACAGAGACTATTTCCTTTTTGTCTTTGTATCTGCAGCATCTAGCACAGAGATCCTTTTGCATAATAATTAAATAATAAATGTTGATTGAATTGAATTGAACTGATGGAGATGGGGAGAAAAAGATTCAATACAAAAGGGGAAAAGCACAATATATATTCAGGAGTATATACAGAGAAATAAGGACAGATGAGTTTGGAATAGCAGGCTGAGGCAATTTTCTGGAGGATTCTGAAGTTCATTAGGTGGGCAATGGGGAATAATTGAAGATATTAAAGGAGATATGATCAGAGCTGCGCATTAGTATGATTAATTTGGCTGTGGTATATAAGATTAGAGAAAGGCAGCTTGATGGAGTAGTTAGAGAGCTAGCCTCAAAGCCAGGATCAGGTCCTACCCCTGGCACATGCTGCTTTAAAGCTCTCAGTGCCCTAAGTAACTCTCTAGGTTCTAAATTGCAGAGATTATGCCAATAAGAAGTGGGAGAGAATTTCTTCATCTGTAAATTCCCTATACAAATGAAATCCCAGGCCTAATCCCTATCCATACCCTATGGAGGATTGGGAAGGGAAGAACCTGGAGGCAGAGAGACCTTCGGGCAATTGAAAATTAGGAATTGTGAAAATAGGAATAGAAAAGAAGGGATGGTTGAACCGATGACCTGGTAGAGATAGAATTTACAGTATTGGGCCACTGACCAAATGTAGTGCAAAAGCATAAAAGTAATGCAAATGATTGCAAAGTTTTGAACCTGAGTGACTGAAAAAAATGAAAATGGTCATAAAAGAAACAGGAAAGTGAGACGAAAGTGATAAATTTGCTTTCGATATATTTAATTTTGGGCAGATGAGACATCCTAATGGCAATGCCCTTTAGACAGCTGTAGCTGAAGAATGGAGTGGCACTCAGGAAAAATAGAAGACTGGAGATATTGATTTGAGATTTACCTGAATACAGGTGCCAAGAGAGTAAATGAAATTGTCAAGGGAAAGAGTATACAGAGAGATCTTTGCAGAAAAGAGGGAAATTTTATTTATTAAATACTTCTTGGGAAAGTTTCAAAGAGCTATTCTTAGAACCATTTATTTCTGATATGTTGTTTGCTCTTCAAGGTAGCAACAAGAGAATCTGTTGTTTCATCTATTATTGCTTAGGTTCAAATCACTATGAACAAAATAAACATAGCCCTCTTTGACAGTGAAAACAAACAATAAAAATAGCATTATAAAATTTTCATTAACCAGAAGCCAACCATTAAAGGCCTAAAATAACTGAAATATGAGGAATTAGACTTTTTAGGAAGAAGGCATAAATGATAATAAAATAAGTTAATAAAAAGGATTCAATTTTCTTGAAAAAAAGGTTATATTCTGGAAAAAGTGAAAATTGAGTTAATCCTACATCTCAATTACTTAATAATAAGAATTAATGTTCAAAATGATTACCTCCAATGACTGTAAGATGTTAAATCATCAAAGAAAGCGTCAATGATGCTCATTAAATGAGAAAAATATATAACTACATTTTCTGAAGTCATTATAAAAGGGTTGAAACAAAGAAAGTTCTCAGCTAAACAGAAATCACAAATTACCACACTTCCCAACTCAAAAAATCTCTCCTAATGTCACTATTGCTATTAATGGCATTCCCTCAACAGTGAGACAGTATTGCATAGTTGATAATCAGGAAAACCTGGATGCAAATCCTACTGCCAACACATCATACTGGTGTGACCATGGATAAGTCATTTAACTTCTTAGTGCCCGAAGACACCTCTATATAACCTTATACTATAGACAAACTTCTGATCTACATAAGCCATGGGTGTTTTCACAGCAGGAACTACCTAACCAGGTGCAATCACTGTTCAGAAGGACATCAACAACAAAAAAGTTGTGGTGGTATTAACAAAAACTAACTTAATATGGCAGAAAATGTAAAAGATAAAAATATACTTTGCTCTTGAGATCAAAAATAATTCTTTTTATGTTTGTATTTTATATATTATCAGCTGAATATGAAGATTTCCTGGCTAACAATATCATGTTTTCAAAATGACCATGAAATTTTAATAATGTGTAAACCAAATCTTTTTTCCTTTAAAAAAAAAAAAGAAAAAAAGGAGAGGATCTTTCTCCCCCTTTTCATGCCAGATAAAAGGCATTTCCTTGCTCCTCCTTAGGCTGTCAGTCAATAAGGACAGCATTTACTAAGCATTCATAAAGTGGTAAGTATTACATAGTAAGTGCATGGGAATTGTTAATAGAATAAGCAGCATAATTTAAATTTCAGAGCTTACATTTCAACAGTTAAATACATATAACCATCACAGATATCTACAAATATAATATTATAGTTATCAGAATACATTAAAGATACATAAATGAGACATAATGCCGACTTTATAGGCTCACTGATTTCGAGTTGAAATGGACTTAGTAGTTATCTGGTCCCAAACCCTCATTTTATAAATGAGCAAACTGAGACCTAAAAAAGTTAAGTGACTTGTCCAAGGTCACATAAGTAGCAAGGACGGAATATAAACCCTGATCCTCTGACTTCAAATCCAACACTGCTGACTTGCTATTCCTTTAAAAAAAAAAAGATACTTAACCTGAGAGGGGACTACTAATCTTAAAAGGTTTCACAATGGATGGAAGTCTGAGCCTGGAGTAAAGAAAATCTGAGTTCAAATACAGCCTCAGCTTTACTAGTTATGTGACCTTGGGTAAGTCACTTAACCTCTGTTTGCCTCGGTTTTCTCAACTGTAAAATAGAGATGATAACAATACCTACCTCCCAGGGTTATTGTGAGGATCAAATAAGATCACTGTAAAGTACTTAGCATAGTGCCTGGCACATAGTGTCATATGAATGTTTGCCGTTGTTATTATCATTACCATTATTAAAATTCTATGAAGAACATTTGTGAAAAACACATATCACAGATTCCCTTCAAAGTAAATTTAACAACCTACTACAACTCTGCCATTTTACAGATGAAGAAACTGAGACCTAGGAAGGTAAGGTGACTTTCCCATAGTCACACAGGAGGGTGGCAAACCAAAACTAGAGCCTGAATCTCCCTCCAATAGTTTATTCAGAACCCTCCACAACCAATCTTTCAATATTGTCATTTTGAATTTACTTTCCTTCCAAGAAACACAAAGCATTTTACATTCACCTGAAGTAGTGAAGGAAAAGGAATTAGATGCACTTTTGCAGATGGAAACAAAACAAATAGGAGGGTTTAATGATTTGCTCTAGACCATAAAAAATGTTGGAAGAGAAACCAGGGCCAAATTTCTTCATTTCTCCTCCAGGGCTCTTTTCATGTATGCAGTAGCATAACTAGGGCAATGCAAAAGCACCAAATATAACAACAGGAACATTAAAAAGTCATTAGAGACTGAAAAAGAGATGTTCAAATTGGACGCCTTCTAACTCAGAAAGTCATGAGTCAGTAGACTAGGGATACAGATTGGAGGTCAAATCTCTAGGTTAGAAGACTTTTCAGGAAGCTCATACGAAGAGGAGATAGATAAATGCCAGGAATTTTTCTTACCTCCTCTATTCTCCTATGCCTCTAACTTCACCTCGTAGCTGCTCAACAAAGAACGGAAGTAAAAATTCCTTGCTATATGTCTATGCCTTTGGGTCAAATGGGAGATTACTTCATTTTTTGGTAGCATCTAGCACTCTGATGTTGATCCAGTTGATGGTAGCATCAACTCTGAACCAAAAGGTGGGGCTAGGATTAGGTGTCATCATCAGTAAAGGAAAATAAAAAGGATAGAATCTCTCAAGACCAACAGAAGTAACTCCTATGGGTATCAAACGATGTATAATAGCCTAGATCTCCTATGCCCATGGGTAGTCACAGTAAATTTATATATGTGCGTAAATGTGTTTTATAGCAAAATTCCACGAAAGCCATAAAACTGCATAGCACATTCCATGAATTCGGTCTTATTTGGTTTGTTTATTGTAGTTTAAGGGCTATAAGGCCTTCTCTTGGCAGTTGGTACTTCAAAACTGATTTAAAAACCAAAATAGGTAACAAAAGAGAAAATATAGGAGAACTAATTAGCCTTCGAAGACATTAACAGCTCCAAACACTTATTTGTTAAATAAACATATCATTAAGTTACTATTATCAATTAAATTCATCAACATTTAGTTTTAAATACTATATAGCTTCTCTAAACTTTACCTGTAAGGTCTTTCATTAAATTTTTTTTTGGTGTGGGTGGAAAGAAAGGTTCAGGTTATGTCAATCATTCATTTATTTGACAATTATTTATTAAGCACTATCAGCCACCAGAGCCTCAGTGATATTTGTTACCAATTACCTGCCTATATCTTCAAAACCTAAATGAATTATCCTGGAACTGATAAATTTAGGGTTATAAGATCATAGCTTTAGAGCTGGAAACAGGCCATATAGTTCAACCTCTCATATTACAGAGGAAGAGCTAAGGTCAAGAAAGGTTAAATGGCACTGATGGAATCGAAAGAGTACTTTGTCCTCAAATCTTAGGAAAAGCTCAGTACCATTATTTAAGAGAAGGAATAGTAAGTAGGTGGCAATCACAAGTGTGCTTGCTTTGATAGACTCATGATTTCATTAATGTCAATGGTCTCTCTCCATGCAGATTACAAGCCTTCCATGTCTTTTCAACCTATACAATTCTTGCCATATTTTCCCATGTAGCAAGGAGTTGAAATAGAACCCATGAAAAGGATTAAAAAATAAAGAAGCACAACCTACAAAGTATTAAACCTGTGTCTGTATTAGTCTGAATAGTTTTCTTAACAAATAAAAATGTTACCAGTAATCATATGAGTAAATTTCAAACCAAGTCCTTTTCTTTGGGATTATTGTTCTTAGGAAGGAACTCTTTTACACCAAAGATTCCTGAAAAATCTATCATACAATTCTTTTGCTCATGAAAAACAAAAAACAAAAACCCAACCATCTCAGAGAAAACTTAGCTTCTCTCTCTGTCTCTCTATATGTCTGTCTGTCTGTCTCTCTCTGTTTATATATACATATATATATATACACACACACACTTATTTACACATATATAGGCATATATATGTTCATAGAGAGAGGGACACAAAACTCACAGTTATATAGTGCTTTAAACTTTATACAGTTCTTTCCTCAATGCCATGGGGTAGGTATTACAAGTGCTATCATATTGCTATCTTATGGATGAAGAGACTGAGGCATAAAAAGGCAAAGTGACTTACCCATGGTTGCGTGTCTAGAATCAAACCCAGGGATCAAATGAAGATTGCTTGGCTCCGAAATGATTTCTTTCTCATGAAAATTATTTTAAACCCATGCTCATATAATGACTTAATCAAGGACCAACAAAGAAATTTATTTATAATTATACTTCATTTTAAAAATCTTTTGTATTGACCTTCTTCTTACACTTGCCAATCTGTACTAATAAACTGAAAATTTTTTCTTGAATGACTTTTTCCTGCACGATTTGTGATTAGAGGAGAATTTCAACAATAGGAAAATCGAAGTATTTAAATTATTTTCAAGGTGCCACATTCCCAAATGCCGCTATGCAGTAGAAAGGTAAATATGTCTATTAAATTAAACATAAAAGGAAAGCTACATAAATCATCAGTAAATTTTGAATCATACCATGAAATTTAATTAAATTGCATTATAAAATTGAAATAAAGGAACTATATAGACTCCCATTATTTTTCACTGAGATTCATCAAATGCAGAATGAAGATGCTACTTTCAAATTAATTTTCTTTTATCTTAGTTAAGTCAAGGGTAGCAAGGGGGTGCCGAGGATAGAGTGCCAGGCCTGGGGTCAAGAAGACTCATTTTCTTGAGTGCAAATCTGACCTCAGATACTTAACTAGCTGTGTGACCCTGAGCAAGTAACTTAACCCTGTTTCCCTCAGTTTCTTTGTCTGTAAAATGAACTGGAGAAGGAAATGGTAAACCACTCCAGTATCTTTACCAAGAAAACTCCAAGTAGGGTCACAAAGAATTGGACACAACTGAAATGACTGAACAACAATGAATCAAATTAGAAGGCTATTTTTAAAAATCATAGAGCTATAACCATCTTGCACTAGAATGACAGTTCTTAAATTTTTTCAGCCTGAAACCACTTTGGTACAACAAAACAAAGCTTTCTCCACTCTCAAAAAAACCTACCAACCCATCCACTCTTGTGTGCTGTTACTTAAAAAAAAAAGCCCTCGAAAGCATTTCCCTGCTAACCACACTAGGAAGATCTATCTATCAACAGAACTTATATTATTATTCCTCCTCTAAGTTTTCCCCAAGGTTATGGATTTCCCCAAAATTAATGCTTCTTCATCCATCAGAGGAAGATTCTAGCAAGACAAAGGCAACATCTGTGCTAATGAAATCTTTGCTTTCCTTGAAGTTTGTGAAGGAATTAGTTGTTGGGACTTTCCACTAAGCAGAGAACTTCCTGGTTTTTCATAGACTGTTGATGATTAGCAACACCAGATAGCCTTTTAGCCAAGTATTCTTTCTTTCTCTTGACAATATCCCACAGAATTCAATGAGTGCTAAACATAGACATACATCTTCCTTTACAAAAGGAGACAGAGATAATGTCAGCTTTGTAAGATCCCTCTGAGAAAAACCTAAATCCTTCAGTGAAGTTTAAAAGTGGTCTTGGAAAATAAGAATGATGTTCTCCAACTCTGAAAATGTATGCAATTATAATTATGTAATCTCCACATTAAAAAGTTTTAATCGGTTAAAGTTTAAAATAACTTGGAAAGCTGCTGTTTCAAAAACATGATGTAGATGAAGCCCTGTAGCTACTTTCTTCCTCAATGAACATGTTGATGAGAAGTGTTAACTACTTAAAATTATTTGCCATTTGGTCTGAATTTAAAATAATGAGATCTTCACAAATTGCCTGAGATACATAGGACATAAAAGCATAGTTTATTCAATAAGCCTCCCAATGCAAGCAGTGACAATTTTTAAGTTTTGTTCAAGGCAGTTTTTAGATTCTTTCAAGAGTCGATATGAAAGAACTAACAGAAAAAAAGTATTCTGGCTTTAGAAATCAACCAAAATCACATATCTTTAAAAGTTACTATTTACTTTCAGAAATATGAAGATTAATTATTAATATGAAGATTATATACTTGACTATTCGAAAGCATCTATAATCTCATCAATTCAGTTGTTCTTTACAACCATGAAGAAAACAACCCATCCATGATGCCTGCCGATCCTCTGCAACTCTATTCTATGTCTTCCTCTAAGTTTGACAGAGGAGGTCCACTCAACATTCAGGAGGCTCTCCTAGCTGTTAGATTGTACAGCATAATTATAATATTTATTCCTTACATACTTACTTAAGCTTTCAAAGTTAGGGAGCATCATTCTTATTTTCAAAAACTAATTTTAAACTCCACTGAAGTTCTACCCCAGCATTTCATCCTGGCATAAAGGTGACATTACATTCTTTTTTCACCAATTTTAAACATTTTTATTTAAAGTTTTGAGTTCCCAATTCTATCCCCTCTCCCCTCCCTTCTCCCTGAGGTGGTAAGCAATCAGATGTAGGTTATACATGTGCAATTATGTAAAACACTTCCGTATTCATCATTTTGTACAAGAAGATCCAAAAGGAAAAAAATGAGTGAAAGAAAGTGAAAAATAGCATGCTTTAGTCTATATTCAATCCATATCTGTTCTTGTGCCAGTCAATGAAGCACAAGGTCTGACAGATCCTATCATGCTGGAAAGGCTTCAAAGTATGGGCCCAGTGAAGAACTGCAGGACTGTTTTTTGAGGACTAGCCTCAAAAAAATTTGGAGAGGCTCATCACCAGGTTAGCTTTGAGATAACTAAGTTTTTGGTCCCAGTAACTCTAGAAGACTATCTATGACCACTCAGGTCAGTGGAGGAAGGACTCACAGGGAAGAAATCACAGACCCTTGAAGTATTGATGTAATTCTAAATTTAATTATGCCTGAGATTACCTAAATGATTAATTTCCCTAACACAAGTGTTCTTAAACTGGGGGCAGGGTGGAAGGGAAGAAGTAAGAGGTAAGGGGAAGGTCCATGAACTTTCTAATATTTTGATAACTGTTTTTCAATATAGTTTCCTTTGTAATTCTGGGTATTTCATTTTATGGATTTAAAAAATGTTATTCTGAGAAGTGGTCCATAGGTTTCACCAACCTGCCAAAGTCAGCCTACAAAAAAAGTTTAAAAATCCCTGTGCTAGAAAGACTTCATAAAAGAAATCCCTGAATTCTCATCTAATATTAAAAAAGAAAAAAAATTCCTAAAGTCTGTCTCAGGGGGCACATAGCCAGGAAAAGTTAATTCTCTCATGGCTTTATAATAATTAGAAAGCTTTATAAAGCAAACGAGCGTATCATCCTAGATTTGTGTTTTAAAATTTGTTTGCAAATCAGCCTGCCTTCTTCCTGGAAAGAAAAAAAGAAATTAAAATTGTAATTCTTTTCTACTTGCACTGAACAAATTATTATTCTTCTTAGGTGAATGGGATCTTGGTTATTTATAAAGTTAATTATTGTTTGCAATTGGGTAAAACATTAGTTCAAGCTTGGAAAAACCTTTGTTACATGGAAATTTTGTTGTACATTGGTACTTACTGTAACAAGACCTAACCTGTAATGTACTATTAATTTGTTGTAATCAGCACAGTGTAATAATAATAAGTGTAATAAATAAGTATAATAAACATAATGAAATCTATGAGGAAAATATAGTGCCAGTTATATTCCAAAATCTTTTTCCCGTGTAATTACAAATAGATCTTTTCTATAATAAGCCCAAAAGATGACTTTTTGATCCTTAGAAGAGTTTCATTATGGTAATAAAAAGTAGGCATGCTCTCATCAGACAGCCTGGGGGAGTCCAGGATACACAAGGGGACACTAAAGTAATAACTTCCCTTCTTTTAGTCCCCAACTGACATAAGTAAATATATTAAGTTTGTCAATCAAAATGCTTACACTCTTACCTGTGTCACAGCTTTGGTATTATTGCATACCCTGAAAAAGGAGTCAGTTTAATGTTTATAACCATTAGAGGCAGCTAGTGCCACGGAGAGAGCACTGCAACTGGAATCAGGAAGACATGACTTTCTTATTAGCGATGTGACCTTCAGCAGGTAATTTGGCCTCAGTTTCTTCATTTGTAAATGATGATAATAATGGCACCTACTTTCCAGGGTTGTTTTGAGGATCAAAATGGAAAATATTTGTAAAGTTCTTAGCTCAATGCTTGGCACACAGCAAGTGTTAAATATTGCTTCTTTCCATTAAATGAAATAGAGGAGTCCGAAAGTCCCTCTTGCTCTCATATTGTTTACTCCACAAGACTGTAGCTAGGCTTTACTGTGAGCAAGAAATTGTAAAATAACCCAGAAAGTCAAATATGTGTTGCTCTTGATGTCTTCCTATACTAAAATGCCTGAGATATGACTTAACAAGAAATGTCCAATTGACATTTCACTACAAAAAATCTAATTACCATTCTCCATTGTGAAAAGTGGGAAGATCATGAACTTAATTTTAATATACATTTAACTCTTCTGTTCCTGCCATTGCTCCTATTTTTATAATCTGCAGATTTTTCCCAAGAAAAAAAAATACAATCACAATAGTAGCAATGGACACCTTAGCAGATATTTCTCAATCTCCTTTCAGCAAAAGATCTCAAGGTTCTTTACAAATTCCTAACTAAATTTAATTTCCCAACACCTTTCAAAAGTGGCAGAGAGAATCACTTCAGATATGCACCATGAAATATAAAGCTCCTTCCACAAGGATATGGCACCATGTTTCTATAGCAATTCCAGAGAAAATAAACACTTCTGTGGAAACTGCTGAAATACATTCAGAAAGAGAACAGTAAATTATTTAAAATTTATAACTACTATTGGAGAATCCTACCTGTCAACTCCTATCTAATATATGGCATTTCAAACCATCAATTGACAGGTAATATCAACTCTTGTGTGTTCTCTTTGCCTACACTCAGGGTGAATTAAAAAAAAAAGACAAAAGCTTCTTGGTGACTAACACCTCTAAAAAATAAGCTCAGAAAGAGTAAACAAAAATTAGGGGAACAAGTAGAGAATCTAGTTCAACTCAGATATTAAACCTGGGAAAATCCAAGACTCTCTACAGAGAAAAGAAAGAAAAAAGGTGAGGGGATTTGGTAAAGATTGTATGTAGCTTTGAACTCTCAGAGGACAATGGAAGATATGTAAATGTAAAGCAATTCTATGTGACTTTTTCCAAATCAGAAGGAAATGTTATCTAAACTAGAACTGTGTTTCCACAAAGTATAGGTCAGGGTAATAGGAAAGGGTTCTTTTTTTTCTGTTCCCTGTAATTAGGTATGGAAAGGGAAAGAAGTTCTCTGGTTATTTAAACAGGCTCATTAATAACCCTACATATTTGGATCACCAACTTTCAAAGAAGTAATAATTAAATGCATGAAAACTGCTGAAAGTAATGTAGTCTCTGATGATTCATGATTTTCAATGAAGATTGTTATGCGCATCAATTATCACTAGCCTGTAAATATTTAAGATGTCATCTAATATATTCAAAGTCAAAATGTCAGAAAAATCTTTTACTATGCATTAACCTCAGACTCAAAAATCCAATAGGTAATTTTTAGATGTAATTTCTTCCCCCCACAAAAAAAAGAGCAAGTGCTATGTATTTCTCTAGAATCTAGATCATGCCATGATCCCTAACCTTTCTCTAAAAATCTACTTTTCATTTAACTGAAATGAGAAAAAATGGGGGTAAGGGAGTCAAGGGAGCAAATGAGGGAATGGAAGGGAAGGTAGAGATCTGTAAACGTTTTCAAGCTGGGGGGGGGGGGGGGTAGCCTTTTGGCAGTTTCTGAGCCACAATCTAATTGGCCTTACTGATCAAGACCTCTTAATTGGAGATTCATCTATATACAACACTTAGATAATCAAGAAATTTCCAAATCAATTTGATGATTGTTGAAATAGCATGTCTATAAAACAAGAGCCTGCTCCTGAATTTTACAATATTAATTTAGGGGAAGCCACAACTTTCTTTGTCATCTATTGCCCTTCAAACCTTAAATGCAATTCAGTTTGTTAGCATCACTGTATATTAAGCTATGAATACAAAAAATCAGTATCAGACCTGATACTGATGCCTTCTTTTTTAGGTCATAAAAGCAAACTAAAAGTTAAAGAATCATTGCCCCACAGCTTTATTTTAGTTCCAACATTGCCTTGTGTGAATTTAAGCCATCACCAAAAACGTAATGTATTTTCTTTAGAAAAACAAACTTGTTTGCAAGAATTTGCAGCAACCTATTTTTTGTGGACTACTTCATTTTGCTTTTCCAACATCCCAAAGCAATACTTCATAGTAAGTAGATAGGCAGACAGTCGCTGAGTTAGGAAAGCCTCAGTTCTACCTTACACCCATACTGGCTATGTATCCCTGGGCATTTAAACTCCCAGTGCCTTAGGCAGCTCACTAATACTAAATTGCAGAACAGGTTGGGATGTGCATTGATAAAAGGAGTTGCCTCTCTAGATCATGGATCAGGAAACACGTACCCCCCCTCCCCAAAAAAATAGTATACTGTGCTGTACATTTTTAAATCTCGAAGATGTATGCTTCCTCAGGATGTAACTACATTTAATATGTGAAGTTTAACCATCTAAAATATGGATATTTCCTATACTAGTTGTAACTAAATTTATTAGTTTCAAAAGTATATATTTGATCTGTGGGGTTTTTTGTTTGTTTAAAGCTTGACCTCCCCCCCCCCACCTTATCCCAGTTCATAACCTGAATAGGACACTACCTCCCACATAATCACTGAACCACAAAAATCACAGAAACTGCTATAAACTATTTATATCTGGTCCACACCACCCACTATTCTAATACAGCACTCTCCTTGATGGTCTTAACCTTGCCTGTGTCAGAGTACTGGGGAAAAAGAGCAGAAACTACTTACGGCTGAAATGGATATATTATAGAAGTAATCTACCCACACTTGTGCTGAAAATTCCAATTTAGATCTTGGAAAAATGCCACTAGTTAGGTCCTGCGTGCACTGCCTCAGATCTGAACATAGATCTTGAAAATGTGCATTTATTTGAGCACCAACAAGATGCAGAAGTGAAGAGTTCAGAATCAGCCATATGTTATCATCATTGACACTTTTTTTTCTAAGTAATGTCATGCTGACTCAAAGGACCATGTCAGCCAAAATCGATCTTAATCAAATATAGGTCTGCTTGCTCATAGGCATTTGTTTTAAGAGGCATCCTCCAATTATGTTTGGTGAGAAGACTATTGCAAGCCAGGAAAAAAAAATACTATCGTGGAATGATGCACCCACAAGGTGAAATGCCAAACCGAGTACAATCAAAAGGAAAAGAAGATTGGGGGTGGGGAGAGAGAGAGAAGAAGGTCAAAGAACCAAAGTATATTCTTAGCTAACCTGGCTCCTTCCTTTACTTCCTCCCCTAACCGCACCCCATGAATCCTAGGGTTCCCACTAATCCGAAGGTAGATGTGAAACATCAAATTCAGTAAAGATTGAAAGTTATAGAGACTCCAGACTCTATTTTTACAGTCAGGGAGGACTCCAGAATTCATTAAGACGTCCCACCACCGTATCTTGCTACCTGAGGCATTCTCCACTGGATGCGGGGGGTGGGGGGGGGGCTTAAATTTCCCCCCACTTTTGCTTACTCAGGTGCCTGACTGGACTTCGCCTCCTGACTACGACCCACTCCCACACCTCCACCACCAACCCTGGTCCCTACCCCCACCCCACGCCTTGTTGCTTTTTGCTTCAGGGAAAAGGCTCTACAGATCTTGAGACACTTAAACTTCGCAGTAGAGAAAGTTAAATTCCGGAATTTCAAAGCCACTTGCTAATGAAAGCGATTCTTTCACTAGTGGGAAAACATTATACTTCACAAGCTGCTGTTCAAAAATCTAACCCTCTCTCTGAGATAGAACATAAAATGAAGTCTGAGTACCCGCTTGAGACAAATGTTTGTGTGATTAATGCGCGACAAACAGTACTATTGTAAACAGAATTTACCACTCTTCTGCCTCCCCTACCCCCCCCCCCCACTCCAGCCCTATCCCGATAGCAGGTCTATGGAAACTTTCAGGAGGCGTGCAGAGAGGGTTGGGGGCAGGGTGGGGGGCGGGGAGTGATGTGGACTATATCCACACGATTAATAGCAGTGGAGTTGGATTTGTCCTTCTCCTAACTAACAGAAATCAGTCGCTCGTAGTCAACGGTAGCGCCTGTGAACATCCTGGGGAGGAAGGAAGATTTGGTAATGAAGGGGGGAAGGAGGGGAAACAACACAAAACCTCAAGATGTCTCTAGGGATCCTGCATCCTGGCCCCCAGCTCCCGCCCGCTTTCCCAGGGCTGCGCTGCACTCCAGATGCTCGGAAAGGGAAGCCAGGGCATCACCAGGAACGCAAAGGACACCCCCACTCCCGAGTCAACAGAGACTTACCTTGATAATGCTACTTCGCCGAGGTGTCACCCGGGCAGCTTCCAGGAGACTAGCTTCGCAATCAGCTGCTGAGGTGCCTGCAGAGGCTGGCAACGAGAGCCCACTTCTGCGGTCCCTTCGGCGTCCTGCAGCCCCAGCCGGTAGTCCTTCCAAGAAAGCAGGATCTGGGCACACCTGAGAATCCTCCTCGCCATGGTTCACCTCGAATGAGGAGGGACCTTCTCTGCAAGTAGCACCTTCGGCCATCGTGACACTAGCTTCGGACTTCTCCTGGGGTAGCGGAGATTTAGGGCGATCGTAATCCACCTCTCCACCCACAAGCAAACATGCACCCCAAAGCCGACCCTCCAGACTTTTTTCACTGCCCCGAGGCAGCCACTGCAACTTTCTCGAGAGGAGACATCACTCTGGATGAGCCGTCCATGGAACTCCTTCCCCCGACGAGTCGGATAATAGAAAGGGACGCGAGAGGGAGGCAGGGAAGAGGAGAGAGGAGATAAACTTGGTTTGGAAAGATAGAGGAAGATTAGGGCACAGAAAGAGAGAGAGAAAGAAGGACGAGGAAGAAGGGAGGTGTCCGGCCGCCAAGAAATGCTGTGCAAACGCTTCACTCGCCACCAAACAAAAGACACCAAGGCGCCGTTTCAAAGTGGCCCCCTTGAGCCGAGAGGAATTTGTGCCAGAGCGCAGAAGGAGCCGTAGCGAGCGAGCGCTGCACTGGTGCACCCCGCCCACCTGCCTTCCAGAGAGCGAGGCTGCAAGCGAGCCAGTGAGCGAGCCTGTGAGGAGAGCAAGCAGGAAGTGGCTCGGCGGCAGCCTCCACCACTCCTCTCTGTTGTGACAGGGAGGGAGACTTGTTTTGACAGCCCGTGGGGATTGGCAGGCTGCTGGGCCTCTTAGGGGCCGAGCAATACCAAGGAGGGGGTCGATGTGACCAATCCCCAATGGAGAGGGGTGTGACCAAGAGAAAAGAATGGAATGTGTTCTGTATTGGGAAGAGGTCCAGATGGTTTCATACATAATACTGTGTGTTACGGCTCTGTGAGTGTGTGTATATGTGTGTGCGTATGCAAGAGGGTGCTCCACACGTATATTTTGGAAAGTTTTGAAATTTGAAACGAGGTGAAAGATGAAACAGGCAGGGGGAAGGGATGAGGGGTCGCGTCCATCTGCAAAGCAAATCAGCTCCCAGGGGTGCTGGATGCAAATGCTTAAAAGCATCCATTGCCTACAAAAATAATTTGTAGAGAGTGTGCTTGGGAGGTCAGCGAAGAGAGGTACTCTAGCCCTAGGGAGAGGTTCATTTCAGCTTCACACATGTTTCTTTTAAAAGTAAATACTAGGCAGAGGTAAGAGTGGTGTTATTGGGGAACTGTCAATTCTTTTATGAGAGGGAGGAGGGCACATAAAATAATTTCCTGCAAGGACATAAAATAGAATAGAATATGAATAATATTAAGAGGGATAGGTAGTAATAGTAAGATAGAATGTGAATAAATGTGATGAATAAAGGGATGAAATATAAGAGTTAAGGCTAAAGAACCATACAAACTAAAGGATGCGGTTAGAATTATGTCCTCTGTAAAGGCAAATAATAGAGTTCTTCTGCTTACCTGAAGAACTGAGAGCTTTGCTCCCATAGTACCGTTGTTTAGGTAAAATGCCTATGGAAAAAACAGTTGCTCATATTTATGTCCTAATATTAGACCAGGTCTTCCCTCCTATTCAAAACAAAACCAAACCAAACCATACAATCTCCTAGGGTGATGAAATTTTAAATGTCCCATACCTAGAACTTATAGGAATGGGTTCCAAGCAGGGCTGTGCTAAGGCCAGCTCTGATTGTTAAATTTTCAGCGTGAGTATTTGCACCTAGGAAATCAGAAAATGCTATAAATCAGGGCTTGATTTACTGTTCTGTTTGTTGTCTAGACTCAAGAAAGTGATGGAAGAATGTTAATAATGTAAATTGAACTTGAAAGTCTGGATGCAAGTACATTTGTTTAAGGAAAGCTGGTCTTAAACAACATTGTAACAACAAGTAACTTCAACTAAGGTTCTACTTATCTGACAAGCACAGTTAGGGACTGCTCTAAAGAGGCTAAGAAGTCTAAAAAGTCTTAAAAATTGTTGCCTTCTAATTTCTCTGATAAAAATCTGTAACAAAAAAATCTCTTCTTAACTAAATGGATAGATAGATAATGAAGAAGATGAACATGATGATGATGATAGATAGATAGATAGACAGATCGATAGATAGATAGACAGATAGATCTTTGTCTTGGGAGAGGAAATTGACCTGCTGCACAGATTCATATTGGCAGATAGATGGATGGATAGATAATAAAGCGTGCTCTGCCGGATAGAGTACTAAGTTTCTCTGAATCAGGAAGGCTTGGGTTCAAATACCACTTCTGAGACAGCATGACCTCTATGTGTCACTTAACTTCTAGGTGCCTCATACAATTGATCTGCTAATGGAAGGAGTTCCAACACCTGGAGCTCCCCATGATCATGAAATCTCACATCAAAATAATCTCAATCACCCATTTGCCTATATATATCTATACTTTTAAAAATACATTTACCAAAGCACCTAGAAAACAGAACTGCCTAGAAGTTATAAGAACTTTTTTTTCTGATTCTGAATCCTAGAGTGCTGAATTTAGCTTACAGTATAGTTACAGAAAGCTCTAAGGAAGGCTAGGTCTATTTAAAACTACCTTAACAATGAGCATCTGGGTAAAATTTGTTCATTAGCAGATCAGAAGCAAGAGAGAGCTCAGAGATCTAGGTCCTGAGCATTTTAAAAGACAGTATAGCCTAAAATCAGGGGTCATAATTTAGACAGTTTTCACATCAATGTTTAGATTAAGACCCTAAATAGCAACATTCAATTTGAGAAATGTTTTTTCCTCTTTTTTGAGATGTTAGTTTCTGAAATTCTTATAAGTTCCAGAAATTCTGGTGTTGGCTGCATACCCTAGTAGAGTATGAACTAGAACTTTGGATGGTTTTAATTGCAGGATTTTCCAACTTTGGCACAAGAAAGAAACAGAAAACTTAACTTTTTGTTTTCTTAAAAATATAAATGCATCTGAATAGGTACTAGAGAATCTCTGGTTTTAGAGACAACATCCCCCTCTAGCTAGAACTGAAAGAAATGCAAGCAGTAGATTTCTTACAATATGCTATTTGCTTGGTTATAAAGGAGGGAGGGAGGAAGCCTGGGATGAAAGCTATTTTGGGTTGAAATTTTATAGTTTTATTTTAAACTCTGTCCTAGTGTAAGTAAAGTCTGCATTTTAAGCTGATGGTGGGGATGAATAAAAGGAAAAGGAAAGAAATGAAAAAACAAGCAAGGAAATTCTTAAAAACAGAACAAACAGAAGACAACCTCCTCCACTGACCCATGAGATTGTCATCTTTCCAATCAATAAGCTCTCTCTATAGAGAGAAAAAAGTTTTCTCTAGAGAAAAAAGCTCTCTCCAGAGAGAGAAAAAAGTTTTATTCTCCATCTTCATGACCTTTAAACTCACTTCAGACCTTACTAATTAGGAAAATTATCCTCCATGTTTCCCCTAATTCTTTGCAAAGCTGTTCAATTTCTACAAAGCTCCTGACTATTCTTGACTTAAAGTTTATATTTGTTAGTCCCTCAATTCTTTTAGTACCTATTTTTTCCCATAATCTCCCAAGAAATAAAGCCTTTATCTTGTGTTGTGACCTTTTTTGATGCATGTGAGTATACAAGCATTGCTACCACATCTGTGTACTATGATGTTCATGTTAGAAATCCCAACAAACAATTTTAACAATATTCCAACAATAATAAAACTATAGTTTTATAACCCATATCACCTTACTACCATTTAAGGTCATTTTTTGAATGATTACTAGCTGAACCATTTCCCCTTTTTCCATCCTTTCTCATTAGATCCCCACATCCCACAAACACACACAAGCCCTAAGTACCTTCACAACATTGCATTCTTTTTCATGTCTATCTGCTGAAAAACATTGTCTAGTTCAGTCTACTTTAGGCAAATAGCCCATCCCTGATCCAATAAATTTTAAGTATTACTGGTTCACTACATAAGTCTTAGAAAGGCCCTTCAAAGATGTGGTGCTTCTAATGCTACTCACACATACAAAAAAGCACACTACTTTTTCTGCCTATTTTTCTAGAGAAGGGAACCCATTCCTGCTAACCCCCAAGAATGAGGCAAGAGGTCCAGCAACCTTATATTATAATAGCAGATATGGGCAAGGACTCTGGATTTTAGTTTCATCAACCGCAAAATTAAGTGACTGTATTAGATGGCCTTTGCCACCACTTCCAACTCTAGGCCTATGAGCCTATGAATTGTGGTACAATGGGGAAATACACAAGATTAGAATTTAGGAAACCTGTCTTCTAGTCCCACTACCTATCTATGTAGACATTCTCTGGGGTCCAATTTCCTCCTCTATGAAATTAAAGGGTTGGGCTAGAAGACCTCAAAGGTCTCTTCTAGCTCTAAAGTTTTTGTGGTACCCACTTGGAAGTTCTTAGAAGCAGCCACTCCAGCATAGAGTTTGGGAAAGAAAATAAGGGGAATACTGGACATAATCCACATACAAATTTTTGGGGAGCAGATGTCAAAAAGAATAGGTAGAATCTCATGCTCTAAAATTGTACAGGCAAACCTGGCCCAAGAAGAATGAGAAGCTCAAGGAAAACAAACACATTGTTTTAATGAGGAAGAAAAAAGGAATAGATGCCTGAGAAAACTATGTGACAAGGAACTCATCCATCAACCTAGATTTTTAAAAAATGAAAGAAACAAGTATCCAAGAAAGAATGCATTAAAGTAGCACCATCCTAAAAGAATAATGTTAGAAACATTAAAACTCAGAACAAAATGAAGCTGATGATAATTGTTAAAAATAACAAAGAGGGCTTTAAAAAAAACTTTTCTTGGAAGGCATGAACTGCTGATAACAAATAGAGAGAAGGCAGGACTACATTTCTCCTATTTTGTTTCTATGTTCTCTACAACCTTCTGAGTGATTAAGAGAGAACAAAATTGTTAACAGAGATTTGAAACTCAAGATGAATGAAGACATGGCAAGAAAGTAGCTAGCAATCCTTAATGAGTTCAAGACACTATGTGGGAATGCAGTACAAATGGCTGAGTTCTGGTTAGTGATCTTTAGAAGACTGGGTAAAACAGGAGAGGTGCCACCAGAATAGAGACAGGCAAATTTTTCTTGATTTCTTTGAAAAAAAATAAAGAGGAAAGGAAAGGAAAGGAAAAGAAAAGAAAGGAAAGATGGTGGAGTCTTCAAACTATAAGCCAGTGAGCTCAATTTCAATTTCTAGCAAAAAAAAATTAATACATTATTGATAAAGAGATGGACTTATAAATAATATTATGCAATTTCACTTCCTTTTTCTTTTAACGATGTTACTAAACTTATGGTCCCAAAAGAATGTCGTTTCAGCAAAATTTTTGGCAAAGTTTTATAAGATATACTTATAGACAAGATGGAGAGATATGGGTAACATGTTAGTTAGGTTAGGTGGATAAGGAACTAGTTATATGACTGACCCCAAAGAGTAAAAGGAACTCTCTAGTAGATGGCGCTGGAGACCTGTCCTTCACTCTTTCTGTTCCATTCTATGCAAATCACTTGAATGAAGGTGAAAATGGTATTTGTAGTGAATTTGCAGCTGACACAAAGCTGATACAGATAGTTAACATTCTGGAATTAAAATGAGTTGGGGGGAGGGGCAGCTAGGTGGTGCAGTGAGTAGAGCACTGGCCCAGGAGTTAGGAGGACCTGAGTTCAAATCTGACCCCTGACATTTGACACATTTACTAGCTGTGTGACCTTGGGCAAGTCACTTAACCCCAATTGCCCTTCCCTTCTCCCCTCAAAAAAAAAGTTTCAGCAAGTTAGAATGATGGACTAAAATTATATAGTGAAATTAATAAGAATTTGTATATAATCCTCTACCTGAATTTAAAAATTCAACTTGCATAAGAAAAGGATAGGGAAAGCATTGCCAAATGATAATTTGTATAGAGGAAAAAATCCTCAGGTTGTTAGGTTTGGAGGGAAAGAGGTTTTTTGTGTTTTTTTAGTGAACTGCAGGTAGCCAGAAAAGGGAGAAAATAATTCTGCTATAATTCTCTCTGTTCAAATGACATCTGAAATATTATATTCAATTATAGACATCACATTTTAAGGACATTAACATACTAGAACATCTCCAGGACAACATTTGCTTCTCTAGTTCTGTAAGATTTCTATACTATGGTGAAAAGACTGGAAACCATATTATATGAGAATTAGTTGAAGGAAAAGTTTATCCTGAGGAAGACTTAGGAGGTGTGATAACTGTCCTCAAGTAATTGAAGGAATATCACATAGAAGAGAGATTAGATTTGCTCTACTTGATCACAAAGGAAAGAACCAAGAGCAATGGGTAGAAATGTGTAAGAAGCAGATTTTGGTTTGTTCAGTCAGCAATCAAGCATTTATTGAACCTTGTTCTGGGCACCATGCTAGACTTTGGAAACAAGAGTTTCAAAAATAAAATACTCTCTACTTATAAGGAGCTTATATTCTAATGAAGACAAATACATTTAGCCCTTATGAGTTCTGTGGGTCTTTAAAACAACTGTTATTCACAGAGAGTTGTTCTTTTGGAGGAACACTAGCTACCAAACACCTCTTGAAAGAGATCTCAAAATGAAAATTCCCCAGAATATTATAGCCAAATTCCGGAACTCCTATGCCAACATGAAAATATTGCAAGCAGCCAGAAATAAACAATTCAAATATCATGGAGCCATAGATAGGATAACACAAGATTTAGTAGCTTCTACATTAAAGGATCAAAAGACTTTGAATGGGCAAAGCAGAGGATGATGGTCACTTGTTAGGGTGTTATGGAGAAGAATCTTATCCAAGTATGGGTTGAACTAAGATTACTTCTAACTCTGAAATTCTATGATTCCATGACTACATTTAATCCACCTTTATATTTCACCTAACACACAGTATCTCTTACACAAATGGGACTCAGCAACAATTTTCTGAATTGAATTGAAGATAAAAGGTATTTGTCAATATTAGGGTAGAACCCAGACAACCAAATGAACAAATAATTAGGCACATGTACTGGTCCCCATAGAGCAATGAAGTTGGATTCTATAGGAGCAAGAGCTCCAGAGCCCTCTGCCTAAAAGGAACAGTAACTGAACTTTAGAAGTACCCAGGAAGAATCCGTGATCTACCTTTACCATACCCCCAAGGTGATGAGTACCTGAGCCAGTTCTTACATGTTGAGGAAACATTCCATCAAAATTGAAGACTAATAGCCATGGTCACAAAGTTCTCACCTCATCATCACTATCACTGCAATTTTTAAACATTGTTTACTTTGTTTGTTTGAGGTAGATTTCAGAAACAGAAAATAATCAACATGTTTATCTGTCTGGATTAGGAGAACATAGACCTAATCTCATTCACATATGAGTAGCAAAGAAATCATAGCATCTAGGACCATTTCTCCTGATAATTTCAACATGAACTGAAAGAAATCAGAGATCATTGTAAAGCAAGTACAGCATGTTCAAATCTCAGAGTTCTGATGCTGCTTTTGAGACTCCATTGTACATAAAAGAAATATATATGTGTGTATATATATATATATGTATATATATATATACATATTTGGACTTGATAATATGAAAAACATTCCCAGTAAAATCCTCTTATTCCTCCTTAGGGCAGGAATAACTTTGAGTTCTTGAAGTCTATACCAGCAGAGTGTTGGAACATATTCCCAAACTGGAAAAACCTTGAGCACAAGTTCATTATAGACTGCATGTGTGTTTTCTGTGGACCAGTCTAGCTAAATTCAGACAGGCTTGTTACCTAGTTAACTACCACAGGTTGAACAGCAGCAACTCAGAAAGACTCTGTGTTAAGAAATGGAGGGTTTGCGGTGTACAAGTACTCATACTGACAAAATCATGCATCTTTTTTGGTACTAAGTTTATCTGAGTAGAGGTCAACAGGATTCTGAAATAATAAGATTTGAATGATTTATAATGTAAATGCCAAAGTAAAATAAATGGAAACAGGAAGACACAAAGGAAAACAAGGCATTAGATAGATATAAAAAGGATAAGATAACTTTTGCTCCAAGGAATCTACCATCTAGCACTGTGTGCCTGGTACATAGTAGGTACTTAATAAATGCTTGTTGAGTGATTATGTTAAAAAAAACCCTCAAATATGAAGTATTTAAAATATACTTTGTGTCTTATTAGAGACATTAGAGAAGAAAGTTTTACTATATGAAAAGTAGAAATTTGTCCATCCTATTTTATATAAGAAGCACTTTGTAAAGCTATCAATGAAAATCTGAAGTTATGAATTTGGTAAAATGGGTCTTTTTAATGGTTCCCCAGCTAATAAGTATCAGAAAGAGTTTAGAATTTAGAAATCTCTATGTTCCATAGTCTCCAATGGGCTGCTACTTCTATTCAGACATCAGAGAACATTTGCTGTACATAAATGCTGTGCTAAATGATGAATGCATTTTATCCTTAGTATCCATGCCAAGTGTACCTCAAAACATTCCATAGAGACATGCCCTAAGCCTGGAGTCATTCCCAGTAAGTCCCTAGGTCAATCCCTCAATATCCTGTCATTATATGTTGGATACACTTCCTCCACCCTTTATTAAGCCTCTAGTATCAACTTTGAAAAGTAATCAGTAAAGATTCCCTTCTTACTAACCTTCTCTAGCATGGACCCTGGAGTTGGGGTAGAATAGGTGCCCCCTACTTCCCTACAACAACAAGGAACAGACCTACCTTAAAGAACTTCAATGGAATTGCATTTAGGATAGGAGTGGCCACTCTCATTTCTCTCTTAGGAGAGGCTCTTTAGGCAGTTTGGGAGCTTGAGCTCAAACCAACCTTTAGCATCTGTCACTTTATATTTAGAGGAAATCTACAATGGAATGATACTTGAACTATTTCCTCTTAATGCAGGTGTCGAAAGAGTACATCCCCAGCCCCATTCCCTATCATGTAGTGATCACTCCCCACCTCCCCAGGACTGATAAGCTGTGAGAATTCTTCATGCTCAGTAGTGTCCCAGAACATATTATCAGAAAGTAATATATTTTGCTGGGAGCCAAAATTGTTCTTCTCTGAGAATGAATCATTACATGGTGCATTATGTAAAAATATGAATTATAATGAACTTGTCAGAAACATAGATACCTTACTTTGACAGATCTTTGGTTTAATCGATATTGGTATTCTCTCCACCAATCCAGATCAAACAAAACCCCTCCATATCTCCCTCTTCCTATGGTATTCATTTCCAAGTTTGTCTCTAAATCATTCAAAGAGGTTCTACAGAATTCACTAAGTACCTTTCCCTTGTTATTTCAGTATCTTCAGAAATATCAATGTAGCACTCAGCTTATCCATCTGTTATTTCTTATTCTTGTTTCATTACCAGCCCATCTCCTTTTCTGGTTATACATTTCCATATTAATGTCTTTTACATTTTTTCTCATATGTGAATTGTCATTTGTTGCAGCCTACTAATGGTCATCTTAATCTTTGCTTTCCCTTGCCCTTTGGGTTATTTGGCAGTTAAATTCTCTAATACCATGATGTTAAATTATTCATAGTTATGTGACACCATCAGGAGAACATTATTGATAAAGAAATAGGCCATTGCAGGTAATTTGGGATCAGCAAAATTACTGCACAATTTCACAAATGCAGCCTAACCCAATCTCCTCCGGCTACTTGCTTAAGATTCAGATTATCATTCATATGTAGGGTTTATCTAATAGGATATATACTTTGATGGAATGATTTCATATGTTGTCAGTCCATTTATATGCCATAATCTCAGCATATGCATTTTTTCATCCATCTTGTTTTTTCATTGTGGATGATTAGACTATTTTCTTTTAAATGAGTCTGAATTTAGCCATACCAGATATCAAACTGTACTATAGAGCAGCAGTCATCAAAACTACCTGGTACTGGCTAAGAAACAGAGATGTGGATTAGTGGAATAGGATAGGTACACAAGATGGAGAAGTCAACAACTATAACAATCTACTCTTTGATAAACCCAAAGAGGCCAGCTTCTGGGCTAAGAATTCAGTATTTCACAAAAACTGCTGGGAAAATTGGAAAATGGTAGGGCAGAAACTGCTCATAGACCAATATCTTACACCATATACCAAAATAAAGTCAAAATGGGTTCATGATTTAGGAAAAAAAGCTGAAACTATAAGCAATTTGGGAGAGCAAGGCATAGTTTACCTATCAGATTTATGGAAAAGAAAAGAATTCATGACCCAACAAGAGATAGAAAGCATTACAAAATACAAAATGGATAATTTTGATTGTGTTAAATTGAAATGTTTTGTACAAAAAAAAGCCACCGCAACAAAGATTAGGAGGGAGGCAGAAAATTGGGAGAAAATCTTAACAACTAATGTCACTGATAAAGGCCTCGTTTCCAAAATATAAAGGGAACTGAACCAAATATATAGGAATACAAGTCATTCCCCAACTGAGAAGTAGACAAAGGATATGAACAGAGAGTTTTCAGAGGAAGAAATTAAAGATATCTATAGGCATGTGAAAAAATGCTCGAAATCACTACTGATTAGAGAAATGCAAATCAAAATAACTCTTAGATACCATCTCTCTCCTGTCAGATTGGCTAAAATAACAAAACAGGAAAACGATAAATACTGGAGAGGATGTGGGAAAATTGGAACATTGTTACATTGCTGGTGGAGTTGTGAACTGATCCAGCCATTTTGGAGAGCAATTTGGAACTATGCCCAAAGGGCTATAAAAATGTTCATACCCTTTGACCCAGCAATACCCCTCCTAGGGTTGTATCCCAAAGAGATCACACGAGTGGGAAAAGGACCCATATGTACAAAAATATTTATGGTGGCTCTTTTTGTAGTAGCTAAGAATTGGAAATCAAAGGGATGCCCATCAATTGAGGAATGGCTGAACAAGCTGTGGTCTATGAAGCTAATGGAATACTATTGTGCTATAAGAAATGAGGATGATACAGACTTCATAACAACCTGGAAGAACCTACACGACAAAATGAGCAGAGCAGAGCCAGGAGAACATTATACGCAACCACAGATATATGGATTCTGTGATGACTAACCTTGACAGACTTTGCTCTTCTCAGCAACACAATATGCAGAAACTGCTCCAAGGGACTCATGATGGAGAGTGCTATCTACATCCAGAGAAGGAACTATGAAGTGTGAATGCAGATCGAGGCACACTTCATGCTCGCCTTTTTCTCCCCCCCACCTTTTTTTTCTCTCTTTTGTATTTGTTGTTGGGTTGTGTTTTTGGTTTTATTTTTGGTTCTGTTTCTTCTTTCTTATGATTCATTCCATTGGTCATAATTCTTCTCCACAACTTGACTAGTGTGTAAATTAATTCAATGCCAAGTTATACATGGAAGTTATATGAGATTCCATGCCATCTTGGGGAGGGAGGGAAGAAAATCTGGAACTCAAAATTATGTAGAATCGTGTGTTACAAACTAAAAATAAAAATTAGAAAAATTAGTCTGAATTTCACAAAGGAATCATTATAGCAATTTCTTAGGCTTAGTGTGATTGATATAATGTCATCTGTGAACAGAAGCATCTGAAGATACTTATTATCAATAAGAAATTCCTCTTTTTGGACCTTGCATAGGATGTCTTCCATGATAATAATGAACATCTTTGATGAACTGTTATCACTGTATGTAAGACATCAATTCATATAATCAGTGAATCCTTGTATAAAATTATCTCTGTAATAGAACATGTCATGGAGTATTGATATTGATGTGCTGATAAGAGATATTTTATATGAGGACAATTTTCAAAAAATACCATTTCTTAAAATCATCTAATATCAAATAAAGCCAGGTATCACCATATTTCCATTTCTGTCAACAGTGTAACAATGAAGATGCAGCCATTATAGAAAACTGACCATAGATACCTATTTATTGCTTTCCTTCAATTTTGTAGAGAATACTCTTGATGTACATACTGCCCATTTTCATAAATATTCTATAAGGATAAGAAAGCAAAAATGCCATGATGTACATGTACACCTATTTTTTTAATAGGAGAGCTACAAAAATACATGCACTTTATTCAATGCCATAATGTTAAAAATCAATCCTATTCCTAGCCAATTTTCTAAATTAAGCTAGCTTGACAATGCTTTCTCAGTCATTAACCCCAATGGGAATCCCACAGTTCCCACACTCATTGAGTCGGAAAGGTCACCATGGATATAACTCTCTGTCTTTGATCCACTGGGAAGAAACCACAGCTGTTGACCCACACTGGATATTTACACCATTCTGTGTTGTGTATAAATTGCACTGGTAAAAATATTCAGATACTGATATAATAGTGTTGAGAATGTGTAAAAAATTATAGAAGCAGATCTGCAATACTAAGGATATCATAGAACTGAAATTTAATTTAATGACTTAATTGGCAAAGAATGCCATCAGTGTGATACACATTGAAACTTTTTATTTAAATTTAAATTTATTGCACATGTTTAAACTGCAGTGTTCTTGCCACAGCAACAAATTGCCTCCAACAGGATTAGATTCTGATACCCATAATGATCTTTTCAAATAGATATCTGAGAATTTTTTTTTATTTGGGTTACAGAAAGGCATGCAAATTCTTAACTTTCTAGGCCTAAATTACCCAAGACCTACTTCATATCGAGTATGAAACTACATTGCTACGTTCTGGACAGTGTGATTATTAAGATGAAAGATGAGACATTTTCTCCAAACCTCATGACTTCTCAAACCTTTTCAAAATAGGAGTTATGTGCAAGATATAAAGCAATTTCAGTTGTCTCCATAATCTAGGACACAAAGAATTCTAATAAGGTAACAATCCAATGAAATAGCAATAGAGAAAGGTAATCCCTAACAGCTAACATGTTCACTCAGTATTCACTCCCCAACCACCATATGCGTAGCACTACGCAAGACAACCCACAGACTTGCAACATAATTCAACTTTACAGACCTTCCTCCTTCTACTGTGAAAAACCAAAAAGCAGAAGCCTATCCTGTCTGGGACAGAATCAGTGTAGTACTCTGTGCTACAACAGTTCAGACAGAAATCCGAGGAACAGAGGAAAATGGAGCAAGATGCCAGCTACATGGGGCTCCACTAAGCTGAAGATAAAGAGCCCCAAATCAAGCTAATTCCAGTTATGAACCCCTAGAAGTCATCTGGGGCAGAGACTGTAACTGGTAAAATATGAATTGCCCAGCATGGGAGCTGGCTGAGACAACTTTCAGCCCTTAGGGAAAATGCAATCAAAAGGGAAGGAGTCAGAAAGTGATTAATATGAGAATAGATGCGGGGGTGGGGGGGAAGAGAGAAAGAACGAGAGATCTTAAGAGGAAGGAAAGTCAGTTAAAGACCTTGAACATAAACAGATTTTTAAACACACACACACACACACACACACACACACACACACACACACACGGAAGATATTAACAGAAGAGAATATGACTTCTAGATCAACTAAACAAATCCAGACTTCCATGAATAACCATTACAAGACAAAGGAAAATTAATCAATACCTGATAAGGCTGAAGACCTTTGAATTCCCAAGAAAGCGTGGAACCACAGCATGGTTCCTGTGTGGTTTAAAAGAAACTATATTACTGTAGTTGAGGTTCAGTCTATCACAGAAGCAATGCACATTTCTACAACCATAAAGTTAGTTTAGATGTCCAGATCTTTCACTAGTACAAGTGCCTGAGGTGTAGTTAGTTTTTTAGTAGTATTAATAATAACAGCTGTTACTAATACAGACATTTGTATAGCACTTCAAAGTTTTCAAGTCACTTTACATACACGATAGAAATAATATTAGACTGGGAATTAGAGACCAGAATTTTACTTAATAGCTCTTCCCTTAAGTAGTTATTAGAAATGGGAAAATTAGTCTTTCTGAGCCTTAGTTTCTTCATCTGTAAAATGAGATAATTGGACATCATTATTAAGGCTCTAAAATTCTGATTCTATGATCCCTAATCTAGCAAGAACTAAAAGTTTGCATACCTACTGTAAAACTATGTCTGAATATTTCCTTCCTAAATTCTACCCCCTCTCATTTCTATCCTTGTGTATGAGCCTTTTATACTTCATTCTTTATTAGGAATTGAAAAGAATAGCCTTGGATGTTTCACAGAATCAAAGAATTATAAAATCACAGTTATAAGGGACTTCAGATAGTATCTAGTCAAACTCATCTTTGAGTAAGGATCCCTTCCACACCATAACTAACAAGTAGTCATCCAAGTCTTGGGGGAAAATACCGCTGAAAGAAAGCATGCTACATCCCATTACACTTTTCAATGGCTCTAATAGGTGGGAAGTTTTCCTTAATCTTTATCATATTCACTTTTTACTCTTATGGTAGCTCTGTCCTCTGGAGCCAATCTAACCTTCTACATGATAACCTTTCAAACCCTTGAGGATGCCTATCATTTATCTTCTAAGTTTTCTTTTCTCCACTCTGAACATTCTCAATTCTTTTAGTTGATTCTTATGATACATGATCATATTAGTTGCAGAATGGCAGAATGGCTGAAAAAATGTGGCATAAGGATATTATGAAATATTATTGTGCCATAAGAAAATATAAACATAAAGAATTCCAAAAAAAGACTTGGGAAGACTTGTATGAACTGATTTTTAGAAAAGTAAGCAAAACTACTAATTTATACAATTTAGCCAATTACCATAATAATGTAAGGTAAAATAACATTTAAAAACATCAGAATTCTGATCATAACAGCGATCCACATAGGTGAAGACTAAGGCTTCTATAATCAAATATGGTCAACATGTTTGTTTTGCTTACTGTATGTATTTGCTATGAGGAAGAGTCTTATTGGTGAGAGGGAGGTAGGACTCATTGGGAAGTAACAGCAAATTTTTTAAAAGAGCTTTAATAAAACAATTTTTAGAAGTAAGACATGAAGGGATGCCCTTCTCTTGAGGAATGGCTGAACAAGTTGTTTTACATGATTGTGATGGAATATGATTGTGCTATAAGAAAGGACTAGCAGGAGGCTCTCAGAAAAACCTGGAAAGACTCACATGAACTGATGCAAAGTGAAATGACTAAAACCAAGAGAACATTGTACATAGTAATAGCAGTATTTTAAGATGATTAACTGTGAATGACTTAGCTATTCTTAACGATACAATGACCCAAGACAACTCTGAAGGACTTGTCATGAAAAATGCTATCCAGTCCCAGAGAAAGGACTGACAGAGTCTGAATACAGATTGAATCATACTTTTAAAATTTATTTTTCTTGGGTTTTTTTTGGTCTATGTTTTCTTTTAAAACATGACTAGTATGGATATATGTTTTGCATGACCACATGTATAACCTATAACAAATTGCTTGTTTTCTCAATGAGGGCAAGTGGAGAGGGTAGGAGAGAATTTGGAATTCAAAATTTTTAAAATGAATGTTAAAAAATGTTTTTATATGTAATTGGGAAAAAACAAAATACTAAATAAACAACAAAAAAATTAAGAAGTAAGACATGATTTCAAAGCCATTTGCCATTCTTGATGAGCTTCTCTAGATTCTCTCTAACTTATCAATATCTTTCATAAAATGTGGCACCTATAACAGTACACAACACTCCAGATGTTGTGTGACTAGGGCAGAAAACAGCAGAACTCTCAACTGCCTAGTCATGGACATCAATCATGCTTCTTTCAACAAGCCTGAGAGTACATTAGGTTTTTTGAACGCCATACCACATTTTTAACTCTTCACAAAGCACTTGAAGTCCAATAAAATACTGGGATCTTTACAGGTAAACTTCTCTCTAGCTGTACCTCTTCAATCAACTTGAGGTTGATTAAAAAAAAAACTCTAGTTTAAAGCTGTACAATTTCCTTACTAAATTTCATCTTACGGACTTCTAGGTCAAATGATCAAGGTGAGAAACTAAACATTTTCTGTAGTCACCCCTTTCAAAAGAAGAATTATGAAGTATAGATAGAATAATTGCAACTGTGACAGGTGAAAGATGAAATGATGGAGGAAAACAATCACTCTTCCGAGTATATTGATTTATTAAATAATACATGCGATTTGCTTGACAATCTAGCACCCTTTCCTCAGCTTAGGGCTGGACCTCAAATATAGGGGGAGACAGACTGTTATACATTAAAAACAATTCGTAAAATAAGGCCAATTAATTAAAAGGAAACAACACAAGACTAGGTAACTTGATTTCTAATTGGAGGAAAGGTTTGGTACTTTCAACAATAAGAGAGGAGAGTGAACAGGTGCAATTCCCTATAATCAGAAAAGGAGGTGTCCTGCTCCTCAAAGTATCTACAAACAATCAAAAGAACATGGAAACAATAACTGACTGATGAGTATGGGGCCAATTTTCAAATAAGACATAGAGTTTCAAAACTTCTTGCATCAATCTTTGGATTTGACTAAGTTTCTGGTCAGCAAAACCAAGGTCCTTGGTCAAGGGTCTCTAAATGGCAGGTAGAGGTTATCCAATTTCCCAGAATACAGGGCTAGGTTCAAACAATTTAATAAGGTTTTCTCCGAATTCTCACAATTGAATAAAGTTTTATCACAAGACAGAATTTGGATTAAACCCATAATTGAATAGAAAGGGAACTGAGCTAGCTCCAGAATTGAATCACAAGATGGAATCAGTGTGGTTCATTCAATTCCCACAATTAACCACTTGCTGACCTAATCTCAATTCCCTCATTCCATAAACCAAGAAATAAAGAAGGCCAATGAGGTAACAGCTTTATGAATTAACAATGGAGAAACACAATCCCTAGCACTCACTCAGCACCCCTATCCAACCGTCCTCCACTACCCCACAACCTAATGCTCTGAGACCTACTCAGCAATTTCCCTGCAGCTTCAGTCTCTGCTGACACATGCTGCTTCTCCTCTCCCCTGCCACTTGTGGAAGAGAGAGAGAGAAATAGAAAAGCAGCCTTTTACTTTTCTTGTAGTGGCCAAGCTCAGCCTAGAGTAGTCCTAGTTCAGAAAACTGGAAGGTGGAAGAAATTCTATCCAGGACACCTTCTCCCAACCCTGCAAAAAGTGGCAGACACAACTAACTCAGCCCAGTCAGAAAACTAAAGAATAGAGGGTACTAAGGCAGGAAGCTAGCATGTGAAGCTGCATTGAAGCTCAAGGAAAAGGGACTGGTATCCATCTGAGGCCAGGGATATTCCCCTGGAAGTTTCCCATAGAAGGAGCCAAGGCCAGTGAAAAGTAAATGTTAGAGGCAGATGAGAAAGGTATATCCAGTCCTGGGAGAAAATACACCGTCAAAGAGGAAGGAGTATGAAAGTAAATCTGAGAGACTATAAGGGGGGAAAAAACTAAGCCACCAAAGATCTCATAAGGAAGAAAACTTCATGAAAACCCTAGAGAACAGAGATAAATCTATAGAAAGATATTAAAGTCTGAAGGGAAGATGAATACCAATACATCTAAAAGACTGAAAACATTTCTAAATAGATACCTCAATACAAAGGAAAATGAACTAACACTGGATAAAACACAGAACTCTATGGATTCACAAGAGAGAATGGAACCATAGCACAATGTTGCAAAATGGTTCAAAAAATTCAGAACCTTAAGAGAAGAATTTAGACTAGAACAAGTCTACCCAGAGCAGATCCTGGCAGGGAACTCATACAATGAAAAATGTTTCTCCTAACACTTTAGCAATAGTAGATGTTTTCTAGTTTCTGGTTAGGTGTGCTTGTACAGACCTGGTAAAACATTTGGTCACCACTAAGATATAATATATTTTTGCTAGTTCTTTCCAGGAATAGAAAGTCAATACAAGTAAGTTCCAAGGGCTTGCTGGCACTTATATTCTCAAGTTGGAAATCATTTTCTTTATACACCACTGGCACAAATTTCATACTTCTTGTTAACATCTCCAACCATCTTGGGCCCATGAAATCTGTTACCATATCTAGGGTCCTTTCTTGACCCATATGCCCAAAGTCATTATGTAAGCTGTGGTGTCCAACTCAGATAGAAATGGATCCCAGGGCCACATATTGATTTAGGAAACCACAAATTAACATTTACCTATGTCATACTGTACTTTTGTTTATTCTGTTAAATGTTTTCCAATTATGCTTTGTAACAATAATGCTCCTAGCAGCTGCTGTGGAGGTATAAGGCTAATAACAACTACACACAAGAGGGCTGCTAGCACAGGTTCTTTGATCTGCTTTTCTAAGGAAAGCAACTTTAAGGGGTTTACAATCTCACTTTAATTAAACATACATATACCATTCACTTAGTTCATGGGAGAAAGTCAGCACCATGAACTTCAGAGAAAACACAAACAGAAATTACAAGCAGAAATTATATAAACAGAGCAAATAACACAAATCAGCAGACAGGGCTTCTTTCTGTCCATAACAATACATACATAGTTACCAGAGAGAGAAGCACCAACATCTAGGTTTTCAAAGCCAGGGGGGCTCCTTAACGTCTACCTAGAGTCTTGTCTGGCCAAATTACAGGAACATTCTTCCAATGAGTAAGCCCCAAGCAAAATGCTAACCTCAGACTATATATACACTTCTTCGGGGTCAACCCACAGAGGGCATCACAACCATGTGACTCAAACTCATGTGACTTAGGCTTTCTTGTGACTTAAGCAGGTCACCAAAGACTCTTGGTTTAATCAAAGACTCTTGATTCAAATAAAGGCAAGACTCAATCAAAGGCACTTGATTGCCTTAGTTCTGAGAAGCACTCCAAAAGAAAAAACAGGAGAAAAGTCCCACTTTGCTGGCCATTATACATTTTAATCTATTTGGGCTGCACTTTGGAGTTTTCTTGAGTGTGGGCTTCATATCTGACACCCCTGGTATAAAGCATTCATGGCTATTAGGTAGCATGCTCTGGATAGCATTAGTTGTTTTCTGGTTCCATGCATGGGATCATTCGTCGCTCCACTGCATTGCTCCAACTTCTGCCATTATCTCAACAGTAAAGGTATCTTTGGCTGACTGGAACTCAAGATATTTAGGATTACTACCTTGCTTTTGGGATTTTATCATTTCTCTCAGTCCATCAGCCATCTGCTCTTGCTGCCATTTATCTACAGACAACTGAGGCAAGGAAAATTGGTTCAATAAAACAAGGTTTACATTTGTATTTGGCAATGGTGTCTGGGAGAAGTCTCAAGCTCTCAGCTTTACATCTACTTGTTTGTAGTCCAGCTCTCTGTGTGTCACAGATTGATCTCATATCCTTTTCCTGGTAACACCATAGCTACTAGTGTTCAGTGAAATTCTGGACGAAGCATCTAAATCCACATTAGTCCTACTATAACCCATAGTATATGCTGAAATCACAACTGACCAGTGCTGCTACCCACTCCTAGGAAGATGCATCCAGCTTGGCATTGGTCAAAAGATGTCAATGGATTGCTATAAGTCTATACCTGGAGTGTTATTTCATTATTATACAGCCAACCTCAGATACTTACCAGCTATGTGAGCCTGGGCAAATCACTTAACCTTTTCTCTATCCTTCCCTCTTCCTACTGACTTCCCTGGCTTCCTTTAAATCCCAGCTAAAATATTATCTTTTATAGGAAGTTTTCTTCAATCCTTCTTAATTCTAGTGCGCTCCTTCTGTTATTTATTTTTTATTTACCTTTTATATGACTTGCTTTGTATGTATTTGTTTTCATGTTGTCTCATCCATCAGAATGTAAGCTTCTTGAGGGTAGGAACTGTCTTTTGCTTCTTTTTGTAGTGCTTAGCACAGTGCCTGGAAAATAGTAGTCACTTAATAAATGTTTACTGATTGACTAATTGTCTCAGTTTCTCCAACTGTAAAACGGGGATAATAACTAACAAGGGTTCAGCTATTAGAAAATGGTTGGTGACCCTGAAATGTCTTGGGGGCATATATGCAAGATGGAGAGATCCGAGTAGTCTTTTCTTTGTTTTCCTCAGATATTTCCTCGGACATCAACTATGCAAATCCAAGACTAAAAACCACTGGCTATATAACAGACAATGCAGAGCATCTTACACCTGTGGCATAGTATATTGGTTCATGTTAGTTCTTTTGTTCCAAGTTCAGTAATCTATACACAGCCGTATCTTTCCATCCTCCTTAGGTCCCACCAAAGAGGTTGCTGGATTCTGTGATGATGCCTTTAACCAGCATTTCTTTGAGATGGTTTCTGACATCTTCCTCTATATAGACAGAAATGTTCCTAGATCTTTGTTTGAATGGTTGGTAATCATTGACTTAGATTCTGTGAGTTCAACCCCAAGCACATCCCACAACCCATTCATGCAGTGAGAATATGCCTATGCTCTTTCTGAGCTTCAGCTTCAGCTTACGCTCTACTCTTGATACTGGGCAATTCCCAAAGTCAGTTACCTCAGGATTTAGCCCAAAGGTGGAATAGTCAGTGATTCTGTGGTGTTCACATGCATATCTTATCTCAGGTCTCTTGTAAGTGCAATCTGTATGGATGGTCAAAGTGTGCAGATACTGGGGGAGTCCCAGCTTGCAGCAGGAACCATAATTACGGCAGATGTTGAACCTGTTATCCGGTGATAATTCAATGAGATTGTTCTTATGTTTGGCCTTTATCCCCTCTATTCCCTTGATCCTCTGCCTCTCCAAGGAGAATAGTTTTATGCACTCTTCCATTTCTAACTGCCTCTGGGTCTGTGGCTCTGCACTGGTGGTGGTGTTCCCTTGTTTTGCTTGTTTTCCATACTCCAGAAAGAGGCTTGAAGCCTGCCGAGACTTTGGAAATAGACTGACCTTTTAAGTTCAGGAGCATCTATCTCACCTCAGGCATTGTTCACAGCAGTTTCTATGTTTGTGTAACTGCCACAACATTGGATACATGAGACTAAGCCCTGGCTCAATTGTTGTCGTTCATTTTTATCTGTGTTCTCAGGATCCAATATGCGTATCAGTCTCTGCAAACATTTTTTTACCCTAAGGAGGAACTCAACAAGCTTTTCTCTTTAGACTGCACAGTATTAAAGACAAAATTAGCATGAACTTCAGGTGATCCACCCCCCTCAAGCATATAATCATGGGAGGTGACATCTGGTTGTGCTCCATGGTAGCTATTCATGATCAGGTTATTCAAGGTCACTGAGGCTGTACTTCTTAGGCTCGCTCCATCAGTCTCATCACTTTGGGAATCGAATATTTTCCAGTGTCTAATGTTCATTGTTGTCTATCCAACCCAACCTTCCCAGCTCTATCTTCCATGGTAAAATCCTTGTATTCATTACTTAGCTCCAAATGTACAGTGGTCCTTCTTCCATTTCTTCTCTCTGTCACACTCTTCTACCGTCTAACTTCTTCACATAGGTCAGTTTCCTTTTCCCTCTTTGGATGCTTTTTATTATTTTTTTCTCTTATTGAAGCCCTTCCTTTTTGTTTCTGGTTTGTTTGAGGTTTTTCGTTTGTTTGTTTGTTTAACAACATAATTTTCCATAACAATAGAGAGAGTAAAATGTTGCTCCATTAGCCCATTGTGGTTGCAGTTGGTCTTTCCTTCTTGAAGAGGACCATGACATCAGGGAGGTGATGACATGACTTGCAATTGACTTTGATTTCAGTGAGGGAAGACCGTGCAAGGTCACCAGCCTCACTTTCTCCTCCAGAGCCATCTGGGTCCAGAGGCCAGATATCGATCAGGATGATTGGAGATGGCCCAAGATGTAGTGGGAGACCTTGGCTCTTTTAAGCTAAGATCTCTTCAAGTTCTTACTTTGAGTGAGGCAATGCCCATTCAGTAAATAGGCCTCCTTAAGAAGTGAGTGAAGAGATGACCCATTTAATTTTAAAAAAAAATCAAACTGGGAAGGGAAGACCCTCAGTGTTGCTGGCCAAAAGAGAAATATTTACTATTAACATTCACTCTGAGCCAGGAGGGCCCAAAAAATAACCATTAAGTGGGGCTTGGGGGAGGGGGGAACCTACTGCTGTCCAATCCATGAGATTCGGAGTGAATTGGGTTTAAGGCTTGGTCTTTGAGAAAGAAATCTAGCCAGTAAACCTCAGGTTAACTAGGTAACTTTCGGGCATCAAAATTTACCTTCCTTTAGGTAGAACACCCTCAGGTAAGGGGAGAGGGAAGGAGAAGGGAGGGGAGGATAAGCAGAGTTGCCCAACTGAAATTGGTCAGCTGGGTTGCATTCAGGCAGCTCAGACTACTCACAGGTTATTGTTTGTCCTTCTTTCTCAAAGAGGACCATGACATCAGGGAGGTGATGACATGACTTGCAATTGACTTTGATTTGAGTGAGGGAGGACTGTGCAGTCACCAGCCTCACTTTCTCCTCCAGAGCCATCTGGATCCAGTGGCCAGATATCAATCAGGACAACTGGCAATGGCCCAGGATGCAATGGGAGACCTTGGCCCTTTCAGGCTAAGGTCTTTTCAAGTTCTCACTTTGAGTGAGGCAATGCCCATTCAGTGAACAGGACTCTTTAAGAAGTGAGTGGAGGGATGGCTCCTTTAATCAACCCATTAACTTTTTCCCCTAGAGGAAGACCACCCTGAACTTTGAACATTGATAACAGTCATTTGGTCTTGGTGGAAATACAAACATCCCACGCTCTATGCAGATCACCCTGCAAAAGTTATCCTGCTTTCTATCTTTGTTATTGAAGAGATTTTCAATCCTTTGTTATTCTTTCTAGAAGCTCTCCTGTAAGATGGAACTTGTAAACTTTCAACTCTGTCACTCTCCTCACCTTGATAGCGTCATCTCACCTTAGCTAATAATAGATCGTTATTAGAACCTTCACAGAAAATCCAGCTCCTTTCTCGTGTCTTATTAAGTCTTAGTAAGCTCTGACATCATCTCCGTTATTCCATATTACTTTCTTCTCTTCAATTCCTTTTCTTCTTTATTATAGTCCTTTTTCCTCTTCCTAGAGTAGTCCTCTTCTGCCTCCTAGTTATTATATTTACTCTGCTCCTCTTCCTTCTCCTGTCCTTCTGCTTGATTTCTTTTCTTCAAATCCTTTTTCTTCAAAGATTTTTGTAAGCTGACCCCCATCTATACTTCCAGTGTCCCCACCACATGCCTACCCTACCATCCAAGTGAAAGTAGCCTCTCCACTATTCCTGTACACACAAAACACTTCCATCTTCTGACTCAGTGCTTTTTCACTGGTGGTTATCCATGCCTAAAATGCTTTCTGTCCTCATCTCTACCTCCTTGTTTCACTGGCTTCCTTCAAGTCTTAGCTAAAACATCACCTTCTGAAAAAAAGCTTTTCCCAGTCTCTCTTAATGCTAGTCCCTTTTGTCAGAAATTACCTCCAATTTATCTTGTATATATTATGTTTATGCATAGTTGTTTGCATGTTGACTCCCCCATTAGAATGTTTGGGGCGGGGACCTTTTTTGCCTTTCTTTGTATCCTCAACACACAGCACTAACACATAGTAGGCCCTTAACAAATGCTTATTACTTGACAGATTGACTTTCTTTCATTTTTAGTAATTTTCCTTTTTTATACTTTACTTTTAAAATATTCATAATTAATCTCTAGCTTTCTTCACAACTTCCAAACTTTCCAAATCTTCACAATTCCTTCTTCTTTAGTTTGAGCCTTTCTTCCATTACCTTCTTCCATTCAACTTTCTTCCACTGTTTTAGAAACTACTTCAAAGAATACTGCCCTAACCTAGAAAAAGTCAATGAGTCAGCTCTCCTTTAGCTGAGTCAGGGTCTACTATCTATTGAACTACTATTTATATCCACATCTTTTCCCTTACACTCTTCTAGATATGAATGCTGATTCATCTACACTCTAACTTCTAAAAGAGGAAGCAGGGTCACTCTCACACAGTAAGAAAGTGTCGATGATGTTACAGTATTGGGGAGGCAAAACATTCTGATATAATTTTATCTGTGTTTACATCACTAAGTGATATTTCATTAAAGTCTTCTCTTATGCATGCTCATGGCATAGATATGACCCTAGCTTATTGAAGGCTATGCTAATGAAGGGCAAATTTGGGCAGTTCCTTCTTAGCTGAAAAGGCTTCAATTTTTGAGTAGCAACTGACTTAATGGATGTCTGTTTTCTTTTTTTTAATTTCATACTTTATTATCTAATATTTTTTAGTTCTCAGCATTGATTTCCACAAGATTTTGAGTTACAAATTTTCTCTCCATTTCTACCCTCACCCCCACTCCAAGATGGCATATATTCTAATTGCCCCATTCCCCAGTCAGCCCTCCTTTCTTCACCCCACTCCCCCTCCCCCCGCATCCCTTTTCCCTTTACTTTCTTGTAAGGCAAGATAGATTGCTATGCCCTATTGCCTGTATATCTTATTTCCCAGTTGCATGCAAAAACAACTTTTTTTGAGCATCTGCTTTTAAAACTTTGAATTACAAATTCTGTCCCCTCTTCCCTCCCCACTCACTCTCCTGAAGAAAGTGAGCAATTCAACATAGGCCACAAATGTATCATTATGCAAAACACTCCCATAAATAGTCATGTTGTGAAAGACTAATTATATTTCCCTCCATCTTATCTTGTCCCCCTTTATTCAGTTTTCTCCCTTGACCCTGTCCCTTTTCAAAAGTGTTTGCTTTTGATTACTTTTTCCCCCTATCTGCCCTCCCTACCATTGTCCCCCCTTTCTTAATGCTCTTCCTCCTACTTTCATGTGGGGTAAGATACCTAATTGAGTGTGTATGTTATTCCTTCCTCAAGTCAAATCAATGACAGCAAGAATCCCTCATTCCCCCTCACCTGCCCCTCTTCCCTTCCAATGAACTACTTTTTCTTGCCATTTTTATGTGAGATAATTTACCCCATTCTATCTTTCTCTTTCTCCCTCTCTCAATATATTGCTCTCTCACCGCTTAATTTTATTTTATGTTTTTAGATATCATCCCTTCATATTCAACTCACCTTGTGCCCTCTGTCAATATATATGTATATTCCCTTCAACTGCTTTAATACTGAGAAAGGTCTCATTAATTACGCATATCATCTTTCTATGTAGGAATGTAAACAAAACAGTTCAACTTTAGTAAGTCCCTTATGATTTCTCTTTCTTGATTACCTTTTCATGCTTCTCTTGATTCTTGTGTTTGAAAGTCAGATTTTCTATTCAGTTCTGGTCTTTTCACTGAGAAAGCTTGAAAGTCCTCTATTTTGTTGAAAATCCATATTTTGCCTTGGAGCATTATACTCAGTTTTGCTAGGTAGGTGAGTCTTGGTTTTAATCCTAACTCCTTTGACCTCTGGAATATCATATTCCAAGCCCTTCATTCCCTTAATGTGGAAGCTGCTAGATTTTGTGTTATCCTGACTGTGTTTCCATAATACTCAAATTGTTTCTTTCTGGCTGCTTGCAGTAGTTTCTCCTTGACCTGGGAGCTCTGGAATTTGGTGACAAAATTCCTAGGAGCTTTCTTTTGGAGATCTTTTTCAGGAGGCAATTGTTAGATTCTTTCAATTTCTATTTCACCCTCTGGCTCTAGAATATCAGCACAATTTTCCTTAATAATTTCTTGAAAGATGATGTCTAGGCTCTTTTTTTGATCATGGCTTTCAGGTAGACCAATAATTTTTAAATTATCTCTTCTGGATCTATTTTCTAAGTCAGTGGTTTTTCCAATGAGACATTTCACATTGTCTTCCACTTTTTCATTCATTTGGTTCTGTTTTATAATATCTTGATTTCTCATCAAGTCACTAGCTTCCACTTGCTCCAATCTAATTTTTAAAGTAGTATTTTCTTCAGTGGTCTTTTGGACTTCCTTTTCTGTTTGGTTAATTCTGCCTTTCAAGGCATTCATCTCCTCATTGGCTTTTTGGAGTTCTTTTGTCATTTGAGTTAGTCTATTTTTTAAGGTGTTATTTTCTTCAGTACTTTTTGGGTCTCCTTTAGCAAGTCATTGACTTGTTTTTCATGATTTTCTTGCATCACTCTCATTTCTCTTCCCAATTTTTCCTCTACTTCTTTTACTTGCTTTTCCAAATACTTTTTGAGGTTTTCCATGGCCTGAGACCAATTCATATTTTTCTTGAAGACTTTTGATGTAGGCTCTTTGACTTTGTTGACTTCTTCTGGCTGTATGTTTTGATCTGCTTTGTCACCAAAAAAGATTCCAAAGTCTGAGTTTTTGTCAGTGTATGACTGCTTGTAGAGTAGAGAGTACTCAGTCCCAAGCTTTAGGGGCTGCACTGCTGTTTTCAGAGCTACTTCTACACCACAAACTCTGCCACACCAGTGCATCTCCTCCCCCAAGAACCACCAACCAGCACCAAGACCCAGATCCAAGCAGGCTCTGGACTCCTGCTCTGATCCGCCGCTTGATTCCTCCCACAGGTTGGGCCTGAGGCTAGAAGCAACAGCAGCTGGAGCTCTGAGAGCAACCCCAGAGCTGCACCACTTCCCTGGTCCCAGGGCTGGGGTTGACCATGCACCGTTTTCACTTCGATGTAGCAGTTTTTCCACTAACCTTCTCTGTTGTCTTTGGCATTTGTGGGTTGAAAGGTCTGGTAACTGCCACAGCTCAATGATTCAGAGCCCTACTGCCTGTTCCGCCTGGCTCCTGCTCTGGTTGGTCCTGGTGCAGCCCATGCTGGGCTGTGCTCTACTCCACTCCCAGCTCTGTGTGATGGACCCTTCCCAGAGACCATCCAGGCTGTCCTGGGCTGGAGCCCTGCTTCCCTCTGCTATTTTGTGGGTTCCACAGCTCTAGAATTTGTTCAGAGCCATTTTTTACAGGTGTTTGGAAGGACCTGGGGGAGAGCTTATGCAAGTCCCTGCTTTCTAGCCGCCCTCTTGGCTCCACCCCCATGGATATCTGTTTTCTAAAGACCAACCTAGCCACATGCAGAGAAGCTCATTACCAAAAGATTGGCCAGTAGAGGATATTTTTTTCGTCCAGAGTAGCTCATGAAGACCACGAACCTATGAAATAATAAATCCATAACGTATTAAAGTAATAACCATTATAAGAGGCAGTGTGGCATAGTAGGGAGTAGGTCTCTGAGTTAAGGAAAGCTAGATTCCTGACTGAATTCTCATACATAATAGTGGAGAGGCCCTGGGCAATCACTTAACCCCTCAGTGTTCTGGGCAACTACCTAAAACAGACAAAGTGTTGGCTTCCACTGGTAGAGGACATTTCCTCAATCAACAATTCTTTACACATCAAAGAAATCACTGGTTCAGACTCTATCTTATTTTATCTTATTTTATTAATTATTACACATGTGCCCTTTGTAACATCTCTGATTTAAATACTAAATAGAAATAAATAGAAGCATTGGTTTTGGGGGTGAGTGTGCTTATTTTTTTTTTTAACTCTTTTTTTTTTTTTAATCTTTTTTTTTTTTAATTTATTTTTGACATGTT
>CM053622.1:606086851-606140980 GCA_028646595.1 Phalanger gymnotis
CCATCCAGGCTGTCCTGCGGTGGAGCCCTGCTTCCCTCTGCCACTTCATGGGTTCTGCAACTCTAAAATTGGTTCAGAGCCATTGTTTTATAGGTTTTTGGAGGAACTTGGTGGGGAGCTCACGCCAGTCACTGCTTCCCAGCCGCCATCTTGGCTCCGCCCCTCCAGAACCGGTGAGTGTGCTTATTAAAACTTAATATATGTGATATATAGGATAAAAATCCCATGTTTGTCTATCCATTATAATGCAAACATTGACTTATTTTGCATGTTTCAGATCAAGTCTTGAATTGCTTTCATGACATTTTCTATTAACTTGTACCCATAGTTAAAACAAATCAGTGTGAAGATGATAGAAACAATAAACTCATAGAACCTCAAAATTGGAAGGTCGTTTAATGCAACTCTTAACAGAAACACAAATCTTCTCTACAACATACAATAAACAGTGGTTAGACAATGGCAATCAAAGAAATTTAATAACATCTTACCTCCATAATGATTTTTATGTGAATTTGTTAAAAGTAGACTTGTTTACTCTGAGTTTAGCAAATTTAAATTTAAATAAGGATGATATACAGAGCATTGCCAATTTTTGCAACCCTAAATATTTTTAATTTATTTGCAAGACTTCCATAAACATTTTTTAATTAAATTTTATTTTTCAAATAGCAAGCGTTAATTTTTCTCTTCCCTTCTATTCTCCTCCCCTGCAAAAGATAAAAGAAAAACAATAGCTTTATGATCACTATGCATAGTAATCAAAGCATGTTCAAAAGTGTGTCTCATGTTGGCCTCTTTAATCTATCACTTAACCTCTCTATCAGGAGTTGGGTAGCATTTTTCATCATTGGTCCTCAGGAATCATAATTGATTATTGACTTCATCAGAGTTCTTAAGTCTTTCAAAGTTATTAGTTTTTGCAGTATTGTCATTATAATAAAATTGTTTTCCTGGTTACGCTCATTTCACTCTGCATTAGTTCATAAAAGTCTTCCTGGGTTTCTCTGAAACTGTCCTTTTCATCATTTCTTATGGTGCAACAATATTCCATTACATTTCTATACCCTCTAAATAATGGATACTCCTGTAGTTCCCAGGTTTTTGCCACTACAAAAATCAATCAATAAAATTTATTAAGTGGCTACTATGAGCCAGCCACTGTGCTAAGTGGTAGAAAGAGTAGTTATATTTTTTACCTATATTGGCCCTTTTCCTCTTTCTTTGATCTCTTTGGATTACAGGACTGGAAGTAGAATCAATGAATCAAAAGATAAGGACAATTTAGGAATTTGGGGGGCACAGTTCCAAATTGCTTTCCAGAATGATTTTACCTATTGAAGACTCCACCAACAAAGTGTTCTTATGCTTGTTTTCCTGCACCTCCTTTAACATTTTTTGTTTTTCTTTTTGGTCAGCTTTATCAATCTGACAGGTTTGAGGCTGAATGTCAGAATTGCTTTAATTTGCATTTTTTAAATTATTAGTGACTTGGAGTATTGTTTTATATGGCTACCGATAGCTTCATAAATACTCAAAAAGAGCTTTCAAAGGTAATGACCCACTCACCCATTGATTAAAGAACTTTTTCCTTTAAATTTCTCATGAAGTTATTTCACCTTACTGGACCATCTGTTGGAGACACCATAGAAGAGGTTCCTGCATTGTTGGAATGCTTAGATCTTTAAGATCCCTTCTGATTCTATGAGTCTAAGATTCCAAGTAAATTTTTTCATTATTTTCAATTCTAGTCATGCTAGTGCTCCTCCAAGTATACCAAACTAATTCTCTTGATGAAGGATGGGAAAAAAATAAGATTAATTAGGCTAAAGGAACTAGAATTCTTTGCCATGGGGAAAAGAAGACTAGATGATTAACACTTTAAAGTTCATTAATTAAATTAAACAACCATATTTTAGGTACCTACTAAGCAGAGTGCCCAGCACTCTGCTATGAACTTTTCTATGAACCTGGATAAAAAGACAAAAATGAAACAATCCCTCCCCTCAAGGGAAGGAACTTATATTTGACTGGAGGAAAATAATATCAATACATAAATTTAAATCAAAAATACATATGAAATAAATACAAAGTAATTTTGGTGGGGATAGTAAAATTGAAGAAATCAAGAGAGACCTCTTATAGGATTTGAGGAGAGAATATTTCAAGAATAGAGGACAGACTGAACAGTTTTCGTTTGGCAACATATTGAGTTTCAGGTGCCTATAAGCAAGAATGTGCTGGGAACTAACTCTCCAGGAAAAAAACACACAGAGAGATCTTTCACACACTTTTTGAGTTTAATCTGCATTATTAACATTTTCCTACCACTTTCTAAAGTACAGACAATCAGCAAAACAAAAATCAAGTCCTGATTTGTAACATTTGCTCATACTAAAAATTTAACAGCGTCTAGGGGTAGTAAACATCTAGGTGATCTAACACACAATTGGAAATACGTGACTAGAACTTGGGAGACAGATATGGTTTGACTATGCCCAAAAAGGCAAAACACAGATAAGGACCAACATTCAATCCTTACCATGTACTGTTGACAAGTGGTGACCTTGGTATAATTTTCTGTGTCATCAATTTAGCCTCTTCAAACAACCCATCACATTTCCCTCAGAGTAACAGGATTTGAGAGGTCCTGGAGATAGCTGGTCCCTTTAATAATTTCCTGTGACATTTCATGTCAAGGTTGGGATTGAAAGCCCCATAATTTGCAGGTGCCTGCCCAGTCCTTGCAAATAAATGGAACCATCCCTGGAGCTGTTAGGTAACTTGGTCCCTTTTTTGGTGACCATTGAAAAAGAGGATCGCGTCTACTTGTCTATCTTCTCTCAGGAAATAAAATGAGGAAATTTCAGTTGGATAAAAAAAAATGGTTATTCTAAAAAACTGTTTCTTTGTAGTTCTTTAACTACAGATAAATGTCCAGCTATTTGAGATGTTTTAGGTTACCTGAATGCAGAGTGATGGAATAGATGACTTCAAGGTCCCTTTTAGGTTTCTTATTCTATGGAGTTACTGTTTTAATGTATTTAAGAATTCGAAAAAATTCTTACAACTTGAGTTTTCCTTGTAATCCAAGCATGCCCTTGATTAGTTTTTGAATATAAAGGAGAAAAGCACTTTGAGTTTTTGTGGTGGTGGAAAGGTCTAGAGGAAAGACCATAGTATTTGAAGCCAGAAGACCAAAATTCCTGCCCTAACTCTGCTACTTACTAGCTAGACAATCTTGACACAAAGCTGATTGATTTGATTAGATTAATTACATTTGGTTAATAACATTTAATTTCAAAATGAATGATAGGCCAAACAAATGCTGTAGGAGTTAAGCTGAGCTAATTCGAATTTTGAATTAATATCTGTGGAGGAAAAGATTGCGATTCCTGACATTGACCGCAGAAAGTGTCACAGAAGAGGAAGGATTTGAGGTCATTCTTTGAAGGCACCTAAGGGATGTTGTTGAAGAGAGACAGTAGGACTGTCTTAATCAGTAATGCCCCACCAGACACAACCTTTTTTTTTAATGTTGTTGTTCAGTTGTTTAGTTGTGTCTGATTCTGACCCTAAGGGCAAAGAGGCTGCAATAGTTTGCCATTTCCTTCTCCTTTGTGTCTCCATTTTACAGATGAGGAACTGAGGCAAATAGGAGTTAAGTGACTTGCCCAGGGTCACAAAGTTATTAAGTGTCTAAGCTACACTTGAACTCAGATCTTCCTGACTCCCATAAATCCTTTGAAAAGATTCTGCGGAATTATATTACAACAGTTTTTTTAAAACTTTCTGATAGGATTTTGGTATAATAAAGTAAGGATATTATTAGGAAGGTAGGGAGCATCAGGGAATAGATAGAGAATCTTGGCCTTAGAGCCAAGAAGATGTGTCTCACCTTTAACACATACTGAGCATGTGACCTTGGCTAAGTAATTTAACTTCTCAATGCCCCCAAGTAACTTTCCAAGGCTATAAATTGCAGAGCAGTAGCTGCTGTATTGGTAGATAGACTTTTCTCATCTGAGATTTCCTTATAGTAATAAAATCACAAATCCAGTCCCTATCCTAGGGGGAAAAACAAACTCCATTAGTACAACTTAAGGTTGTAAGTGAATGATTAGGCTTAAATGAATCATTCATTTGACAAATATTTATGTACATAGAGTTGTCCTAGATACTGGAAAATAAAAATAAGACACATAGTCTCTGTTCAGCAGGAACTCACATGCATAAAAAGTTAAATAATACCTGATGAACAATGCAAAGATTATTATTAGAGGCAGTGTGGTATGTTGAAAATGGAAGGAAACAAGTATTTATTAAGTACCTAACTGCCAGGCACTGTGCTAAGTGCTTTACAAATATTTTCTCTTTTGATCCTCACAGCAATCCTATAAAGTAAGTGCTAATATGACCTCCATTTTATAGCTGAAGAAACTGAGGCAGAGAGATATTACTGACTTGCCCAGGGTCACACATGTAATAAGAGTCTGAAGTCTCATTTGAACTCAGGTCTTCCTGGTTTCAGGCCCAATGCTCTCTCTATCCATTATGCCACCTAGCTGGCCCAAAATGCTATCAGAGGACACAGATTCGAATCTCATCTCTGTTTCATTTTAGGCAAGTATAACACCATTATGGGCCCTGGTTTCCTAATTTGTAAAAGAAGGGAGCTAAATCAGATGGGCAGTTAGTTGGTGAAGTGGATAGAGCCAGGTCTGGAGCCAGGAAACTCATCTTCCAGATTTCAGATCTCAGTGGCTTACTAGCTGTGTGGCCCTGGGCAAGTCACTTAACCCTGTTTGCCTCAGTTTCCTCATCTGTAAACTGAACTGGAGAAGGAAATAGCAAACCTCTCTAATATCTTTGCCAAGAAAACCCCAAATGGGGTCACAAAGAGTAGGACATTACTGAAATGACTGAACAATTAATCAGATGATGTCAGAGGTCCCTTCCATCTCTAACTCCTATAAGCCTATGATTAAATATACAAACAGCAAGCCCAGCAGTTCAGGGGAGAGGGAGATCACTGTAGACTGAACAGTGTGGTACAAGAAGATTCACAGAATAGCTGAACCTAGAAGAGTGGGTAAGATTTAGATAGGCCGAAAGAGCAAGAGAAGGCATTAAGGTGAGGGAATAGGAGTAGCAAAGATTTGAGGAGGAAAATGAATGCAATGAATACAGTCTAGATGAAACAAAGGATTAGACATTCATAGAATGTCAGAGTTAAATGAGAATTTGGGAATTATGTAGTCCATTTTCATTTATAAAAGAAATTGAGAACATAAAGGTTCAGTTTATGCCATAAACTAGAGGGTAACAGGATTTGGACCTAAAAAGGGAGCTTAGAAAGTGATTAGTCCAATCGCCTCTTTTTATGTATACCTGAGATCCATACAAGCAAAGTGACTTGTCCAGGAACCCAGAGCAAATTAGTGGTAGAACTCGGACAAATTCAGGTCTCTTGACCAGCAATCCAAGTTGTGTTAGGGAATGGTGGAAAGTAAAGTTTTTAAGCTAAGATGGGATCAGAAAATCACCCCAAGGCCCTGAATTCCAGGCCAATGAATCTGGTCTTAATTCTCCAGTTAACATGGTGCCAGTGAAGGCTTTCAGATAAGGGAGGAACAGGATGAAAACAGAGGACAGTTGAATACCAGCCCTGAACTAATTCAAGATCATTTCCCAATTTTTTTTTTCCATGGGGCTGGACCTGTAACTAATTACACTGATACAGGAAGTTCCTATGAAGAAATTTCCTCCATCAGCGCAGAATAGTAATTTATAGATTTTGAGTTATCTGGGACATTGAGAAGTTAAGTGACTTGCACAAGACCCCATATATATCAGAGCTGGGACTTGAACCCAATTCTTCTTGATTCTAAGGCTAGCTCTCTAACCACCATTCATGCTCCCTCTCTTTTCAATAATATCCTTACCATATTATACTAAAATCCTACCACAAAGTCATAAAACCCCATTGTATTTAGATCATGATCACCCATTTATAATATCGTTCCTATGGAATTAACTATCTCCTTTCTTATTATTTTGCCCCAGCATTTCAGAAATTAATGACATTAGGTGAGATGTCCTCCTAAACAGTTTAGTGTTTATTTTAGGAAAGCTAAAATAGCTATCTAAAAGGAGAACGATGGATATAAAGGTTGAAGGAATTAGAATTATTCACCAGTAACAGAGAGAGTATAGGAATGGATGATAATAAGAATGTTAAGCTATAAATGATGAACGTGATTGCATATAACACATCTCTAATACGCTCATGCTCACATGCTCCATCTCTCTGCCAGACATCTTCCCTGTTGTTTGCCAGGCACTGAATTTCTGACCAACTTTGGTGAGAGTGGCCTTGTGAGTATGTGTGCTTAGTGGAAAGTGTGAACGAAGCAAGAAAATTTTTGTAGTTCAACACAAGCCCATCACCACTCCTGGACAAACAATTAAAACTACAGTAGTTACTGGAAGTCTGAAACATAATTACTCAATTCTAGAACACGGCTAGAGCATTCTCCTTTAGAGTGACGATAAAACAAGAAAACTTGGGTATAATTGGCACGGGAAAATCTAGAAAAGATGTAATACATCAGAAGAATAAAAAGTATGCTTCTCATTATATTCGTAGCTAATAACATAAAGATCACCTTAATGGTGATCTCTGAATGGATTAAAATTAATATAGGCAGTTTGGTTGGTTTTATTTTAATCCTCTGCCTTAGAAGTAAAACCCATTGTAGTAGTGTTCATTTGGCAAGGCTATGGAGAATTATTTCTTTAAAATAGTTTTCTCCATTCCTCCTGTTCCTGGTTAAAAACTGCTTCTTCTTGATTCCTGATTTTTTTTTTAATTTTTAAATTTTTTTCTTTAGTATGAGCCTCAGCCTATCTCTTGAACAAAGCAGACAAAAGTTTTCCTTCTCAATGAGACCTGGCGTAGTGTTTCCTACGGAAAGAATTGTCTCCAAAACCACGAAATAATGCTTATTATAGGGAATAGATTAATAGGGGATACTATTCCTGGAGGTTTGCGTCTAAGCCAGACTAGGATCAGCAGAGCTATGGGCTTGCTGGTGAACTGTTACCAGAGTACAGTAGTAGAGAGAAGGAATGTGTCAGGACCTAGGCACAGCAAAAGCTCAGAGAGGGGACTGGAGCCGAGAGCCAGAGGCCAAAGAACCTGGAGACGGTCCTTTCTAGAAAGGCGGAGTTTGCAATAACCCCTCTGCTAAAGTGGTCATCTCGGGACTCTTCCCGAGACAAAAGGTGAGTGACCCAAAACCTCCTCTCTTCTGAGTGGATCCTAAGCAAAGTCTGGGGGTGAGCAGCGGGGCATTGCAGGGCTCTCTATCCCCAGAGCCTGCCCCTCTGCTCTCCTTCCCGGGGATGAGTGACAGCGACAACAGGTGGAGGGTGGGGTGGGGGAGCTGTCCATGGCGTCTCAGGAATCCCCACTTCTTTGGGAAGGTTGCACTCTTCACCTTCCAACAGTCTCTCCCCAGTTGCTCCTTCAAAGAGTCTCACTTTAAAAAAAAAACCTTGAAATAGTGACGAAGCAATGTTTCTAAACTGATGAATTACAGACCCTTTTTAAGCCTCTAAAAAGAAGGGGAAAGAAAAGAGAAGAGAGTCAGAGGCGGAGAGTCGAAGTCTCTTAATACGCTCCCTTTGCTCCCAATCCTCTAAAACAAGGATAAAGTAAGCGGCTATCGACCTCGGCTAGACGCCCTGGACCCCCACCCGACCCCCTCCTCGAACCTTAGCAGCTTTAGCCACTTCGTGGTAAGAATAGTAAAAGGAAAAAAGGATAGTAAAACGGGCATTTACATATCGCTTTTAAAGTTTGCCAAGTCCTTTACATATACTGCTTCACCTCATCTTTAAATTGGGGGCCCCCTCCCTCCTCCTGCCGCCCTCCTCTCTCAGAAGAATTCCCTCGGTTCTCTCCCTTCCACCTGCCCCCCCCCCCCTTCAGATTACTGGTAATCCTCCCTTGCCCCGGCAGAGCAAAAGCCGCCCGCCCGCGCAGGCTGCTCAGCGGCGCACCTCGGAGAGGTCCCAGGAGTCGCTGGCAGCAGCGCCCCCTCCCTCGGTTAAAGAGCCCTCCCGCACCACCTTCCCCACCCCCACCCCCTCCCCCGGAGGAGAGAGGGGACATAAGCTTGTTCCCGTGTGTGACAGGTTCACGCCCCCGCGTCGGAGCCGCCGCCTCTGCAGCCACAGCCTCGAGCGGGGCGGGGGTGGGGGGGTGGGAAGACGAAAGTTCCTCTCGTCGGAAAACGTGGTTCTGCTTCATTTATTTGAAGGTTTCGAGGTCCGTCCTTTTCTAGTTGGGTTTTTATTTTTTTTACACTTTAAAACTTTTTTTCCCGAAGGGAGCCCAGGGAAGATGGAGACGGATTCAGGCACGGTGAGTAAGAGGGGACGGGATCCCGGGGCGGGCCGGGCCGCCTCAGCCGTCGCCTTCCCCTTCTAACCTTGTTGGGCGTGCGGGGGCTCGGGGATTCCGTTTTGGGGTTGGGAAGCCGGGCTGGCTCAACAGCTCCCGGAGGAAGGGGCCCCCGCCCCGCCCTCTGGAGGTCGGGTTACGGCCTCTAACGCCGCCTCCGCCTCCGCCGCTGCCACAGGCCAGTCGTCGGGGCTCGGATGGTTAGCCCCGAGAGCGGGGGACCCGGGCTCTGGCGGGGGCCGGGGCGGAGGCAGGAAAGTTAAGTCCGCCTGAGGTGGGGGCGGAGGGGACTCCTCTAGACGGGGCCGAACGTTTCTGGGGAGGAGCAGCGGCCCAGGCCATGTGTCTCGGGAGGGAGACTGGAAAGGCGACTGAGGCTAGACCATGACGACGCCGCTTTTCGCAGGCCGGGATTCCGGGAGCTCTCCTTTCCCGCCGAAACCGCGGCCCCGAAGACTTCCCACCCTCCCAGCGCCAACCCAGCCTCTGAGGAAAGGGTAATTTTTCCGGCTCGGCCGTGGCCAACTCAGGCCTCGAGGAAGCCCCTGGTGAGGCTGCGGAGTAGCCCCGCCCTCGCAGAAAATGACGGGCGGGGTCCCAGGGCCAGGGTCTGGGGCCTGTCGGAGGCTTTGCTCCCAGAGGAGGGGAGGGGCGGGGTTGCGGCCTCGAGGCAACTTGCCTGGCCTTGTTTTGCCCCGCCCCCTCGCCTGCGGGAGGGCCAATGAGCGCGCTCCTTTGGCGGGAGGGAGGCTAGACCCGCCGGCCCGACACGCGCGCTTGGAAGGCTGGGCGCGAGGCAGGAACGAGGCGGTTGAGATCTCTTTTCGCTGGGTACAGGGTTTTGTGCCGCGGTGGGGGCGCATTGAGGCTGCAGAGTGGAGCAGACTTTATTGGCCATAATTTTCCTCTGGTTTACGGTCATTTCCCTCCCGCTCCAAGATGGGGAGGGCGTGGCCCCTCGAGACTAGGTCTACTCTGGTGATGATCCCAGGCCGCCCGAGGCAGTGCTTGCAGCGTGCATTTCCCCGCTTGCTGGCCACCGAGGGGGCTGCGACGGTCAGCGCGCCCAATTCCAGCTTCCTTTGCAAAACTTGTCTCATTTTATAGTTAAACTAAGCCGAGGTATTTAATTGTCAGAGAAAAAAGTCACTACATGGCCATTACTGTGGGAAAGAATTTTACAGATAGGAATATTTTTGCCGAACTACATCTACCGAATATTAAGGTGTGCAGCATGGAATGGAGTTTTCGACCTTAGTAAGTGATGGATCCATTTTTCCGAATGCTATTGTAATGCTACTTAGATGCTGTCATGGAAGCACAAAATTACCCACAGAATTAAATGATGTAAATATGCTTTTGTTGTTGTTCAGTCGTGTCCTACACCTCTTTACCCTCGTTGGGGTTTTCTTGGCAAAGATTACTGGAGTGGTTTGCCATTTCCTTCTCCAGCTCATTTTACAGACGAGGAAGCTGAGGCAGAGTTAAATGACTTGCCCAGCTAATGTGTCCAAGTTTAGATTTGAATTGAGGAAGATAGTCTTCCTGACTGCAGGCCTACGCTTTCTCCATTGTGCTGCCTAGCTCCCTTTTTTTTATCGTCAGTGATGAGTCTGAGCCTTGGTTTCTTCATCTGTAAAATAGACATAATGGCATTGTCTCCTTCAGAATTGTGAGGAAAACCTTCCTGGAACTATACAGTGATATACAAAGGTTAGCCATTTTCAATTTTCATTTGTCTGTATTAGAAGAAAATCTTAGCCAGCAATGTGGTTTTTGTTATACAGCTAGCACATACGTAAACCATACATGCATCTTGTTCTCTGCTGTTGTTCATATTTTTTGAAATTCTATCTTTATAGCTTTTGCCCTGAATTAATAGATTATTTTAGTTGAAAGTCAATAAGTTTTCTGTTTTTACAGGAAGTAAACTAGAGTGTGCCATTTAGGTAATTTTGTTATACATCTGAGAAATATTTTATATTTAAAACATTTCTTGTAAAAGGAATAAATAGCTAAATAATGTTGAAAAGGAGTTTTGTTCTATTCAAGCCTCTCTTCCCCTTAAAAAAAGAAGTCCAGCCAGAGACAAGTTTGTCATAGGAAATCTATTCAGAGTTGACTTAAGTACAGTAAAATCTGAGGTATATAAACATTAGTCAAAAGGTAGATTTCTGCCAAACTACAAGGAGAAAAATTTCTGTATAAACAAAAATTAGCGTTTGAGCACCTTGACAAAAAAAATGGATTCTCAAAACAACCTTTCTGCAATTCTTTTTGTATACATACAAATTTACACTTTTCATTTTTGTTTCCTAAAGGAATCCTGGTAGAACTTAGAGCTGGGTGCTACTATATTAGAATGTAATGAAAAAGGCATTCCTTGTTAAATACTGTAATTCAGACTTCTCTAATTCAGGTTGGTCTTCCTCTCATTTTGAAGTGGTGAGATTTTAATGTACTGTATATAGATTCTATAGATAGGAAGGGGTTAAAGCTTAGCCCAGAAATTTAGTTGGTATGAGGGAAGATAATTACTAAATTAACACTTTAAAGCCATTTGTTCTTCAGCAGTTAAGAAGTAACCTTGACATCATCTACTTTTCAAATTCCCCCTTCCCCTCAAATATGCTTCATAGTACTTGTTCTATTCTTGCTTTTCAAGGTTTTAGTCTTTTTCTTCCAAAATTCAGTAGCATCTGCAATCAATTAAGTTTTCTTGTGCTTTATTCAGTGTGGTAAAAATATCATTTAGGAAAGTTATCAGGTCTTCTACATTTCTTTTACTCTGATGTAAATTTGGCTACAGGGCCAACTAGTGGCACAGTGTATAGAGTCCCATGCCTGGAGTCAGGAAGACCTGATGAGTTCAAGTTCATCCTCAGACACTAGTTGCATGACCCAAGACAAGTCACTTAATTCTGTTTGCCTTGGTTTCCTCATCCGTAAAATGATCTGGAAAAGAAAATAGCAAACCATTCCAGTATCTTTGCAAAGAAAAAACCAAATGGGGTCGTGAAGAGTTGGACACAAGTGAAAATAACCAAAGGAAAAAAAATTGCTATAGCTATTCTATTTATTTTTTCATGATTTTGTTCATGAATTTTCTTCAGATTTGTCTAGTTCTTGAAAGTAATTAAAACAATCTACTACTGAATTTCTTTGAAGGTCTTACTGAAAGTTTACTTTCTTCGTTATTCAAAATAGCTTTTATAAAATAGTTATTGCCAAAGTAGTTTGAGATTTTCACATAATTACTAAATTTTAGAAGGCACTTTAGAAGCAATCTAGGAAAAAAGTAATCTAGTTCAGCTTTTCTCTTTGAGTAAGAAAGAATACTGTCTATAATATTCCTAATAAACCATCATCCAACTTCTGTTTTAAACATTTCCAATTACAATATAGTGTTTGCTACTCTTTGGTTACTGGCCACTCTTCGGTTACTGGCCACTCTTCTAATTATTAGGAGCTTCTTTGTATTGAACCCAGAGTAGCCTCCCTAATTACTTCTACTTGTTAGTCTTCCTTGAGCTCTGTAAGTCAAATTAAAATAAATCTGCTTTTTCCATAATATGTTTTCTCCAAATATTTAAAAATAGGTATTTTTATGCATCTGTATTTCTAAGTTGGGGCTCTTTCAGAACAAAATTTTCCAGTTCCTCCAGTGATTCCTTTCATGACATTGTTTCAAGATTTTGCATCACCTTAGGCATAATAGTTTGTTAGGCACTGTGGTACCCAAAACCAGACAAAATATAGTGACCAGGCAACATCTGTAATAGAATACTGTTGTGTAATTATTAACCTCCTTTGGTATGGCCACAATACTTTTCTAATTGTAGCCTAAAATTTTGTTTGCGTGAGTATCAAATTTATCCTTTTTTTTTTACTCATATTCAGCTGAAAATCAACTAAGCCCTAAGGTTCGTGTTTTTATCAAGCCAACTATGTCTTATATTATCTTATTTTATATTTCTGCAATTGATTTTGTTTTGTTTTTAATCTTAAATTCAGTTCTTTAGCTACTGCTGAAATTTAATCTTGTTGATTTCAGACCTTATGCTACCACTTAATAGCCATGTGCTCGTAGGCAAATCATTTTATTCTTCTGAGCCAGAGTTTCCTAATCTGCAAAATGAGATAATACCTGCCATGCCTAACACAGAGTTGATATGAGAATCAAATTAAATTTTATGTATAAGCATAAAATGTAATTTTATGTGTAGGACTAAAACACTATTATTATCAATCAGTATCTTAACCATAAGTATGACATGATAGACTGCTAAATACTTTGAAATTAGTATAGCAATGAGCACAATATTATCTGCAAAACAGTGCCTCTAGATCACTTTGCCTTCTGTAGAATCAATCACCTTGCACAAGACCACCTCAGTGACAATGGGAAACACTTCTGTCAAGCATATAGTCTTCCTTTTAAAAAAAAAAAAGGCAATCAGGGTTAAGTGACTTGCCCAGGGTCACATATCTAGTAAGTATCTGAGGCCTATATTTGAACTCAGGTCCTCCTAACTGGAGGGCCAGTGGTCTATCCACTGTACCACCTAGCCTACCCCTCTTCATCCTCTTAACAAGGAACCGTTATGAGGCTATACAGGCTTGAAAGACTCCTTATTTGAGCAGAGCTGTTAATGCAATGTTTTGTTCTACATAGTAAAATGGGTTAGGATTTGGGGTGAGGGAAGGAGAAAAGGTGGTAGTTCTTGGCAACTTTCAGTCAAAAGCAAGCATTTATGAAGCCTACTATGTGCTGGGCAGTGTGTTAGGTGCTAGGGATAAAAATACAAAGAATTATAACAATCCTTACTCTAAATGATCTTGCATTAATTATGCTGCTGTTAATGTGTGGTCTGCTGTAGAAAATGATTTGCCAAAAGCCTACCCAGACACATCTGAAGTTTTCATCAGCTATCCTAAGATATGTGTATAGCATAAAATATAGTAATATAAAATCTCATGAATTTTTATAAACTGAGAAAGTGACGTATAGTTCAGTAGCTACTAATAGCTACTCAGTTGTCCATTAATTTTACTCATGATTTTTGCCATTCTCTTGACTCATCCTCATTGAAATACCTTTGTAAAGTAATCCTTTAGTGATTTCAAGATTGTTTTGTTTCTAGTGTGCATTTCCTTGATGGGTACTTGATTTAGTCTAGGTGTTCTTCCTGATTTCATTTTCTCTTAAATACTATTTCAGACATATTTTGGAATATGGTATTGGCATCCAAATATGGTTCTGTTGTCACTGATAATGGAAGTAATTTATAAATACATCCGTTTTTCATAGATTTGTTGTTCTGTCAGTTCTGTCTTGGGTTAATAATGGCTTAGTTGAGTCCAAGTTCTATATAGACATATTTTCATTGCCTTTTTCTGTTTTATGAGACAATATTTCTAATCTTCCGCAGTCACCTTATTATTATGAATGTTTACATTGCCAATAAATGTTGCTCTTAGCTCTCTTAGAAGTTCAGTTTTTGTTGGTTAAGTTACTTGCTCTTTTGACCTCCATATGGCGATTGTTTTATTTATAATAGTTAAGTTTTTACAGCAAAAAGTGATCATCAAGATCAATATAATTGACTGTTTCCATTGCCCATTTTGGGGACCTTAGTATTTGGATAGACTGGGTTGAAATTATTGCATCGTATGTCCTGTCTTCTTACCTGTGTCCTTTGTTCTAATAACATATTGATTTTGACTTTTGCTCCAATGAATCAACTGCCTGAATACACTAATTCTGACATGACTCCATCATCAGTCAGTCACTTAATTCTTTTAAGATAGTCATTTTCAGTTTGGGGGTATTCAGTGCCTGCTGGCCTAGCACCTTCTGAGTATTAAACTTATGGAATTACATTAATTTTTATAAACTCGAGACTTCTGAGGAGTCTACAGTTCTTCGAAATGTGTATTTCTGAAATATAATGTGTACTCTCCCTCCATTTTCCTCCATACCCACCTTCACATGAAGTAACTGAATATCAACGTATAAGTTGAATTAGTTTGGAGGTTCTTGATAGATTTGCTCTACCTACTCATCCTGTGCAACATACGTTAGTACTTAAAATGCAGTTATCTTCATGACAGTCCTTTTGGTTATGCTCATCATGAACACTTCGAGAGAAGATCAAGTGTCCCTTAAAATGTTTTTGTTGCGTCCGGGCACATGATGAAAGCAGCTCCACCTTGCTCTGCATTCCTTCCCAACACTGTACCACCGTTGCTGCAGAAGGAAGTCGTACAGAACTGAGAGCAATTTTATTTTTATTTCTTTAATAGGTTGCCATGGTCTTGAAAGTTTTTAAGTTAGTAAGTTAATACATAACCTATCAGAAAAGGAAAATAAGTTTAGTTGGGCATGATTTGTTTTTCCTCAATCCAGGTTAACTTTTAGGGATTATTGAATTCTTTTAAAAATGCTTACCCATCTTTTCTTGAGTTCCTCTTCCCAAATCCTACCTCCCCCAAATGATCTCTGGGATATTTGATCCTTGTTTTCCTAGACTTGTCTAACCCCAACAATCTGCTGCTATCCATTTACCCTTTTGACTGAATGTATTTTAGAAAGAAGGGCTTGAATTTCCAAACGAACTTGAAGAGTGACATTAGGTGAGGCCTGTTGTCTGTCTCCAAAAATTGTAAACAGTTGTTCTCTGATAATAAAAATCCACAGTTTGAGAAAAAAAACTAAGCAGTACTCCTTCATTTCAATTAATGCGTAATATAATGGCGTTTGTGTTTGAGTGAAATATCTTTAATGTTTCTAAATAATCTGTAGAGGAACTTCAGACTCTATAACATTAAAATCCTATGTGTGTATGTGTGTTTGTACATGTTGTTTCCCCCATTAAAACATAAAGCCCTTGAGAATAGCAGCTGTATTTGCACCCCTGTGGTATAGGAGACACATATTAGGTGCTTAATGGATTTATTCTAATATTATTTGTGACTTGCTGTGATTTATATTCAGAATTTTCTGCTGTTTCATGAATATATTGTTTTAAATACTATATAATTAGTGAAGGAACTCTAACTTATTGTAACTTGTCCTTGTGTAAGTTATTTTTTTTCCTTTGTATATCTTAATCACAGAAGGAAGGAAAACCCATCTTTCCCTCCTCCCATGTATTTTTGTTCATTTTCCTACACTTGACCGTGGGAGCTTCACCTTGTGGCCCTTTATATGACTGACTTAAATACTTTTCTGTAGCATAAACATAATAGGAACAAGGATGGACTGTTGCTATGCATCCCCCTAAAACTATAGGACTACAGCAGATCTGCAGCCAACTTTTCATTCACCCCCTAAGAAAATGAAAATCTCTTCCTTTTCTTTCTCCATATAAATGAATAAATAAATTAATAAAGCTGAATCATTTCTATAAAGCCTATTTTTCTAACCAGGAAAAATAGTAGGGCTTCAGAAGACTTTTGATCTTAACATATTTATAGAGTAAAAATTCTACTCACCAGGAATGTCAAGTTAAGAACAGGATAGTCTTAGTATAATAGTAGTGGAGGGAAACCTCATAGAGAATCTCATCTGTGGTGCTGAGGTAGGATTTCTATGTTGATGACTTAGTAGAGTCCCATCTCTCTGCAGGGTGACAAGCCCCCCTCACCTGCCACTGATCAAATTAACGAGTCTTATCTTTGCTGTCCCAGATACCAGCACCATCTCCTTCCTTTCTACTCTCCTCCACATCTATTCTTGATCAATACTAGACTAGTTGGCTCTTGCATAAGCAGTGCTCCTTCTCCAGGGGGAGGCTGAAAGTTGTCTGGTGTATCAGTGATTAATTATAAGTTGTATTAAAATTTTTAACAAGCCCTTTATTTGCATCTTCTTGGGCTACCAGGATTCCACAAAACTTGATTTTGGAATCATTCCTGTAGCTTAAAAGGCAGAAATTATTAGACTGATAAACTTAAATTGTTGTCCTTATTTGAGAAAATTAGGCTGTTTACATACAGAACTTCAACTAATATAGAAAAGTAGAAAGTAGAAAAGTAGAAAAAAACCAGCAAGTTCTTGAATTGTGCTTCTATTTGGACTTCTGTTCTGGAAATTATTTAAATAATAATCCTTTTGCCTTGGTTAAAGCTGTATGTACATGTAAATGTTTTCTAAAAATAGGTCCTTGGTACGACAAATCCAAGACTACAATATTGTTTATTAAGACTTCAGTTATACACCTTTCATTTATTTCTCAAATCCCATCTGCAATTTGGCAAATGTAGAGACTTTTTTTTGTTTTGCTTTCTTTTAAATACATGTTGAGTTAATGATATCATAAGGCTGCTTTATTAACCTATGGTGGTATTTAAAGCTCAATAAAGGATTGCTTTAATCTCCTTTTGATTTTTTTCACTCTATTCCAGTCTGACAGTATGTGCACATAGATTTCCCTGATTTTTTTCTGTTTTCCCCTACCAAAAAAGATGTTAATATTTTTGATATTGTGAACTCATCTGATTTAGGCCCTCCCTATATTATTACAATAAGGAGGCTAGCTAAAAGAAACCATAAAACATAATGAAGTATTAAAGTTGAGGTTTTTTCTTTGTCATTCCTATTTAATCTCATCTTAGTAGAATAGTTATCTATTTTTAATCTATGTCAGGATATCATAAAAGGTATTAAAAATAAATCCTAAAAGTATTTTTTATCTTATAGCAAACCACAAATCAGACGCAAACAGATTCTTTATCTCCATCCCCCAATCCTGTGTCACCTGTGCCTTTGAATAATCCAACAAGTGCCCCAAGATTTGGAACAGTGATTCCTAATCGTATCTTCGTGGGAGGAATCGACTTTAAGGTATTTTAAAAATAAGTTTTTCTGTAGTGGTATTATTTTTGGTCTTAGTTTATGTTTGGCACTTTGTGATTCTGGTTTACTCCAGCAGTGATATTTATAAATTAAATTTATTAGTCCTATTATATCTATCATTTCACCTAATGATCTTAGTAATCCTATGATGTTAATATGGCAAATGCTATCACCCCCATTTTACAGAGAAAGAAATGAGAATTTACCAGCATAGATAAACATTTTGAGGGATATAGTGAATTATTTTCAGTGATACAGGTAAAAATATTTCACCACAATGTGAACTTTCAGAATCTACTATTCCAGCTATACCTTTAATAATTTGCAATCATGATTTGCTATAAGGTTATCCAGACATCTTTGAGGTAACATCTATGAAAGGATCCAAGTGAATTCTCTACCCTTATATGGCCATTTTCTGAGGCTAATAGGGGTTTTAGGCAGAGTGGACAGTAGTAAGGACGCAGTTTCTTTGAAACTTCCTTTTTTTAGAAACCTAAAATTTTTCTGTTTCTCCTCTATCTAAATACCTTATACATGCTCACCTCATGCTTTTGATTTCTGCCTCTCACTTTTGGTCTGATAAATAGAACTACATGCTTATTGAAATAAATCATAGGATCATAAATTTAGAGTTGGAATTAGAATTTGGAGGTCATTTGGTTTAGCCTCTCTCCTCCCTCATTTTATAGGTAAGGAAACTGAGGTACAGACAGTTAAGTGCTTTCCTCAGGGTCACACAGGTGACAGAGGCAGGATTTGAACCCAAGTCTCTTGACTTTTAAGCTTAGCTTTTCTTCGTACTGTATCACAGCTTGCCAGAGAGTATTGTTTAGCTTATTTTCTTTATTCTGAATTAACTTTGTTCCTGCTGATTTCTGACTCAAGTCAAGGAGGAGACTAAAATCATTTTTAAGGTCTTAGCAACAGTATACGAGGTTTGGTTTCCTCAGCAACTAACATGTTGCTTTATATATACTAGATGCCACATAAATGCTATTGGTGCTTATGAATCGGATAAGTAGAACCTAACTTAAAAAAAACAGGCATTGTAGATAGTAGAACAGTGACATCAGAAATTGTCCTGCCACTCATTTTTAGTATTCAAGTTTTCATATCTTTATTAAGTAGCTAGAGGCCTATTCCATACATTATAGAAGCATTTTGAACTAGGAGAAAAAGAAAGGAATCAGTACTTATACCTGAAAGTGTTTTACTGAATCTATTTTTATTTTAAAAATTAAATTGCAGCAGATTCACTTATTGGAATTGTTTTGAGGTAACGTGACCTGATCTCTTTAACTGGCTGTTCTGATTTAAAGGAAATACATGAAAAACCATCATCCTAGGAAACTTAATCAGCAAAGGTTTATGGAAATTCCAAATTTTTGTTCTGAGTTTCAGAATAACGTTATTGTTTAACTAAATGAATGTTGATTTATTTATAAATGTTTCTGGTAGTTTTCTACAAGTATTCTTTATTAAATTAGCAAAAATAAAACATACTAAATAATTAATCAGCATTTATTAAGTACTTCAATATACTAGGCACCATGCTAGGTAAGCACTGGGAATACAAAGATAAAAATGAAACAATCCTTGCCCTCAAGAAGCCTGGCAAATATAATTCTATTGAATTCTGTTGAATCCAAGTCCAGGAATTTATGAGGCCAATGAGAGTGCATTGCTTTGACTTTAAGCTTTGGAACTAAATTGGATGTATTCTGTATATGTAAATGTAGTACTTCACGGTGACTTAAAACGTTCATGAGTGAATGAACAAAGTTATTTGCTACACAACAAAGACAATAAAAAAATGGTAAACCCTCTAAGAGAGAAGCCAGTAATTCTAGAACCTACTTTGGGGTAAACCCACTGCTTGTTTTCATTCAAAGAAACAAGTATAGAAACTATTCAACAACCAGTTATTAAGTGCCTACTCTTTTCAGACTGTTAGACACCAGTAATACTGACATAAAATTATATATAGTCTCTCCTCTCAAGGAGCGTACAACTTAGTAGGGGAGATAAGGCAGGCATGCCTTATGTAATTATAGTATATATTAGAATGTAAGTACCTAGGAAATATCCAAAGTGCTACAATATGTACATCTTATGCCTTGCTCCTTCATCCTTTCTGGGCAAAGGGATGGTGTCTTATTTCATTTCTATCACCAGAGGCTACCATGGTGCTTTTGTACATAGTAGAAACTTAATAAATATCTATTTAATTGAAGGAAAGTAGTAAAAAGCAGCATGATTTTGTTTGTCAGAGGATCCAATGCAAATTCCACCTCTCCCAAACTTTATTAGTACACAATAATTCAACCTTCCTGTTAAGATATATTTAAATTAGTTTAAATAAATAACTGGTTTTGTTAACCAGTGATTCTCTAATCCACGATCCTTTGTACAGACTAAAAACTGGCAGCTAATTTTATAAATATTTCCCTTTTGCTAAAATGTTTTTCTCCAAATAATTTCATCCACTGTTTATGTAACAGAAGTGGGAATGGTGTCATTTATGTTGTATCCAAAATAGTCATAAGACCATTGTGTTAATTTTTTTGCTTGAAAAGATTTTCACCTTTTTTTGTTTATTTGCTTTTACCCCCATTAGACTAATGAAAATGATTTAAGGAAATTTTTTGCCCAGTATGGGTCTGTGAAAGAAGTGAAGATTGTAAATGACAGAGCTGGCGTGTCAAAAGGGTTAGTATGGTTGTAATTAGTACATGTTTTAAAAATTGAAATTAAATTCATTTCTATTCTGAGATTTAGAGCTAAGATTAAAAAGCATAATTTCTTATTCTTCTGTATTTGCACCAAGATAATTCCCTCCTATTACTGTCTGCTTTCTAATTTCATATAGAAATATGATAGGAAGATAATATTCTTTATCAAGAAAGCTGTCCCTAAGTTAGGTCAAGAGGACTAAGGGTTGTTTCAATCCAAGAGTAAACAGCTAAGAGTTAGAGATAGTGGCAGAAGTATGAGGTATGTAAATGAAATAATGAAATTTCCATAGGTCAGAATTATTCTTCATTGTCATATTTAATTTTCTTATCAAAGTTTACTAGTTATCTTGCCTATATCTTCAAGAGACAATTATCTTAATTTTTAGGCATTCATGCTGATTAAGTGAATCTGTTTGATTCTCTGCTGAATTACCTTCTATCTAGTCTTGTATGACCCAGAATTTTACATAATTCACACCTCCATGCATCTAAGGCACGATAGCATCTGATGTTCATAAGAATGATCCTAAGGCACTATAAAGATACTTTGACTCAGAAGAAATTTAAATATTTTTACAATGCCTCAAGGTCATTTAAGAAATAGTAAAAAAGCATTCAGAATAATTTTAGTATTAAGTGCATTTTAGGAGTTAATGACCAGAGTATAATAATTCTGTTACCATAATGTGATTAGCTAGGAGACATCAGTATTAAGTACTAGCCTCTATGTGAAATGTTAAGACATTGTCTCTCTGTCCTTAAAAAGCCTACAGTTTAGTAGAGTTAAGACATACAGGGTATCCCAAAAGTCTTGGTATAGGTAATGTGTTTATTAAGCTTAAAACTGCACCAAGATTTTTGGGACACCTTGTATATGATATAATTAGAAAAGATTATAATGACGTACATATGCAGTCAAGTTCAAAGGAATTTAGAGAAGGGAAATATTTTAAGCTGGGGTATTTCAGAAAGCTTTTGTAAAGAAAAGTGGATCGTTAAAGGGTCTAGGTAGAATTTAAATTGACAGAGAATAAGGGGGAGAAAAAATAAGAGAAGGCAGCATAATTAAAGATATGGAAAACATAATAATATTGGACCATGTGAATGACACCAGTGAGACTGGCATGTCAAGATTCATGTATGTGAGTAGCAAAGACTTTATTGTCGTTCAGTTGTTTTTCAGTCATGTCCAACACTTTGTGACCCCCATTTAGGCTTTTCTTGGCAAAGATACTGTAATAGTTTTCCATTACCTTCTCCCGCTAATTTTACAGATGAGGACACTGAGGCAAACAGGGTTAAATGGCTTGCCCAGTGTCACACAGCTAGTAAGTGTTTGGGGCTACATTTGAACTCAGAGCTTCCTGACTAAAGGCCCAGTACTCCATCTACTGTGTCACTAATAGCCAGAAAGAATTTAGGTTTGCTAAATATGATGGAGGCAGATGTTGAAAAGTCTTAAATTCTAGTTTGAGGAGTTAGAGTTCGATTTTGCATTGGGAAGCCACCATTTCATATTCTTGAGTACAGGAGTGAATTGAGGTCAGATGCAATCAAGTTATATCATCCTCTTTTTTCCTTCTTGTCATATACGGACTGTTTATTCATTCTCCTAATATCTCCAATGACTTTAATACTTCATATAGGATACTCTATTTCTATTGGTAGCACCAATGACCCAATGTTACCCAATCAATCAGTCAATAAACATTAAGCTTACTGTGTGTTAAACACTGGAGATACAAAAAGAGGCAGAAGACAATCCTTGCCTTCAAGGATCTTACAACCTATGGCCAAAAACAACATGCAAACAAATATATACAAAGCAAGCTATATACAGGAAAATAGGAAATAATTGAGAAAAGGTACCTAGCTGTCTAGGTCACACATTCAAACCCAAGTCCTCTCCACATCCAGTGTTCTTTCTACTTCATTAGACTATTATAATAGCTTTCTAATTAGTCTCTTTGGCTTCACTCTCTCCTTCACAAAGCTGCCAAAATAATCTTCATAGGTCATACATCTCACTGTCATTTCCCTACTCAAAAAGCTTAAGTGGTTCCCTGTTGTTTATATAATAATAAAATAGAGGCTTATTATCTTAGCATTTAAAACCTTCCACAATTTAGCATGCTGTCTCTGTTTCCATGCGTTCAGGCAGGCCCATCCCTTCATCATCTTTGCATTTCAGATCCTTTTATTCCTTTAAAGTTTAGTTCGTGTTGCTTTCTCTCTGCTACTATTACTGACTGAAAAATCATCTCTCCCTTGTCAAACTTTTCTAGATCTTTTTTCTGCCCTTATCATATTTTGCCTTATATTATGCTTAACTCAAATACCTGCCATATCTCTCAGCATGTTGGCTTCTTGACCAGAAGGACTGTATGTTATTTTTTTTTCCTTTTTGTTTTAAGTGCTTAACATTGTAGCTTATGCATAATAGATAATTAATAACTTTTATTTGAATTTTATTTGAATCCAACGAATTTTATTTGAATCTAACAACTTAATTACATGATTCTTTAGTCAATGTCATTGACTTTATCCATTTATCAACTCCGACAATATCTCCAACATTCAATAAGTAATGTGAAATTACATTCTCTGATTGCAACCTCCTAGCCTACCTCTCCCCACTCTTATTTATTTACACTTTATGCTAGCCTTCAGTTCCTTGACATTACTATTCTTCCAGTCCATCTCCTCCCCATTCACTTGCCTCCATATGTAACCTTGATTTCACTAACCACTAACCCTGTCTTCCTAACACTCCATTACCAGCCTACACTTCTTCATCCTTGAGAACTCCTCAGAATCTGATAGCTCTTCCTCTGTTCAAGGAAAGGATGGATGGATAGATGGATGAATGGATTGGTTAAACACTTAATATGTATCAGGTACTGTGCTAAGCACTGAAGATATCAGTGCAAAAGTGAGACAGTTTCAAACCTGGAGTTTACATTCAGAGAAGAAAAAGTAGCTCTTAGCTATCACTGGTAAAAGTCATAAAATCAAACAGATTTCATATGTCATCATTTTATATTCAAATGGGCCTTCTTAGTATTCCTCACACATACTACCTCATCTCTTTGTGACTTTTTATCACCTGGAAACCACTCCCGACTCTACTTAGAATCCTTTATTTCCTTCAAAACTAAGAGTAAGCGCTACCTTAACATATGCTCCCCCCAGCTACTGGTTCCTTCCCTTTAAAATTCTCTATTTTGTAATTTCTCATTTATGTATCTACTGTCTTCTCCAGTAGGATGTAAGCTTCTTTAAGGCAAAAACTATTTCATTTTTGTATGTGTATCCTCAGTGCCTAACACAGTGCTTGGTTCATGATCCCCTCTTATTACTTATTTCTAAGAACTCTTCAATGGCTCCCTGTTTCTCCCTAAATAAAATTCACATTCCATAGTTTCATACAATCCTACTTCATCTCCTATTACTCCTCTCCATACCCTGTACTCCTGACAAGTGAGATAATTACTTGTCTCCTAAATGTACATTGGGCTGTCATGTGTCTCTTCTTTTGCCAAAGTCATTCCCTATGCCTAGAACATCTATTCTTTTCATTTGTTGAATTCTTATCCATCCTTTAAAGCTCAATTCAGATGCCACTACCTTGTTTATAAAAAGCTATCCCTGATTCCCACCCCCCACTCCCAAGTTGCTGATAACTTTCACCCAGACCCCACATAGCACTTTTGTTTTATAATTCCCTAATACACTAAGTTCTAATACGTAATATTATACATTATGTGTTGATATGTTACTTTTCTTTATTTTATAAGTTCCACGAGGGCAGGAACTGTGTCTTGTCTAAACTTTGTAGAATATGTACCTCTCTTCACAGTGGGTACTTAGTAAATGTTGTATTCCTCAACTATTTTCAATTGCAGAGCTCTTACTAAATAATTTATATAATTTTAAAACACATAGGGAATTATAAATCGTTTTTCTTCTTGATACACATTTTATATTCAAAATATCAGACTAAAGAAATTTGATGGATCCACTACAATGAAAAAAGATGAAAACCTTTATCTAACAATAATTTTTTATCACAGTAGCTGATATTTTGAAAGGTAAAAGGTAAACAAGTACACCATTAATTAGATTTTACTAATTTGGCAAAAGTTATACAACAAAGGCAGTTTCTTACTAAAGTTTTTATCTCCTTTATTTTGTACCCCTTCCCAGAAAATTCATTAACAAATGATTTTTATATTCATAGCAAAGTTGTATAGTATCATGCTTGTAAGTTGCTAAAAGATAGGGATTGGATTTGTGATTCCTCCTAGATGAGGAATTTCTGCCAGTGCAGATTGGCACCTTCTCTGAAACTTGTAGTTGCTAAGTGAATTACCCAAGGCAATAACCAACATATATCAGAGGCAGGTCTTGAAACTAGATCTTCCTGACTCCAAGGCCAGTTCTTTATCCACTTTATCCACTATGCCACTCTTATGTGTCTTGAAATAGCTTTATATGATCCATGTTCTCTGAAGAATCATAATTAAAATGAGAAATAGGTACTACAAGTAAACATAAAATTTTTTGATTTATGCTTCATCAGTAGTTTCTTGGGAAAACACATTTTGCTTAATTTCCCCACTAGTATGTCCACTTATTACCAGCATGAAAGTGCTATACTCCAGTTTTTTTTAATAAAAAAAGTTTAAGATTGCTACTTTTGAGTCCATATTCAGATAAGTTGTTGTGGTTCATTTGTTTTAAGTTGTATCCAACTCTTCATGATCCCATTTGGGGTTTTCTTGGCAAAGATACTGGAGTGGTTTACCATTTTTTTTCCCTAGCTCATTTTACAGATGAGGAAACTGAGACAAGTGACTTGCCTCAGTTAAGTGACTTGCCCAGGGTCACACAGCTTATAAGTGTCTGACGTCAGATTTGAAGATGTCTGGCACTCTATCCACTGTACCACCTAGCTGCCCCAAATTACCTTTAAACAAACCCTTAAGTGGAATAGATAACAAGGGTTCACTGCAGTGTTATTGTTATCTATGCTGGCACAATGTGAAAATAGCAGAACTGTCTACATCAATATCAAAGGGAGCTTATTTTCTTGGACACGAAATCCAACAAATCAACAAATAGCAATTTATGTACCAGAGAGTAGTTCTGTAAAGCTATCCTGACTGACATCCTAGACTTACACTGATAATATCTCAAGATCTTCAAAGGACCCACTGCTTTAACCCATAGCTTTAGAAATTTATCAGAGGAAAAACATGAAGGTATCAAACTACCAAGCTGCCAATAATTGATGCGACTTCTTCCTCAGCATGGTACAGTGGTTTCAAATCATGCTAGTGCCTATTTTATAGAAACCTGTGCTTTAAAAAAAATTTTGACTTCAGTTATGCCAGAAAAGAAAATAATTAATGTATTTTATTTAGGTATGGTTTCATCACTTTTGAAACACAAGAAGATGCGCAAAAAATTTTGCAAGAGGTAAGGCATTTCTATCTATGTAATACATTTTGTGTATTTAAATTAATTTAATTTTATTTTAAAATTATTTTTCAGTTAATTGAAAATCTGCCTTCTCTCCCTTTCACCTTCCCCCACCCCCACCATTGAAAAAGAAATCAAAACAAAATCTGATAGCTAAACAAAACAAATTTTTGCATTGGCCATGTCCCCCCAAAAATAGGTGTCACAATATGCACTTGGAGTCCATCACCTCTCTGTCAAGAGGTAGGTAGCATATTTCATCATGTGTCCTCTGGAATTTTGGTTGACCATTACATTGATCAAGGATCTTGAGTTTCTGAAATTTGTTTGTCTTTCCAGTATCATTATTATTGTGTAGATTTTTCTCCTGGTTCTGCTCACTTCACATCATTTCATACAAGTCTTCCCTGTTATCTCTAGAACTTTCCCTTCACCATTTCTTACTGCACAATATTCCATCACATTCACATACTATCATTTATTCAGACATCCTGCAATTAAAAGGCATCCCCTCAATTTCCAGTTCTGTGACATAAAAAAGAGCTATAAATTTATTTTTTGTACATGAGTTCTCTATCTTTGATTTCCTTGGGATATAGATCTAGTAGTGGTATTGCTGGCCAAAAGGTATGTAAAGTTTAATAAATCAGGCAACTAGGCGTCTGGGTAGATAGAGTGTTGGCGTCAGGAAGACTATAGCTCAGGTTCCACCTCAGACACTTAATAGCTACGTGACTCTGGTCAAGTCACTTAACCTCTCTGAGCCTCGGTTTCCTCATTTATAAAATGGGATGGGACTGATATTAGTACCTACCTGATAAAGTTGTCATGAGAGTCAAATAAGACAACACTTTGCATACCTTAAACCACTATATAACTGCTAACTATTATTACAGTTATTACTATTATTATTAGTTGGACCAATTCATAGCTTCACAAGCAGTGCATTCATGTACCTGTTTTCCCACAGCCTCTGCAACATTTATCATTTTCCATTTTTGTCAGCTTTGCCATTCTGAGGTAAAACCTCAGAATTGTTTTTATTTGCATTTCTCCAATTGTTACTAACTGAGCATTTTTTCACATGGCAATTGAGAGCTTGGATTTCTTCCTCTGAAAACTGCCTGTTCATATCCTTTGGTAACTTATCAATTGGAGAGTGGCTCTTATTCTTTAGAAATGAAACCTTAGAGAAACTACTTGTAATGATTTTTTAAAACTTCTTTTATAATTTTAGGTGTTAGTTTTATTCATCCAAAAGCTTTATTGTTTTGTGTGATCAAAGTTGTCTATTTTACCTTCGATGACTTTCTTTTCCTTATTTGGTCGTGAACTCTTCATTTAACTTTGTTTTTGAAACTCTGTGAATTGATACTGACTATGTAAAGCACTGGTTTTTAATATAGTTCAGTATAATTACTATTATAACGTAATCTTAAATGTAAAGTGTTCTCCTCTTACAATAGTAATTTTTCTATTTACAAAAAATTTGGAACAAAAACATTCCAATTAAATAAAAATTTTATATTTACAAGAGCTCCACATAATTTAGTTCATATGGATTTTTAACAATTCCTCATAGATAATTTTCCCTTAATTTAGATTAACAGAAGAAGAATTTGGGGTTGTCATGTCTTTTAGTGTTAATGATATATTTGATTCCTACAGAGCAAAACAAGCATAGCAGGGTCCTAAAATTAGAAGGTACCTCGCTGTCAGTCATCTTGTGTGTCCTGCTACTTCCAAGCAGGACTTTATTTAAACCCTACTGCTGACATTTTTTAAAAGACTTAGAGAGATTTTGTACCTGCAGTCCAGCATTTTAACTTTGTTGTAATACCTTATTTACCTTAAAATCCTAAATGCCCTGTTATCGGCACACAAAAAAATTTCTTTTTGCCACTACGAATGTTCCTGAACATCAAAATTATTTTCAGAGTGGTTTAGTAAGTACACTTTAAAAAAAATCTTTAGTTTATGGAATTTTGCTATAGTTACTTCTGACCTTGCATATATTGTTCCAGAAACCTATATACCGTAAAATAAAAAGAGTGATGTGACTATTTAACTATATAAGTTGGACCCTAACTCCAATCTTTTTTTAAATTAGCATTTGGGGGAAAGCTATAATTATAACCATTGGAGATTATTATATAGCAAGATGTAAAATAGCCCATGAAAAATTTAGTTCCCAGCGTCCATGTATTAGGAAAGGAAAAAAACAACTTTAATACTAAGAAATAATTTCATTTTTAACCAAGGTTGTGTTATAGTTTTTCAGGGTGTTAATAGTAGACATAATGTTCCGCAGTATTCTGAAGAAGTTTTCTTTTTTCTTTTATTGGTCTGCATGTGTTTGGTTTCTTTAGTACTTAAGTGTAGGGTTTCATTTACTGATTATCAGGGACTTTTCAAAAAAAGGTTTTTAGTATTCAGGAAGATTTCACATAGCTTATGAAGGATGACACAAACTAAAGTTTTTATTAGTTTATGGGTGACTGGCAAAAGGAAGGGAAATTGAAGTGCTTTTTTTCCCTTTATTTTAGGCAGAGAAACTTAATTATAAGGATAAGAAACTGAATATTGGTCCAGCAATAAGAAAACAACAAGTAGGGATCCCTCGTATGTATTATTATAAATTTTTTCACTATCTTAACATGCTATTTTAAAAATTGAGTATTCTTTTGAAATTTGTTAAAATGCCAAATATCTTTCAATTTACAAAAATTCATCTAACTGCAAATTTTAAGTGAACATCCTTCCCATTTATAACCTTGTAGCTTTTTCTAAGGACAGCAATTCATAGTAAGATGTAATAAAAAAATAATGTTTAAGCATGTAATAAACTTTATAATTATATATTTACAAATATATATAATTGCATATTATATATATTTACAAAATAACAGTTTCATAATAATCTACATATTTTTAAATGGTCTGTACACACTCAATCAGAATACCATATGATGTCAAACAGTGCCAAAGCTTCACAAATTTTCCTAAGTTATTCATGAAAATCATAGAATTGAGTGGATGGGATTTTAAAGGCAGATTTCTAATCTAGTCTCTTCATTTTACAAACGTCAAAACTAGGGTGCACAAAAGCTAGTTTATTCATTGCCACACAGCCAGTTATTGGCACAGCGGGGACTAGAATCAATATCTCCTAACTGCCTGTTCATTCTAGTACACCACAGTATTTTTCACGATGGTGCTTTTGTATATGGAAAGAAAATAGATAATAACTGACCAGCCTCAAACTTATGTAACACTTTCAACTTGACATCAAATGTTATTTTTACTTTTTAGAAATTTTCCTTATCTTTCCAATTTGACTTTTTTACAAACATCTTTATCCTGTTCATACCCATATGATTGGTTATGGTATCTTTAGTTAAATGAAGAATATTACATAAAGTAAAAGATTGACATGTTTAATTATTACTTAATAATGGAAGCTTACTGTGATATGTCATAACTTGCTAATCATTTGACAGAAAATGAGATTGTTTATACCATTCCATTTTTAGCCTATTGGTTTGTTAATTTTACTGATAACTAGCCTTATTAGCTAGTCTTTTTTTTTTTTGGAGGGGGAAAGGGGTTAAGTGACTTGCCCAAGGTCACACAGCTAGTTAGTGTGTCAGGTGTCTGAGGCCGGATTTGAACTTAGGTTCTCCCAACTCCAGAGCCAGTGTTCTACTCACTGGGCCACCTAGCTGCCCGCTTATTACAGTGTCATGTATTGTTTGACAGAATGCTAACTCTTGTTGCAAAATAGCCAGTTGTTGGAGTTTGATTATAAAACAATACTATGTAAAACCACAATACACAAAAATCATATGTATAATATGATCACCTTTCACCTGATAATAGCAGTAGGAACTAGATGGCATTAGAGGACTTCTTTCTTCTCTCCTACCTCTTATGCCCAACCCCTGCCACCTACCCACCAAAAAAAAATTCTGTAAGTTTGGGTTAGGGGATGGAGAGAAGAGGCATTGTTTACTATGTAACTTAATTGGATTGAAAGTAATTAATTGAATATCTCTTATATGAGAGATACAGATTACAGTATTCCTGGAACATTGTAATAGTATTTCAAGTGTTGACTGCGTGAAGTAGTTTCGAGATGAAACCTAATATTAGACTTACTGAAGCATAAATAATTTTATCATTTTTTCTGGCTTAAAAATTTTAAGACAATCATGTTAGTAAACTCTGTGGCTTTGATTAGCCTTTTTTTTTTTTTTTTGCTATTAACTTCTTCTGAACTGAATTCTGGTTTTAGCAACCATTTGTTAACAAATGACATCTAGATATCTTAACCTGATATCTCTAATACTAAGCCTTCCCTATTGTCCTGGTGAGATCAGAATAAAAGATGTTACCTTTTCTCCTAATTCACTTTTCCACCCTAGCCTTTTTTTTTGATGCTTAGGATTTAGCTTTACTGTAAACCAGTAGTTTATGGGAAATACTAAGATTACGTTGTATTATTATCTTTATTCATCATAGAATAAGACTTTTTTCTTTATACTTTTTAAGAGTTAATCCTAGAAAAAGAAGACTTTTTCTTTGCACTATTCCAAGACATAAAATTACATAATTTCTTATCACCCAGGCATCCAGAGTAAAACACTAGTGAGTGAAATGGTTAGGTTCCTTCTAGATTTAGCATTCATGGATGGTTGAATGTTACATTCTGTTTTGGAGTCTCATTGGGATTAAAAAAAAAACACTTGAAAGAAGTAGCATTCTGAGGAAGTTTCCAGGACAGGCAGACGAGCCTAGTGGACTAGTTTTGAGGACTCACAGCTATTATGATTGTCTTGGATTTATTAATATGGCCCAGGTATTGTGAGATTTCTTTTAAACATAATAGAACCTCTGGAGTCATAGGCAAGTAGGGTGAAAAATTTAAAAATGCCTAACCTTTCTGTTAATTCTCTACAAATTTTAGAGAAGTTAGATAGCTTAGTGATGCATACTCTTAATAAAACTAAAAGACCTAATTTTCGGTATGGTAATCAAACAATGATGTGAAGCATATTTTTAAAGATATTCTTGGAATCTCGTTTCTGTCCCTTAGGGCAGGTCAAATTATTTGCCTAATTGCCCTAAGTAGTGAATTTCAGTTCACAAAAATTGGGCCATGATAACTCCTTAAAGTCTAAGCAGAGTCTTTTTAAAGGTGTATTAAATCTAACATGGTATCCAAAAGTTGCAGTTTTGGTAAATAAAACAATAATTTTGCTTTTAATGTAGGATATATATATTTAAATTTTATTTAATATATTATAATAATATAATACTATTTGCTTTAGGTTCCAGTATAATGCCAGCAGCTGGAACAATGTATCTGACTACTTCAACTGGCTACCCTTATACCTACCATAATGGTGTTGCATATTTTCATACTCCTGAAGTAGCTTCTGTCCCACCACCTTGGCCTGTAAGTAATTTAAGTTCAGGAAAGTTTGTTTTCAATACAGTTTCAAATGTTTCTTGAAAATAGAACAACTTTAGTTCATCTTTATATGAAAATCCCCCCCCCTGCTCAAAACCCAGCAATAACAGCCATTATAGTGCTTATTTAAAGAAAGGAGATGGGGGGGGGCAGGGCAGGACTTCTTAGCTTAGCACAAGTCTACCATTCCAATGTTATTTCATACTATTTCCTCCATGTACTCAATACTACACTGTTCACTCTTCTCTTATCTATTTCTGTGTTCACACTATTCCCCAAGCCTGGAACAACCCAACCTCCGTTTCTTTCAAACACATGAACACACATCTGACTCTGTTGGAAATAATTTTCTAACTTTAAGACCAATTCAAGTGCTACCTGATCTGTAAAGTTGTCACTAATCCCATCCCCCAGATAGAAGTGATTCTTCCCTCCCTGGATCTCTTAATTTCATGTTATTTGACCTCTCATGCCCCTCATATCATAGTCTCACTTGTTTCAGAATTATCCATGTGTAATCCCCATCAGAGTTATCCATGTATGTGTCATCCCCCAATTAGATCACAGGCTCAAGAGGGCAAGGATGGTGTCTTTTATCATCTTTGTATCCATAAGTCTCTAGTAAAGTGCTATCTAGCACTTGTCATTCAGTTTAACAGACACTTACCTTGTATTAAGGAAAAAGGACTTAGAGGATCAAGAATACCATCATACCTTACAGATTTGACAATTTAGACTCTTTGTTGGGTGTAGTGTAGTAACTGCTTTAATGTGTCATAGGCTCTTCTTTTGAAGTAGTATCATATTAGGTACTATTCAAAATGTATTTTAAGTGCATAAAATGCACTTTTGAACAGAGCTTCTAGAAAAGAAATGGGGAACTGCTCTTCTATAAAGAACCACACCTTTATATAAAGGATTGAGGGCCACAGTCATTTTTGGTTTTGGTTTTTTTTTAATTTAGTAAGTTTACAGGCTTGAGATATTTTGGTAGGGTTTGGTTTGGTTTTAAATGGGACAATGTAAAAAGTTAAATCTACCTAGCTTCAAATTAAGAGCTAAGAATCAAAAACTGTGCAACAAATGTCTAATATATTTTATTTATATATCATGGTGAGGTAAGGTCCTTGGGAGTTATAAAGGGAACATGAGCAGGAAGAATTAGGGAGGGATGGAAATGTAACTGACAAAAGCTAGTGAGAAAGTATTTCCCTAGTGTCTTGTAAATCTACTCAAAAGGACCTTAAAAAGGAAAGAGGAGGAAGAAAATTGTCTTTGTATATCCACCAAGCTAAATATCATAAAGAGTAACTGTAATGTAGGAAGGCTACTTATTGAAATACCCTAAAGTTCATAGGAGATAAAATTTAGGATAGGATCCATGAGTAAAAGCACATGGCCTCAAATGTCTGTAAGCAAAAGTTTAGGCAACAAGCCAGATGAACTGAGCAGCCCAATGTAAGGAAGTCAGTTCAATCTCAAAAGTATCACTGAGACTTGGTGAGATGAGACCTAAGACTAGAATATAGCTCTTGGTGGCATATCTTATTAAAAAGAAACAGGATTGGGGTGAACTATAGAACAGATTACCTAGACAGAAAGAAGAAATAGATCACAAGTCTGGCTCAGAAATAGCAGTAAGTGACTTTAGTTATCTAGATACTTGCTATAGCAACTCCTTGGTGTGCCATAATGATAATTTCATTCTTCAAAAAGTGGAGGGGACCAACAAGGTAGATTCTGTTCTTAATTTGATTCTTAACAACAGGAAGGAGATGGTTGCTGAGATAGAAATGCTAGAAACCTTGGAGGAAATTAACTACTACTACTTAGCGTTTGTGCTAGAGAAGGAAAAGAAAAGCCAGGCATAGTATAACATGTAGCTTATTGGGAGATCGGATTTCAAAGAGTTCATATGAAAGATATGTAAAGTTCAGTTGACTGAGGTGCTATGGGAGAGGACTCAGGAGGGGTAATAAACTCTCAAAAATGAAATTCTAAGAACACAAAGCAAAACAATTCTAATGAAGAACAAAAGTAGAAATTTTCAGGAGAGATCAGTGTGGCTGCACAGAGGACTCACTAACCAACTTAGATTACTGAACTATAAAGGTATAAAAGGTAGAAGCAAGGATAGATTACAATATGAATACAAAAGTATTTCATGGCACTATGAGAATAGCATCAGAAGATGCTAAAGTTCTAAATGTGTTTGGTTGACAAAAGGGTTTGGGGGTTGGGAATTTTTTTTCACTATTTATGAGGAAAAGTGGAGAATCAGAGCAGGAATATGACAATTATTTGAGGTAAACGGGGCAGTGATAGAAAAGTAGAGCCGTCATTAATAGTTTGGTAGCGTGGTAGGAGGTCTTCAGTGTCGTGCCCCAGGGATCTGTTTTTTTTGCCTTGTGCTAGTTAACGTGGTCATTGACTTGCATAAAGGCAGAGATGGCATATTTATTACATCTGCAGATGAGATAAAGCTAGAAGAGTTATCTAAGGTCTTGACAGTCTAGAACAGGAATTGATAATCCACAGTAGAGAGCTAAAGTTAGCCAAGTGGGCCTGCCTGCAAGCTAAAAATAGTGTTTAGTAGTACTTATGATTTTTAAATAAATTTTATTTTATTTTAAACTTTATTTTAAGATGTAAAAAACATTCTTAGCTCAGTTACATGTGGGCATTTAGCCCTTGGACCCTATTTGCTAACTCCTGGGTTAAAAAACATTGGGCCAAATCCAGTAAGATGAAATATGATAAGGACAAATGTGTACAGTCTTACATTTGGGTTCAAGAAATCTACTTGCCATAATTCACACTAACCAGAACCTAGCTGTAGAAGGTAAAAGAGGCCTGTTTAGACAGCATTTTATCTTTAAAATGGAGATTTTGAGGGGAGGAGGGTGGTGAAAGGTAATGGACTCCAAGCTTAATAGAAGTGAACAGATTGATACAGCTATTGAATTCTTGATAACTTTCAGGAATTAGGAGATGATAGTCCCACTGTTCTCTGACCTAATTACACTACATATTGAGTGTCATGTCCAGTTTTAGACACCACATTTTAGGAAGGACATAGTGAAACTGAAGACCATCCAGAGTAGAGCAACTTAGATGGAAAGGAGCCTCAAGTCTATTTCATATGACAACCAGTTGAAGGAACTTGAGTTGTTTAGCTTGGATAAAGAAGACTCAAGGGAAACTTGATAACTATTTTCAAGTTTTGGAAAAGCTGCAGTATAAAAGGAGGGATTAGATTTGTTCTTTTTGGCCACAGATGGCAGAACTGGAATCAATGGGTAGAAGATACAAAGTGGCAAATTTAGGATTAACGTCCGGGAAAATAAATATACTAAGTTAAAACTTTACCCAAAAAGAAATGGTTTTCCCTGGAAGGTTGCTGGTTCCCCCTCATTAGAGTTCTTCAAGCAAAGGCTGGATGACTGTTGTCAAGTATGTCGTAGTAGGGATTCATTTTTCAATGAGTTGGACTCCATGGCTTCTGGAGTCCTTTTGAAGGCTGGAATTCTATGACTCTCTGGTAAGGCAAAAATTGACTAGAATTAGGTGGACATCTTTATCATATTCCATTTTGGGATGATTTGCCCAAGATGTTTTTTTCTTAAATTTTCTTTCTTCCTTTTTTTCTTATAGTCACGATCTATATCTAGTTCTCCTGTGATGGTAGCTCAACCTGTTTATCAACAACCTGCATATCATTATCAGGTAAAACTTAATAGAGGATTGTATTATTTTGTACTTTGGTTTCTGTTTTTAGTTTTAACAACTTCTTGTGAATCATTCTGAGAAAAAATGACAGCTCAAACTTCCTCAGAAATGTATCAAAATGGCACCATATTTTTGTTCCTTTTATTGCTCACATCTTGTAATAGATTCTTCTTTGTTGAGAGAATGTGGAATCCGGAAGCAGAAAATTAATTCTTCCCCTGTCACTAGTTTAAAATGTAAAAATTAAACTAAGAAGTCTTATTTTAGTGATTCTAGGAGCTAATAATGATCTACATACTAATCACCTGGATTTTAGTACCAGTTTTGAGATATGTTGTCTGTATAAGCAGGGTTAAGTCACTTACCCTCCCTGAACATCAGCTTCCTTGCCTATAAAAAAGGAATACCTCAAAAGGTGGTTATGAGAAAAACATAATCACTTTGAAATTTACCATGAGTTGCTGTTATTATTATTACAGAGTGTAGTCAAAAAAGTTGCCTATAAGTTGAATTTCTTTAGCCTTTAATTTCAAAAATAGAGATGTATTCCTTTGAGTAAAAAATTTGACCTCCAAAAATAACTCGACACTTCAGAATGCTAGTAGTCTATTTAAATCACATATATAAAGAAAAATATACAATTTTATGACCATATTTACTGACAATCCTTCATGAATTATCTCTGTTCAGAATTTTCCTTTGCTACTTTGAAGAGCAAGCTTGAAACTAGTCTTCAGTGGCATGGTTGAAGGGCATAGAGCAAAAGATAGGAAATGGATTTGATCAGCATTTCTTAGTTGATAATCAGAGTAGCGCCACAGTTATCTTTCAGAACTGATACATGTCATGTTTTTTGTCTTTTAACCATTCGTTATAGAAAATCTTCCTAAATTATATCATCTGCCACTTTGCCTTCTAAACCACAGTAGGCTGAACGTAGTTTAATCTGCTTTCAATATAATCCAGAGGTTGATATTTTGAATTTTTATTGCATTGTAATATAAAGGTGTTGTTGTCATGAAATCAATGGCAGTAGGTATAGCATGCTGGACCTGGAATCAGGAAGATACGTTCAAATTTGCCTCCAATACTTACTAGCTATGTGACCCTGGGCACAAGTCAGCTTAATTTCTGTTTCCCTCAGTTTCTGCATCTGTAAGTGATAGATATGAATATGAATAATCGTAACACCTACCTCACAGGGTTGTCATAAGGCTCAAATGAGATAATACTTATGAAGCACCTAGCATAATACCTAGCACATAGAAAGTGATGCTTAATTATTAGTTGTTGTTCTTGTTGTTATTATCAGTATCAGAAGTTATTAAGATGCCTATAGGGTTATTTGCCCCAATTGCTGTACTTTTCTAGTTCTTGTACATTATTCTACTTTCCTAGCTTATCCATCTTTCTTTTTTTCTGGATCCTTTTTCTCCTCCCACTGCCTGAATGTGGGTATTTTCCCAAGGGTCTGTCCCCAGCCCTTTTCTCTTATCATTTTAAATTCTCCCTTGCAAGTCTTATCCCATAGGATAGAGGTCAAAGAAGATAAAGAATGAGAAAAAGTCATTAGATTTAGTAGTTAATAGGTCATTGATTTTTGAGAGAGCAGTTTCAGGGGATGGGGTAGTTTCAGTGGGGGTGGGAGCCAGATTATAGAAGGGTAGGAAGAAAGTAGAAGCTTCAAATATAGGTGAATTTCCCTTGAAAAAATTGCCCAAGATTTGAGCTTGGAAGAAGGTGATTTGCTCAGGGACTATGTAAGGTTCTTTTAGGACAGTAGATACCTGACTGTTTAAGAATGGAAGAGAATAAGAGGATAGAGGTCATAGAGGGAATAGAAGTTAAAGAGTTAAGAGAGTGAGATAATAATTGATTATTCAAGGTTCTGCAGAAGGTATAATGGGATATAATAAACCACTCCTGACTGACCTCAACTTGCACCAAATACTTTTCACTAATGTTTCTTTTCTTTATTAGTATCTCCAAAATTATTTCAGGGTACCTTGCTAACTGATCTGAGGAACTGCTGATTTTCTAAAACAGAAATTTAATACTCATTTCTCCCAGCCTCAATGCATTCATAAATGCCTTTCTTAAATTAATCTGAATTTCAGAGCCATACTAATTGTACCAGGATGACAGTGAAATTACATCCATAAAACCTAATGTTGACCTTACTGGTAGTTCCTGTTTTTCAATTTCCCTAATTCCCTGAGGGAATGCCAGGTGACTTTATATATACTTATTCTAATAGGGGAGTGGGGCACCCCAAATTAGGGTTGTAGGTTTGTTCTGTGAAGTTTGGATTTAGTCAAAGGATCTCACTTGAGGACCTAGAGGGCCACATGTGGCCTTGAGGCTGCAGGTTCCCCACCCCTGTTCTAATAGATACCACTACTTGTATAGTAGTTTACTTATTTTATTAAAAGAATAATTTTATTAAAGGAATAGCACAACACTTAAGTCCTTTAAAGGTTCAAATCTCTTAAATATGTTTTAGCTGCTTTTTATTATTTTATTGGTTTTTTGTTTTCATTCTTTTTCCAACCTTTGTTTTTTTATGTTTGATTGATGGTCTTTAAAAATTATATGGCTTTATTTATGTGCCCAATAACATCCCTCCCCACCCCAGCTTTCCAGCTGTCTCTTCCATTGGCATCTGTAGTAGCAATTAGATTTGAAGATCTTTCCCATCCATTAATAGGCCATGTGACCAGCTTAGTCTCAGGAAGCCTAAGTTACATGTGGTGGGAGGAGCTTCCTGACAGGAAAAGGAAGTTGTCACAGGAGATGCTGAGAGGGAGAGAGAGCATTTATGGCTGCTAATGGCCACCCTCGTAATTGTTAGAACTAAACAGGCTGACTTAGCTGTACTGTGAGTTTGTTTTGGGGAAGACCCTAGCAGGGGGTCAGAGAGGTTTTGGGATGGTGAGTCTCCAGTCTATTATGTGGTGTTTCAAGTTTCTTGCTGTTGTGATAAAGTGGGCTGATTTGCTGTGAGAGCTGAACATTTGGTTATGGGATATGATTTTCTAGTGTCTGAATAAATGTTATACTTCTTTTACCTTCTTTATAGAGAGTCTCTCATACTTTGCAATACAGAACTACGTAGGCATATTCACGATTATTGTTGATGTTGTGTTTATTGCCTTACTGTTTTAGCATCTTACCCTATCTGACTTTAAATTTTGCTTTACTTTATTTCCTTTTATAATTTTTCCATACTTTAAATTTTTCCTTGACCTAAGCCCATATATATTAATAGTAAACAAATTGTCTAAACAGTTCCCTCAAAAATGTGAAATAGAAGTGTAGGCACAGAAACTAAGTAGTAGGTATAGGAGTAGTACGAGTAGTACTATGGTAGTACTGTAGCATGGTAAAGTACTGTCAGTACTACTACTCTACAGTACTGCTACTTCCGCTACTAATAACAATGTACATTAACCATAATTCTGACACTTACCAAATCAAGTCCCACTAAGCCACAAAAATTAGAGTAAAATGAAAGAATGCTTAGTCATATTAGACCTGAGGACCACTGTCTTCGCATACAAAAAAATAGAAGATACATGGGCCTCCTGACTAATTGATGTTATGTTTTACCAGTCCTTTCCTCTGTTCTTTTGTTCTTCCATTTATTTCCTTCCTCCAGCTCTTTTCTTGCCTACTTTATTCCTAAATACTATTTTATGCCTTTACCAAGTACTTTTAATTTTTAAACATTGGAGATCTTAATTGCAGTTTTTTTATATTTTATTCTGTTGTCATATAGAAGTTTACTCTATGTGCCTTTATGTTTAGGAACAACTATTTCATTTTTTAATTTATTAGACTCATAAGGGGAAGGAAATTAGCATTTATATAGCACCAGCTATGCGCTAGGCACTGTCCTAAGATCTTTTTACAAATATTATCTCGTATGATACTCATAGTAACCCTTCGAGGTAGGTAGTTATTCTCATTTTACAGTTGAGGAAACTGAGGCAAAGAGGTTAAGTGACTTGCCCAGAGTCACACAGCCAGTAAGTGTCTGAGGCCACATTGGAACTCAGATCTTCCTGACTGCATGCCCATTTCTCTATCTGCTCTATTGGCAACAAGCTGCCTCTTAAGCAATTATATAAGTATATTCCTGATTAAGACAAATATTCTCACCACTGTAAAATCATGAAATTGGTGCTAATTTATACAAAAAGTGGCACTGATGTTAATGTTCTTTGATTATGAAGAACAACTACATAGGACATTTCTGATACATTTTAATCTTCTTTAAAAGTCACATGTTGTCATTAGTAAGAAATTTTGACTAAGTTTCTGGATTGAAATCGTAATTTTTGGACAAACACCTTGAATATATTTTAACCTTGTTTTTAATATGGTTTTTTTCTTTCTTAGGCACCTGCACAATGTCTTCCAGGACAATGGCAATGGGGAGTCCCCCAGGTAATAGCAATAACCTTAAATACTTGGTTATGAATTCTTTTTAAAATGGTTACTGCTGAAGAAAGGTTGGGCATTAATTCATCACCTTTTAAAGTTAGATTTTGTTTCTGTTTTATTTATATTTAAGAAATCAGTTGCTCCTTTTTGGTAGGTTGTACAAAGTATAATTAAATTGCTTGTCCCCCACTTACTTGGGGAAGCTGCCATCCACCTGAACACTTAATGTACAATATAGACCAAGAGGTGCTCTTAGAATATATGTTAATCTTAATTCAAGTAAAAAGGTTGACAGATCAAGGCACAAGGAAGTTCAGTGTTTTCCCCAGGATTCCCCTAGTGACATACCCACAATTAGAATTTTTATTACCTAAATTGTATTACCTTCTATCCTTTTAATTCTGTAACCTTCTATACTGCCCAAGAAGAATAAGTTAACATGAGTTTTAATTTTCTGTGATGCTCCCCATACATGAAATAAAGACAGCTCTTAGCTGTTTTGCTACAGTAATCCCTACCTTCCTGCAAGGCATAACTTCATCCAACACAAGGACTTCCCTGATCCACCCAGTTATTCTCATTCTCTCTCTTGAAATTATTTTTTTTATTGTACTTGTGTTTCTGTAATTTCCCATCTTTATTACATCTTCAGAAGACTATAAGCTCCTTGAAAGCAGCAACTTTTATTTTTTAACATGGTATCCCTAGTGCCTTACAAATAATAAGTTCTTAACTAGTGTTTGTTAAATTAAATTTCATTGAAATCATTTAATTAGTTTTATTTTCTTTAGTCTCCAGCTTCTTCAGCCCCATTTTTATACCTACAGCCATCTGAGGTTATTTATCAACCAGTAGAAATTGCACAAGATGGTGGGTGTGTTCCCCCTCCTCTCTCTCTAATGGAAGCTTCAGTTCCAGAGGTATGTATTGTGGTCGCAAAAGTTATTTGCAAGTGTGTATATGTTTACACATATATAAATACATACATATATATGTGTGTGTGTGTGTGTCCTTAAAAATGAAATAAAAGCTATTACTAATATGTCACATCTTGTATTTTACAATTTTCCTATCCATTCGTTTTGCTCCAGCTAAGGGAGTTTTTTGCCAGGCTTTTTCATTTACTTCCTCTCATTTCTTGTTTTCTCATCTACAAATATCCTAAATTCTGTATCTGTTGGGTTATTTTATTCTGTTCTTCCACATACATTTTTATCATCAATTAAAATCTCACCCTCTCCATGAACCTTTCTCTGAATCTACCCAGCTCCCCGTAGAGTAACATAGAAAAAGTGAGAAATTGATTGGCTCCCTTTTCAGTTTTGATTTTCCTCTTACTCTCTTTTGCTTTCTGTCTCAGAAATGAGTAAAAATAATTTTTAAAAATAACAATATAACACAAACATGTCAAACTTATTTTTTAATTATAAAAACCTACCTTATAGTGTTAATATTCTGTAATGTTTATAGACTTTAAATGCAAAGTGTTTATTATACCATATGTCCTGTGAACAATAATTATTTTTACTATCGGTATATATTTCTATAAAGGATAGGGTAGGAATTCGACCTGTGATTCATTGGCAATGGGGAGCTCTTGAATAAAAACAAGACACTCCCTCTGCCTATACATGACAGCATCTTCTCTATCCTTACAGTTGCCTAGTGACCTACCCAGAATCACACAACCAGTCTGTGTCAGAGGCACAGAGGCACTTGAACCCATGTCTTCTGTGTTACACTGCTTCTCATCTTTCTACATACTAAAAATAAATAGCTTTTTTTTAAAATTTTTAAATTTCAGAGGCTTTCCATTCTAGTTACATATGTTCTAAGAATATATCAAGATGTTTATTTTTTTTAGTGTAGTTCTCTAAGTTATGTTGATAACATCTATGTTATTACTATGCAAAGAAATGTTTGGATACTTTTATACATAATACTATCTCATGGAAGGGATTTACTTGGTGGGAGAATAGTCAAATGAATTAAAGTAGTATAGTTTGTATTTGTCAAAATTTTTGCTCATATAGCTGAAAATAAAAACTTTTAACTATTGAGTGTCAAAGTGTAGTTTTATGAATGTTGCTGAATCTTTTTCTGCCTCTTTTAATTGACCTTTTTAACTAAAACTTACACTTTTTCTTGTACTAGCCTTATTCTGATCATGGAGTTCAAGCAACATATCATCAGGTTTATGCCCAAAGTGCAATTGCCATGCCTGCACCAGTAATGCAGCCTGAACCAATTAAAGTAAGCTGTTTATTTTAGATTATTTTCCCCTCGTATCAGACTTTAAATCTTTCAGTATTTTATTCTGAAAATAAAGATCTTTTCCAGGTATCCTTCTCATATGATGATTAAACATAAAGAATTACTGTTCTCTCAAAATTATGTCACAAGTATAAAATTAGCCTTATTTATTAAAGATTGGTGGATTTTAGGATTACTGATAGGTAACTAAATTCTAGTTATAGAAAGTTCTATGCAACATACAAGTGGAATATACCAGAAGTAAAATATGATAAATTAAATTAGCACAGATATCTAGAAACTTAATAATGACTCTTTTCTTGGTGTGCATAAGAGGGGCTAGGTCTTGATGAACCTGTTGGGTCCAAAAGAGTGCTATTTAAGAAGCCCATGGGTTGTGGGAACAGAAGATTTAGCTAATAATTAACAAGTGAAAGAGGGTTAGGAAGCCCTGGAGAGTAGAGCAGGCACAATCAAGGAGCCACTTGAGTTTCAGAGATCCATCAGTACTACAATTCAAAGGTCAAAGCTAGAACGCTACAAAATAGCAGATCCAGGGACTTAGGTATTAAAATGTGGTCTGATATTTGGGCAACATGTCCAAAGCCAAGTGGAGAGCAACACCTGAGGGTAGGTTAAGAGGACAACAGAGAGGGAAGGAAGATTTTAGTGTTGCACCTCAAAAAAAATTTGCTGTCACAAAATATTAGCCCAAAGCAGCAGTTTGATGATGCTGTGTTTGCTACACTGCTGGTCATATCCCAACTAAAGACCAAGCTCTGGTAGTACCTGTTCTCTATTGATATTTTTTTTACTCATTTATTATGCCATCTTAGAGAATTAGAATTTACTTTGACTGGGAGTTAGAGTTATTGACAGTGTTTTTGGTGGCGGTACAGAATCTTAAGTTCAGAGGGCTCTGCTGAAGGAAACATCCTTTGCAGCAGGATGTTTGTGCAATCTGCTCTAGGGTTTTGATCCACTCCATATAGTGTGGTAAAGCAACATCACTGTGAGAAACCTCTTCATTTTTGGCCCACTTCCCACCTATCGTAATACAGCCATAGGAAATAAGATCATGGCCCTAATTTAGTTGAAATATGGAAAGGGTACCTTACTTTCAAATAGCTTGAGGCTGCTTTCCAGTTCTTCTGTCTCCTGAAGTAAGAAATATATGCTTCAGGATGTCAGCTGTGATCCTAAAGCAGCTTGACAACATAATGGTTATCTACATTGAAAATAGTCATCCTATGGATGTTCTAAAGGTGACTTGTATATTTAGTTAAAAGGTAAATTATATTCCAGTACCAAGATGGCAGAATGAGAAAGGAACCATCTGAAGCCCTCCCAAATTCCCCTCCAAACAACTAAAAAACCACCTGAGAATTGACTTAGGAGCAGGGAAGCAGCTTACCAGCATGGCAGGAAGGGTCTGTCTTACTGGGGTGGGCAGGGAGCAAGGTCTAAGAGCAGCAGCAGCCAGCCTCACAGCACAAGGGTCCTCTGGGCCTGGGACAATACACCAGTGGGGCTCTGCTCTCCTACAAACCAACAGCCTCCTAGGCAAGTGAGCAGTATGTACAGCACAAGGCCCCACCTCAACAACCCCACCCCCAACACAAGCCACTAGCAAAGCCTTGACCCCATTGCTAACAAAGAGTGAGAACCGGCCCATGGCGTCTGCTTACAGAGAGGTCCTGTTTCCATAGCAACCTGCAGCAGGGCCCCACACCTACGGCAGACCAGCAACAAGATCCCTCTTCCAGGGCCAGCCATCAAAAACATTTTGTTACAGTAGCAACCCAGCAGAAAGACCTCACCCCTAGGGCAGGCCAGTAGCTAAACTCCACACCCAGGAGAGGCCAACAGGGATGCCCCTATGTTCACCCCCTATTAGAAGCCAGAAAGGCAGCCTACCCTCCAGTGAAAGCAAATAACTAGTTCATAAATCCCAGTAAAAGTCAGTAGTAAGACCCTGAGCCCCAGGATGGAACTCTTGGGACAGGGCAAGACCAGAGCCCAATTCTCACATAAAAACACTAAGTCACAAAAAAAAGGCAGGGGAGAAAATGAGCAAAAAACAAAAAAAGAACTTGAGTATAGAAAGTTACAGGGAAGATCAAGACATAAATTTAGAAGAGGACAATAGTGTCAAAATGGCTATATGTGAAACCTCAAAGAAAAATGTAACTTGGTCTCAGACCCAAAAAGTATTCCTGGAAGCACTTTAAAAGGATTTTTAAAAGCAAATTAAAAAAAGAAAAGAAAAATTGGGAAAAGAGAGTAGTGTAAGAGAATCATGGGGGAAAAGAGTCAACAACATGGAAAAAGATATACAAAAATTTACCAAGGAAAATAACTCCCTAAAAAATAGAATTGGCCTAATGGAAAAGGAAATACAAAGGCTCACCAAAGAAAATAATTCCTTAAAAATTAGAATTGAGCAAGTGGAAGCTAATTACTCTATGAGACATCAAGATATAATAAAACAAAATCAAAAAGTTAAAAAAAAGAGAAGAAAATGTGAAATTTCACATTGGAAAAACAACTGACTTAGAAAGTAGATCCAGTACAGATAATATAAGAATTATTGACTACGTGGAAGTCATGATCAAAAAAAAAGCCTGGACAACATCTTTCAAGAAATTATCAAAGAAAACTGCTTTGATATATTAGAACCACTCCCGGGAACATCATAGCCAAATTCCAGAGGTCACAAATTAAGGAGAAATTACTGCAAGCAGCCAAAAAGAAACAGTTCAGATAATCATGGAACCACAGTCAGGATTACATTGCATTTGGCAGCTTCCACATTAAAGAACCAGAGAGGTTGGAATATGATATACTGATGGGCAAAGGAGTTAGGATTACAACCAAGAATCACCTGCCCAGCAAAGCTGAACATAATCTTTCAGAGGAAAAAATGGATATTTAATGAAATAGAGGACTTTCAAGCATTTCTAATTAAAAACCACAGCTGAATAAAGAAATTTGGCCTCTAAATATAAGACTCAAGAGAAACAAAAAGGAAAAAAGAAACAAGAAAGAGAAAATATAAGAAATTCAGTAAGGTTGAACTATTTATATTTCAATATGGCTAGATAATATTTGTAACTCTTTAGAACTTTATTACTATAAGAGTATTTAGAAGGAGTACATTTAGACAAAGGATGTGGATATAAGCTGACTTTGATGGGATGATGCTGCCCCCCCCCAAAAAAAGAGGAGGGAGGTGAGAAAGAAAATTGCACTGGAAGAAAAAGGAGGGAGAAATTGAATGGGGTAAATTATCCCATATAAAAGAATCATGGAAGAACTATTATAATGGAGGGGAAGATGGGGGAGGGGGACCTGGCAGGCAAAGCTTAAACCTTACTCTCATCAAAATTAGCTCAAAGAGATAATAACATCCACACTCAGTTGGATATAGAAATCTGACTTACCGTATAAGGAAGTAAAAATGGATGGGGGAAAAAAAAGGGGGAGAACTGATAAAAGGGAAGGTAGATTAGGGAATGTAGTGATCAGAAGTAAAACACTTATGAAGAAGGAAAGGGTGAGGAGCAAGAGAGAGGGGCATAAGCAAGGAGAAAAGAGCATAGAGGGAAATACACACCATTATCATAACTATAAATGTCAATGGGATAAACTCACCCATTAAATGGAATCAGATAACAGAATGGATTAAACAAAACAGAGTCCTATAATATGCTGTTTACAAGAAACACATCTAAAGCAAAAAGATACATGCAGGGTAAAAGTAAGGGGCTGGAGCAGAACGTATTGTGCTTCAGCTGAAACAAAGAAAGCAATCATGATCTCAGACAAAGCAAAAGCAAAAATAGATTCTAATTAAAAGAGATAAGGAAGGAAACCATATCTTGCTGAAAGACAATGAAGCCATATCAATACTAAACATATATGCATCAAATGCCATAGCATCTAAATTTTTGGAGGAGAAGTTGAATGAGTTACAGGAGGAAATAGATAATAAAGCTATACTAGTGAGGGTTCTCAACTTTCCCCTCTCAGAACTAGATAAATCTAACCAAAAAATAAATAAGAAAGATGTTAAGGAGGTGAATAAAATTCTGGAAATGTTAGATATAATTGGTCTGTGGAGAAAATTGAATAGGAATAGAAAGGAATGTACCTGTTTCTCAGCAGTATGTGGCAGCTGCACAAAAATTGACTACGTATTAGAACAGGGCTGTCCAAAATGCAGCCTGCAGGCCTGCAGTGCAACTTATGTGGCCCGCCTACAAGCATAGAAATAAATTTACATAGATGCTTTAGTAAATGAAGCCTAGCTACCACAGAGCTTTCACTAAAATGGCAAATCAAAATATATTGTCTGTTTTTCAATAAAAAACCTAAGGTTGGACAGCCCTGTATTAGGACATAAAAACCTCACAACCAATTGCAGAAATTATAAATGCATCATTTTCAGATCATAATGGCAACAAAAATTGCATTCAATAATAGACGATGGAAAGAGAGATTAAAATTAATTGGAAATTAAATGATCTAATCCTAAAAAAATAAGTGGATAAAAAAATCATAGAAATAATTGATAATTTTATTAAAGAAAATGATAACAATGAGACAACATACCAGAATTTATGGGATGAAGCCAAAGCAGTACTTAGGAGAAAATTTATATCTATAATTGTTTATGTCAATAAAATAAAGAAAAAGTACATCAACGAATTGGGCATACAACTAAAAAAACTAGAAAAAGAACAAATTAAAAATCCCCAATTAAACACCAAATTGGAAATCCTGAAAATCAAAGAAGAGATTACTAAGATGGAAAGTAAGAAAATCATTGAGCTAATAAATAAAACTAGAAGCTGGTTTTATGAAAAACAATAAAATAGATAAACCTTTAGTTAATTTGATTTTAAAAAGGAAAAAAGAAATCCAAATTGCTATTATCAGAAATGAAAGGGATGAATTCACCACCAAGGAGGGAATTAAGACAATTGTTAGGAACTATTTTGTCCAATTATATGCCAATAAATTTGAAAATCTAAATGGGTGAATATCTACAAAAATATAAATTACCAAATTAACAGAAGAAGAAATGAAATACTTGAATAACCCAATCTTAGAAAAAGAAATTGAACAAGCCATCAATGAATTTCCTAAGAAAAAATCCCCAGGACCAGATGGATCCATGTGCGATTTCTACCAAACATTTTAAAGAACAGTAATATATCACAAGGAACATATGCTATGACCATGTGGGATTTATACCAGGAGTGCAGGGCTCATTCAGTATTAGGAAAACTATTATCATAGTTGACTATATCAATAACAAAACCAATAGAGATCATATGATTATCTCAGTAGGTGGAGAAAAAGTGTTTGACAAAATACGGCACGTATTCCTATTAAAAACACTGGAGAGTATAGAAATAAATGGATCTTACTTTAAAATGATAAGTACCATTTATCTAAAACCATCAGCAAGCATTATCTGTAATGGGGATAAACTAGAAGTTTTCCCAGCACAATCAGGTGAAGAAAGGATGCCCACTATCACCTCTCTATTATTTAATATCATACTAGAAATGTTAAGTATAGCAATAAGAGAAGAAAAAGAAATTAAAGGAATTAGAATAGACAATATGGAAACAAAACTGTTGTTCTTTGTAAATATGTTATACTTAGAATATCCCAGAGAATCAACTAAAAAACTACTTGAAATTATTAGCAACTTTAGCAAAGTTTCAGGATACAAAATAAGCCCATATAAATCATCAGCATTTCTATACATTACCAACAAAGTTTAGGAACAAGAGATGTAGAAATTCCATTTAAAATAACTGCAGACGATAGAAAATACTTGGAAGTCTACCTGCCAAGACAAACCCAGGAACTATATAACCACAACTCTAAAACATTTTTCGCACAAAGTCAGATCTAAACATTTGGGAAAATATTAATTGCTCATGGGTAGGCCAAGTCAATATAATAAAATAATAATTCTACTTAATATATTTATTCAGTGCCATACCAATCAGACCATCAAAAATTATTTTATAGAGCTATAAAAAATAATTCATATGGAAGACCAAAAGCTCAAAGATATCAAGGGAATCAATGAAAAAAATGTGAAAGAAGGTGGTCTAGCCATACCATATCTTAAACTGTATTATAAAGCAGTAATTATCAAAACAGTCTGGTACTGGCTAAGAAATAGAGTGGTGGATCAGTGGGATAGATTAGGTATAAATTACATTATAGTAAATGACCATAGGAATCTAGTGTATGATAAACCCAAAGATTCAACCAAGCTTTTGGTACAAAAACTTATTGTTTGACAAAAACTGCTAGAAAGACCTCAGAAACTAGGTATCAACCAACATCTCATGCCATATGTTCCAAGATAAGGTCAAAATGGGTACATGATTTAAACATAAAAGGTGATAACATAAGCAAATTTAAGAGAGCATGCAATAGTTTATCTTTCAGATTTATGGATAAGGGAAGAATTTAGGACCAAAGAAGATATAGAGAGCATTACAAAGTGTAAAATAGATCATTTTGATTATATAACATTAAGAAGTTTTTGAACAAACAAAACCAATGCAACCAAAATTAGAAGGAAAGCAGAAAACTGGGGGAGAAATTGCAACAAGTATGTCTTATAAAGGCCTCGTTTCTCAAATATATAGAGAACTGAGTCAGATTTATAAAAATCAAAGTCATTCCCCAATTGATAATGGTCAAAGGATATGAACAGGCAGTTTCAAAGAGAGAAATCAAAGCTATCTATAGCCATATGAAAAAAAAACTGCTTTAAATCACTATTCATTAGGGAAAGGCAAATTATAACAACCCAGATACCACTTCACACCTATCACTTTGGCTAATATGACAAAAAAAGATGATGCTGGTTGTTGGAGGGGATGTTAGAAAACTAGGACACTAATGCAGTCTTTGTGGAGTCATGAACTGATCCAGCCATTCTGGAGAGCAATTTGGAACTATGCCCAAAAGGCTTTAAAACTGTGCATATCCTTTGATCCAGCAATACCACTGCTAGGTCTATATGCCAAAGACATCCCAAAAAAAGGGAAAAGGACCTATTTGTGCAAAAATATTTATAGCAGCTCTTTTTTTCCTAACAATTGGAAATTGAAGAGCCATCCATCAATTGGGGAATGGCTAAACAAGCTGTAGTATATGAGTGTAATGGAATATTATTGTGCTATAAGAAATGACAAGCAGGATGATTTCAGAAAAACCTGGAACAACTTACATGAACTGATGCATAGTGAAGTGAACAGAACCAGGAGAACATTTCACACAGTAACAGCTATATTGTTTGATGAAGAACTGTGCGTGACTTAGCCATTCTCAGCAATACAATGATCCAGGACAATCCCAAAGGACTAATGATGAAGTATACCATCTGTCTTCAGAGAAAGAACTGATATTCTTTGAACACAGACTGAAACATGCTATTTTGCCTTGTTCTTTTTTCACCTTATTCAGTTCTTTTTGTATAAAATGACTAATACAGAAATACTATACATAATTGCACATGTATAGCCTATATCTGATTGCTTACCATCTCAGAGAGGGAGGGAAGAAAAGAATTTGGAACTCAAAACTTTAAATAAAAATGTTTTTTAAAATAAATAAATAAAATATTAAAATAGCAACAAAAAAGGTAAATTATAGTAGGCATGGGTAATAAAGTTTGAGGAGGTTATTAGGGAACCAAAAGGACCTAATATGGCAAAGTTTTTATTTATTTCTGCACTCAGTACATGAAGTTCCTTTTAAAGTCAGTAAAAGCTGAAATTGTTTAAAATGTTCCCTCATTGGGGGAGAACATGAAAACAGAGTGAGATTATTTTATTTTAATTTATTGCAAAGGTTACAATAAAACCAAGCAGTTCATTTTCATAGCATTTGTCACTAAATGCAATACATTTCCCCTTCTAGTTGTTAAACTTTTGTTCCCCCATATGCTTCTGAGACAAACTGTGACTTGTTATATCACAATTATTTTTACCTTTTGGATTTCTTTAATATTAAATACCACTGAAGACTTCTAAGTTTTTTTAATTATATTCCAGTAGAGGGGGCCATAGAACAGAAAATAAAGAAAATTTGAGAAGAGTGTTAAATACTGATATATCTAATTTAAATTATAATTTCCCTAGTTAGAAATGGTTCTTTTAAAGGATTTCATAAACATTCTGATACACTTTTGAGTAGCAAACAATTTCCAGGTGCCCTGAAGAATTAAGGAAAGCCTCAAAATCCCATTATTTCCTTTAGTTACGCAAATGATTAATGTATATTCCAAACTAACACAGAGATATAACTGGGTATGACCCACCTTCAGTTGTACAGGTGAATTCTGAACAGAACTAAGTAGAGTGGGCAGTCTCTAGGCCAAAGCTGCATTCCTAGAGAATTCGATCTCAAAAAACATATAGTTCCTCATTCAAGCTTCTGTACCACCACCATAGGAAACTCAGGTCTAGCTCTATGAGAAATGGTATGGATGGGTTTAGAGTCACAGGTTCACCTAGTTATAACTCAGAATAGTCCCACAGACACCCTAGTCCTTACCCCTCACCCTCACCCCCAGTTAAACTTTTAGACTGCTACTATTACATTAAAGGATTCAAGAAGTTGGAAAATTGGAAACAGTGGTTTACTAACTAATTATCCTTTATGGATAGATATCTGACTCCTCTGAAACTATAATTAGTAGTTTACCTTAACTAAGTCTCCTTCAGAATGTAGTGAGTCTCTTCACCTCGTTTTTCTTCTAGATAGTACTCTCCCTGGCTTCCAACCCCTAGTGGTTGTCTCTCCCTTCTTCTTTTCCCTGCCTTATCTCTCTTCCCTCAACCCAACCCACCATTATTTCCTTCCTTTTGTCTACTTTTCTCTATATTCTCTCTCCTTTTCCTACCTCTTTTCCCCTTATATCTCTCCTTTAAATGTTACTTATAATATGAAGCTGAAGTGTGTGTGTGTGTGTGTGTGTGTGTGTGTGAGTACGAGCATAGAATTTTAATGTCAGAAAAGGCCTTAGAGATTATATAGTCCAACTCTTTCATTTTACAGGATTTAAAAATGGAAGCTCAGAGAAGTTAAGTGATTTAGAGTCACACAGGCAGTTAGTAAAAAGAGTCAGGATCATAAATGAAAGTTTTTAAATGTCATTTGATCTTAATATTTTGTTTTTCCAAGAAACAAGGAAATTCATTTAATTTTCTTTATATACTTTGTTGTACTACTTTTTCTGTCAGTGTGCCTTTTGATAGAAAAGTGCCCTATCCTCTTACAATTTCTCAAAAAATGGTGTCCTCTTTCTATTACAGTTGTAAAACACTGTTGGTGCTATTAACATGCAGTTATATTTTGCAGAGATGTGACCCTTTTGTACCGTGGTATATCTCACAGAAATATGGGAAAATTGTAAAAATAGATGCTATTTTTCCATTGTTTCAGTATTTTAATAGGATTGTACTGTAACAAGAAACTTTTTTTTTACCAAATCCTTTTAAATAGTCTATTATTCAGGTCAGTGACCAGCATTTAAAAAAATATTTTTAGTTCCTTTTGTGTAAATTTCTGATGTTCATGGATGGTGTCTGCATGGAAAGGTTGAAATTTATTTTGGGAGAATATGTTCTCACTGTTTTTTTTCCTTAATGTAAGCATTAAAAAAATCTAAAGTGCTAGTGGATGGTTGTCTTTGATTTATAATAAAGTTGATATTTACAAATATCAAAATATTTGTGAATAATCAGTCTTAAGCCCTTGACTTGGGATTGCTAAATAGTGTTCAAAGGCACAAATCTAAAAAGTACTAAAAAATAAGATTTTGAAGTCCCACCTCCATGCCCATACACTAGATATTTCAGTAATCATTTGCTCTTAGGAAGCATAAGATAATGGGAAAAGGGCTAGCTTCAGAGCCAAGAACCTGGGTTCAAATCCATCCTCTGACACATAGTCTCTGTGTGATCCTGGGCAAGCCATTTAACACCCAGCACTCTGTACAGCTCTAAAAGTATAAGCTGCAGGAAAGTGCTGACCTGCCTGGGAAAAGAGTCCTCTTATCTGGGAATTCTCTCTGCCAGTCACATCACAGGTCCAGTTTCTGTCCCCACTCTTCCTAATAACATTAGCTATTTGGCCAGTCAGAATGCAGTATAGGGGAAAATAATGTTTTAATATTTACATGGCGAAGAAAAAAAAACCATAAGGGCAGAGGCCATTAAAGCATCATTCATCAGACTCAAGCAATTTTGGTTTTTTATTTATAGAATTTCATTCATTTACAGATAAGCAGATATTATTTATTGTCATATTAAGTTTTCATTATATAGATGAATTGGTCCTTCTTCATGAAATTCCTTAACAGTGATTAGTTTTCTCTCATTGGTTAGCAGTGGGACAGTGAACACTGTGGCTATGATGCATACACACACACACACATATTCCAACTAGCAATATTGTGTAGGTTTGGGAGGAAGAATGCTATGAAGTGTGATCATCTCCAGGAGCCTGAAAAAAAGATTAAAACATTTACTGAAGGTGTGCTGATACAGTCTATTTGTGTAAAGGGTGTAAGTTGAGAGAGGTTTATGTAGCACTTTTGTTTTCTCATCACTTTTCTCTCTGTTCTTCTTTTCAGGAAATCCTTTTTTAAAAAAGACAAAATTTCTTTTCAAAACTTAATGTTAGATATTTCAGAAGCATTTTCTTCCTGTCTATAATGGTTCTTGAGTAACATTAATCCCTTTCACAGCCAAACACTTGGGAAAAACTGTCTATCGTCATTGCTTCCATTTCTTCTTCTCTTACTTCTCAATTCCTTGTAATCTGGCTTCCAGCCACATTACTCAACTGAAATTATTCTTTCTAAAGTTACCGATGAGCTTTTAACTCCTAAATCCAGTGGCTTTTTTCAATCTTCATATTTCTTGATTTTTCTGTAGCATTTTGACAGTGTTGATCACCCTCTCTTTGAGAACATGCTGGCTTCTCTCTTTTTGTGACACTGCTATCTTGGTTATCCTACCTATCTGACTCCACTTTTCATTCTCCTTTTCCAGATCATCATCTATATCCCACCCTCAAGAGTGGATTTACCCAAAAACTCTATCCTGAATCCTCTTCTCTTTCTTCACTTTTTTGATGACCTCATCAACTCATATAGGTTTAGTTATCATCTCTATGTAGATGACTCCCAGAATAACATATCCAACCCTAGTTTTCTTCCTAAGCTTTGGTACCATAACCAACTGCTTATTGGGCTTTTCAAAATGGACTTCCCATAAGCATCTGAAATTAAATATATGTCCAAAACAGAACTCAACTTCACCTCCAAATCTGCCCTTCTTTTGTGAATTCAGTTTCTGATTCTTGTCATTTCTATCTCTAGTACAATCCCAGTCTCCCATTTTCCACCACATTTCAGGTCTTTACCACTTTTCACCTATATAACCTGTCTCACCTCTATTACAGTAACTTCTTAATTGGTCTTCCACCTCAAGTCTCTCTCCCGTCTTCAGTCAGTCTTCCACAGAGCTCCCAAAGGGATATTCCTAAAGCATGAGTCACGTCATTCCCGTATTCAATAAATTCCACTCCTCCCTATTACTTTCACTTCCCCTTAAGATCAAATACAAACTCCTCTATGACATCTAAAGCCCTTCACAAATGGCTCCATCATACCCTTGTAAGTTTATTTCCCCACATTCTTTGGTCCAGCCAAATTATCTTCCTTACTAGCATTCCCCTTCTATGTGCCTTTGCACAGGCTGTCCTCAGTGCCTAAAATGTACTCTTTCCTCACCTTAGCCTTTTAGAATCCAGTTTCTTTCTAAACTTACTTCCTCAAAGTGTCATTTTCTATGGGAAGCCTTTCTTGACCCTTCCACTATCACCCCTCAATTACTAGTGAGTTCTCAACATAATTATTTTGTATGCATTTTTATGTACTTATGTGTGTACATGTTGTGTCCCTTATTAGAATGTAAGACTTTTTATTTATTCATTTGCATCTCTGCCATGTAGCACAGTTCTTGGTACATACTGTGTACTTAATAAATGTTAATTGATTGGTTGATCAATCAATCGTATGTTAAACACTGCAATCATGTATTCTATTGAATAAATATATAATCTTTTAAAAGCACAAAGATATCCTCAGCAGATTCTTCTGAATTACATCCCCATGGTATTGGTGGGTGCTTTTTTCTTTTCCTGAATTTGGGAGCCTTTGCTCATTTTTGCTATCTTGCATTATATATTATAAGTACTAAATATAGCAGTAGTTACTAGAAACCACTTTTCTTTTTTCAATACTTTTATATGCTTGTTTTATATTCATATCATCCCTTTGAGTTTGGTAGATACATCATCCAGATATTGTAATCTAGATTTCTCAGATAAGCATACTAAACCAAACTTTTGCCATTGTAGACAGAGGTACATAGCTGTTTGACCAAGGCCATGTAGTTAGTTAAGCAGAGTCAAAACTCTTGTTTTTATTTAATATATTTAGTTTTCAGCATTGATTTTCACAGGAGTTTGAATTACAAATTTTCTCCCCATTTCTACCCCCACCACTCCAAGATGGCATATATTCTGGTTGCCCTGTTCCCCAGTCAACCTTCCCTTCTGT
>CM053622.1:606141480-606204904 GCA_028646595.1 Phalanger gymnotis
CTTCAGTGGTCTTTTGGACCTTCTTTTCCATTTGGCTAATTCTGCCTTTCAAGGCATTCGTCCTCTCATTGGCTTTTTGGAGCTCTTTTGCCATTTGAGTTAGTCTATTTTTTAAGGTGTTTTCTTCAGTATATTTTTCAGTATTTTTTGGGTCTCTTTTAGCAAGTCATTGACTTGTTTTTCATGGTTTTCCTGCATCCTTCTCAATTCTCCTCCTAATTTTTCCTCTACTTCTCTAACTTGCTTTTCCAAATCCTTTTTGAGCTCTTCCATGGCCTGAGACCAGTTCACGTTTTTCTTGGAGGTTTTTGTTGTAGGCTCTATGACTTTGTTGACTTCTTCTAACTGTATGTTTTGGTCTTCTTTGTCACCAAAGAAGGATTCCAGAGTCTGAGACTGACTCTGGGTGTGTTTTCGCTGCCTGGCCATGTTCCCAGCCAACTTTCTTGACCCTTGAGTTTTTCAGCTGGGTACAGTAAAGAGTTCTGTGTTCCATGCTTGGACAGATGCACTGCCACACCAGTACTCCTCCTTTCCCAAGAACCCCCTACCCGGACTGGGCTTAGATCTTCAGCAGGCTCTTCACTCCTGCTCTGATCAGCCACTTAATTCCTCCCACCAGGTGGGACTGGGGCCAGAAGCAACTTCAGCTGTAGTTCTGTAGTTTCCCCACTTCTGCTGCCCCAGGGGCGGTGGCCCAACCTCCCACTAACCTTCTCTGTTGTCTTTGTTGTTTGTGGGTTGAGAGGTCTGGTAACTGCCACATCTCACTGATTCAGGGTGCTAGGGCACACTCCGCCCATGTGAGCTCTGCTCTGCTCAGCTCCGCTCCCCTCAGCTCCCAGTTCCCTGCGGGATAGACCTTCCCCAGAGACCATCCAGGCTGTCCTAGGCTAGAGCCCTGCTTCTCTCCACCACTTTGTGGGTTCTGTAGTTCTAGAATTGGTTCAGAGCCATTTTTTATAGGTTTTTGGAGGGACTTGGTGGGGAGCTCGTGTTATTCCTTGCTTTCTAGTCGCCATCTTGGCTCCGCTCCCATCAGCACGTAATATTTTAAAAGATAGCAATAAAAAATGCAAAAAGTGGATAGTTGCTACCCTAATTAAAAGGATATATACATTTTTTATTGCTCATTCTGTAATGATATATTGATTATACTAATTATGTATTGATTATCTTATCTGGACCCTTTTTTCCATTTCTGTGAATTTAAGGAACTTCCTTCTTTTGTAGATAGCCCATCAGAGGAAATAATAGGAATACTAAATAAAAAAATCAAACCATTTCCTTTTTATATTATTCTGGTAAAGAGTAAGTTTAGTAAAAGAGTAGACTGAATGGCTTCTAAACCATTTTTCAGCCCTAAGTCTGCGATCCTTGTAAGAAGTTAAGATCAAAATGATGGCTAAAATAAATCTTAGAATTATTTTTCAATTTAAGTTATCTTGTTTCCTGTTCCATATTACAAATAATCAAGAGTTGGCAGTTCTTAAGGACCAAAGTGATCTGTCATTTTCACAGTTCGACCTATTTTTATAGAATAACATTAAGTAACTCCTTATATCAGTGTAGTATGTGGGGCTAAACATGACTTATAGGGCTTGGGGGAAGAAATCATTTTCTCCAGTTAATATGCTGGGTCTACAGTCTTCTCACTTTAACTGTGCTGTACTTGAGGATTCTATATAACTTTTCTCCTAACGCAATGTGTCAATTAGAGACATGATTACTTTTGAGTGAAACTGGCATAAAAAATACAATTATTTTTTCTTATGATTGCTTTAGGGAAGTAGAATGCATATGAAAAGGTTTTATGCCTTCGTTCACCAAACCCTTAGTGAATAAATTTTCTCCAGGATGTCATTCATATTTTTTATTGTTTCATAAAATAAATTTCTGTTTGAATAACTAGATAACAAACTTAAAGTAGCATTTCCCTATTGTAAGATAATAGAATAAACACTATTAACAAACCAGTAAGTATATTTTGGTTTGGTTGAGATCTATCAACTCATTTTTTCCCTTACTCTTTTTAAAATTTTTTTTTATTTTTTATTTTTAGTTTTCAACATTCATTTCCACAAGATTTTAAGTTACAAATTTTCTCCCCATCTCTGCCCTCCCCGCCCCACCCCAAGATGACATGTATTCTGATTCCTTCTTTCCCCAATCTGGCCTCCTTTCTATCACCCCTCTTCCCCTCCTTTATCCCTTTTCCCCTTTCTTGTAGGGCAAGATAGATTTCTATACCCCATTGCCTGTATATCTTATTCCCAGTTGCATTTAAAAACATTTTTTAACATTTGTTTTTAAAACTTTTGAGTTCTAAATTCTGTCCCTTCTTCCTTCCCCACTTAACCCTCCTTGAGAGGGCAAGCAATTCAATATAGGTTATACTTGTATCGTTGTGGAAAACACTTCCATAATCGTCATGTTGTGAGAGACTAACTATATTTCCCTCCATCCTATCCTGTCCCCCTTCATTCAGTTTTCTCTTTTGACTCTGTCCCTTTTGAAAAGTTATCAACTCATTTCTTAATGATGCTTGTTAGTGTATATATTTTGGTATATGGCTCCAGTTCAAAGTGACTGTATAAAAAAAAGTCCATAATTCTGGATTTACTCCTCATGCCTGCTATCATGCCATACTCTTATTTTCTTGGAACTCTCTTTATTCCTTCCTAGAAAGTGAACACAATAAATTGTCAAGCTTTCTCTTCACCCTTATGTGTAAATTACAAGCACAGTGTTCATAAAAATATTACTTTCACTTAACTCATTTTAATTAATGGCAACTTCCCAACAGAACTAGATTGACCAAAAAGGTCAAGGGATTATAAATTTTTTAAACAAATCCCTTACAGAATTTGGAACTCAGTTGTTGGAACTGAAATAAAGGCATAGCTGCCCTCTGCTCTGGATTAAATTGTTCTTCCTTTAAAACTATGCTAATATTGCCAAGTTGAATGTTTTATCATTTGTTAAAATTTAGGTTTCATTTTTATGATGGTATACAAATTCGAAACTCCCTATTAGTGCCTCAGTTATTTTGGCAGCAAAAAAAAAACCAGTACTTAACTGTCTACAGTAATTGTATTAGCAAGCACCATTACAGCTCCAATTATAATAATTTTCAGCCTGCCAATTCTTGTCATAAATATGATTGCTAAGAATCCTTCTTTAAAAAAATTATTTTCAGTTCCAAATTTTCTCCCTCCTCCTATCCCCTCCCCCACCCATTGAGAAGCCAAGAAATACAATACTCACTACACATATTAGGTCATGCAAAACATTCCCACATTAGCTATGTTCAAGAGAGAGAGAGGTGCTTCAATCTGCACTCAATCTATCAGTTATTTTTCTGGAGGTAGATGGCATTTTTCATCATGAGTCTTTCGGAATCATTGTGGATCACTGTGTTGATCAGAGTTACTAAGTTTATCACAGTTGACTGTTTTTACAATATTGATTACAATATTGTTACCATATATATTGTTCTCCTGGTTCTGCTCTTTTTATTTTATATCACTTCATATGAGTTTTCCCGGGTTTCTCTAAAACTTTTCATTATTTCTTACAGCACAATGATATTCTATCGCATTCATATGCCATAACTTATTCAACATTTCCATAGTTGGTGAGCATCTCCTCAATGTCCACTTCTTTGCCATCACAAAAAGAGTTGCTGTAAATATTTTTTTACATACGAGTCCTTTTCCTTTTCTTTTGATCAAAGGGTAGTAGCTTTTGGGGGATAGTTCCAAATTATTCTTGAGAATGTCCAGACTAAAATACTTAATGTTTAATTTCTTTTTTATTATTATTTAATGTATTTAGTTTTCAGCATTGATTTTTACAAGAGTTTGAATTACAAATTTTCTCCCCATTTCTACCCTCCCCCCCCCTCCAAGATGGCGTATATTCTGGTTGCCCTGTTCCCCAGTCTGCCCTCCCTTCTGTCACCCCACTCCCCTCCCATCCTCTTTTCCCTTCCTTTCTTGCAGGGCAAGATAAATTTCTATGCCCCATTGCCTGTGTTATTTTCTAGTTGCATGCAAAAAACTTTTTTTTTTGTTTTTGAACATCTGTTTTTAAAACTTTTTAAAACTGAGTTCCAAATTCTCTCCCCTCTTCCCTTCCCATCCACCCTCCCTCCCTAAGAAGTCAAGCAATTCAACATGGGCCACATGCGTATCATTATGTATAAAACCCTTCCACAACACTCATGTTGTGAAAGACTAACTATATTTTGCTTCTTCCTAACCAGTCCCCCTTTATTGAATTTTCTCCCTTGACCCTGTCCCTTTTTGAAAGTGTTTGTTTTTGATTACCTCCACTCCCATCTGCCCTCCCTTCTATCATCCACCCTTTTTTTATCTTCTTCCTCCTTCTTTCCTGTGGGGTAAGATACCCAATTGAGTATGTATGGTATTCCCTCCTCAGGTCAAACCTGATGAGAGCAAGATTCACTCATTCCCCCTCACCTGCCTTCTCTTCTTTTCCTACAGATCTGCTTTTTCTTGCCACTTTTATGCGAGATAATTTGCCCCTTTTTATCTCTCCGTATCTCCCTCTCTCAATATATTCCTCTCTCGTCCCTTAATTTGATTGTATTTCTTTTAGATATCTTTCCTTCGTCTTCAACTCCCCTGTGCCATCTCTCTCTCTCTCTCTCTCTCTCTCTCTCTCTCTCTCTCTCTCTCTCTCCATACATACATATATACACATATATATGTATGTATATATGTATATATATACACATACATATATACATACATACAAACTCACATATACATATATATAAACATATATATATATGCATATTCCCTTCAGCTACCCTAATACTGAGGTTTCATGAATCATACACATCGTCTTTCCATGTAGGAATGTAAACAGTTCAGCTTTAGTAAGTCCCATGCAATTTCTTTTTCTTGTTCTTTTTCTTGATTACCTTTTCATGCTTCTCTTGATTCTTGTGTTTGAAAGTCAAATTTTCTATTCAGCTCTGGTCTTTTCATTGAGAAAGTTTGAAAGTCTTCTGTTTTATTGAAAGTCCATATAAAATACTTAATGTTTGAATGTCGAAATTGCAGTTAGCTTTGGAATTTTTAGCTATACTGTACAGAGCAAGTACTTTGGAGTTTTTTTATACTCAAGTTGTATTTTTAGATCTGTCTTACAAAGTTATCTTTCAGATAGTTTATATAAGCTCTAGGCTTGAGAGATTTTGACAAGTTTCTGACCTTTACCATAGTACAATGATGATGCAAGAAAAATGGTGTTAAGGATACCATCAGAGAAATGTATGACTGAAAAACATGGACCAGTCACATGAGAATGAAGATAATAAGTTGATAGTTCACATGTTCTGGTACCCACACAACGTCAAGAGAATATGAAGAAGACCCCTCAATACATTGGGTCTCTCCCTTTCTCCCAATGAGAATTTAGTGAATGTCATGGACAAGAGTTGTACAAGTTGGTAGGCACGATTAGGTTGCAATCTACATCATTGGAGGAAATGCCTACATTGTCGAGATCTCACATCTATTGGAGTATTGGATGAAGCCAATCACATTATTGATCTAAATTTATGGCAAAAAATTAGCTGGTCATATCAACAGTTTAATTTTTTACCAAAGTGTTATTATAGGCCTAGTATTATATATTAGACTCTGAATGTCTGGATTCTTCTCATTTTGGTAATTTGTATTAATATTGAATGGAACTGGTGATTGACAGGGAAATTAATACTTTCTGTAGGGCAAAGATTGCTTCTAAATAGCATGGTAATAAACTTAACAATTAAAGTATTATAAAATTTAAAAATATTCTCTTGTTATTTACACTTACGTAAGTAATTAGTTGTCGATAAACAGTCAGCCTCTTCCTTCATCCACCAGTTCCTTAAAAACATTCAGAAAATTATGCTAGAAGACAATCCATTTTAGGCCTGACATGATTTCTCGCATAAATCAGTCCCTGAGGTTTGTGTGTGTCTATCTCTTGTCTTTGTCTTTGTCTTTCCCTCCTCTTTCTTTGTCTTTTTGTCTTCACAATCCAGAAATTTGGGGTCTGACAAAAGCTTTAAATAATCTGCCATCATTTTCTAGGATATTTTAGGGAAGTGGAGGAAGCTTTAACTGACTAGTTACATTTACTTGCATGAGGATAAATAATAGCAAATTTAACATTCTGAATAAATTTTATAATACTTTCATTGATAAGTTTTATAGGAGAATATGGAAGCCCACTTGTATTACAGTCATTTCACTTTCTATTTTTTAACATTTACTTGCATTCAATTTAGGAGAGCCTTTCCTTCAAACTCCCAGTTCTTAAGCTATTATTCCAATCATCCACTCCCTACATTTCGCTGTTTCTTTCCTCCCCCCCCACCCCCCGCTGACATCTAAGTTTATAGAACTTTATCCTATGTTCTTATTACCTATCTATACCAGTTCTTTTGCTGACAAATTAGAGCTGAGGATCCTAAGTTCTTTTGGTTAATAGCCCTGTCCCACTTGCTAAATTTGCAGAAGCAAAGAGGCTTTAGGCAATCTTCTGATTTAAGATAGCGGGTGTTTCCTTTTAAATTTTATTTGCTCTGGGAAGGGAGAGGTTTTTAGTGTTGTGTTGTAGAATTACTATTCGGTGTAGGGACTACTGCTCTTCAGTCTGATTTCCATCTGTACCATTTTACCAAAATATCCTCACCAAGAATTCTGATCAAATTTTACTTAAGCTAAGTCTCGAAGGCTTTCTCTTAATTCTTGTCCTGCATCTCTTCCCTTCATTCAGCAACCAGTATCAGCCACCTCCTTTTCAAGATCATCTGTTTTGGACTTGAGGATTTAATTTTCTTCCTTTTTCTTTTATTTGCCATATTTCTCCTTGATCTTCAAATATAAATCTTCCTCTTCATTTTTTGCTAATCATCCTTCCTGGTCCTCATGTTTTGATCTTTCTTCTCTTTCCAATCTCACTACATCCATCCAGAGATTTTGCTGCCTCTTCAAAATAAGAATGGCAAAAGGAAAACTTTTTTAACATTACCCTTAACATCTTCATTTCTGCTCAGCTTTTCCATCTCTTTTGGCATTAACCCTATCTTGCCTTTTTCCAAGAGCAAAAAATCAACAAAAGATTCTGCAAAATTCTTGTATATAATTGTATAATTATATAATGAACAATGCAAAGTTTAAGGTAGTTTTGGCTCAAAAATATTAGGTCCACCCAATCTTTTCTATGTCTCCTACCAGATCAATCTAATAGGCCTTAAATATTTTTTCTAAAAATTAGTGTAATCTCTTCACTGACTTTTTCACCTCTTCACCCTCTTTTCTCCATAAAATCTGCAGCTAAAGTTCATTTCCTCTCATCATTTATAGGCCTTCCTCATTAGTTAAATTCTCAGATTCCACTTCTGACCAAATTCCTTACTTTGACCTTTAATACTAATTTATCTCTCTTCCTTGATACCAGCCTAAGATGTCTCATTTACAAATACTCAAGTTCTTCCCTTCTGTAGTATATTAAAACTAGTCATTTCCCAGTCCCGTGTGTACCTGCTAGGACTTCAACCTGTTCAGTGTTCTTGGGGAACTGAATCTATTATTTTTCCCTGGAAATAGGGTACCAAAGGTACATATCTAGTAAGTCACATGCTTTTGAAATAGCTAAGGCCAAGTTTGTAGACTGTTCCTCTGTCCCACAGGATGGATTTTAGGGCCTTAAGACAACTTTAAGAGTTTAGAGCAAGACTAAACAGACCCCCCCAAAAAAATTCTAATTTGTAGATACTCCAGAGATCTGTTCTGGATTCAGAATAATCCCAAGAGTTCAAGAAAGAAGTAGATTGTAGTCATTTTCAAAATAATAACCAGATTGAAGCCCTAAACCTCTCAGAACCCTCATAGAAATCATATAAAATAGTTCTTTGAACTCTAAGAGCTGACCTAGTCCTACAATTTAAACAAGGATATAAATATATACTTCTTTGACTCACTCTAATTTTAACGAGAATTCCCAGGATAGACCTCACATATCCTGAAGATTCCAGAACTACCCTGACTTGCTGGTTTTGATTTCCTGTATGCTTGTACATCCTACAGCAAAATGTATTTAATACTTTGGAGTGATGAGAAATGTTGAGATATATAAATGCTTTTTGGCAACCCCCAACTTTTAAATTTCACTTCCTATATAAAATCTTTGCCCAGATACAAAGGAAATCATTCTAATTCTCACGTAATCTTAGCAGATTAATATTCCTCTCCACACTGACTATTCACTAACACTTTTTTTATATATTTATACTTTGACTCTGCTCTGGCTTGCCAAATCTAGATGCAAACTCCTTTTATTCTTGTGAGTCAATCAAGGTTAAGTGATTTGCCCAGGGTCACACATTAAGTGTCTGAGTCCGGATTTGAATTCAGGTCCACCTGACTCCAGGGCTGGTGCTTTATCCCACTGCACCACCTAGCTACCCCAAAGGCCTTTCTCTACCTATCTCTTTATCTTGGAGTCTTAGTATAATAGTCTCAGAATTGTGCCATTAAAGATTATATTAACTGATCTCAACTGGACCCTTACTGCTGGATGGAAGTCCTTTCTTTTCCGTTTGACTTATTATGTTCTCCACAGTGACTATTCAAAATTCCCTCCTTTTCTTAAGCACCCTCCCCTTATCTTTCTCAGCAAAAGACTTCAAAATCAAATCCATCAATCATTAGTTTCTATTTTTTTCATATTCCATACCTCAAAACCTTATATAATTTCTTCTCTTTTTTTTTGCTTATTTGATGAAAAAGTGTCCTTTTTCTTTGCCAAATGTCCTTCAGAAACTTGATTTTCATGGTCATTCCTTCACTTGATCATATTTTCAGTTTTCTCCATCCTTTAAAGAGAAAACAAACCAAAAAAAACCTTGTCCCAACCATCCCCTCAATTTATCAGATGTTTCTTTGCCCATTCATAGTCCTACTCCTAGAAAGAGTCATGTACACTTGTTGCCCCTGTCTCTTCCCATACACTTCTCTTCCCCTTGCAGATGCCACTCAAATAAAACTATATCTCCAAGGTTAATACAGATTTCTTGTCTGCTAAATTATCTTTTCTCAGTTTTTATTCTGTTTAGCTTATATATGTAGCTTTGGAGACTATCCACTACCATCATCTTTCTGCTTAATCTTCCCACAGTTTTGTTGATATTGCTTTCTTGGTTTTTCTTCTGCCCATCTGACCACTCCTCAGTCTCTTGTTGGATCATCATCCTTTTCTTCTAAGTGTGGGTATCCTTCTCTAGTTTCTCTCTCTTCATTCTCCCCTTTAATGATCTTATCATCTCCCAAGCTTAATTTTCATCACCATGCAGAAAACTCCCTACTCTATATGTCCAAGTCTCTGTCTCTCTCTACATCTACCGATCATCTCCACCTGGATGCCCCATAAGTAATCACAAACTCAACATGTGTAAAACAGAATTCATTTAACCTAAACTCATCTCTAAATTTCCCTTTTATCTTAAGAGCATTCAAATCCTTCTAGCTACCCATTGTCACTTTGGAGTGATACTTGACTTTTTTCCTCTTCCATTTCCCCTATCTAATCAATTACCATATGTTATTACTTCTGTAGAATCTCTCACATCTGTTCCTTTCTCTCCAGTCACACAGACTCTACCAGAGTCCAGGTCTTCATTACCACTTAGCTATATGGTTGCAGTAGTCTCCTAATTAGTCTCTATGCTTTGAGTCTCTTCACTCACCAGTTTATCTTCCACATAGTTGCCAAAAGGTTATTTCTAAGACATAAATGTGACTCTCTCTACCCTATTCAGAAATCTTCAGTGGCTCCTTACTGTCAGAAAGATAAAATACAAAATCCTTAGCCTGTCATGTAAAGCCTTCCATAATCTAGCTCCCAACTTGCCTTTCTAGTTATTTTATATTACTCTTTCATATACCTTTTTTTTTTTTAGCTAAACCAGACTTCTAGCACTTCCACATACATGACATTCCATCTCTCACCTTTGCACAAGTGGACCCTCATAACTAGAATGCACTCTCCCTCATTTTCACCTTTTTAGATTGCCTTCCTTCCTTGAAAGCATGGTTAGGTACCATTTCCTATATAAGAACTTTTTTTATCTGTCACGTACCCCTAGTTGTTAGTTCGTTCTCTCTCTCTCTCTCTCTCTCTTCTCTCTCTCTCTTCTCTCTCTGTCTCTTTCCACTATTCCATGTCTCTGTTTCTCTCACTCTCTATTTCTCTCTCCCTCTGTTTCTCTCTGTCTCCTCTCTTTATATTACCTTGTATTACTTAGTATAGACTTTGCATTTACTCATCTATGTATATATTGTATATCTCCAACTGAATGTAAGCTCCTTGAGAATCAAGGACTGCTTCATTTTTCTTTGTATTCTAGTGCCTAAAGGAATGCCTTGCATGTAGTAGGTGCTTAATAAATGTTTGTTGAATGAATACAGTGCCACACACACATGTTCAGTAATATTGATTGATGTTCTTGACTTCTCTCCTAACTTTTTCTTGTTCTTTCATTTTCTGTTCAGTCTCTCTGATCTATATTTTCTTTCTCTTTACTTGACAGACAGTGTGGAGCATTCATTATTAAGACAATTGGGCAGCTCTAGTCCAGCTCAACTGATTTCTTGTCCAATGATCCTTGTGTGGCCGAGATCCAGCTTCAACGAACCGGCTAGAAGCTGCCCGTTGTGAAACTTAGGGTTAGTTGATACCTCGCCATACTTGTTTTTTCCAACTTTAAGCTATTAGATATTATGAAGTTTTCCCTTTCACCTGTTCCACAAAATTAAGTAGTTGGCTCTGGCATGTTAGGTTTTATTTTGTGTTAATCCAACTATTACGACGTTTTCTGTAATAGATGTTTTGTTCATTCCATAATAACCATGCTGGGAATATTGAATCATCTTTCATTTTAACTACTTTGTGATAATTCTTTTCATCATGGACTTTTAGATTTTGAATGTTATTTTCATCCTCATATTTTTGCTTTAGTACTTTGGATAGATGATAATAACTTCTAACTTAAATTGGATTTTCAAATATATTTTATGCCTTTTACAATGTAGGGTATTACTTTAACCTTTGGCAGACTTTGGCCAATATTCCTGACATTTTACTTTGAAATTTTTTTTATTATGCTTTATCCAAATTTTAATTTTTGCTTCTTTATTACCCACTGCTTGTTTCCTAATCATTGACTTTCTTCATTTATATTTTTCTGCTTCTATCATGATTTTCAGCAAAATTCTTACTTTTATACCTCCTTTTGTGGTATTTTTCCAAGCATTTGAAAAATTAGTGTCCCTTTTTATTAGGATTTTTATTAATTTTTTTCTGATATGCCTAATATTTGTGGTATGTACCACAGCCTTGCTATACTATAACTCTGCCAGATGTTTAAATTTAATCATCTTAGACCCTCCTCCAAAAAATAGTTTAGTTAACAGAATCCATTCAGCAGAACTATATTATGCACACCTACTATATGGAGAATACCATACTAGGCACTGGATGAGACATAAATTTTAAATAAGATATGCCCTTGTGCAAATTTAGTCAAATCGGGGGGAAGCAGTAACTCATAGCATATTGATGGAGTTCATGAAAGTTTGAAGAGCTTCCTTCATAACCTATTGATGGAGTTCTTGAAGGCTTGAAAAACTTTCTTCCTTTGAGGAAAATGATGTAAGTATCCCCTTTGGTAAATGAGGAAAATAAACTTAAAATGTCAGTGTTCCACAGCATAGACCCAAAAGGTGGCAATTTAATGAAGTTCTAGAGTAAAAGTGAGACATCTTTGTGGATAAAAAACATAGATGTAGAGCTAGAAGGGCCCTTGGAAATCATCTAGTCCAAATCCCTCATTTTACAGATGAAGAAACAAGCCCAGAGAGGTGACATGACTTGCCCAGGGTCACACAAGTAGTAAATCAGCAGAGTCAGGATTTGAATTTAGGTCCTGTACCTCCAAGTTAAGCGTTTTGTCCATTGTACCAGTTGTTTTATAAAAAGATGGATACTTCGTAAATCCTAGAAGAACTTTAGATTCTGATTCTGGAGGCAACGTGATATATTAATAGGAAGAAGTAAGCTTTTACTTTCAGAAAGCATTCGTTTTCTTGAAGTTGTAGAAAAAATCAGAAGTCAAGAAACTCAAACCATCTAGTCTTTGACATTGTGATTTATATAGTCATATAAAATTCCCCTTAACCCTCCTCACCTTGGAAAATTAATGGGGGGGGGGAGAAAAAGGTTGACATTAAGCCCCTAAAAATCATTCCTCCTCATGTTCTACCTCAATTATATTTCAGTCTCAGGAGAAATAACAGCAATCCATGGGGATATAGATGGTACATACAGCTTTAAGGTTTGCACAATTTCTTATGTATATTTTAATTTTATCATCACAACTGCCTTGTGAGATCTTTTACAAATGTGAATAAATTTCAATAAAATGTAGTGGTTTACGTGTAGTCACAAACTTAATAACTGCTAGAAGCAGGATTTAAACCCATGGCTCTCCAAGCCCAACTTTTTTCACCATACCATGCTACCTTTAATTAGTATGTTTGCCAGCTAAAGTTGTTTCACAACAGACAGTAGGATCTATGAATATTTATCCCCCCAAGAAAAGCAAAGTGAAATAGTGTTATTCTGTTGCTCTGAGATTTCAAAAGTCATGTTCTTTTTGCTTTGTTCCACATTTTATATATCAATATCAGGTAAGAAGGTATCTTTTTTCATTTTAAATATTTGGCTGCAAGACACTTTCGGGGTTTTTTGGGGTCTTTATTTTTACTGCCATTTATTTATGCCATGGAGATTTCTCTCTAATACCTCTAGTCTTGAGAACAAAAATTAAGAGAGTTTTAATATGGAAACCTTAGGTAGGCATGATGCCATATATCACTTGGACAAAAATTCACTGATGATTTGGATCAAGGATCTTGTAACAGTTAATACAGATGTGAGTGTCCTCCATGGATACATTCATAGAATTTAGAAGCTATCTTTAATTTGAGAAGCCGACCAAGACTTCAACAGTTGTATACAGCACCTGCAAATATTGGAGCATGTCAGCCTACCTTCTCCATCTCTTAGCTTGCCAGTCCAGAACCATATTACCTCAGAAGACAGATGGATTGGAGGGAGGGTGAGTGTGAATCTGTGGAGGAGACAAATTTGGAGAATTCCTCATTACAGATACTGTAAGAAACATTTTATTTTTCATTTATTTAGTATATCATCTGTAGATGTTCTTAAAAAGTACACATTCTGAAAAACAGAAAACAAATGTTTTAAAATATATGCCAATTTCTGAATTTACATTGTTCTGTATTTAGATAATCATGACTCAGCCACTGATTCAGTAAATACTTATTGAATGCCTATGGGCAAATTTCCAAGATCACTTCATTAATGTTTTCTAAAAATAATTATATGTGCATCATAGTGATAAGAATTTTACTACATGGACCAAAAGTATAAACTTATGAAGAGAATATTCCCTTTTCTTTGGCAGAACCTTCAGACAGAACCTAACTTAAATATTTTGAAGTTTTCAAGAATATTAAATTATAATTTGTAATAGTTAAAGTTGCTGTGATGTTTAGTTTGTTTCATAGGCTTATTTTATGTTTTGGAATACCCTTAAGACCTTTGCCCTTTTCATGGCCTTGTTAGACTAGGTGTGGGTTACTCAAAATGAGAAATGAAACATATATATAGTATAATTTATACCTTGAATTATAAGTGAGGATGTTGGTCAAAATGAAATGATTCTCCCATGGTGGGACTATGCATCTTATTCTTATGGGGTAGTCTTAACTCTGTAGTAATGAGAGTAATTTCAGTGCCCACACTAGAAATGTTTCTTGACTCTCACTTCCTTATGAATATATGTCTAAATGCTTAAGGGGCATATCTATGAAGTGCTCCCTAACAAGAGAAAAAAAAAAGCCCTTTTATGGAGAGGGTGGTATTTACACATTTGCTTCATTCATTAATGAACTCATTTCTTTCCTCACAAATTTCTTGGATTATCCATCCATAAAAGTGAAAGGAGTCGTGCTTAGGTAACAGGAAGATTAATTGAAACTGCTGACCCTACTTGCCTTCAGCATTGCCTGTTCTATTTTTAAAAGCATCTCCAGTTTTGCCAAAGGTGACTACTTATGTAATCTTTTTGAAATTGTGATTTCTCTTTTTACTTCTCTATCTGAAAAAAGCAAAACCCAGATTTAATGAGTCCTTTTAAATATTCCCAGTTCTCTGCATTGGAATTCTGATGTCTTCCTGAAGAAAGGTTTTTTATGGCATTTTTAATTTTGGCTTGTTCTGCCCTTAAAAAATATACACACACATAAATTTTTTTCTATTTGGATGCTACTCCTTTAATAGTTTTGCTGTCCATATGCACAAGTGTCTAAAAAGACAGCTTGCATATCTTTCATACTTCTCTCTAATTAGAATCTGTGGTATCAGTCATTTGTTAAAACTTTCTTATACTACACACCATGTTTTTGCCTATAGGCTATACAGTATTTGTTCAAATTAAACTAGCCCCATTTCAAATTTCATCATCCTTTTATCTACCCATTGTTTTCTCTACCAGTAATAAATAGCAATTCCAGATTACTTCCAAATGTGTTTGGTGTTCTCATTTTGTTTCTTTTCCCCATAAAATAGTTCTTATTTAGTTTTTCATATATCATTTACATGGATATTTTTATGCAGCTGTCTTACACAACAAAACTTAACAGAAGCAGGCATAGATTGTGTTCTGTTCAACAAACATTTATTAGACACCTGTTTTGTGCAAAGCATTGTGCTGGTAGAGATACAAATTTTAGATTAGATAGGAGCCCTGTTCTTGGGATGTTTACAGTCTGATATTTTATACCAAATAACTGTATTTTAGGAATCCACTGTTAGTGACATTAACTTTTTTAACTTTGATGCTTTGAAACATTGATAGTGAAACTAATGTGAAATCTGAATTTTCTGAAGTACTTGACACATTATTTGTGTAATAGATTGAATAGTCCTTTGGATGTTGGGGTTAGATAGATTTTTGTTATACTATATTGACCCTCGACTATCTGCCAGTCTTCCAAAAACATACTGGTTTTCTTATGTTGTCCAACTCCTAGTGTTATTAGTCCTTCCTTTGATAGTATACTTCTGATGTAGCCAAATTCAGTCATCATGTATTATTTTATTATATATGATTTATTTACTACAGTATAGTACTGATCTCAATTTTGTGTTTCTTCCCATGTGCCCATGAGGATACAGCTGTTAAAATTCAGTAGTTTTCTAAAGATGATCAAGGTCACCAGTGACCACTTTGGTAATTTTCTTCTCATCTTTTGGAACGTGGAAGGTTGTAAGGTCTGAGGGGTCAGAGAGCCAAAATAGACCAGACCCATGGGTTACCCATGTATTACTTAATGGCTTAACCTCCCCACCACCACCACCACCCTACCCTATGCTCACATATACACACACCATATGTCTTCTGCCATTTATTAGAGATGTTGGAGGCCTTGCCACATAATCTTTTTGACCTTCTACCTCCTAGATTTCTACCTCAGCCTACAGGAAAAGAAAAAGAAAGAAAGAAAATTAATATTTAGTTCTTATTTGAGTTCCGTTTTTACTTCATGCTTCTCCATTTCTTCTATTTAAGTACAAACTTAGTTTGGCACCCAGGATCCTTCACAGCCTGAGAGTAGCCTATTTGGCAGTCTTATTTCACATTGCTCCTTTTTACACATACACTATTTTCTGACCAAAATAACCAGTTGTTCCCCAAACTTCTAATTGCTTAGGCCATCCCCCACACCTAGAATGCACTCACTCTTCATCTCTACCTTTCAGAATCCACCTCATTCTTTAAAGCTCTTCTTTGAAGATTTCTCAGACCCCTCCTTCCCCACAGATGAGTGTTCTCTCCTCAGATTTTTCTGGAGCATTTTTTCTAGGTATCTTCTTTGTTCCTATCATGATATGCCTTTTATTACACTTAACTGTATCATTTCTACACATATATACATAACTCAATAGAATGCAAATTCTTAGAGGGTAGGGACTGATTTTTTATGTTTTTGTCCCTAATGACAAATATTTGTTCAAGTGAGTTAAAGTATCCTTTCTCTCTTAGACCAAATAGTATGACTACCCCTAGATGCTTTCACCTCTGTGATTTCCTGGGTGAAATTTTTAAACACATATTTTTGAGACAAGGCTAACTAGCCTTTAGGACCTTGAGACAACCTATGTTGAGTGCCTTAACAATCATTTTTGGTTGTGTGGGGTTTTTTTTCCAGTTTCCCTCCTAATCAGTGTTTGTAACATTGTCTATACATTCTTATTTCATTGGTGTAGATTTAGGAAATGGCAAGTAAGATCTCCCACCCACCCCCCCTTAAGAATATCCTCTTGGTGGGATTCAAACTTATCTTAAGATAGGATATTGATGTCTCTACTGTCCATTTATGGGGGTAGGGTTAACTTAATAACTATCCCCTGTTTTTATCCCCTGTTTTAAAAATATAAATGGTTCCCTGTCTTTTAAAATGTAGGTAGGTTTCACCTATCAGCCTTACTTGTTTCTAGGACCCACATCCCAGAGACCAGAGTCAACCCTGCCCAAGAATAGAGATTTACTTGGTATCTCAGGAGAAGTCCTACCTTTTAACCCTCTTCTTGGCCTTTCAGAAGCCATTGTTTTAATCTTGACTCCTATTTTGGATAGGTCCTACAGGTAATGGCTGAAGTGGTGGTATCTTTTTCTTCATATATTTAGGTATCACTTCTCTCACATTCCTCTTCATTTTCATGCACCAAGCTCAGAAGAACAATTCAGTGGCAGTTTTATTCAACACCATACTACTCTGGTTGTACCCCTTCTTCCACCTCATTCTTAAATGCCTGAAAGAGAAGAGAGCAAAAGATACTGTCAAGCATATTCATGTATTGGTATTAGAAAACAAAAACAATCTCTCTTGTTTGACTCAAAGACTTTCTCCAAAGTGTACATGTTTTCTAACCCTTTATTCTCCTGCTTGATGGTATAAAAGTACTTCCTAGTTGATTGTCTATCCATTATTACTCACTTTGAATATTACGAGTAGTCACAAGTTTATAGATAGATATTATTTTCCAAAAATGTTAAGTATTGATTAGTTGTTCAGAACTTAAAATGCATTTTCCCATAGAACCATTTATAAATGATGGATAAGGTCCAAATGCACAAAAACCTATTTAACCCATAGTATATCTTAATTTATAGTACTGGTACCACTTTTGAGATCAACAAGGCCATGTGGTACAAGAAGGAGAAAGGGAAATGGATACTGGTTACTGAGGTGACTGGGCAAAATTTCTTTGACATTTTCCCACTGCCTTTTTCTGTTCCTCATTTATACTAATGTTCTACATTCCAGGTGATTGATGCCTTCTTGTCTTTCGAAACACGACTTTTTTTAAACAGTGTTATTACTGTATAAACTGTTCCAGTTCTGTTCACTTCACTCTACATAATTCCATACAAGCTTTCCCAGTTTCTTTCAAGCTATTCTTTTTATTAAAATGCCAAGTCTTGCGACCAGTTTTAAACAGGAATTATGTAACATATTCTTGAATCACATTGTTTTTGCTTCACCTTTCATAGTGGTATTCTGTGATTATTATTCAGAATCCCATTGTAGATGCTGACCTCTTCTTGCCCAGACCTTTTCTTCTGGGCCTCCTGACCTGTTCAGAATCTTTGGGTCTTCTGATATTTTCTTCATAAATCTCTCAGCTTATTTTAGTGTTCCCTGCTGCTTGACTTCACTGATCTTTGGCCCTATTTTACCTGCCTTCTAAATCCTTGTTTCATTTGATTACCCTATAGTCTGAGGATCTCTTGACTACATAGATTTGCCAATTTCCCTGTTGTTTAGCCAAACTCCTCGGTTTGATTTCCAAAGTTTATGGTCCGTAATAGAAGTCCATTGCATATAAGAAGAAATGAGAGGTGTATGTTATGTCATACATCAATAAATCAATCAAGCATTTATTAAGCACCTTCTATATGCCAGACTGTGCTAAGTGCTGGAGGTACAAGAGACAAAAATTAAACAAGTCTATATATTTCCAGATAAAAATAGCCCAGAAGGTGAAATTAGGTAATACAGCTTTAATGTTTTATCAGAGAAGCACCTGTAAAGCTTTCTGACAGGAAATATGAATCTAGAGAGAAGTCCTGAAGTTAGACTACAAAAAACAAAAAAGCCAGTCAAGTTCTTGTGCAGAATGTTTCAGTAGAGAACTGATATCCACACAAGTTATCAATGTATAAGAATTTAATAGGCTTCCTGTATTTGTAAGGTGAACTTCAAAATCTTTGTTATGCTTCAGTTCCTGTTCTGGGCATTTATTTCAATAAAAGTTTAAGGGATTGACATAAGTTCTTCCCATGTAAATCTACCTGTATTAGGGATCTGTAAGGCACCATGCAGGGTTTTTTCTCATTCTAGTGTACCTATCGATACAAAAGTGGTTACAAACCTTAATAAAAATAGCAATAGGGAATTGGATAAAGCTTCCATAGGACCCATATGTCATGTAGTCGGTGAAGAGAATCTTTCTCAGCCTGGCACTGGAAGTGGCATAGAATTAATTCATTATTATGTCTATAAGAAGATCCTACTATAACTTGCTACCTCTTCATGTATGATTCATGCCTATGTAGGAGTTCCCTGAAGCCACATCAGGTCTTCATGATTTCCTTCCTTCCCTTCTCACAAATCAGAAAATCCCATCAAAACTGGAAATGTATTTACTTGTGATATTCTGACTTCTGCTTTTTGCTTTTGGTATATCACATATGAAGTGCAGCGTCAAGAGTTAGAAAACAGAGAAGAGTGCTAGGAATGTTGCAGCTAAGTCACAAGGACCTCTAGAACATTTGTACTGACTTTTTTTTGTTGTTACACAAGAGGCACTGATCCTGGCTTTATTCGCTCAAAGTTACATCCAACATTTGTTACAGCTCTTTCTTCAAATTCCAAATGCTTTAGAATCTCAAACCTGGATTCAAACTGTGGCTTTCAAATTGAAGTCAAGAATTTCAAATAAAAAAATGACTTGCCAGTAAAATTTGAAACTGTTAGTGCAGATACAAAAAAAGTAAAATCCAAATAGAAACTTGTTGAGTTCAAAAATAAGTATAGTCAGCAGCTGTCACCTTGGGCTACCTAGGGTCTAGATACCACGGGTACATGCCAGTCAAACCAACCATCCACCCGCTAACTCTTAGCCAAGTTTCCTTTCCTCTTGGCTCATACTTTAAAATTAAGGGTCACAGTGATTTTAAAATAACATAGCTAAGTTATTCGAGTGCCAACACAGCCTCTATTCACATAGAACACCTGCTCAGTAACTCACTTAGGTGACTTTCCAAGACCCCGGGTCATGAAAAGTAGAGAAAGTTGGAGTGTGCCCGTCTTCTAAATTAGCTTGTGTCAGGCCGACACCAACGTGGCCAATGAGAACAGGCACACATATGTAATATTTCAACTGTTCCTCTTGGTTCCTAGAGGTAGAACAATCACATTAAAATCAAATCCACTCAAGGTGGCATGGCACATCATCTTCTACTGCTAGAAACCTGCAATACTAGTTATTGGCTTGCTGGCAACAGTCTCTCTCCTTTGATGGGCACTCTGCTTTCAAAGTATACAACAACAGTTGTTTACAATGGGGCTTTTCAGAACACAGACTACAAGGTAAGGGGAAAAAATGCTTTCTCTTAACATTGCCATCCAGACACCGTCCAATACCACATACCATACATCACTTTCACATTGCCCTAGTGTCCCAGGGATGCCATGTTGCGTTTTAGAGTTAAAGTAGTAGCAAAAAGTTCAATATTGCTAAGACAACCCCAAGTTGCAGGGAAGAGAGAGCTCTACATAGTCAGGGTATTAAGCAGCTTATCCTTCCATTTTCCACATGATCATAGTTAGAGGACACATGCATGAGGTGGAAGTGAGGTAGAAAGTAAACAATTCTCACATCTTAAAAGATAGTTCAAACCACTATGATCACCCCCAAAAATGGGGAATGTCTCACTAAGCAAATAGCGCCTCCTGGATTTCACACTCCTCCCATCCCTGTAATGTACTTCTTTGCCCATGTGAATCAGTGCTTCTCTCTCTCACTGTTTGTCATGAGGAGCTGCACCTCCAGAAGTATATGCTAAAGCTCTAGCCCTCAACACTAGGAATGTACAGTTATTTACTCAGAGTCTGTACATGGTCACAGTAAAATTGTTTTCATTGCATTTGTCAGTTACAGTATGAAAGAGTCACTGTTAGAATAACTTTAATTTATCTTGCATTTTACAGAAGTCTAGGAACGGTTTTTAAAAAGCACCTCCTCCTTTCCCCATCATGTTTCTCTGACAGTTGTTAAAAATATTCAATGAGCATGTGAACAGCTTGAGGATCTGCATCTTGCAAGAATTTCACAGACCAACCAACCCAATGCCAAATGAGAACTTGGCAGCTTTTATATCTTGCTTTTAATACAATGGTAAATCCACTCTGATTGTAAACCTGTCCAGCCACATCTCCAAAACACTTTGTAAAATCCAGTGTCGATTAGCAAATTAGTTAGCTTTGGCACAGAGCTGTGCTCTCTTGCCTGTGACGGCCTGGAACCCAGTTTTCATGCTGGCGACGGAGCAGCGAGAATGGTGGGTCTCACGCTGTAAGAAATAGAGTCGCGTGTCCTTCTGCAGGGTTGTGTCTGGTGACTGACACGTATGGCAGGTGACATACTCCTTGATATATCTTCTCAAAACGTTTTCTGTCTGTTTCTGTTGGAATCTTCCTTTGATTACAAGTTGGTTATTACCGTCTGTGGAACCACTTGTACCCAACTCAGCCAATAAAAATGCCAGGAGATGTTTGGGCTTACAATGTAATAGTTTACAGATATCTGTGAAGTTGACGAAAGAAGTTTTCTTGGTTCCTATTCTAACAATCTGTGGAGGTTTCATGACAGATTTCCTTTTTTATCCAGCAGCCGTATCTGGATTCTTTTCCCGCATTATGTTGAATACTCGATTCAGCAACTCATCATAAGTATAATCTCTTTCTGAGCCTGCCCAAGCAGGGCCAGTCTGATTGCTGAAGGAAATTCCATCATCCTTTTTGCTGTCTTCATCTTCTAAAGCTTCATCTTTCTCTAGAATTTCATCGCCATCTGGGAACTTGACATTCTTCTTTTTCTTCTTCTTATTGCCAAGCATGATATCAAGGTCATCTTCTGGTTCTGCTGGTTCTTGTACATCACTTTCAATCTTTAGGTCCTTTACACCTTCTTCAGCTTCATCAATATCAAATACCTTTTTTGTTTTTTTCTTCTTTTTCTTTTGATTGAAAAAGTTTAAGTCATCCAGGTCATCAGAAGCATCTTTCTACCATCCTCTTCATCAGCTTCTACATCTCTGTCCTCTGTTGGCTCTGGTTCAGTTTCTTTTGTTTCTGAGGGTTGTGTTTCTTCTGTCTGTGCGTCTCCTTCTTCATCCAGCATAAAAGGCTTCTTCTTCTTCCTCTTTTTCTTTTTGCTCATGGTAGGATCGAAAATCATCTCGTCCCCGGACATGGCTGCGGCTCAGGAGGATTTGGTGTGGACGGAGAGTCAGACTGCCCAGTAGTCACTTCAGGCCCCGGTCCGGCAGCGCTGCTGAGGATCCTGCTGCTCCCAGCACCGCACTAGCCTCTTGCATCAGCGAAAGAGGGTGGGAGTTTCCTCTTGGACCTCCCGGCGCCCCAGCTGTGCCTGCCCATTTGTACTGACTTTTATCTGTTTGTTCATTTATTCAATAAATGCCTGTTGAGTACTTGTTAGTTCCAAGGCATTATGCTAGGCATCAATGGGGAATGCAAAAATGAATCTAGGTGGCTTTATTAAATCATTTCTATTTAACCAGGCATAAAATCTACCTATTGGTATTAGGAAAAAGATACAAATATCAATTATACTAATGTAAATTAATTTCAAGCTCTTAGTAAATTTTTCTCGCCCAAATTTCCACTATTTTTCCCTGCCTTCACTCCAGCATATAGTCACCAAGTCCTGTCAGTCCTATCTAACAATACTTCTTACTCATCTCCCTTATTTCCTATTCCAGCTACTATCACTGTACTCCAGATTCTCATTATTTCTTACTTGGACTAATTCAGTAGTTTTCTAACCTTTCTCTCTGCTCCCATCAAATCATATGATTTAGAACTGGACTTAGAAATAATCTAACCCAACACCGTAATTTTACACGAGTAAAACGAGCCCCAGAAAAGTAAAATGAGCCGATATGCGGATCTTAGGTCCTTTGGCTCCAAATTTAGCACTCTTTTAAAAATATTGATATAGTACTTTAAGGTTTAAAAAGCATCTTATTTCATTTGAACCTACCTGGTGAGGTAGGTACTAATATCATCCTCATTTTACAAATGAGGAAACTGAAGCTCAGTAAGGGAAAGTCACTTGTGCAGGGTTTACACAGGAAGTAAGGAAGTAGAGGATTTTAACCCACTTCTTCCTGAATCCAAACTTAGCACACCACCTTATTTCTGGATTAATCCTCCTTATATACAAAATACACTTGACTTGGAGATTTCCCATTGCCTAATGAATATCTAAATTCCTTAATTTGGCTTTCTAGACTCTCCACAGTTGGTTTGTTTCTCACCTACCTGATCTTACAGTACCCTACCCTTCACATACCTTGTGCTCCAGCCAAACCACTTTTCTTGCTTCTGTCCATGCCATTACCTGTACCTAGAATGTCCCTCATTCTACCCCTTCATCTCCACCTGTTAAAATCTTACACATCCTTCAAGACTCAATTAAAATACCACCTTCTCTGGGAAACTTCCTTTGGTTCCTTCTACCTCCAGGCAGAAATAATCAGTCTTCAACTCTTCTAGAACTTTGTTTTCTGTTTCTTTTCTGCATTAATCACATCCAATTTTTTTTGTTCTGTTCATGTGTAACAGGGGTTAGATTGGAAATACCCTCCATAGAGTACAAAACTCTGTCCCTGAAAGTGGCCAAGATGTAGGCTCAGCATTCCATGATATACTACAACTATCACTACATATGTATTCATTTCTATTATTTCCCCTAGTATAACCTAAGCTTCTTGTGGATAAGATTGTGCATACTAAAGCCTTGATTTTCTTAAGCTTTTCAGCACAGTCAGGTACATGAGGTATTTTATAAATGTTTGTTGAATGAATGTAATTAGATTTGGTGTACAAGTATCCAAAATTATTTCTTCTTATCATAATAAAAATATTAAATAAGACTTTAAAAGTCTTAATGTTATTTAATTTTATGCGTCAAAGCTGTGACTGCTCTATCATAGTGTGGCCTACTATATTATTCCAGGATATGCTTCAAAACTGTAACTACTCTATCATAGTGTGGCCTACTATATTATTCAGGATAACAACAATGTTTCTTGCATACCATTTTAGTTTAGAATAACTTCATATACATTAGTTGTTTGGGGTTTTTGAGATAGGTAGAGTAGATATCCCAAGACATTAAATACAGATGAGAAACACAGGTTTCAAAGAAGTTAGGCGATTTGCTTGAAGTTACATATCTTATGTATCAAACTTAGAACCAATGCCCAGGTCTAAAGAAGGAAAGAAACAGCATTTATTGAGCTTCTGCTATGTGTCAGGCACTGTGCTAAGTGTTTTGCGATTATCTCATTTGATCTTCACAACAACTCTGGGAGGTACCTGCCATTATTATCCCCATTTTACAGTTGAGGGAAGAGGAGTAGGCAGAGGAGGTTAAGAGACTTGTTCATAGTTACACATCTAAATCATTATCTGAGGCCACATCTCAACTCAGGTCTTCTTATCTCCAGGCCTAGCACTGTATCCACTGGACTACCCACCTGTCCCATAATCTGGGTTATTATGACTCCATAATCCAGTGTTCTTTCCACTGTTCTATAGCTTTTTAAAAACTAGGCCAGTATTTTGATTGGTATAGGAAACTCCTGCTGATCAAGGCAGATCAGAACCCATTTTTCAACTTAAAAAGAGTTGCCCTGAGGGCCCTTAGAGGCTAAGAGGCCTGCCCCAAATCACCTACCTAGTACATATCCAAGGCAGGACTTGAACCTAGATCTTCTGTTTGTATTGTAATAAATATAATCATAAACATCTAGAATTGGGAGGAAACCTCAGCAGCTATTTGATTCAACTCATCCCCAAAAAAGAATCCTCCCTAGAGCATACCCAACAGGTAATTGTTCACTCTGCACAAAAGACTTCTGATAAGGGAGAACCTGAGGCAACCCAATCCACTTTTGCTTACCACTCACTGTTAGTAAGGTTTTTCTGTCATCAGGCACAAATTTGCTTTTTTATATTTTCTACCTATTGCTCCTGGTTCCAGTCTCTTGAGGCCAGACAAAGCAAGTGTTGATCCTAATAGTAAATGACAACACTTCATATACTTAAAGTTAAAATGTGCCATCTGAATCCTGCCTTCTTTAGACTAAACATTCAAAATTCTTTTAACCAATCCCCATATGACATGGGCTCAAGGCCCTTCATCATCCTTCTTGCCCCACTGTAGAATCTCTCCAGCTTATCATTGTGCATCCTAAAGTGAACCACAATACCTCATATTTGGCCTAACCAAGAAAGAGTACAAAAGGCTATCAACTTATTCTGGAAGATAAGCTTTTCCTAATGTAGACCAAGGTTATACTGCTAACATACTGACTCAGCTATAGAGAGACCTTTTCAAAGTGGCTAGAAAAATCCTAAGAAACGTAATATCTTAAATCATTTTTGGCATCACTAAGTGCTACTTCACCAAGTTACTAGAATATTTTGATCTCTTAAGTATTAGAAAATGGTTACCACTATCAGAACATTTGAAAATTTCCTATCTAAAGGGATATTATTGAAACAATAATATTAAAAAATATGTTTAAAATGGAGAAATTGAATTAATGTGATTATTAATTGTGGATACTAGTATCTATCCATGGTTAGAGTAGTGGTGATAGAACTGTTTCCAGGCTTGGCCATTAAGTTGTTTATATTTGCAGGATATGTACTTGGGTACTTGTAGGGTCCCTCTCCCCTTTTATTGGTAGTCCCAGCTTACAATAAATGGTTAATAAATGTTGAATTAAAATTAACTTACAAAATAATTCGGCTGAAATTGTACTCATATCAGTCTTCTAATACAAAATATGTGTAAGGGACAGCTGGATATGAAAAGAAAAGAAAGGACTTCAAATGTCCTTTTATTCGTCCAGAAATACTCGTATTTTATCCTTCTCCAAGAAATGAAAAGGCTTTTTTATGCTGTATCTACTTTTTAATTCTTTTCATGTTTTGGAGATGTGCCACAGTTACATATCCCTTATGTTTCTAAAGGAACTGGGTATACACACACACACACACCACCCCTTAAATGATTTTTTTTCATTTCCTGCTTTTCTTGTCTAGTGAGACACTGATAGCATTGTTTATAACACTTTTGAGGTCCACAGCATTTGAAATTGTAAAACAGAATTATTACTTCCTCATTTTCCTTTTGTTCAATTTTCAGTCATATCCAGCTCTTCAAGACCCCATTTGAGGTCTTCTTGGTAGAGATGCTGGAGTGGTTTGCCATTTCCTTCTCTAGCTTATTTTACAGCTGAGCAAACTAAGGCAAATAGGGTTAAGTGACTTGCCCAGGGTTACATGACTAGTAAGCATCTGAGGCTGGATTTGAAATCAGGTCTTCTTGACTCCAGGCCCTGCACTCTATCCACTGCACCACCTCTTAAGTTGCAATAATTGCTGCTTTATAACATGATACTAATAATAATTATAATTATAGTTCCTCAACACTACACCAATAGGTATTTTTGGCATTCCTAGTATACAATAATCTAATAGCTTAAAATTTTTGTTTTAGAAGACTTTGGCATAGCATTGAGAATAAATAGATGACTAAAGTAATTTTTATTATAAACAGATCAATACATTCCTCACAACTCTGAAGTACATAGTTGAAAGTTATTATGTAGTGTTCATTTTTTTTTTTTGGAACTCTGGCAATTTTGGGTGGAAATTTTTTAAATTTTATGAGACAAGGTACTTCATTTAATATACAAAACTTATGTTGATTAGATAACATAAATCTAATGTAAAATATATCTTTAAATGTGTTTATTTTCTGTGTAAAAAATGTTTTGTGGTCCTGAAATTATATGAATAAATTTTCCAGAAAACTACACAAATTGCAAACCTTTTTAGGCAGAAAGTTACCGGTATATAATAGGTACTCCAGAATAAAGTAGTTGCCTTTGTGGCCTTTTCCTGAAACCTTTTAAAAATTATTGAAAATGGTTAACACCTCACAATTTTAGCAATATCTGTACAATGGTTTGCTCACAAAAATGCTAAAAATGATATCGAGTTTTGCAGTCAACCAGTGTCTTTTTTGAAAAATATAAATTACTTTGCTTTACAAATTTAAAAAATAGTCTATGCCTTCCATTATATCGGTTGTTCCTTAAACATAAACAGAGCACTTTAAGAATTATTTCAACTTTTAAAAGACTTTAGAAATATCATTTGACAAATTACTGTTGTGTATTTATTCATGGTTAGGAAGTTGTTTTTACTGGAGCACCGCTTAAATAGTTTTCCCGACCTTTAAACGTAGAATATATTGGATCCCACTGCTACCAGTATACCTTTTGGAGCCCATAAATACCTGATCTCAGGAAAGTAGTAATACCTTGAACAAATTATTGGATTTCAGAGTGTCTGTTTTTATTTCTAAACATATAGGTTCCTTTCTCTTCTGTTTATCATCTATTTAGTACATAGTGAGTCACTATCCAAAGCGTGCCATTCTTCCAGGTTCCTAAGCAAAGAATTATCTATGCCAACCCTCAGTAGGGTCAAATTAAGCATCTCTCATTTAGATTACATGTTACATATCACTGTGCTAAGTTATTACTCAGCCAGAAATAGCTATAGTAGTTTTTTTTCCTCTATGTAATGTGACTATATCCATATATATGACATAAAATGATGGGCAAGATGTTATAGTAGATGAAGGGTCCTGGAAGAAGGAAACCTTGGGTTCAAGTTCTGACTCTTGACACATATTAGCTGTATGATCGTGGACAAATCACTTAACCTCTTAATGCCCTTAGCAACATTCTAACACTATAATTTGGAAATGAGTTGTTGATCTGTATTGATAAAGGTAGTTTCCACAACAAGAAAGTTCAGACCACACCAATAAAGTCAAAGGACCATCTACTCTCTTCCCTCCCTTCCCCAAAATAGTATATAAAATAAAATGTTTAGTTTTTTTTATTTTTGAGTTCACTAAATGCAAATTATATTGTTCTAACATGCACAGACTAGAAGAATCCTTAATTTTTTTAATATTATGATAGGAACCAAGGTTACATTCTGTGAGAAGAAGCTTTTCTCAGCCTTCATCTGTGGGACTGAAACCTCGATATACCCGAAGCCCTCACTTTCATCCTAGGAAAGAATTCAGAGCAGAAGATTCAATTCTTACTCCACCTTCTTCTACTGACTCTGTTAAGTAAAATCTTAGCTAACTATTATACCAAACACTAAATAGCTATTAGCTCCATATGTGGTTTGGTATTGAGTTTAATGAATATGCTTAAGTTAAAAGTGTCTTTGCTTTTTGTAAAGGGAATAGAAGGAATCTTGCAGTTCATTGCTCAGAACATGAGAGGTGCAGGATAAAATCATGGTTTCCTTTATTCATACACATTTATAGTAACAGACTTATCTCTGATAAGTAGGACAGAAGCTACAACCATAAGACAGTATATGTCTAGATTAAAAACTGAAAATTCAGTCATCTGGATATTTTGTGTACATGATTCCTGACATCTGGATACTTTAGAAACCTCTAAGTGATTAAATTTCTCGGTTTTCATCCAGATGTTTTACATACAACCACAGCGTACTAAAGCAGTTAAGACAAACTGTAAGATAGACTGGGCTCAAAAAGGCCGTATCTTGATATAGGATATATTTAGCTATATACTCATTCTTCTATTATTTTAGTTTCATTGTGTTTAATTTGTATGTTTTGTCATGCATTTTAAATATTTTTGCTAAAATATCTAATACTATTCACTTATAATTTGAATTCTTATCAAATATATCTTTTAAATAATTAATATTAAGAATTTGAGAAGTCTATCAGATAAGGACAATTTGTTTCATACTATATTCCATTGCCAAAGCTGACATTCTTAAAATACAATTAGCAATACATGTATATTTACTACTGATCCTCTTTTGTCACTGATATATGAAGTGTAAGTGTTTTTGGCATCTCTGCAGCTTTAAACATTCAATATATATAATATATATGTACATATATACATATATATATCATATCTTGAGAGAACATGTGTATATATTTCTTCATTGAAAGTAAATCAGCCACCTGTCTGTATTTTCATGTCTTATAAGTTTATAAGACTTCTTAGTTTAAAAAATAAATTAGCCTTGAATTAAAAAAAAAACACAGAATTCTCTATTTAAACCTTTAATATAGAAGTTAGGATCATCTGTTAATCTAGTAATGGAAGACTTAATATTTTTTAATGTCAAACTTTTAAAAAAAATTTACATCAGTTATAGGTACAACTCAGCTGTTGTTAGAGAAAATATTATCTTCCTCTTAAAACAAAATTAGGTCCCTATAGAATGGGCATTATAGCAAAAGTGGTTACACAGATTATTAAAATTGACATTGTTGTATTTAAAATCTATTCAGGCACCTAATGGAATTATATTACACTGTGTTATGAGTTTTGTGTCCACTCTAATACCTAAAGCTTTTTCGTACTCTTGTTGAACAGGAATAAAGATTCCCTACAAAAATTATTTGTTAAATTTTTGTAAAAAAAAATAATTCCAAAAAGTAATTGCCCAATTGTTGTAACTTAGGACAGTTTTTTTAATCCTCTTTCTTTTATTACCCCATTTGTCATATAGGACTGTAAACTGTCCATTGATGTATATAATTTGTTGGGGGTGTCAACTTAATGTTTGAGATTAATATACTTCAGTTGAACACTAAAAATTTCGCAATGTAGGAATGTTAGAGCATATTTTGGCAAATCGTAAAGCCACTCCATCTATGTATACATGTTTTCCTTTACTGTAATTATTTGTAAGAACAATATCCTGTGTAGAAAGTCTTGTGTTCTGATATTAGAGCCTTATTCAAAATATCATGAAACAGTATATTTATTCCATTTGTCTGGTATTTGCAGGATAAGTTTTAGTCCTTTTCCCAATTCAAGCTTATTCAGTATGTATGTACCAAGGCATGTATGTTCTTAAAATGTTGTAAATTATAGAGGTCCGTCTGAGAGTAATTGTATTCCAAAAACAATTCACATTTGAAGTATTTTCTAATTTATTGAACAATTGTGCTATTATTTAAAACTTGTATCAGGGAAAGTATTATCTGGGAAAACCCAAATATTTCCATGGATTCATTATTATTTTCATTCAGTTTTATGAGGGTAATATACTTTTTTTCTCCAGCTGTATAAATAAAAAAAGGACTGAGAAACTTTGAAAATTCATTAATGCACGCAAAAAAAGGTAACAAAAACAATTTTAAAAGAAGGCAGTAGAGTATCTGTTAGAAAAATTGTCATGCTTAATTTCTGTAATTTTGCATTTTAACAAATGATGTACTCATTGTATCAGAAAGCAACTTTATTTTACAGATCAGTGTGTTAGCTTTATTTTTAAATGGCAGTGCCTTTTTCATTACAAGTCATGATAAAAATGGCCATATATGTAGAATCTTACGTTAAAGGGACTAACTACTATTTCATATTCTTGGTCCTCATATGATTGAGAAACTATGAATTGTATATGAAGGGAAGGTTGAATTAATATATAAAGCATTGCTAGAAATTATTTTTTTGTGCTTCAGAGAAGCTACCTCAGTTTAAAGGACAAAAAATAATTTAAAATACATTCATTAGAACTTTTAAGGAACCTTTCAAGGTATTTGGAAAATATTTCAACATTTGTAACAAATCAAAGAAATTAATCATAAGTAAAGAGGGCTAGATAAAATCTGAATAGGAATATTGTGAATAGGAAGTATTGAATTGAACATTAAAAGATTCAGAATTTTTAAAAGTAGTTAGATTTGCTTACTAAGAGCTCTACAATTCAATAACCTTTTCTGCTTTGTAAAATTACATTAATACCACAAAGTAAACTTAGTCATTTCATTTCAGTTTAGAAGATAAGGTTTTATTTTCTTAGAACTAAGTCTTCATCCTAATACTTAAAATCCTAAGACTGTCTTTGCACCTAAAAGCTACCCTTAAACTTTCTAATGTGTATAGCTATATCATTCCTTAAATATATGCATTTTTCTGCCTTTCAACCTAATGTGTACCTCTCTTTGGAAAATGACTATTAAAAGTCTTGGTTATTAATACTTGGACTTTATATCCACCTCAGTAAACTTCTGCTGGATTGGAATTATTGCTACCCTTAGCATAAAGCAATGTTTTCTATATTTATGTTCCACTTTTGCCAAAGATCTAGAGGAAAAATTTTATTTCCTAATTTATCCATTTAGCTATACAGAGATTGTTTTGCCCCAGAGCTGATTCAAGTAAAATCAATGTTGGCTCCATAAGATAGTCTCTGTGAGCCATAGAAAAGATAAAAATATTATGCACCCTTTTGAGCTAACAGACTTAATTTGAAGGGCATCATTTACATCTGAAAAATAAGACAATTGATTTTAAAGACAATGAACAATAAAACCAGATACTTATGGGAGAAAAAATGCTACTTTGAATTTTGATTAATTACCAACTATTTTATGTACTAGGTCAAGCAATGTCATAATGATCACTAAAATAATATTTTTTTTTACATTTGAACAGGAATTTCTTTTTTCACATGTTTAGAAAGTGTCATGAAAACCCAACCATTAAACTCCATTCAATTAAACAGTATTCATGTGTTTTCTATAATTTGATATATCTTTTGTTTTTCTCTGTACTTAATGACTCTGAATACCAAAATAGGCTTACTAAATGTGGTAACTTTTGCTAAAATAATTTGATTTAATTAATCACATTTCAGTAATTTAATGAAAATCAACCAGAACACATAACTTAAAAATTTTCTGTATTTTAGATGAAAAGCTTTAGAGAGTTTTAAGGATGCACCTTCTCTAAAAAATAGTTTATAGACATATAAGTATTAAAGTTAGTGCAGTAATATCAACTCACCTGGACTGAAGTTTTCTTCACTTTATGACAGTTTCTATTTAAGTGAAGGAAGAAACATTTAACAAGACATTTTTAACATAAATTCAAAGTATGATATATAGATCATTTTTATGATGCATTAGTCTAATGATCCTATCAGCAAGTTATAATCTACCTGCAAAAAAATGTCGAAATGTGATAAGCACCCATCATGCCTAGCTAGCTGTAAGAATGTGTTGCTCACATTTTAAACAGAGTTCTAAATAATTTATTTAAGACACAATATAAAGGTACAGGTCTTTTTGGCCTCCCGAGTTAGCATGGACTTAACGAACCTTTTGATATTATAATGCATTTTTTAAAATATATTTAAAATAATAGCTTAAAAGAATGCCATAGATTTAGGTTTTCATCATACTTCTTTGTAATGTAGCCTATGTCCATCAAAATGACTACATTTCATAATAAATAGATCAATTAAATATAACAATGAGTGCTCTTCATGTGATTCATAATAAAGTTTCTAAATATTTAATTTTGTGAAGATAAAACATGACTAAACTATCGTGTGACATACAATTTATCAAGTATTGTCCAGTATGCAACATTTTAGCTAATGGGGTGGATGTTTTGCTTTGTTAATAAATGGAGTCCAGGGTCATTTAATGTGGTTACTGCAGGCTTGTTAGGACAAATATCGTAAGTATATAGCAATAAATGTTTAATAAATTCATAGAATTTAAGTTGTTAGTAAATACATAATTGACTATATAGCTCATTTGTATTAAAACTGGAAAAACCAAGTTTCTATAGTTTGTTACTTTTAGTAAAATTCTGTTTTTGTAACTAAAAAGTTAATTCCAATAAAAAAATTTTAATATTGATTGTGAGTTCTTATGGGATAAATGTGAATTTTAAATATTAATAAGTTTTCATTATTTTAGTAGTTAAGCTTTTCCTTTCATTATCATTTATATTTGAAATAACTAAAAACATACCAAGGTACCCAAATTTAACAAAAAAGAAACAACATAAAAATTTAACGTAAATTTAACATAAAAGAGAAATGGTAAATTCTAGAGTTTGAAACAGCTTCACAGATGGTAATAATCCAAAAAAATGCCCAAACAACTTTCCCCACCTGTTTCCCTTAGCCCTGCAAAAATTAAACAATATTATTGAACATCTAAATCACTTACCAAGCAGCTTGACTGTAGAAAAAGTTTGAGCCAAAAGACAAATATTCAACATTTTTCTGAAAGTTTTCCCCTTTTTGTACTCAGTAAGCTCTCCAGATTTTGAGAGGGCAGGCTTTACATTCTACAGCCATCAACAGAGTTCACTTTCTTCTGTTCACGTTATCTTGATTGTGGAAACATAACTTTGGGTTACCCAGTCTGTATATTCCAGTTGAGTTCTTAATAGGCTCATTTGGCCAAAGCTATCATCAGGTAGTAAGAGAAAAGTTCAAATAGTGACCAAAGCTGGCACCAGAATTAGGAATTTAGAGAGAAGCTGGATCCATTGGGCATAGACAGATTCAGGGAGCCAGGGACTCTTACAATCAAGGGACAGTCTGAAAGAGAATAATAGAAATACAGCATGGCATAATGAAAAGAGTACTAGATTAGTTGGAATGTCATTAGTTTTATAGAATGTAATTCCATTTTAACATTCATTACAGTAGGGATTGTTTCATTCTTTGTGATCCCACTGCCTAGCGATGATTCAGCTTGGCACATAGGTACTTAGCCAGTGATTATATATTGAGTCAGAAATTGGCCTCATATCTTGGTTCACCACTTACTAGCTATATAATCTTGGACAGACAACTATACTTCTCTAGACCCCTGCTTTCTCATCTATAAATTGAGGAGAGTCCTCTAAAGCCTATTTCAACTTCAAATCCGAATCTAACTATTTTTACCTGCCTAAAAAGTTTTCGCTAGGTTTCAATACGTTTGCCAGTTAAAAATAATTTGTCACTAAGCATCATCACAAAGCAGTAAAGAACACTGATTTTAAAATTAGAAAGTACGAGTCTTACCTCTGACTCTAGTTGTGTGAACCTAGATAAGTCATAGAACTCTTTACCTAATTCTTCATCTGTAATAATAGAAATAATATTACATTATGCACCATGACAGCTTTATTGTGAAAATGCTTTATAATCTTTAAAGTGGTATATAAATTTGAGGTACTGTTAGCAATAACCTGAATGTAAGTATAATTTTACTTATTGAAATTAGAGTGTAGCTTCTTTCAAGCTCTAGAACTGGCTGATCTTTTTGGATTGTACCTGTATTTCCTCGGTGTGAACACCCAGCCAATGAGTCCAAGGCCAGCCTTTGACTAACTTCATAGTTTTTTATTCATCAAAAGCTTAGCTGAGAATCACTATGCAAAGAAAGAGAAACATATTGCTGAGATATTAAATTTATTAAATGTAATGTATACCAGACTGGTACAGTGTTCAACATCAACCACAACAACAACAACAAAAAAGCCTCATCCATCCAGACAAAATAGCCATCATTTATGTAGCCCTTTAAGGTTTGCAAAGAACTTCACGTATGTCATCTCAGTTCTACAAGCATCGTGTCAGTTTTGCAGATAAGGAAACTGAAGCTTAGAAAGATAATAACTTGTCCATTGCCACACAATTAGTGAATATCACAGGTGATATCTGAACCCAGGTCTTTCCTGATGCGCTAATGATTATCATAGTTTTCTAGTGTCCAATAGCCTTAAAGAAAATAGTGGAATGAAGAGTCAGTGTGTGGCAATATCTTCCACAAGCTAGCTTTTGAAGGCCATCTGTAAAGTTTGGATAATAGCATCTACTCACCTCAAAAGGTAAGGTTCAGATGGAATAGTTTACATAAAGTTCCTTATAAACCTTAAAGGGCCATACAGATGTCAACTATTAGTATATTTGGACAGAAAACAGTCACTGATGTTGAAGGTCATACTAGTTTTGTACATGTTCAATATTATAGGATTTCAGCAATTTCCTTGGTGTTTTTATCAAGACACCTTGGCAGTACTATCATATATATAAACAGCCCATCTTTTCTACAATACATTCTTGAATACCAGGTATATCTTTTTATATAAGAATTATAATTAGGTTGTTTCCTAACAATCCTTCAATCAAATAATAAATATAACCAACATTTGTTGGTTATACAATATAAAATATACAATAACTAATACAGATTAAATATGAGGGATGAGAGAAATGAGGAAAGGAATCACTCAAGTACTTCACTTGTGAGTTTTGGAAAGGCGTCCCTTGATCTCTTATCAGTGACTTGGGCTTGTTCGTTTTTGCTTTGTTTTCATCAGAAAGCTTGGAGTCAAAAAGATGTTTTTCAGGGACCCATTCTGTTGCTTGCTATATGACTGGACACATCACCTAACCTTGTTGGGCCTACTGCCTCTTCAATCAGTCAGCAAACATAATGCCTGAAGACAAATAAATTGAAATAATCCCTCCTTTTAAAGGAAATGTCTTCTAAAAGATGGGACAAGAACATATGTAAGTAAAAGGATAGTGATATGGACTAGACCTCTGGTTTCATTGGTATTGGGAACTACTGGATGAGCAAAAACTCCCTCTACCTATGCAAGTTGGCACCCTCTCTGCAACTTACAGTCTTAGTTGTCTAAAAATCACTAAGAGTTAAGTGCGTGCCCCAGGGGTCACACAGGCAGTAAATGTCAGAGGTGAGACATGAACCTAGGTCCACTATACAATGTTGCTTCTCTAAGTAGAAAGGATACATATGAAGAGAATAAATACGGTATTTAAGGAGGTAATTACGATCAAGAAAGGCTTCATGTGGAAAGTAGTGCTTGAGCTATACCTTTTAGAAAGAGAAGGATTCTAAGAGGTAAAAAAATGAAGAGGAAGTACATTTTAGGCATGGGACAAATGAGTGTAAAGGTACCTAGACAGAAGATGACATATCATGTCTCAGGAACAGAATGCCAGTTTATATCACAAAGTACCAGAGCTGGATTAATGTATAGTAAGGCTGGAAAAAGAAGTTAGGGCCAGGTTGTAATAGGCTTTAGAGAGAAGTTTAAATTTTATTTTAGAGGCAATAGGGAGCCTCTTTTTCTGAATAGAGAAGTGACCTGGCCAGATCTGCACTTAAAGAAAATCACTTTGGCACCTCTGTGGAAGATGAAGTAGTATAGGGAGAAATTTGAGGCAAGGAAACCAAACAGAAGGCAAGAGTGGGTGGCTCATGTAAATAAAAGGGATATTATGGAGGTAGAACATAAGCTTGAGTAGAAATTGTTTTATTCTTTGTATTTGTTTCCTCAGTGCTTAGTACATAGTGGGTTGCTTTAACGAATGTCGATTAAGATAAAGCAAGATTTGGTGACTGTCTAAATATCTGAGGTATGAGAGAGTAAGGAGTTAAGGACAGTGCTGAGGCTGCAAACCTGAATGACTAGAACACTGGTAGTGCCTTTAACTGTTAAAGGGAAGTGTGGATGTGGCATGGGTTTGGGAGGAAAGACAGTGAGTTTGATATGTCTCTGAACATCCAGTTTGAAATGTCCACTAAGCAGCTAGTGATGCAGGATTGGGGTAGAGGTAAGGTAAAGGGGTAAAGGTAAGGAGCTATATAGAACCCAGTTACTTGCGTAAGGATAATAAGTAAACCCATGGCAATGATGAGATCACCAAGAGAAAGTGTAGAGGGAGAACAGAAGACATATAACAGAGTCTGTAATATTTTCACACCATGATAATGCATGATAAGTCAGCAGGATAACTATGGAGGCAGATAAGGAATTCCAAGCAGGAGAGACTAGGGTCATAAAAATTCAAAGAGCAGAGATTGCCTGGCTAAGCCCCATAGGTTTGTATAGCGATTTTAACTTTAAAAGAGCTTTCACATCTACTTTCTCCTTATGTTTTCACAATAGTCCTGACAGCATAGTATTATCCCTTTTACAAGGTCAAGCTACTTAACTAAGTTTACATTAGCAAGTCAGTGATGGAGCCGGAACTAGAATCTAGATTGAATTGCCATCACCTAAATTAAGTTACTTAAAACCAAATTTGTTTAGACCTGTGAGATGGAATTCTGGGTTTTTAGTGTATTGTGTTGAATAAAGTGGAATATGATTGTTTATGTTCTTATCAAATTTTTGGGAAATCTCCAAACCCAAAGTTTATAGCTCCCAGAGTAATGTCCATGTCCAAACTTCATAAAGATATATAGAAGCTAGGCATAGTCAGCCAGAGGTTTTTAACCTTTTTTGTGTAGTGAACCCTGCCAAAACCTGTAGACTCTTCAGAATAATGTTTTTAAATAATTGAAGGAAATGCTAAATTTCCATTATAGGTTAGCAAAAATAAAGATGTTATTTTTTTTTAATCCAAGTTCACAAACCATTCAATTCTCTAAGAAGTCTAGATTCCAGGGTAAGACCTTTGACTTATATCATTAGGGGTGGAAAGAACCTCAGAAATCATATAGTTCAATGCCCTCATCTTAAAGATGATGAAACAGAGGTTCAGAGAAGAAAAGTGATACAGCCAAGAATCAGACATAGGTATTTGGCTTTCCACCACATCAAGTTGCCTATTTAGTAACTGTGGGACAGAGTAGTGGTTTGGAATTATTTGGGGCTGTTGGCTGGATCTAACCTTAGTGATAATATGAAAAAGAAGTCATTGACTAATAGGGAATTGAGCACAGTGAGAACATTTGTGGTGACAATGTAGCCAGAGGCACCTAGCCATGGCTTAGGGGTGGAGAGGAGTGCCCAAGTTTGGGCCCCCAGACACAGCTCAGAAAACACTACAAAAAAACCTGAATCCCAAGGCATCATCCTTCACACCTTAGAACTAGAACAAGAAGAAGGAGAAGAAGACAACAAGCACAGATAGCTACTATGGGGATATAGATGTGGGTTCATACTCAGAAGATAATGACATTCTAAAAGCCACTCCTACTTCAAAGAAAAATGTCAAGTGGGCACAAGCCCAAAAAGACTTCCTGGAAGAGCTTAAAAAGAACTTTAAAAATCAGATAGGTTGAGGAAAAATTAGGGGAAAAAATAAACAATCCAAGAAAATTATGAAAGTCAGAAAAAGATCCAAAGACTTAAGGAAGAAAATAACTCCTTAAAAGCTAGAATTGGGCAAAAGGAAGCTAATAACTTCACAAGATGCTAAGAAATAATAAAATCAATAGAATGAAAAAGTAGAAGAGAATGTGTAACATCTGATTAGAAAAACAACTGATCTGGTGAACAGATCTAGGAAAACTAATATGTGAATTGTTGGACTACCAGAAGGTTATGATTTTTAAAAGACTATATATGATATTACAAGAAATTATTAAGGAAAAATGCCCTGAAGTTCTACAACAAGGGGTAAAATAGAAATTTTTAAAATCCATTGATCACCACCTGAAAGAGATCCCAAGATGAAAATACACAGGAACATTATAACAAAGTTTCAAAGTTCCCAGGTTAATAAAAAAGTACCATAAGCAACTAGAAAAAAAAAATGTTAATACTTTGGAGCTACGCAAGGGTAATACAAGATCTAGCAGCTTCTACAATAAAAGACTGAAGGGCTTGGAACATTATATTTTGAAGAGCAAAGGAGCTGGCTTTGCAACCAAGAATAACTTACCCAACTAAACAGAGTGTAATCCTGAATGGAAAAAAATTTTTACATTTAATAAATTGAAAGTGTGACAAAAAGACCAGAACTCAATGAAGGTAAACATTAAAGATATTAAGTATAAGGGACTTGAGGGACTTAATAAAATCAAACTGTTTGCTTCTTATAAGAATGTTATCATTATGTGAGTAATTGGAAAGAATGTACGTTGGGGTTGAGTTGAATATGATGGGATAATTCTAAAAAAAAAAATTGGATAAGGAGAGGTAGAATGGAGCCATCGTTTCATCCAACAAGGCATGAATGGAAGAACTGTACAGTGGAAATAGGTGAGGGTGGAAGGCTGGTAGTGCTGGAACCTTATTCTCATAATAATTGGGTAAAAGATGGAAATAACATACATCCAGAAGGGTATAATTGCCTTCTAAATTTATAAAGAAATAGGAGGGCAAGGGGACAGGATAAAGGAGGGACTTTTAGAAGGTTGTGTAGAACAAGAAGTAGGAGGGTTCAGAAGATAAGGGAGGGACTCTTAAGGGATTAAGGAGGTAGTGGTGAGAAGTAAATCAGATTTGTGAGAAGGATAATGAGGTAAATTAGGATGAAGGTTAATACACAACTAGTAATTACAGTTATCCCTTCCACAATGCAACTTTCCCCATTGTGCTTTCAATATATCATGGATCAGCATAAGAAATTAAATGGGAATTTTGCAGAAACCACAGACGAGATGTGGAGACCTGCAGACAATACAGAAAAAGTCTAGAAACTCAGAAATGCATAAAATATATATATATAGTATTGTATTTCAACACATTTCATCTTTTAATACCATAAATATACCCAAATTTTACAATAAGGTACTGTAAACACCCCATAAAAGAAAAACAAAAAATTTAGGTACCTTCTCTGGTACAAAGAGAGGACCAAAAAATTTTATGTGGATTTCCAGATTGTAGGGGTGCCACACCCCTAACTCCAGCAATGTAGAAGGGATAACTGTATAAATGTGAATTTGAATGGGATGAACTCACCCATAAAACAGAAACAGATATCAGAATGGATTAAAAAATCAGAATGCGACAGTATATTTTTTTACAAGAAACATTTAAAAATGAGAGATGCATACAGAGTTAAAGGGCTGGAGTAAAAGTGATTATGCTTCAGCTGAGGTAAAAGAGTTGGGGTAGCAATCATGATATCAAAGCTAAAATAGATTTAATTTAAAAAGATCAGTGGGGAAATTAAAATAAAAGATACCGTAGACAACGAAGCTATATCAGTACTAAACCTCAATGTACCAAATGCTATAGCATCCAAAATTATAAAGGAAAAGTTAAATGAATTACAGGTGGACACAATAATATTATAATAGTGGGGGACTGTATCAGAATTAGATACATCTAATTAAATAAGAAAGAAGTTAAAGAAGTGAATAGAATCTTAGATAAGCTAGGTATTGTAGCTATATGAAGAGAATTAAATGGGAATAGGAAAAAATACAACTTTTTCTCAGCATCATGGTACTGTTACAAAAATTGACCTTATATTCGCATTAAAACTTTATAGTTAAATGCAGAAAAGCAGAAGTATTAAATGCATCCTTTTCAGATCACAAGGTAATAAAAATTATATTCAGTAAGGGACCATGGAAGCACACATTAAAAATTGGAAACTAAACAACCTAACCTTAAAGAATGAATGAGCTAAAGAACAAATCATAGAAACAATTTCATTAATGAGAATTACAATAATAAAACAACATATCAAAACCTATGTGATGCAGCAAAAGCAGTAATCAGAGGAAACTGTGTATCTCCTAAATGCTTGTGTCAATAAGTGCAGAGATGGTTTAACATAAGGAAGACTATTAACATAATTGTTATCTTAATAAAATTAACAAAAATCATGATCTTGTCAATAGATGCAGAAAAAGCTTTTGATAAAAACACAATATATTCTTATTTAAAATACTTAAAAGCATAGGTATAAATGGATTTTTCTTTAAATGATAAGAAGCATCTACTTAAAACCACTGGCAAGCATTATTTGTAATGGGGATAAGGTAGAAGTCTTCCCAGCAAGAACAGGAGTGAAATAAGGATTCCCATTGTCAAAAATTTTACTCAGTATTGTATTAGAAATTCTAGCAATAGCAGTAAAAGAAACTGAAGGAATCAGAATGGGCAATGAGGTAATAAAACAATCTCTTTTTGCAGACAACATGATGAAATACTTGGAAAATCCTAAAAAGTTAGTTGAAACAATAATTTTAGCAAAGTAGCAGGAAATAAAATAAACCCATATAAATCATCAGCATTACTTTATATCACCAACAAAACCTTGCAAGAAGAGATAGTAAGAGATACCCCATTTAAAATAACTGTAGACAGTATAAAATACCTGGGAAGACACCTACCAAAACAAACCTAGGAACCACATGAACATAATTATAAAACACTTTTTATACAAATAAAGTCAGATTTACATAATTGGAGAAATATTCATTGTTCCTGAATAGGCAGAACCAATATAATAAAAATTACAGTTTTACCTAACTAATTTATTTAATGTCATACCAAAAAAAGTTATTTTACTGAGCTAGGAAAATTCATAAAATTCATTTGGAAAAACAAAAGGTTGAGAATATCAAAGGAATTAATAGGAAAAAGTGTAAAGGAAGGAGGTACCAGATCTTAAACTATAATTATAAAAACTATCTTGTACTGGCTAAGAAATAGAAAAGTAGATCAGTGGAACAGAGGAGACATACAATTTACCACAGGACATGAGTAAGGTAAACTTTTTTTTGACAAATGTAAAGATCTAAGCTTTGGGGATAAAAATTCATTGGTAAAAAATTTCTGGGAAAGCTGAAAAGCAATCTGGCAGAAATTGAGCATAGACCAATATCTTACACCATTTACCAATATAAGGTCAAAATGGATACATGACCTACATGTAAAGGAAGAAAACATAAGAAAATTAGAAGAACATAGAACATATTACCCTTCAGACTTATGGACAGGAAAACAATTTGTGAATAAGCAAGAGATGGAGAACATTATGAGGTGTTAAATGGATAATTTTCATTACATTAAATTAAAAAGGGTTAGTACAAAAAAAAGTAGCCAAGATTAGAAGGAAAACAAAATTAGAAAATTTTTATACACAGTTTTTCAGATAAAGATCTCATATCACAAGTACATATAGAAAATTTTGTCACATTTATAAGAATACAAGTTGTTTCCCAATTGATAAGTGGTCAAAGGATATGAACAGGTAGCTTTTCAATGAAGAAATCAAAACTATATAGTCATATGAAAAAATGCTCTAAATCACTATTGATTAGGAAAATGCAAATTAAAATAACTTTGAGATATCATCTTACACCTATCAGATTGGCTAAAATGATAGAAGGGATAAGCAAAAAATGTTCAAGGGAATGTGGAAAAATTGGGATGTTAATTCACTGTTGGTGGAACTGTGAACTGATCCAACTATTTTGGAGAGCAATTTGGAAATATGCCCAAAGAGTTATTAAACTGCATATTCTTTGACCCAGCAATACCACTATTAGGTCTGTTTCCCAAGGTGATTAGGTAAAAAGGAAAAGAACTTTTATGTTCTCAAATATTTATAGCAACTCTCTTTGTGGCGACAAAGAACTGGAAATTGAGGGTATGCCCATCAACTGGCGAATAGTTAAACAAGTTGTGGTATATGACTGTGATGGAATACTAATGTGCTATAAGAAATGATGAGCTGGTTGACTTTAGAAAAAACATGGAAAGATTTGTATGAAATATCAAAGAGTGAAATGAGCAGAGCCAAGAGAACATTTTACACAGTAATAGCAGTATTGTTCTAAGAACATCTTTGAATGACAAAGTCACTATGAGTATTATAAATAGTCAAACTAACTACAAAGGACCTATGAAGGAAGATGCTATCTGTATCCAGAGAAAGAACTGATAAATAGAAGTATGTACAGTATGGTTTTACATATAGATACAGATAGGTAGGTAGGTAGGTAGATAGATAGATCATACATATTTACATATTTGTGTCTAATGATAGCCTCTAGAGTGCAGTGAGGAGGAAGGTAGGGAAAAAAATAAAAAATGCACAGCAGAGAACAAAAGAAAATTTGGAAGCACAGAAAAGCAGAGTAGCTTTGAAAATGATATGTGGTATTTATTACAGTTTTTTTCAAAAAAGTAAGTGTGAAATGGAAATTCCTGCTTTTATAATTGAGTCCTCTTTTTATGTTGTGCTGTGTACATGGAAATGTTTAGTTCTTTGTCTTTTTGTATTTAAGTTCAAAATTAGAAAAAAAATTTAAGGCAAAAAGCCAGTTCTTGCTCTCAAGGACCTCAACCTAATGGAGAAGACACCATGCAAACAAATATATACAGGATACAGAAGGCACTAAAATTAAAAGGGGTTGGGAAATGCTTGTTTTTTTATATGTAAAATCATGCAAAATGTTTCCAAATTAGCCATATTACAAAAAAAAGAAAAAATAAAATGAAAAAGTATGCTTAAATCTGCACTCAGATTTCATCAGTTCTCTCTCTGGAGGTGCTTAGCATTTTTCACCATGGGTCTTTTGGAATTGCCTTGGCTCATCGTATTGATTAGATTGATAGAGTAGCTAAGTGTTTTACAATCAACTGTCTTCACAATATTGCTGTTGCTGTGCGCAGTGTTCTCCTGGTTCTGCTCACTTCACTTTGCATCAGTTCATGTAAGTCCCTCCAGGTTTTTCTGAAACCATCATGCTCCCTGCCAAAAACAAACCCAGGAACTATATGAACACAATTACAAAACACTTTTCACACAAATAAAGTCAGATCTAAATAATTAGAAAAAACATCAGTTGCTCATGGGTAAGCCAAGCTAATATAATAAAAATGACAATTCTACCTAAATTAATTTACTTATTCAATGCCATACCAATCAAACTACCAAAACATTATTTTATAGAGCTAGAAAAAAATAATAAAATTCATCTGGAAGAACAAAAAAGGTCCAGAATATCAAGAGAATTAATGAAAAGAAATGCTAGAGAAGGTGGCCTAGTCATACCAGATCTTAAATTGTATTATAAAGCAGCAATCATCAAAACTACTTGGTAGGCTAACAAATAGAGTTGTGGATCAGTGGAATAGGTTAGGTACACAAGACACAGTGGTCAATGATTTTAGTAATCTACTGTTTGATAAACCCAAAGACCCCAGCTTCTGGGACAAGAACTCACTATATGACAAAAACTGCTGGGAAAACTGGAAAACAGTATGACAGAAACTGGGCATAGTCCAACATCTGACACCATATAACAAAGTCCAAATGAGTACACAATTTAGATATAAAGGCTGATACTAAAAACAAATTAGGGGAGCAAGGAATAGTTTATTTTTCAAATTTATGGAGAATGGAGGAGTTTATGACCAAACAAGATAGAGAACATTATGAAATGCAAAATGGATAATTTTGATTACATTAAATTGAAAAGTTTTTGCACAAACAAAGCCAATGCAACCAAGATTAGGAGGGAAGCAGAAAACTGGGAATTTTTACAACTAGTGTCTCTGATAAAGGCCTCATTTCTAAAATACAAAGATAACTGAGCCAAATTTACAAGAATATGTCATTCTCCAACTGATAAATGTTCAAAGCATATGAACAGGCAGTTTTCAGAGGAAGAAATTAAAGCTATCAATAGTCATATGAAACAAAAATGTTCTAAATCACTTGATTAGAGAAATGCAAACAAATCAAAACAACTGAGGTACCACATCACACCTGTCAGATTGGCTAACATGACAAAAAGGAAAATCACACATGTTGGGAGAGGCTGTGGGAAAACTGGAACACTAATTCATTTTGGTGGAGTTGTGAACTGATGCAACCATTCTGGAGAGCAATTTGGAACTATGCCTAAACTATAAAAATGTGCATACCCTTTAATCCAGCAATACCACTTCTAGAGCTGTATCCCAAAGAGATCATAAAAATGGGAAAAGGACTCATGCACAAAAATATTTATAGTAGCTCTTTTTAAAGTGGCAAAGAACTGGAAATTGAGGGGATGCCCATCAATTGGGTAATGGCTGGACAGATCATGGTACATGAATGTGATGGAATACTATTGTGCTATAAGAAATGATGAACAGGCCAACTTCAGAAAAACCTGTAAAAACTTATATGAACTGATGCTGAGTGAAGTGAGAAGAACCAGAACATTGTACACAACCACAGATACATTGTTTCTGTGATGACTTTGATAGACGTGGCTCTTCTCAACAATGCAAGGTTCTAAGACAGCTCCAAAAGACTCATGAAGGAAAAGGCTATCCACATCCAGAGAAAGAACTATGGAGTCTGAATGCAGATTGAAGCAGAGTGTTTTATGTTTTTTCTTTCTCATGGTTCCTCTCATTCATTCTAATTCTTCTATACAACATGACTAATGTGAAAATATATTTATTAGGAATGTACATGTAGAGCCTATATCAGATTGCATGCCATCTTGGGGAAAGAGAGGGAGGGGGAAAATTTAAAACTTATGGAACTGAATGTTGAAAACTGAAAATAAATAAACTTATTAAAAAAAACCATCATGCTCATCATTAGTATTCCATCACAATCATACACCACTTCAGCCATTTTTCAGTTGATGGGTATCCCCTTACTTTCCAATTCTTTACCATCCGAAAACAAGCTTCTATAAATATTTTTTTTGACATATAAGCCCTTTTCCTTTTTCTTTCATCTTTTTGGGATACAGCCTTAGTAGTGGTATGGCTGAGTCAGAGTTTAGTTGTATAGCTCTCAGGACATAGTTCCAAATTGTTCTCCAGATGGTTGGCCCAGTTGATATCCCCACCAATAGTGCATCAGTGTCCTTATCTTCCCACATCCTCTCCAGCATTTGTCCTTTTCCTTTTCTGTCTTGTTAACCAATCTGATAGCTGTGAGGTAGTACCTCAGGGTTGTTTTAATTTGCATTTCTCTAATTAATAGTGATTTAAAGCATTTTATGTGACTATTGATAGCTTTGATTTCTTCTGAAAACTTCTTGTGCATATCATTTATCAATTGGGGAATGGCTCTTATTTTTATAAATTTGCTTCAGGTCCCAATATATTTGAGAAATTAAGTGAAAGGCTTACTGTAAAAGATGGGATTTTATTTGGGACTTAAAGCCAGTAGGATTAAGGAGGGACCACATTCCAGGCCTGGAAAACAACCAGAGTTTTCTCTTTCTGGCTGCCCAGAGCCAAAAGAGGGAGTATCTTGTTCATGGAAGAGCCTGGACTGGATGAAAGAGGCAAGGAGCAAAGTGTAAGAAGACTGGAAGGGTAGGAGAGGCTAGTTTATGAAGGGGTTTAAATACCAAACAGGGTTTAGTATTTGAGCTTGGAGGTGACAGGGAGCCACTGGAGTTTGTTGAGTGGGGGTGGAGGGTGTGTGACAGGGTTGGACCTGTGTTTTAGGGAAATCATTTTAGTGGCTGAATGGAGGATGGATTGGAGTGGAAAGACATTTGAGGCAGGCCGACCCATTATCAGACTATTGCAGTAGTCCAAACGTGAGGTGATACAGGCCTACATTAGAGTGCCGGCAGGGTCAGAAGAGAAAAGGAGGTGTATATTTGAAAGATTTCTGAAAGGTGAAACCTACAGGCCTTAGCAACAGATTCGATGGGGGGAGGTGGGGAGAGTGAGGATTTGAGGATGATTCCTAGATTTTAAGCCTGAGGAAGTGAAAGGAAGGTATTACCCTCCACAGTAATAGGGAAGGTTGGAGGTAGGGGAGATGGGGTGGCGGGGGAGTGGGAGGCAAGAGAAAAGACAATGAATTCTGCTACTGGGTATCAAGTTTTAGATATCAAAAGGCAATGGAAGATCAGGGATCAGAAGAGAGGCTAGAGGCAGGACAGGTGGATTTGGGAGTCTATCAGCATAGAGACGGTCATTAAATCCATGGGAGCTGATGAAACCACCAAGTAACCTAAATGGAAAAGAGAAGAGGACCCAGGACAGAACCCTGAGGGACACTTATGATTAGAGGGTATGAGCTGGATGAGGAGACTGAGAAAGAGCAGTCAGATAGGCTTTTGTTGTTCAGTCATTTTTCAGTCACATCCAAGTCCTTGTGACCAATCCATTTGGGGTTTTCTTGGCAGAGATACTGTAGTGGTCTGCCATTCTTTCTCCAGATCATTTTACAGATGAGGAAACTAAGGCTAACAGGGTGAAGTGAATTGCCAGGATCATACAGCTAGTAAGTATCTAAGGCCAAATTTGAACTCAAGACTCCAGACTTAGCACTCTATCCACTGCGCCACCTAGCTGCCAAGTCAGATACATGGGGGGGGGATCCAAAAAACCTAGAAGAGAGTTAAGGAGAGAGTTGTCAAAGTGTCAAAAGTTACAGAGAGGTCAAGGAGAGCAAGGATTGAGAAAAGGCCATTAAATTTGGCAACTAAGAGACCACTGGTAACTTTTGAGAAAGCATTTTCAGTAGGATTATAAGGTTGGAAACTAGATGGTAAGTGGTTAAAAAGAGAGTGAGAGGAGAGAAAGTGGAGGCACCTATTGTAGATGACATTTTTGAGAAGTGTAGCTATGAAGGGTAGTAAAGACAAAAGATGATATCAGGGATGGAAAAATCAAGTGAAATATTTTTCAAGATGGGGGAACATGGACATGTTTATATGTAGGCAGTAAGAAATGAGCCAGCAAACAGGGCAAGATAGAAAATAGAGCAGTGATAAAAGAGGGCAATCTGTTGGAAGAGACAACATAGAATGGAATCGCTTGAAAAACAGAGGGGTTTACCTTGTTAAGGAGTAAGGCCATTTCATCAGGTAAGACAGAAGTGAAGGAGATAGGGGCAGAAGGCATTTGAGTGGAAGATGAGGAAGAAGGGAGAAGAGGGAGCTCATGGTGAACGGCTTCAATTTTTTTTCTGTAAAATATGAAGTAAGGTTTTCGGCTGAGGATTGTGGGAAGGGGGAGGTATGGGAGGTCAGGGGAAGAATGAAAAGGTTTGGAAGAGATGCTATGGACAGTGTGATAGTGGTTGATAAGGAAGGATTGCCTAGCAGCAATGTGAGCCCAGTTGAGGTTGTGTAACATAAATCTGTAGTGGGCCCAGATTGAACAATTGTGTGATTTTCTCCACCTTTGTTCAGCAGCAAGTGTTTAGGAGCAAAGTTGGAAAATGGTAGGAATAATCCAAGGCTGAAGCTTGGCAGGGCATACTCGGTGACAGAGAGGAACTTGTTGGGTTTTGTTGTTTGTCCTTCCTTACCAAGAGGAACAATGACATCACACATGAATTGGACTTAAAGTGAGACAGAGTTGCACAAAGTCATCATCCTCTCTCTTGCTGAGTCATTGAAGTCCAGTAGCAAGACAAAAGTCCAAACAACTGGTGATGGATGATCTTGGCATCTTCCATGTCTGACCAGGCTTTAAGCACTCTGTAGCACATGCTTCAGCAGCCTTCATGGACATCAGAACAAACTGCTTTCATCTACCCATTCTGTCAAGGGAAGTCTTCACACACTGCGGGTAAACTTTCCCCCAACTCACCAACAGGTTTGAGGGAACTAGAGATTCAAAAGAGGAGGATAATGTAAAGTTGATTTGGTTCACCAAGGAGTCAAGATGAGAAAAAGAGAGAGTGGCTAGCATAGGGGAAAGGGCCTGGGAGAGAATCAAGAGATCAAAAAATTCGAATTCATGGTGTAGATAAAGAATAGGGTTTTATAAGGAAGTCAGAGAGAGAAAAGACAATAGGTTGTAGTCTTGTAAGGGGATTTCAAAACTGTTGAACATGTAGCTGTTACATTTGCAGGTGATGGCAAGGCATGAGCATCTTTATGTGTGGCTGGCATGAGGTAGAGGAGTAGCTCGTGGGAGGTAAGCAGGTTAAGGAACTGAATCATTAGAGTATTTGAAGGAGTATTATGAATGCTGAAGTCTCCTAGTATGAGGGCAGGAGTTGGGGAGGAGAGAAAATTGTGAGTCATACATCAAACTCGTTGAGGAAAGAAGGGGAGTGACCTAGGGGTCTATAGACAACAGCTACCATGATTGGGTACTAGATATGAATAGCATGAATCTCAAAAAAAGAAAGGTTACTGAGTAATGGAGGTAGCGGAAAAATCTGGAATAGGCAACGAGAAACAACTGTCTCACTTCAGCCAGTGAGCCAAGAATGACTAAAGGTTAATGCAGTACTGGAACAAGTGGCCAGGAAGTCTGTGTCATCTAAGTGGAGCCAGGTTTCAGTAATAGCTAGTAAACGGTAAGGAGTGAGAGGAAAAGATTTAGGAAGTTTGTTGCCTATGGCATTCTAGAGGGCACAGTGATGGGTGATGTTTGGTTGAAACTTTGGGGTGGGAGGGTTGAAGGGGATGGAAATAAGAAATAAGGTGGTAAGGGGTGGGAGGGATGGGATTTCGAAGTTGATCTACAGGGGTTCAGAATCACTGAGATGTTTAAGGTATAACAAAAGTTATGAGAATATTCATCATTGAGTGGAGGGTGTTGCTGCTCTTCCCAGCAGAGCTTGGATTTCTGGCTAGAGGCAAACAGAGTATGAGATGAGAAGCCCTGCTTCACTACTCCTCATCCCTCTGAAGACTGGAGATTAGGGAGGAAAAGGTCTCAGCAGGAGAAAGAAATCCCATTCCCTACCAACCTTCCTCTTCCTCTTCCCTCAAGGTACAGGCACAGCAAAAGGAAGGCCGAAGGTCAAAGGATGATTGCTCCTCATTGCACTGGTGGTTCTCCACATCCCAGTTGGGAGATTAGGATGGTAGCACAAGGTGGGAGTTGTTTTGTGCTGGCATGGATGGAAATTGTTGCTTTGGGGAAAATGCAAGACAACCAGCCTGATCCATTACCATCTCTCAGGACCAGCTACACACCCAGCAGGAGATAGAAAGCACCAGGCAAGATCAGAGGAATATTTGGCTTATCTTCTTTGTATTTTGTAGTTTCAATGCTTGAAGGACCAGAAAGGTCATCTAGTCCAACCTTCCCTCATTTTATAAATGAATAAAGTGAGGCCTAGAGAGGTGAAGTGAAACAATAGTGTTCGTGGAACATTCTGAGTGGAAACAACCACTCAATGCACTTGCTCATATGAGTTAGTTACTAACTCGTTGGTACCTCTCAATTGCCCAGACACCACAATTCTGTACATCCTAATGGCACACCATCTTCACACTGGGAAGCTCTTCCTGTGATTGGCTGAGGTGGAGAGTGGGGGAATGGGCAGGAAGATCATGATTAGAAAATAGCTTTCCACAAAGAAATGCACAAAGGAGTGATGAAGGCATTTGGGATCAGTTTGCTTGGTCTAATTTATGTAAACTCTCTCGTGTGATTTATCCATGCCAAGACCCCAACAAACTGTCTTTATTCCTTTAAATTTCCATCAGCGTATTGTCCCTTCTGAGTTCCAGTAACTGCATGCCGGTATAGTTTCTTAAGTCAGTCTATAAGTGGTTTTTCATGATCATAAGGCAGTCACATGGAGGTATACTCAGGTCTGCCAGGTGTCTGACCAAGGCTTCAGAACGAATCATGAGGGCCTGAATGGGTCTAAAAATATTCAGATGTACTATTTGTTGGGTTTTTTTTTTCTTTATAACATCCTCTTCTGTTAAATGGTAGAAGCAAAATCTAATTGACAGGAAATTAAAGTGTGAAGGCACACAAGAGATCTTCTATTCCAGCCCCCTCATTTGACAGATAAGAAAACTGAGGCCCAGAAGGCTCAAATGAGTTATTCAGTACCTCTTGGGGGAGGAGGGAGGGAGAGGGCATGGTTTGGGTTTGTCAGGTGTTTTTTTTTTTTTAAGCAGCACTGGCACTAACACCCAGGCCTCCTGGGTCCATCCAGTGTCCTGTTCTACCATACTAAGTGATTTGTACAGCAGAGGTGTCAAATTCTAGCCAGCAAAATTTCCAAGTGCCGCAGCAGGAACCAGATTAAAATGTAATTGGGAAATATTTAACAAAATAAAGTACAACATAGATAATGCTAATTTGTGATTTTCTAACTCAACACGAACCCTGCAGGGATGTTTCTATTTGACATCACTGTTCTACAGAATGTTACGCTGCCAGACTCCTTCAGTGTAGTGACCATTTTGTTTTTGTCTTTGTAGCCTCCTAAAGTAGGATGGTAGTACACAGAGAACTGGCCTCAAGGTTAGGAGGACCTGAGTTCAAGTCTTGCACCTGACCCATACTGTCTATATCACCCTAGACAATTGATTTACTCTCTGTGCCCTAGGCATCTTTCTAAGCCTACAAGTATCACAAAAGTGCTAACCTGCATTGGTAGAGGGAGTTTCCTCAACTGTAAGTTCCCAATATCAATAAAATCACAGAACCAGCCCCAATCTCTTTGTAGCTCCAGCGCCTTGCACATAGTAGTCACTTAGTAAATGCTTGTTAGATTGAACTGGAACTACAGTAACTACCTATCACTGATAGGTTTACATGTCCTGAAATTCACAACTGCATCCAATGAGCACCAATACAACATTCCCTGACCCATCCAAGCCCCTCCTAACATAACCACACCACCAGCCCTCCCATTTTACATGAAGGAACCGACATTCAGAGAGACTGCCAAAAATCACAAATGTATTGACAGAGCAAGGATTCAAACTCAGGTGATTTCAAGTTCAATCCTTTCTAATCCAATAACATGCCTCAAGAATCTTGATAAGTCAAAGTTCTCCTCAAATTTCTTAAGCAGTATCTCAACATCTTTCATTAAGTACCTTAGGTCCCTCTGCCAAAGGATTCCTCCATGCCAGCTATTCCCTATGGCAGGCCTGTTTCATTTGCAAGATGGATTGTAATACCAGTTGACTGCAAAGATAATGAGAGCTCATATTTGCACAGTGTTATATCAGTATATTTAAGCAATTATGTCAACCAAGTTAGATACCCATTGCCTAAAATGAAACATTTAGTGCTCACTGTCAAGGTCCCAGACAGATCAAGCAAACCATCTATCTACCACAGGACTCATAGGATTATAGGACTGATGGCTTTAGAGCTGAAAAGGACCTTGGAGGTTGGTCATCAAGTCGAGACTGGGAGAGGAGTGACTTGCCCAAGGTCACACAATTGCACTTGCTCATATCAATTAGTGACTCTCAAAGAGATGTCCAGACACCAGTTTTATGCATCCTATTGAGAAACTATCTTTAAACTGGTGGAAGCCTTTCCTATAGCTCAATGAGAAAAAAAAATATTTGGGCACCAGGGATACAGAAAATTTGCAATTAGGTCTTCCTGACTCCAAGTTCAACATTACTCACTGTACCACCTAATCTGTACCTCAGGTGCACTAATCAGAGGAGGGTCCTATCAGGGAAGGCTCTACAGAAATGGGTAGATGGGTAGTACCACTGATATTTCAGTGAGGATGGGAGTCCAACATAGTTCAGATATTCAGCCGTCCCTTCACTATCCTCTCCAACAGGCCCAGGTATCTATGCACTTTGTGGGCAAGACAAATATATAAACCAACCATTTGAAAGTAAATTTATTCAAGGGACTATATTACACAAATGTAAACAAGAGACCTTTATTTTGGATCTGACCACCAAAAAATGGTTACCACAGTTTAGAATGTAAACCATATCTTATAAGTTGCTCAGAAAATGAACTGGGGAAGAAAAGATGCTGGGAATATTAGGGAATGAAAAAAGATCAGAGTAAGGAATCTGAGAAGAAAGGTTAAGTCATTTTGAGACTACTAGAGCAGCCAAAGGATGGAAAAGTAGAGTGAAACAAAAAAAATTCAAAATGATCAATCCATAATAACTCACTTATGTTTGGAACAGCAACTAAGGTTGTTTGAATCCTGAATTTCTGGCTTAGAAGCCATTCAGCTATTTTGTCTGACAGGGACAGAAGAACTAGGGAATGGAAAATAAGTGAGGTAGCCTGAGCAAATAACCTGATTACTTCAACTTATTTAGCCAGAAAAGTTGGTGGTGGCTCAGGTAGCACAATTAGGGGGAAAAGTACCAGCAGCTGTCTTTTATATTCCCCTTCCTCCCCACCTTATACTCAAGTTGCCAGTACTAAGTGGTTAATGGGTTCAAGGGATTAAAGAATATAGAAACTAGGCACCTGAACTCCTATATAAACCCTTTCTCCCAAGTACTAGAGTCATATCATGCCCCCCCCCATCCCCCACCTTCCAGGAGGAGTCATTTGAGAAACTATCCACCCAGCTTTCTGGAACAAATCAAAGATGTCTGCCTGCCTTTTAAAACACAACTCTTAAAAACTGCCATCTAGGTGCTATGAACTTTTGCCAACCGTGACCTAGATTTGTCCAGTCTTGGAAACAAGAGTCCAGTGTCAGGTCCCAGTTTTCTCCCCTCAAAGGGACAAGGTTGCCCATAGTATCGAGGAAGGAAGCAGATATCCCGAAGGCTCCTCTCAGTTTCAGAGATACCTAGCCTAGAAAGAAGCTTGTCAGCTAGTGCTGGGGTAACTGGCTGAAGCAATATCCCAAAGACTCGAAGGCACTCTAGTGTTACATGTATTACTGTGTCTAGCCATTGAGCATCAGCCAAGTTCTCCCTGTTAAGCTTCCAAGGTGCATTCCGCTGGACAAAGCTATTAGTCTGACGGACACAAGCGGACACTGCTTCCAAGGCCTTGTAGATTTGAAAATTCTCGTAATAGTTCTCCACCTGTAGGGGCAATGCTGACACCAACCTCACCAAAGCATAGTCCTCAGGTTGGGCCTTTGTTGGAGCTACCATTACACCCTCCAGAGAAGGGAAACAGGAGGTGCAGAATTCTGGGAAGATCCCAGTAGGATTCAGGCTAGTGGCGGTACATCGATTCAGGAGCCCCCCCAGTGCATCTGCTAGCTCAGCATCAAGTAACTTGACTACTTTCTTTTCATAGTAGTCACAATCCCAGTTAGGGACACCTTGCCTTAGGAGGAAGTAACGAAAGCCATCTACAGTAAACCTATCCAGACAAGTCCAGGGATCAACCACATTGCCCAGGCTCTTGGACATCTTCTGGCCCTGTACTGTCCAGTGGGAATGTACATATATGCGATGAGGGGGGGTCATCCCTGCTCCCAGGAGCAAAGCAGGCCAATAGATAGCATGAAACTTAAGGATGTCTTTGCCTATGATGTGGTGGCTGGTGGGCCACCACATCTGCTGTTCCGAGTCAGGGTAACCTATGACAGTAAGGTAGCTGATCAGGGCATCGACCCACACGTAGATGGTCTGCATTGGGTCACCAGGTACGGGGAGTCCCCAGTGCAAATGGCTAGTCCCCCGAGAAACGGAGAGGTCCGGCAGGTCCTCCTCCAGCCACTGGAGAACAATGTGGCGGAAAGGTTCAGGAGAGATGGCCTGAGGGTCGTCCCGGAGCCACTGTCGGAGAGGCTCCCTAAACTGGGAGAGTCTGAAGATGTAGTTTTCCTCTTTCATCCAACAGACTGGATGCCCGCTCTCCAGCGCCACGGGGCGGCTTTCCCCGTCGGGGCCCGGGCGCCGGGTGACTTTGGCCTCGGGCAGGAAGCACTCATCAGAGGCGCAGTACCAGCCCTCGTAGAGCCCCTTGTAGAGCAGCCCCCGGGCGCGCAGAACCCCCCAGAAGTGGTGCACCGCCCGCCGATGCCGGGCCTCCGTGGTGCGGAGGAAGTCGTTAACGGAGACGCCGGCCTCCTGGAAGAGCGCCCGGAACTGGGCGGACACCCGGTCGCAGAGCTCCAACGGGGTCAAGCCCGCTGCGGCGGCCGCCTGCTGGATCTTCAGCCCGTGCTCGTCGGTGCCGGTGGAGAAACGGACGAGGGGGGCGGCGGGGTCCGGGCCCGTGGAGGGCGCGGCCCGGAGGCGGCGGTAGCGGACCAGAGCATCGGCCAGCAGCGCCGAGTACAGGTGTCCGATGTGCGGCGCCGCGTTCACGTAAAAGATAGGGGTCGTGAAGCAGGCGCGGCCGTCCCGGGCACGCGGGGGCCCGGAGCGCCCTTCGCCATCGCTGCCGCCATTACAGCAGCCGCGGCTCCCCAAGGCAGAGGCCCGAAGATGGGGCCCCCGCAGGACTGAGTGCCCAAGCCCCCGAAGCACGGCCCGAAGCATGAGCAGAGACACACGCGCCCTCAAAACACTCCGAGCAGACACCGGTACGGAGCAAGCCGGAGTTAAAAGGCGGCGCATGCGCTCGCTCCGCCCATCCCGGACCCGCCAATCGCTGAGCAGCGCGAGCCCAGCGCGCGAACACCGCGACGTCGCCTCGCCCCCACCGGAAGAGCCGCCCTGAAGCTGGAGCTGTGATAAGCAGAGGGAAAGCGGAGAGATTGGATCTGGTGGCAGTCAAGTGCAGGCGTGGCATCCGCGGTCACCTCTTTCCGAGCGGGGCGTAGAGTCGCGTGAGCTCGGCCGGGACGCATGAGCCGAGGCTTAGAGCCGGAAGCGCGCTCGGCGTTCTCTCTGACAGATGAGGTGAAGGGAAAGTTGGGGAGAAAGGTGTTTCTTTCCACCGGATGCCCGAGTGAGCGACTGAACTTGGGTTTTTAATTCTTTGAGAAGAATAACTTGGAGGTGGAGGCGATCCACGATCCACGGCCGCAGGGGTACCAGCACACGTTACACCCCCTCCGGGTCTACGGGACCAGCCCTGTGAGGTCCCTGCAGTTATGATCCCGTTTTACATATGAAGGAACCGAGGCGCAGGAATATTGAGACATCTTCTCCGAGTGTTGCTGTTAATATCATCCCCATTTTATAGAGGAAGAAACCGAGATCCGGAAAAGATTGTGTGACTTGCCCGGTGGCACACAGCTAGCTAGTGTCTAAAGCAGGATGAGAACCTAACTCCCGTTGCTACCCTAAATACTAGAGAATACTGGTGTTAATTTATCTATTTATTTATTTCTTTTACAAGAGGTAGGCTTTTGTGTCAGGGATTTTTTTTTATTTTCCTTTTAATTATGAACTGGACAAACCTGAACATTTTTCTTATACAGAAAAGGACTGCATATCAGTAACAGCCAATATTTATATGGCACTTTAGGTTTACAAAGCACTTTACAAATATCTCCACATTTATTTTTATTTATCTATTGATTAATAATGTCCAAGAGGCAGCTAAGTGGTGAAGTGGACTGAGCCTTGGGCCTGGAGTCAGGAAGATCAGAGTTCAAATTCAGCCTCAGATAGTTACTAGCACTTAACCTCTGTTTGTATCCGTTTCCTCTGAAAAACGGGGATAATAATAGCATTTACCTCCCAGGGTTGTTGTGAGGATCAGATGAGATAATGGTAAAGATGGCACATGAGCTATATAAATGTTGTCTGGGTGTGTCCTTCGTTTTTGAAGAGGACCAGGACATCAGAGAAATGATGACATGACTTGCAGTGACTTGGATTTGAGTAAGGGAGGGCTGTGCAAGGTCACCAGCCTCACCTTCTCCTCCAGAGCCATCTGGCTCCAGTGACCAGATATCCATCTGGATGCAATCTGAAACCTTGACCCTTTTAGGCCTTTTCATGTACTCACTTAGAGTGAGGTAATGTCCATTCAGAGAATAGGCCTCTTTAAGAAGTGAGTCAAAGGATGGCCCCTTTAATTAGAAAAAAAGGAGGAAAAAAAATCAAGCTAGGAGAGGAAGACCCTCAGGGTTGCTGTTCCAAAGAGAAACAGTTACCATTGACATTCACTCTAAGGCCAGAGGGCCCAAAATACAGCCATTAAGTGGAGTTTGGGCAGGGGCCTATTATGGTCCAATGTATGAGCTTCAGAAGGAACTGGGTTTAAGGGTTTGTGAAAGAAAAAGAAAGAAAGCAATCTAGCCACTAAACCCCAAGGTAAGTGGGCAGCTTCTGGCCATCAAAATTTCCCTTCCTTTGGAAGGGAGAAGGAGAGGGAGGTGACAGAAGAGAAAACTGTGGCTGCCAGGGTCAAACAGCTAAAAATCTGAGGTACAATTTCTATCTCAAGTTTTCCTGACTCCAGGTCTACCACTCTGTCCTCCTAAATGCCTCAAGCTCTGAATCTTCAACTCAGGGGCTTTTTTTGCTTTTATTTTTCATATTTGACATGATTCTTCAAAATATTACTCTCCTGTTCTGTGTTCCCTTCTGAACTTCTTGGGGTTTTTTAAACGATTTATCTCTGTTCTTTTCTTTCTATTTTCCCACCTTTTTAAAGCAGCACTCACTAATCCCTTATTCTCCAATTTGACTTCCTGATTACAATCAAAAATGTCAGTCCAAAATATATACGTACTGATTGTGTGGGATGAAAGACCCTCACCAATTAAATTTATAATAAGGAGCCATCTCAGGGTGGGAACAGAAATAAATTTTATTCAATTCTCAAGAATTGGGCATCCCCCGCTAGAACAAATCCTGCAAGGGAGGCACTTTACAAAGGGCAAGGCACCCATAATTATACCTAACACAGGAGAATTCCCACCCACCTCTGACCCTTCTCACCATTGGCTGGGAGGTGGGCTTACAATCTGAGCAGGAAAACCAGACAAAGAACCGGGAAATTGAGGCACAGAAACTCCAATTCCCATTCCCTTAGTTAATGATTATAACTGAGGTGACATCTATAAATTTAAAGAAGGAGAATAGGATAAGGGGAGGGGGAGACCCTCTCCATTCTTTACAATAGAGAAAAACAAGTCATTATGACCCGGTTCTTACTAAGCAAATCTTTAAACCAGAACTAGAAGAAAGAACAAAAAGTTTCAGGGTGAACTTTCCCAGAGGCTGAGCCATCAGACTCTCACAGCCTTAGAATCTTCACCTTCCCTATATCTTGATTTTTAAACACTCCTGTATATAGATACAAATAGATATGAATATTATACACATCCTCCCCTGTGAAGTCTTCACATTTCATTTACCTCACACGTGATCAATAAGCTGCTCGTCAAGTGTATTGTGGTTTTGAGATACTGAATAATAGTAGCTCACATTTAAATATCCCTTTAAGATTTACAAAGTGCTTTCCTGTGAGGTAAATAGTGTTATTGTTCTCCATTTGAAGATAACCCAAGTTCCAAAGCTCATTGGTATGAGACTCTCCTCATTGGTGGAAGTGTTCACTGCTTGATGACCCAGTGGGCTTGGTAGCAGCCAGATAGAGGAAAGCTCCTGGCTTCCAGTCTCTTTCTGTGCTTTGGGACCTTCTTCCCTGATCCCATATCAGTTTCTGAAGATGCATGTGGAGGGATCTCACCAAAGGGGAAGTTCTACCAAGTCTCTAGTGTAGCTGACTGGGGATGGGGACATGATAGAGACTGCCAGCTCCTCTCACAGCAGCCTCTGTTCAGTCTTTTCCTTCAACAACCCCGTTCACGGGGTGTGGGCACGGGCCATCTGTTCTCCCAAAGCTGGAAACCAAAAGTGCCCAAAGTGATTGTAGAGCCCAATGAGAATTGAAGCAAGTTCAAAGACTTGAAAAGACTGAGCTCAGGAGACCACCTCTCCTATTCTGGACAACTCTGCCCAGCCCCTCACATAGGCAGGTGCAGTGATCTCCACCAGTGAGGAGAGAGTCCCATACCGGTGGGCTCTGGGATTCAAGTTACACACATTAAGTGAGAAAAGATGGAGACTAAGACAAGTGAAGTGATTTTGCTATAGTCACAACTTTAGCACTAAAACTGTTATTTGAGGCCAAAGCTCCTGGCCCCAAATTCCAGGCTATTATTTTTTACACTACACTACCCGATTAAAATACGTAAGCAGAATTCTCAGACTTTGTTAAATATCCTATGTTGCTTGCAAAATAATTCCTGAAAATTGAAACAGGAAGCGTTTTGTTCACGTATTTAATACAGCTCTCAAAGGCCAGAGTAATATTCATTTTTACCTCTAGTGAAGGAACATACACAGAATCACAGAATTTCATCTGGAAGGGATCTAACGGGCCATCTAATCCAGTCAATACTCAAGAATTCCTCTACAATACCACCCACAAGTGGTCATTAGGCCTCTATTTGAAAACCTTTATTTGGAGGGATCTCACTACCTCAATAAATGCAAATTTAGTCTAAGTCGAAATCAAAGATCCTATCCTTTCACCATCCAATTCAAGCCTCACTTGTTCAGTGAGATCCTCTCTAACTCCACCAGCCACAATGATCTCTTTTACTGAATAGCAGGTGTGTATGCCATCTGATTAGCAATTATCTAGCATATGTAGTTATTTCTCTTTATATAATCGTTCCTGTATCACCAAATTAACTATGTAAGCCTCTAGGGTAGGAACTAAGTGAGACAATTCAACAAATACATATGAAATATCAAACCTATTGAGCTGCCTAATTTCACAGAGAATTTTCAAAATTGAATTTTACAATTCAATGAAAAGGGATCTTGTAAATCAACCTTTTCATTTTATACTTTAGGAAACAAGCTCAGAGATGTCAAGTAACTTGCCTAAAGTCACAGGGCTAATTTACTGGTAGAACCAGCACTAAAAATGGTGCCATCTTGTTAATACTTTATCTCGAAATTAGTGGAATTGCACCTATCCTGACTAGGACTTAAAAGGAGAGGCAGCATGATGAGGTAAAGTGATTTCCCAGCTTTTTTGAATAAAAGAACTTCTAAACATCGGGGTTTTTTATTTTGTTTTTTAATGTAGTTACCACCCATTGTAATAGCTATTGTCATATTAATATCTGTATATTAAGAAAATACAGGATGACAAAAAGCTCCTATTGATTCTATAAAGACTTGGTAGAGTGCTAGACTTTGAGTTAGAAAGACCTGAATTCAAATCCTCACATACTAGTTCTGTGATTTGGGGGAAATCATTTCACTTTTCTCAACCTCAGTTTCTTCACCTCTAAAATAGAGATGATAGGATCCGTAGCACCTACAATACAATATTGTTGTGGGGGTAAAATAAGATAATGCATACAAAGCAAAACAGTAAAATACTGGACTGGGTGTCCCAGAAGTCTTAATGTAATTTTAAGCTATTAAAGTTTTTAAAATGCACTAAAACTTTTGAGATATCCTCTATAAATGGCAGTTAATACTAATAACAACAGTATCTGCATATTTTGAAAAATAATACATATATTGTGAGTTTTAATCATAGAAAAAGCATATTTGCTTATTAAAATCAAACTTAATATTTTTAGAGCTAATTATATATTAATATGACAGGGTACTAATGGATTTGTAGATGCCTCAAAAATAACTCTTCCACCTCCCAGACATCTGCATATTCAGAACCACTGATATAGTAGAAAGAAAGTTGAATCTGAAGTCAGAGGACCTGGGTTCAAATCCCAGTTCTGCTACTTTTTTCCTGCATGACTCAGGTTGAATCATTTAATTCCTCTGCACTCCAGTTTTCTCACCTCCAAAATGAAGAGGCTGGACTGGATTATCTCTAAGTCAGGTTTCTTTCTAGCTCTAAACTTTTTACTAGGAGCAAAGTGGACACTGGTAGTAACATTCCTTTATTACTGTAATAATAAATGACACTTAGCCTTAAAATTTGCAAAGTGCATCAAATTCATTGTCTCACAACAACTGTGAGGAGGGTACTACAGGTTTTATTATTATTGTCATTTTACGGATGAGAAAACCAAGGCTCGGGACAATTAAGTGACTCCCTTATGTCACATAACTAAGCAAATGTGAGAGGCAGAATTCAAATCCAGATCAAGAGATTTTTATTGATGCTGTTTCTATCTTAAAACACTGTCATTTTACTCATTTTTCCATCTTTAGCTCCTGATTGGAGCTTTGGGCCAAGCTTCACCTCTTTGCTGTATTTTTGAGCAGGTGGTCATTCCTGCTTGCTCTTTCCCTAGATCCCCTAAGTTCCTTCATCTTCCCAGGGATAAGCACCCACGCCTCACCCTCAACCCAGGACCTGTGAGGTTCAGAGTGCTGGATCCTCAGGGCCCACTATGGCATCTCAGGCCTATGTGCTAAGGGACCACTCTGGTTGCTGCTGTCCCCCCAGGGCTTCCAAGGATTCCTTGGGTTTACAACTACCCTGGTAGTTGCTGTCTCCAGACACAAGGCTCTGCAAGGTATATAAGTCTCTAGTCCTCCAGTGGCTCATCAGGCTGGGCTACCAATGGCTGACAGTCCCCTTTACAATTGCCTAGGGGATGCTCCGCTGACTTTTTGTACAGTTCTAGGGTGGAAGAAATCACTTAGTATAGTTTCTCATTGAATTTCTGGATTCGGGCTGATATGAATTTCAAGTTTTTGCTGGAGTGGATTTAGGGGTGCTAGGCAGCTTGCCTCTCTGTTCCAGCAGCTGTTTTGGCCCCCTACTTTCCAAGAGGGATCAGGGGCTACTTCCACAGCAGATGGAGCAGTAGTTCCAGCATCCTCAGAGGAGACTTTTTCTTGAGATTCCATGGCTTGCGGCTCTTGTGCACCCCAAGACTGTAGAGCAAGGTCTCTGTAGAGCAAGGTCACTGAAGCCCAAGTTTTCTAGAACCCAGAGCTGCCACTGTAGCTCCTGCTGCCTAAACTGGGTGTGATGGGCAGACAGGAGGTAGAGATAAGCCTAGTCCGCATCTTGTTTCACCCCATAGAAATGCAGTGTGTCCGATCATGGGGCAGCCGCTGGCCAATTACCCACTTCTGCAGGCTTGGGTGAAAGCCATAGTCCAGAAAGACCTTGTCTTTCAGAGAAGCCACTGTCATGTTGGGCCGTATCATCAGCCAGATTTGAAGAGTGTGCATCTGGGCATCCTCCACACCCACCTGTAACTTGATCTCCTGTTTGGAATAGACCTCTGATCTAAGCTGCAGTGTCAGTAGAGCCCAATGCTTTGCCAGCCAGGTGGCACAGCTCACTGCTATCTTCTCATCCCCACCAGCCACAGCCCAAGCCAGCTTCAGGGACATCTCCTCTACTTTCTTGGTTTTCTTTTCCATTAGGTTGGACTGTGCCCATCCCCTCAGATCCAATCAGCAGGCTCAGTGTGTGGAGAGACCATCCAGAGCCCTTCTTCATCCTGGGGAGGCAGAGGCACTGACCTGGTTGGGACCAGGTAGTGATGCTGGGCGCAGGCTACCAGGACAGCTCCGCGGACTATTCCTCCCGGGGGGGGGTGGGGGAGGCGACGACTGAGCCTACCTACCCCGACCTCGTAGGTTCCACTCACCTCTGGCTTCGGCCCCGGCTTGGCTGAGGCCCGAGGAAGAAGGAGGAAGAAGTTCATCAGCTCTTAAACATAAAACATATACTTAATGTTATGGGGAAAGGAAGAATAATTATATCTCTCAGTATCAGGCAAGTAAAATAATCAAAGCATTACAATCCAACCATAAACCTGGGCACACTCTCCCATTGGTGCACACAGTGTCCCTGGAGAAAGTGGACATACACTTAGAGACACCTAACAAGGAGGCACATGAGTAGAGAAATTCATGTTTCTCCAGTAGTAGCTGGTGGTACAGTGGTTAGAGAACTGGGCCTGGAGTCAAGAAAACAAGTTCAAATCCCATCTCAGAGATTTACTATGTGACCCTAGACAAGTCATTTAACCTGTTTTCCTCAGTTTTCTCAATTGTAAAATTGAGATAATATGCGTAGCACAGTGACTGGCACATAGTAGGCACTATGTAAAAAGGCTTATTACCTTCTCATGTGCTCCGGCCAGCTCACAACTATAAACAGTCAGCCTTATAGTCTTGGTCCCTTCAGGAATCATGTACATCAAGTGAAACCCCTTCTCTGCTAACCATTTCCATTCCAGTCCTTAGCAGCTTCCTGTAAGGCAAGTCCTTTCTTCTCGTGCTAATGAAAAAGTGACAAGCTCTTTTAACTCACAATCACCCTTAAAGGGGCACTAAACAAGTGATATGTCATTGTATTAATAAACTATTACTTCAATCCAAAGAACTGCAAAGTTCCTCAGATTGGTGTTTGGTGTTTGGCAATAGAAACAAACTCAGCCAGCTCTTCCCTCAGTAAAAGTCTGCCTACTCCAATCATTTCAAATCTCTTCCTACAGCCAAAAAAAAAAAAAAAAAAGAAAATGCTTCACAATGTCTTTTCCCTTTTGTTTCTACTTCTCCGGTCTACAGAAATCAATAAGGAACCTACTAGGACCTTTGAAGGGTTTTCCCTTTCTCAAACAGTAGGTGGCACTAGAGAGCAACATCTAAAACTGCCAGACTTCTGCCCCATTCATTTGAGTGCCCCTGCTTTTTCTTCAATCTTCTAAGTGATTCCTCTCCTCCAGTCAACACAATGTGTTCCTAACACAACAGCTGGAACCTTCTGGTCAGCTCACTCTCCTCCTGCCTTAACTACCCACTTGGTTTCTATTACTGCTAGCATTTCCTCAAATTAAAGCCTCCTGTGGTCAGTGACTCACCTTTCTATTAGTTATGAAACTGACAGTCCTTATTTAATCTTCTCATAGTCTCCAAATAGTTATTTGATTTACCACTTTGTGAGTTATAATCTTCCACACTGTAAAAAGCTGGTCACATTATTATCTGGGAGACCACAATGCCCTTAAGCCTCAATCATTTCTCTGCCCTCTAACAATTTCTCTCAATCCATTCATCTTGGGGAGGGAGGGAAGGGGAGGTGTCAATCCAGGCTTCATATCAGTCTATGTCAGTCAGTCTCTCCACATTTTATCTGAAAACTTTCTTCACATGTGGGGTTTTTTTTTTCATTTTTCATACACAAAAGCTCTTTTGTCCCTTTTAAGAATTTTGTCCCTTTTAAGAGTCACATTGTTCACATATAAAAGAGCTATTACCTTACAAAATGATGATAAAACTAGCTTGGAAGTGGTCACTAGCCCAAGCTCCCACATCCATAAAGTGGCACAACTTGATTCAAACTCAAGTCTTCTTAAGTATGATGGTTTCTTTTTTTTTTTTTTGAAGACTTCTTATTTATTGGACCTGCGTCAATGCTCTTTCCAACACATCAACCTGACTCATATACCTACCCACATTAAAACCTTACTTGATTGAAGCCACACTTTCCTTCTACTTCCTGGCTGTCTGCACACAATTCTTCCTACACTCTGACCATTCTCTTTAACCATCTACTACTAGAACCTTGGAACCTGCCCTGGGGTGCCAGACTTTTCTCTGGTGCCTCAACTACTAATGAGACATTAAGACTTTGTATAGCAAGATGGCGAATGGAAAGCAGTAACTGGCGTGAGCTCCCCTCCAAGTCCCTCCAAAAACCTATGAAAAAATGGCTCTGAACCAATTCTAGAACTACAGAACCCACAAAGGGGCAGAGGGAAGCAGGACTCCAGCCCAGGTCTGCCTG
>CM053622.1:606205404-606226787 GCA_028646595.1 Phalanger gymnotis
GCAGACTGGGGAACGGGGCAACCAGAGTGTACGCCATCTTGGAGTGGGGGGGGGTGGAAATGGGGAGAAAAATCTGTAATTCAAACGCATGTGAAAATTAATGCTGAAAACTAAAGATGTTAATAAAAAATAAAAATTAAAAAAAAAAGACTTTGTATAGTCCAAAACCAGACCTCCCAGTCATTTCCAAACCATGCCCTATATGTGCCCATCCCTTCCTAACTCCTCTTTATGCACTGTCTTCCCCCATTAGAATATAGGCTCCTTGAAGGCAGCAACTGTATTGCCTGCATCTATTTTTTTATTTTCATTGCTTAGCACAGTGCTGTCAGTCAATAAATAGTGTTAGGCACAAAGTAAGCCATTAACAAAGTTTTTATCATCATTCTTTAAAAACACAAAACCCTAAACCAAGTGGTCAGAGTTAAGAGCTTCAAATAAATACTCTGCCACGATAGTGGCCTATGTTCACAAATACTGCAATGAATACCATGCAAAACAATCTCACATGATCAAGAGTTGGGATCTTAGAAATCATCTAGTTCAACCTTCTCATTTTACAGATGAAGGAACTGAGGCCCTGGAAAGGGGAAATGACTTTGTCCAAGGTGACATGGGCAATAAGTGTAGAGCCAGAAGTTAACTCAGCTCGTCCAATTCCAAATCAGTCATTCAGTCTATAAACATTTACTAAGTGCTGACTATATGCCAGGTGTTACACTAAGAGCTAGGGATATAAATACTAAAAAGAAAGACAGTCCCTGCCCACAAGGAGATTACAATCTAATGGGAGAAAACACACAGACAGAAGCTGAAAAGCAAAGAGGGGAAGAAGATAGTGCACAAGCATGCTGGAGTCCAGACTGTGCCCCTCCCCATGGAAAATGCAGAGTTCGTTGGCCTGGGTCACCTTCCTCAAAAGGAGGTTTGAGAAGACATGGCCATTCTCCAATCAGAGGGGAAGAAAGCACTGATGAGGTATGAGTATTAAGGCTGACTGGATCCTACAGGATAATGAGATTTCCCAGTGATGAAGTTCCTAGGGGCATGGTGGAGAAGCCCAAAAAACCCCAGAGGAGTGCAGTAGTTTAGGAAATGAAGAAATTCGGGGCTCCTACCTTGGATAAATCACTTAAAGTCCTTAAGCCTCAGTTTTCTTATCTGTGAAAAGGGGCTACTATATTTGCACTACTTATTTCACAGGGTTGTTTTAAGAAAAGAACTTATAAACTTTAAATGCTTTATTGATGTATGTTATTATTGTTATTATTTAAAATATTTTTCTACTAACATTTTCATTTCATTCCCCCATATAAAAATATATCAGTCCTCTCTACTCCATAGATAATAAAATGAAATCAACAGTCATTACTACTGATCTAACACAAATCGTACCTTGCCAAAGTTAAATACCTGACTGTAATATTGTCAGTGTTCATTAACAATGATACTTCTGGTGCTATAGAGATATTGTCATTAATTAGTAAATATTTTAGGGTTTCTGGAAATAGAGAAGTACTGGCATATTTTGAGGACTTGGAGGAGCTGAGGGGGGAAAATCCATAAAACTGTCTCTTTTGGAATTAAGTTGTTTTAATGTTCACACTTTCATTATGTTTGAGGTTTTCATCATTCTATTTCTATGCTGTGATAGCAGCATAATCTGTGCCTTTCTAGCAAAAAGGAAAACAGGAAACAATTCCTCCAATTTCAAACAGGGACTAAAATATTTTTCTTTTCTCTCCTTTGCAAGGCAAGAAACTGTTTCCTCTCAAAGCCGACTTCCTTTCTGGAAATGATCTTCATTTCCAACCATGTTGAAAATCTGCTTTTTTCATTCCTTTACTCCGACTAGCCTTCTAATTTTTTTTTTCCTCCCTTGCCTTCTTGATGGTAGTGGAAAAGGGAGGAGGGGTAGAATTGGAGGAAGAGAAGAAAGCAAAGGAGAATTGTTTGCTACTGTATGAGTACATCTTCTAATTGTAGGTAATTACACTCAAGTCTCCCTCTTGCCTCTTTATTCCAGCACCTCCTTATGATTCCGCCAACAGGGACGGACAAAGCCCTCTCAGTGCCCTGTGCAACGGAGCCCTCGCTGTTAGGGGGCTGGTTATAAATTGACGTGGCATGGAAAATCTCGGCTAAGTTGTTGCAGCTTGTGTGTTTCTCGAAGATCAAGCCCGCTCTCCTGAAGCTGTCGCTTGATCATGGGTTCGATGCTTCTGCGTAAAAATGGATAGAAAATGCCTTCAGCCTTTTACCGGGGACCCAAAAGTTTTCTCCTTGGGGGTTTATGGCTTAGCTGTAAACAAAATCCAGGCAGTTAAGTTGGTGACTTTCTTTTCGCAGCTTGAACAACAGCATTTGAAGCGCTTCCCCCCCTTTCCTGCAACTTAATTCCTTGCGGATCTTGCCATGGGGTGCGGACTTAGAAAACTAGAAGACCCTGATGATAGCAGCCCAGGAAAAATATTTTCGACACTGAAGAGACCGCAAGTGGAAACAAAGACAGACTTTGCTTATGAATATGTATTGCTGGATTTTACTTTAGAAGGTATTTTTGTCTTCTTTTTGTCTCCTAAATTAAGTGTTTCAAAGAGAAGCCGCTACTGCTTTTTTTTTAGTTGTTGGTCTATGCCTTTTTAAAAGAGATGCTCATATTCAGATTGGTCATTCAAGCCTCATGATTTAAACTGAGTGTTGTTGTAAGTAAACATGTTCAATTTCTTAGTTATCTTCTAAAAGTTTTCTTTAAACCTAGTTTATTTGTACTTTCTGGAACTTGAGCAAAAGTGCTTGGAAAATGTTCCTTGCCGACTGAATCAAGTAACTGTTTCAGGAGGATCCATGATATATGTTCAGTTTTCAGAGGAATTAGCCTTAACCGTAGTGACAGTATGAGAAAGAAAGAAAAGCCTGGCGACAAACACAAGATGTATTTGAGTCCTGTAGGCTTGCTAAAAACGGTTTTTCAGGTTTTAAAATTTGTTTCTTTTTCTAAGTGTATTATCATTGTAAGTGATTATTTCATAATTTTGACTGAAGTAAACTTGAAGTTTGTATGGATGGCTGAGCGGTAGCCAGCTCAGTGCAGGAAACTTCCTTTTGCTGGGTGTCCTGTCTGGAACAGAGAAACTCCCTGTTCCAGAAAGTTGAAAACACAAATAAACAACCCCAGATGGCAGCCCTCTGGGAATGGAGGCAGCTCTACTCCATAGATACTTTGGCCTCACATTTTACAATTAACTATTTCTTTAGTGGCTTTATAATATTGGACGATTGAGCTGCTAAAACTGACCATTGGGGGTTTAACAGAAACACCCCTTTAATCTAGAACTTTTTAAAAGATAAAACCAAAACATTTGGGGATGTTAAAATTTTCACATAATAGCAATTTTTAAACTTTTACACCAGAAGTTTCTGTTGCTAAATTTTAATCAGCTACACAGCTATTGATGCATGAAGCTTAATGCTAAGCTAAATTATCACATCATACAGAAAACCATATTTATTTTTCTCAATATAAGAGCACATTATTAATTTGTTTAATTTGCTCAGGAAACAACATGCCTTTGTGCGAGAGTAGCTAATACTACTAATAATAACAACATTGATAGAGTACCCTATGGTTCTTTGTAAAAAATTTGATTGGCCATCATATGAATTCCATTATGGTGTTTTGCTATAAATAATGGTTAAATACATGTAGATGCCTATAGGTACACAGGGATTTCAAAAAATCTTACTGCATTTTGAAAGCTGCAGCAAAAACTTTTGGAACACCCTGTATTTTTTAAGGTATACTTAAAAGGGACTGTTTTTCTTAAGCTACTTATGGTCTTTAAAATTACCGTATTTTTATTTTAACTGTAAATCACTTATGATGATTGTAGGCAACTGTAAATGAGAGATTTGGGTACCAAAATCAAGTAAATTTTTTTTTCTAAAATAATACACGAATTTTCCTTAATACTTTTTTCTCAAAATGTTACATATGAAAAAATTATAATGTTGTTTATATTCTAAATAGCTGCTTTCTTTGAGATTTAAGATTAGTTTTCCTGAATCCACAGTACACGTGTTCACACTCAGTAACCCTCAAGAACTTTCGGCTATTTATAAAAATGGGGGCTAGAGCCATCTTGAAATGACATCTTAAGACTTGCTATTTGATCTTTATGAAATCTACCATATAACTCAAAATATCCTAGGAAGGCCTCAAACTTGTCCCTCCCAGATATAGCATAACAGTATTAAACAAGCCTGTATTAATATGAGTTATCCCAGAATCAAAAGGATGAGTATAGCATCCGAATTCAATCTGGTTCTATCAAACTAAACCATTCTTCCTAGAAACTGTCACTCCTACCTATTGTTTGAACTACCTTTGGAAACTAATAGAATATTTAAATGAAAATTATGTTCTTTATCATTGGGGGAGGAGTACACATACACACTTGTACATGGATGTATGCATGTGTCTGCTGACCTTTGATGTGTGCACCCACATGTACACCTGGTTCCCATTTGGCAAGGCACCAAACTCTCCTTTTGCTGCACTCCTCATACTACCTCTCCCAAATGTGATATTTTTCCATTTGGCCCATGCCTGTGAATTGGAAAGCATCTTCCAGCTCCCACAACTTTCCCACTCCATACATTTTTGAGCCTTGGCTATCCTGTACTATTTCCATCTGCCCAATCTCACCTCCATGGACAAAAGGGAAATGGAGAGAGGTATTCAAAACTCTCTGCCTCCCATTTATCACTGAGCAGAGAGGTCCATGTGGTGCGTTTGATTTTTCAGTTTGTCCTGATTGTACAGAATGGATTGTAGTGACATTTCCTGCTATCAGAGGGTAATTTTAGAGCAACCTTTTGGGAAACAAAAGAGACAGCTCACACCGGTGAGTGTTCACACTGAGCCTGCTTTCTACCTCATTCAACTTCATCATCCTTATCAGCCTGGGCCAGATTTTTCCTTCTCTACTCTTCATTCCAAAGAGCAAAGCTGGAACTGGGCTTCTAGGGAAGGCAAGATACTTTTTGAAGCTCCTATCATCACATGTTATTGTGATTATAATTTTAATGAACTGTTTATTTTCTAATCTGTTCTATGGACTTTGTCTGGCTGAGTCAACTAGCAGATAAGGTTACATGAAGTTTCCACTGTTCTATTTTGGCTAAAATGAATGAAATATTTCATCGTTTTTATCTCATCAGTTCCTATAGGCTTTAAAATCTAGGGAGACTCACAATTGCCTTAAAAAATTAATTCTAAACTCCCTAAACATCTATTTTGGGGCATATGTGTGCGCGCACACACACACACACACCACTTGTTGTTATTCATGCTACACTCTTTCCCAGTCCTTCCCACTCTGGAAATTCCCTTTAATTCCTAATGCATGTCTGTTTATATTCCACTGCAATCAGAAAACCTCCTTATAAACTAAGAGACTTAAACTGCAGGTTGCTGGTTTCTTCTGCCTTTAAGCTATTAAATGAAATATTCTTCCTGTTGGAATATTCTTCTGACGTCCTCTCCTCCTTCAAAACTCAGGTCTTTCCTTTCATTTCATTTTTCCTAATCATTTCAGATTAATCTTTCTAAATTAAAGCCATCCAATTACTATTACCTTTATTTCAGCTATAATTCTTTATTTATATAACTGTTTAAAGTATGCTCTTTGTTGAAGACACTATCTTTCCTTCACTCAACATTCTAGGTGCTGTTGGGATTATACAGAAGTTTGAGAAAATAGTATCCATGCCCTCAAGGAGCTCAGAGAAAAATCACTGTAGATCTGCTTTATCTTAAGCTATATGCTAGGTGATGCCATACTCAGTCTGCTCATTTGATTACTGAATGCATTGGTTTTCAAAGTGCAGATTCTTGGTTCTTTACTTAATAATGCTTTTTTTGACAATACATTTACAAGATTTAAATTTTCATTTATTAAAGGAGATTGTGAATTGTTATTGGGATACGATCTTGGAATATCATCTAGTAACACTGCAAAATAGCCTATATTTGCACGTGTTCTTATTTTTCTTCTTCCAACTGTCCTTAGAATTTTGATATTCATTGACTGTTAAAGCAAATTAATTTGTCATAGAACATAGTAAAAGATCAGATTATAGGTTCCTTATTCTACCTATTAGGAAACATAAAAATCTACTAAATCTACTAAATAAAAATGTTATTAAGCCTCTAGTTTCTTCCATTGGAAGTAAAACAAGAGATTATCATCATCATCAGGAACAACAAAAAGATTATAAAAAAGTCAGTTACAGACAAGGCATTGTCCTAAGTACAGGAGAATACAGAAAGGCCAAAACATGCCAGCCTTCAAGAACCTTAGATTACAAAGCAGAAGAGGCAAAACCTGTAGGTGAAAAAGATAAATTGTAATATAAGGTAGCATGTTAGTGCCAAATGAATATAGATAAAATGCTCCAGGAATTCAGGGAATGAAGATATCATTGTGGGTTCAGGTAATTAAGGAAGACTTGAACTGGACTTTTTATGAAGAGTAGAACATAGACAAGCAGAGAAGAAGGGAAGACAGTCCTCACAGATGGAATATCATGGACCAAGGCATAGAGACAGGAATGTGCAATGGCATCTTCATGAACGAATGAGTGAGATTGTTTGACAAGACCAGAGTTTTATAAGGGAATAGTGAGAAGTAAGGTTAGTTAAATAGGTTGAATCAGATTGTGGAAGGCTTTGAATGACAGACTTAAGCATTTGGACTTTCTTCTTTAAGCAATGGGAATGTTTTAAACAACGTTTCCAGAACTCATAAAATTAATAGCAACCTGCAACATTATTCTTTCTCTTCTTAAAGAATTATAAAAAGGTGGGTGGCCATTGTTGAGTTAACAAGGGCAAAAGGACTAAGGGGTATAATCATCACGTTCCAGCCAAAACAACTTACCTCAGTTTCCACTGTTTGAAAGAAGAGCCATTCACTGATGTTGCTGGCACAGTATTAAGACTATCACATAAAAGGCTCAGATTTTAAAGGTAGATACTTTTATAAAGAAGTGAACATTTCGATAGACTTTGGTTCATACTTTTCACCTTCATCAAACCGTACCACTGCCTTGTGTCCTTCTACTCTTAGTGCTCCTTCATTCCCACTAAATCTATTCTTTGCTCTTATTGTACCTGCACTCACTTCCTTAATATTCTTAATATTCTCTCCAGCTATTTGCTCCACTCTGGCTTTCCCCTTGACTTCAGACACAGCCTTGATCTCATGGTTGGCCATCCCTGCCATTCCAGATTCTCATCTGTGGTAATGCTTGCCATCCAATGTCTCTGCTCCTGCTAAAAGAGCTGCTGAGGGGCACCGCTATAAAAAATTAGGAAAGCAAGCTGACCCACTACAAAATGTCTGGTATTTTAATTCAGGAAGATCTAGATACAAGTACTGCTTGTAACATACTAACTGTGTGATTCTCAATATTCCCCAGCAACTTCTAGTGCAGTGAGTTATAGAGGAGAGAATTTGTGTGGAGGGAATTTCCACACTGGGAGTGCTCCACAAAGATGAGATCATAAACTCTGACTTCCCACCACACACACACACACATCTCAATAGCATTCTTTCTACTACTTGATAATTTTTCCATGATTATCATTGACTTCTATCTCATTCCCCATGGGAATTGTTCCAACTTTTGCTTCTTTTCTCAACCCTAACAGTACCCTGGACCCAAACACTCAGAGTACATGCCCTAGGCTCCTACTTCACTGAAAAGACTGAGGCCATCTAAAGTAAACTTCTTCAACTGCCTTCCTCTATTCCCCAAAATTTCTCAGCATCGGCATATTGACATACCCTTTGTTCTCCTTACCTCCGGATAGAATCCCTATTCTTCACTAAATCTAATCACTCTACCTGTACCCTTGATTCCATTCCTTCCTACCTTCTCCAGGTCCTAGGTACGGCAGTCATTCTCTCTCTGTGTCTCTTTCTCTGTCTATCTGTCCGACTGTCTCTCCCTCCCCTTTTCAGTTTCCCCCTTCATCTTTATTTCTCTTTCATATATTCAGTCTCTACTTATCCACCGGCTTCTTCTTGCTTTATAAATATGTTCATGTCTCCCCAGTCTTAAAAAAAAAAGTCTCTCTTCAATTATACCATCTCCTTCAGTATAAATTTTTTATACCCAATCCTTCTACTTCCTTGAGTTTTTACTGAAATTACTTTCTCAAAAGTCAATGATAACCTCCAAATCCTTAATCTCTTCTGCTTCTGACACTATCAATAACTCCTTTCTTCTGGATACTTTCTCCTATCTTGGCTTCAAAGATATACTTTACTCTCCTGGTCTTCTCTTACCTCTCTCACTACTTACTCTGTTCTTCCCTGGGGGAAGGCTTCTCATCCTCCCTTCAGAGTCTGTTCCTGGCCTTCCCTCTTTATACTCTTCCTTGGAAATGCTATTTACTTCAACAACTACCTCTATCTGGATAACACTTAAAATTTAAATCTCTGGTCCTGACTGTTTTTACTGACTTTGGACCTGCATCTCCAATTGCTTCTGAAAATCCTTTCTTGTCTATCCCACCAAGAGCTCAAATTCAACAGATCTAAAACAAAACTTATGAACTTCACCTCTAAACTTCTACTTCCTCCTAAATCTATTTCTGTCTGTGACAGCATCATTAACCTTTCCTCCCATGTTCACAATCTTGGGATTATTATTGACTTCCTTCTCCTTTGTCTCTTATATCCAACAAATTATCATGTCCTATAAATTCTGCCTCTAAAGTATCTCTCACATTTATCCCATCTTTTCTATTATGCCTTCACTATCCTAGTCCAAATCCAAATTATCAACCATCTGAATCATTTCAAGAGTCTCCTAACAAACAGATGGGCTTTTGTGATTTTAAGGTTTGGAATTAAGGAACCATTAGTAGGGACATTTGCTCCATGGCATTCAGTTCTTTGCCAGATCCAGTTTCATAAATTGATGATACGAGAATAATGTTCAAATAATATTTTTCATTTGTTCATTCATCTGATAAGTATTTATTGAATGCCTATTATGTACATTGCACTATACTAGAATCAAATGAGTTAACATGTGAAGCACTATATAAATGCAAATTATCATTACTGTTACTTGCAGAGATCAAGAGAGGGCTGTAATAAGAAAAAGACAGCCCTCCAGAGCTTATAATATAGTTGGGGAAAGAAGCAGTACATAGATGAAACATTTTAGTAATCATGTAAAACTATTTGTGGCTAAGAACCAAAGGGAATAATTTCTCTGCATTGTGTTAAATACATGGTGTTGGTATTTTCTGGCATGAACAACATTTCTTCATTCAAGTGCTCATAAAAATGCTTTTAGTTTATTAAGAACCATGAAGAGATGTGAACTCAACAAAGAGAGACAGTTATCACTATCGCAATTACCAAGTACCTTAGCACAGTGCCTGGCAGGGAATAAGTACTTAAAAAATGCTTATTGGCTGAGTTGTTTCACTGACTTTTATCAGAATCACTGAGGAATAAGGGGCTCCATCTGAGTGAATTTTCCACATAAATGACATTTATTCTTTAAAAACGATTTTACAGTGACTTTACTAAAATATATTACATACTCCTAGGTCTCTTCGATGGAAAATTTTGAACATAATAGTTTGGGGATAGTACATGTTAGGTGGATTCCAAACTGTGTCAGTAACAGAGTCCAAACACTATTTATTAATGGGTCAGTACCAACTTGGAGCATGTTATTTACTGGACTGGGGCAAGAAATCTGTCCTTGGTTTCATCGTTAGTTGACATTTTAATCAGTTTTTGATAGCATATTTATCTATGCTAACATGCTTATCCAATTTGCAGATGGCACATAGCTGAAAGGGATAGCAAACATTAAGGTGACAGAATAAGGATCCAAAAAATAATCTTGACAGTCTAGAACAATGGGCTGAACCTAATAAGAAATAGTCTGAGAGGGATAAAAGTGACTTCAAAAAAATCAATTGTACAAATATGAGATGGCGAAAATGGGATTAGATGATAGTCTGTGAGGAAAAATGTGGTTCTCTGTATGCTTGGTATGACACTATGACACGGCAGCCAAAAAAGCAAACAAGTTCTTTGATTATTTTCAGAAGTAAAGTGTTCAAAACAAGGGTGGTGATAGCCCTGCTGTATTTTTTCCAGGTCAAAGCTTGTTTGGAGTATCACGTTTGGTTCTAAGTATGACATATTAGAAATTATATTAATAAGCTAGAACATGTCCAGAAAAAGGTACCCATAATGGTCAGGGTACTAGAACCCATGCCATATGGAGATCAGTGAAAGGAACTGGTGATATTTAGTCTGGAGAAGTGAAAACATTATATCTAAATATATTAAAAGTGTTACACAGAAGAGGAATTAAGCTTGTTCTACTTGGCACTAGAAAACGGAACTAGAAGGAGTGGGGTAGAAATTTCACAGGCAGAATTAAGATATTAACATGATAAAAAAAATTTTCAGCAAGAATATCAGTATTTGTCTCAAACCTCACTTGTCCTAATTATTCCTACTACTTGCCCCCCAACTCTCTACTGCCTCTTTTATTCACTTTCTCCACCTTCTGTATACTGGAAGTACTCTTGGGCTCTTAGGCCCTTACCAATATTTCTAAAAGAGTAAGAGTAAATTAGGCAGGCATGTCTTTAGCATCACAATTGCCCGCTCTTTCTGACCATTCTTCCTCAGTGTTTGACATGGTAGCACAAGATGCAGATGGGTAAATGCATTTATACAATAGCAGAAACTTGAAATTGAGGCCTTAGAGATCAAAAAAAACTTATACAAATACATGAAATAAATATGGAGGAAATCTTCTAATTCAGCCTATCACTACCAAATTCCTTCTGCAAAATCTCTGACAGATCATTATATCTTGCCTCTGCTAGAAATATACCAGTGATGGGGAGCACACTGCTTTGCAAAACATCCCATTCCTTTGTTAGACAACTCTAATCATTAGAAAGCTCTTCCACGTATTGAGCCAAATCTGCCTTCCTATGAATTTTAACCACTGGGTCCAAGTCTATCTTCCAGAACAATACACAAAAAGCCTTTTTTCCATATAACCCTTCAAATATTTGATTACTGTTATATCTCCCATAAGGCTTATCTTTTGTTCAGTCATTTTCAATCATGTCCAACTCTTTGTGACTCTATTTGGGGTTTTATTGGCAAAACTACTAGAGTGGTTTGCCATTTACTATTCATTTTACAGATGAGGGAACTGAGGCAAACAGAGTTAAGTGACTTACCTAAAGTCACACAGCTAGTAAGTGTCTGAGGCCAGATTTAAACTAAGGAAGATGAGTCTTCCTGACTGCAGGCCCAGGGCTATATTCACTCTGCCATCTACCTGCCCCATCTTATCTTTACCATGCTAAATATCCCCATTTTCCTTAAGTATTCTTCACATGACATGGTATTCAAGCTACCTATCATCCTATATGCTCTCCTTTAGAGTAACTCCAGTAACGTGGCTTTCAGAACACTGGTCACAATAACCTGACTGTGATCCAAAGCAGTATAGAGTATTGTGGGAATATTCCTTCTGAATGCTTACTTTGAAGGTTCTGTGATTTCATCACTGTGAACACTTCCATTTCTATGCTTTTTCTCCATGTCTCATTCATGTCTATACTTTCCCATAAAGCTTTCTTTTGTGTAAGTCTCTGGAGACTCTTCTTTATTATTTTTGTATCTCACGCATACCAATGTACCAACACAAATTTTCATGAATACTTTCTCTTTCTTTGGCTTCCACAACATTGTGCTCTCCTGGTTTTTCTCCAGTTCTCACGGGTTCTTCTCCATCTTTTTGGCTGGTCCTCTTCATCCTGCCTGCAAAGTATGGACATTACTCAAAGCTCTGTCTTTGATTTTGTTTTCTTCCTTCCTCTTTTCTTTTCTCTCTGCATTCTTTCCCTTGATAATTTTGTCCCCTCCCATGGTTTCAGTTATCAGCTCTCTGCAGATGAAGCCCTGTTCTCTCTGAGGTAGGTAAGTGGTACAGTGCAGAGTGTGCTGGGCCTGAAATCAGGAAGGCCTGAGTTCAAATGTGGCCTCAGACACTTAATAGCTGTGTGACTCTAGGCAAGTCATTTAACCTCTATTTGCCTCCTCAACTGTGAAGAGGGGATAATACTGACACCTACCTCACTGGGTTGTTTTGAGGATCTAATGAGATATTTGTAAAAAGTACTTATACAGTAGGCATTATATAAATGCTTACTCCCTTCCTTTGCCTTTCCCTTCTCTATCTCTAGCCTTCTTTGATATCTCTCAAAAGAAATTCTTCCTCCCTCTTTGAATCTTTTAGGACATTCTGTTTGATTTTTCCTATGAATTTAAAAATTTACCAACTTCTTTCAGTTATTTGTTTTTATGCCTCCTTCCCCTCACCAATTCCCACTAGATTGTAAGCTCCTTAAGGGCATAAGCTTTGCCATTTCCATTACAGCAACAAGGGAAAATTGGTATGTCCTAAAACTAATCTCTGAAAGAGAACAACATTCAGATTTATAGTACATTTTCCCTCTCCTGTCAATAGTATTATGTCACAAATTCTAGCATAGTTGTTTTCATCTTGAGGATCCAAGCATTTGATAAGACTAAGGTTTTTCAAGTATGTTTGTTTTCCCACTTCACATATAGCATGTTGGTGGACTCCCAACTAGGATATATGCCAAGGCTGAGAGGAGCTTCAAAGGCCCTAAGACATCAAAATACAGAAAAGGAGCAAAATAACTAGGCTGACATCCAGGAGGGATTCTGAGCCCAAGTTAATGAACAATTATAGCAAAGCACACCCACCATATAAGCAGCTTAGTACAAATGGCCAGCAACAAGGGTGGCATTTCTGTGGACCATAAGACACATAGTAATTGTAAGCCGCTTTTTCAAAAGTAATTTTAACTGTCTTTATTTACTTTTTCCAATTAATATATATGTATATATATATATACATATATGTGTACAATCTCAGCTGTTTAGTAACCTGAAATAACTAGGTTTTTTTAAAGAATTAAATTTCTTAAAAGTTTCTTGTCTTTTTAAAGAAGACAGTAGTCTTTTTTTAAACTTAAAAGTTGGTTATTTCAGTACTTCAAAGATCCATGATTTAATCAACCTAAGTCTTCCCTCCACCAACACAGCTCACAACTCCTAGGCTTTAGCAGACAGTCTTTGTGAGTTGCTGTGGCCAAAAGGAATTATCACCCTGTGGCCATTTGGGTAGTGAGAGTCTCCCAGTTTAGCTAGGCTGGGTCTCAGTCAGACACATAACCCATTCCAGGCCCACACTTGAAATCTTTCCAGGTTGGTAGAGACTGCCAGACTTGTCTTTCCTGGTATAGTCTTTAAGAATCCAAGACATGGGCCATCTATGCCTTGATGAATTACTGAAGTAGGACTTTAGGTGCCATTGTGCATTTAAAAATATACCAATTACCAAACAGCTTTAACTGGTCATAAAAGTTACATGATAAGTGCATTGTAATTGAAATACAGTTCTGACCATTGAACAAATGATAAAAATACATCATACTTAAAAATATTTTTAAATGGCCTGTGTTTGCTAAGATCCTATAATGCTTTCTTTGGATATCACATGTTCTTAAAATTGGCTTATTTAATTTTCTCCCTTAATCAACCACGACTGTGTTTTAGTCCTTCTTTTAGTTTTAAATGTTTTTATTTATAAATCAGGGCTAGTACTCAAAATACTACCCAAAGTAAAAACAAATGGGACATTTTAAAAGACATAACTACAACCAAACAGGGCTGCATTATTTAAAAAGAAGCCCAGCTGTTTCTTAAAAGTCCAACATTATTCTCTTTGTTTTCATTCCTGCTGTTAATGATGAAGAGGAAATACTTAAATAGACTATTACTTTAAAGCAAAAAGAGGGATGAAAAGTTGTGGGAAATGGAGTGGCCTGGGTTGTTATGGATTTCTGTTTTGAATGTTTATAAAGGTTCTGGAGAAATTGGTATATATACTCCAATTGGTGGTGGATTTCTACTTCAATTGCATGGGTCAGAACTTGTGGGTGTTGAATGGCTGGTAGTAGGGGGTGGAGTATTTCCTCTGATCCTTTTTCCTCATCTGTTTCTTAACCTCCTTCCTGTGCTAATGCCTTCAACAGCATTTCTTTGCTATCAGGCACTGGCAGTGCATGGGGCCAATGTCTTAGATGACTGTACCTGGAAATTATTTCGTGTTTTATTATTCAGGGAGATCATTAAGTTGCATGTCTATTTCTAGACATTGGTTCTTGATTGTTTTCAGGGAAATGAAAAACTCAGGCTTTTTTTAAAAAGATGTTTTTGTAGTCGTATTGCTGGCACAACATTCAGAACATTTACTCTAATTTTATATCCCTTCTGTTTTGTATTTTATGGACCATGCTAACTATAGCCTACTTAAAGATTTTAGTTAAATTGTACATTTTATACATTTATACATTTAAGTTCCTTTGTATTTAGAGTTATTGACTTACTGAAAAGTATTTAATGTGATTCTTTACTGAAAAATATTTAGGCAGTTTTTAGATTTTCTATAACAAACTACCATGTAGAATATAGATGTTTTTATTATAACTTAATTTGAAAGTAAATTGCAGTTGTGGTAGTCATATGCCGCAGATTTGCCAACACTATCTACACTTCAAGGGGGGAAAAGTGTACCTTTAAGAAGAAAACATTTGTCAGATCGTGTGTCCTCATTTTTGCTTCAAAAAATATGATCACCATAGCCATGTTGACATTTCATTTTTGTTGTTATGGACATAGGCGATACTGTGTGAGCAGAGTTTATGACCCACTACATTGCAGTTCCTATAAAATGGAAACTCTGTCCTATTTATCTTTGTATCTCATCAGGGACTAGCACAGTATCTTACACATTTAGATTGCTCAATCAACGTTTGTTGAATTGAATTAAATTGAATTGGACTATGATGCTTTCCCTTTTCTTTGGACATTTCAGCTTCCTCAAATCCAGAAGTTATCAAGATCAACTCAATTCTGGATATAGCACCAAAAGTTGAAGAATATTACATTAAAGGCTACATTGTAGGAGCCGTTCACCCTGTTATATTATCTGTTGGACGAAGAAGACACTTGCCAGCAAGCCATTTGTATAGAGTTGTACTGTCCCGTTTAAAATTAAGGTATGTTATTGCCAGGAAGATGGATTACTTCAGGATGTCATTACTTATTTTGAGTTGAATAAGTGAATGTTTACAAATCCATTTCACAATACAAAGATTGTTTTATAGATCATGTCTTCTCTTGACCCAGTGATGATTTATTTCATGGATGCTCAGTTTTCTACCATCGAATGTGATTAATCTAGCTCATACCCAACCCTTGGTCATCCATTATTCCCACCCTGCTGACACCCACCATCCTGCATCTCCACTCCTATTCTAGATCAGGCAAGTGCTCCTAGAGGGGATTAAGAAACTATGAGTAAGTTTGCAAATTCGTGCTGTCTGACCTCAATAGAATCTTCATGACTCTATAACAATTCTTGTATTCATTTTTTATTTTTTTTAATTCCTGCCATATAATCCATAGAAACTATTCCTCTTTCCTCAAGTCTGCAACTAGATTCTCTTTCTCCTCATTCTTAGTAGATGACCTACCCTGCTTCTCTAAGATCAAGGCTGTCTGAAGTGAGTTTCCTCAAATCACCTCCTGACTTGCTGAGTAACGAGGAGGAGGAATGAATGTTCCCACCACTGGTCAGTAGAGGGAATTAAACTGTGTAATGAAGTTACTTTAGTAATAACATACTTGGTTGAGAAGCCAAATCTTTAGAATGTAATCATCACCTCTTGGTTCCCTTCTTATATGTCCTGACCCTCCTCCTAATTTCCATTTTTAATGGCACTACTCTTCTCCCAAGAACTTCAAAATGAGACCTCAAAGTTTTATTGGACTCTTCTCTTTCTCTCATTCCCCTCTTACATCCAACTTGTTGCCATGTAGTATTGTACTTCCACAATATCTTTTATCTGTTCCCTACTATACACCCTAAATTCTAGTCTTTATCACCTCTTACCTTGACATTGTAATAACTTGCTAAGTGGTCTCTTGGTCACCAGTATCTCTAACCTTATTCACACAGCTACCCAACTAGTCTTCCAAATGCACAACTCTGAGCACTTCCCTTATTAAAATAGCCTTCAGTGGCTCCTACTTGTCTATATAATAAATTACAAACTCCTTAACCTGTATCCAACACCCCTTCCTACTTTAACCTACTTTTCCAACATTAGTTAATACTGATCTATCTCACATACTCTACATTATAAAGTAGACAATTCCCTCTTCTCTTCTCTTATTATGCTGTCTTTCATTTCTGAACCTTGGTTATCATCCCTCAAGCCTTCAATAAGTTTCCCTGCCATTCTCATCTGTCAAAATCCCTCCTTTCCTTCAAATGTCAACTCAGGTGCCATCTTTTCCAAAAAACCTTCCTTGATCCCAAACCTTGCTGGATCCTCCTTTGTCAAATTTCTCACAGAACTTTACTTAACAATTATCACACTCTAATTGATATTATAATTATTTACATATGTGTCTTATCGACCCTGCTAAATGTTTTTCCTTGAGAACTGGGAATGTGGCTTATGTTTATCTGTGTAACTCCAATGCTCATCATGCTGTCTTACTCTTTGCAAGAGTCTAATAAATATGTTTAATTGAATTTATTTAAATGGTAGCAACTGAAACTAGCATTAAATTGTAAAATGTGGTCATTAAACTAATGAGAAATTTCAAATGTTTTCAAGTGTAGATTAACCTCCTGAACTTTGTTGGCTTGTTTTCCCCACTATGGGATTCAAAAAAATTAGCCATCATGTTTTCGAAATGACTTATTTTCACAATAGCTTATTTTTTTCTAGTACATAGTTAATAGTCTCCATAGTAAAATAATAAAAAGAAAACATTTCATTTCCATCATAATAATAACCCCCAAACCTAGGTAAATATCTGAATTTAACAGTTTTTTAAACACAATTCCCCAGATTTCACCTAGAAATCCGTGGCAAACCCTTCAGGTTTTGCTTAGAGCAAGGGTCAGCAACCTCTTTGGCCCAGAATGGCCCTAATGGCCCTGGGCAACATCCTTATGCAGCCAAGAAATAGGAAAGAAGGCAGAAGTAAAAGAGAGAAAACAAAAAAGAAAACAGGGAGAAGAAAAAAAGCAGAAAACCTGGCAATATTTTTGATAAAGACTTTTATAAACTAACTCGAAGCGTCCTTTTAAGGAGGACTACCTTTCACTAAATGATTTCTTACTTAGCTACAATTATGCTTCAGCTTCCAATAGAATACTGGCTCCTAACATATCCGTAGTAACTCAAGCATTACTAAACAAATATGACACAGTAGCAATGTTTGTGTCCTAATTACAAATCTGATCAGCCATGTATAAATAATTTTTCCATTCTGATATCAAATAAATTATTTCCACATAAAATCTTCCTCTGTCTAAGTAGCATTTATGCTCTTGACACATTTTGTTATACAAAGATTATACATCAGTCTTAAAATTTATGTCAGAAGTTATTTGATTTTCTTTACATATATGTTTCTTTAGGTGTGAAATCAGCTTGTGTTAGAAATTGGAAAGTTTTAAGCATTACTATAATGCAATTTCAAGATATTTCCAATAAAGCCATCAAATCTTATGAAATTATGAAAATTATGAAAAATTACGAAATTATGAAAATTATGAAATTATGAAAAATTATGAAAAACTATTGTCAGGGTTTTATCTGTAGATTGGCCTAAAGATACTACCTAGGAATGTAAGCATTAATCTACAAATATAAGTATTTTGATGGGTAAATGTTAGATGAAAGTCAGTAATAGATGTCTGACCCAAGATCTTCTCTCTATCACAGCCAGACACAGACAACACCCAAAGGACAAGGCCGACCCAGGCTCGTAATCGAGGAATGTCCCTTGACATATGAAACTCTAACAAATGAAGGAGCGAAAGAGTTGATAGAAAAGGTACTGCTATTTGTCTTGGCCATTTCTATTCTATTGTGATTTTTTTTTCTATTTCTAGTGTGATTTTTTTTAACTTTAAAAAAAGATTGACCTCCATTACAGCAAAACCTCTGAATAACAACGACAACAAAAAAAGATTTCCAAACCCTAGCTTTTCATTCTCTCATTTTAAATATTCTTCAAAACAACAGAATTTTAATAAAAATTTTAAAAACGTGAACTGTCCTTGGAGTTTAACATAATGAGATTTAGCCTGTTATGGACGTCTGTATCACACATTAAATCCTACTCCATTGCCTCATGCCTTGAGTTTTCCTGAGTCCTAGAATACCATGAAAGTAGACATAGAGAGGAGGATAGTAAAAATTTATTGGAAAACTTGATTCAGGAGTAAAAAAAAATTAGAGAGACTAAGGATTATAAACTAATCCCAAATCTTATGCTTCTATATAATGGTTATTTTCTTCAGAAAGAGATTTGGTGAGCACTCACCATGAACTCAACACTGAATAGTAGGACCAAAAATAAAATCAATAGCGTTTTAACAGATAGGAAATGACTAGTCCACTTTATGGAAGACATTTCCAAACTAGCTTTCTGTGTTCAGTAAGTACACTGCCTTGTTAGAACAAAGATCAAAATCAATACCAAAATTAGATCAAGATTAGACAAACGTATAAAAGTGAGAAGAGGATATGACACACAACTGAGACCACTCCCACTTGACTATTTAAACAGGGTGTTCATACAACAAACATTGACAGAAACTATCACTAATTCCTAAGCAAGTTTAACTGATGTAAATCAGATGGCATAACAGGGAGAACAGAAGATCCTGGAAATCCCTTAAGTTGGCAAATACTTCATCTCTTTGCCATGCATAGAAATTTGACAGAAAAGGGGAACATCAGATTATTTTAAACATAAAATAATTTGTAAAATTAATGGAGAAAGAAGACTAAGATGAGTAATACTTCATAAAATAATGAAAAGCAATGGAGAAAAAAATATTTTACAGAGAATTTGTTGAGATCCATGTAGGCCAGATCATACTAAGAGCATTTAAGATGAAAATGGAAGGAGAAAATAATGAACAAAGGAGAGAGGAGAGGAGAAACAGAAGAAAGATGGTGAGGAATTGTAACGATTTCTGTAACAACCTTTTTCCCATCGGTGACAATGGAGCTACCTCATTTAGATTCTAACATCACAATCCCAAACATGTTAAATAAAGAAGTAGAAAGAGCAGTAAAGAGAACAAAGATGGGAAGAGCAGCTAAACTAGACAAAAGTACACACAAAGGATGTTCTGGTAAAGATAAAACAACATTGAAGGTTCTGAGGAATGAATCCTCAAGATATTGAAAAGTGCCAAATGATCAGGGGGAAAAAATCACAGACGTTATTATTGCCCCAAAAAGGATAGTCGAAAAACTGTAAAAACTACTGACCTACTTTACCATCTCTACGCAATATTTATAGGAAATATCTGCATACTTGCCAGGAGCATTCTGATAAAAATACAAGAAGGGAACAATCGCTTTTGCATGCAATATTCTGCAGCAGTCTATATCTTTACAATCCCCTAATTGTCTAAAAATTATAAAGAATATAAGAACCTACTGCATTTATTGCCAACTATTAAAAACCAGTTGATTTGATGAAGCAAACTGTCATCTTAAACAGCAAATGTCCCCATTTATATATCAAAATCATACAATGTTTCTTGAATAACATAACAACAGAGAGAACTTTGTTCAACAACTCTATGAAAATTAATATCAGTCAAGATATAACAGAGGTATATATGCTTGCCAAAGGTATTTGCTGCTCTTATGGATTATGTCCAGTGCAGAGCCCACATGGAAGAAAGATTCCCCATAGATGGCAAGGTCTTGCAGATGCTCCTCTTTGTAGATGGCACTGTGTTGATTGCAGCAAGCTGCAAAATATTGCAGAACTATATATGTATACATGTGTATATGTACATGTATGTGTACATGTCTGTATGTGGGTTCTGTAGTATATATGTGTCTATGTCTATACCTATTTCCACATACAATATAATATAAAAAGACAGACATATAGACACATGTTGGACAGACACTGTGGGTAGATAATGAGTTGGGTCTAGAGAGAGATGGATTGGCTTTGGGAAACTGTGCAATTCTTTTCATGGGCATGGCCTAATGTGTTCTAGTACTGCTTTTTTTTTTACTCTGGTTAATTTTATTTAATTTATTTAATATTTTTAGTTTTCAGCATTGATTTTTCACAAGAGTTTGAATTACAGATTTTCTTTCCATTTCTACCCTCCTCCCCACTCCAAGATGGCATATATTCTGGCTGCCCAGTTCCCCAGTCAGCCCTCCCTTCTATTACCCTACTCACTCCCATCCCCTTTTCCCCTACTTTCTTGTAGGGCAAGATAAATTTCCATGCCCCGTTGCCTGTATATCTTATTTCCTAGTTACATGCAAAAACTTTTTTTGAACATCTGCTTTTAAAACTTTGAGTTCCAAATTCTCTCTCCTCTTCCCTTCCCACTTACCCTCCCTAAGAAGGCAAGAAATTCAACATAGACCACATGTGTATCATTATGTAAAACCCTTCTACAATACTCATGTTGTGAAAGACTGACTATATTTTGCTCCCTTCTATCCTGTCCCCCTTTATTCAGTTTTCTTCCCTGACCCTGTCCCTTTTCAACAGTGTTTGTTTTTGATTACCTCCTCCTCCTATCTGCCCTGCCTTCTATTGTGCCCCCTTTTTTATTTCCTTCCTCCTTCTTTCCTGTGGGGTAAGATACCTAATTGAGTGTGTATGTTATTCCCTCCTCAGGTCAAATCTGATGAGAGCAAGATTCACTCATTCCCCCTCACCTGCCCCCTCTTCCCTTCCTACAGAACTGCTTTTTCTTGCCACTTTTATGCAAGATAAATTACCCCAATCTATCTCTCCCTTTCTCCCTCTCTCAATATATTCCTCTCTCATCCCTTAATTTGATTTTATTTTTTTAGATATCATCCCTTCGTATTCAACTCACCCTGCGCCCTTTGTCTATATATACATATATACATAAGTGTGTGTATATATATATACGTATATATGTATATATATATATATTTATATATGTATGTATGTATATTCCCTTCAGCTACCCTAATACTGAGGTCTCATGAATTATACACATCATCTTTCCATGTAGGAATGTAAACAAAACAGTTCCACTTTAGTAAGTCCCTTATGATTTCTCTTTCTTGTTTACCTTTTCAGGCTTCTCTTGATTCTTGTATT
>CM053622.1:606227287-606287973 GCA_028646595.1 Phalanger gymnotis
CCTACAAGAAAGGAGGGGAAAAGGGGATGGGAGGGTAGTGGGGTGACAGAAGGGAGGGCAGACTGGGGAACAGGGCAACCAGAATATATGCCATCTTGGAGTGGGGAGGAGGGTAGAAATGGGGAGAAAAATTGTAATTCAAACTCCTGTGAAAATCAATGGAAACTAAATATATTAAATAAAATTTATTTAAAAAATTTAAAAAATGCTTAAGAAATACTTTGGTTATAAGATTTAATAACAGAAAGCTATTTGGTAGAGATACTCAATAACTATTAAATATCAGTGGAGTCTTATCTATTCCATGAAAAACTCTGATTTTATTAACAAAATGTTCATAAGCAAAACTAAAACTGAGATTTATGTGTATACTCATCCTTCATTATTCATCTCATTTAAAAATGCAGATAAATGAAGCCGCTAAAAGAGGAATGAAATTTGTTGGATTTGTAACACAGCATTGTACTCAGTCTAAAGTTTGCAATGGCACCAGCACTGATGGAGATGTAGAATCCGAGTCAACCCTATACAGAATTCAAGGACACCAGAGACACAATTCAGATGAAAACTGTAAAACTTGGAATGAAGGAACTTTGAGTGGGCAGTCTTCTGAAAGTGGAATTGAAGAAGAAATTCATCATGAAGGTGGACCATGGCAAATGGGAAGAGAAGGAAGTCCTATTACCTCTAAATCAAGAAAGGGAGAAGGTAAAAAAAAATGAGAAAAGGAGAGCTAGGATACATTCCTAAGTTAAATTTAGAAAAATGTGACTTTTTGAAAGGGGGAGGAGGCAAATGGGTAAGAGAATGAATTTTCAAAGATTTTTTAAAAGAATTGACATTTATGTAGTACTTCACATACATAATTTCATTTGGTCCTCACCCTACTCCTGGGAGATAAGTACTACTAATATGATAGTCCCCATTTTACAGATGGAAAAAATGAGGCTGAGTGAATAAATGACTTATCTATGGTGACCTAGCTAGTAAATGTAAGAGGTAAGACCCAACCCCAGGTCTCTACTGACTTTAGCACTGTCTTTCCAAAAGCACTAAGCAGTTTTAAAATACTCAGAACTGAAAAGAACCTTAAAAATCACTTAGTCCAACCTCCTCATTTTTACATACAATGTGAAAAAACTAAGGCTTGAGAAGTGTTTTGTCAGAGATTGTAGGGAAAGGGGCCTCTTGACTTCCACCAGGCCACAATATAAACCTTTGAGCTTTTTAAAGTCATTACAATCAAAACTAAATCTCTTTATTATGTTATTTTCAAATAAGCACCATTTATAAATATATGTAATGGACAGCTGTGATCCATATAAAACAACTGTTCTTCAAAATTTCACTGACTAACTGAACTGTAACTTATATATCATCTACAAGAAAAAGCCTAATGAAATTACACTGTTTTAAAAGAAATTTAGGTTTCTCACTAATGTTCAATCATGTGAAGTCAGTTCTTTAAAAAACCTGTGTGGCTTCACAAAGATCTTTTTTAACACTAAAAGACCCAAAATTGAAGAATACCTCAAAGCATCAAGCTACATCAGTTGGGACAGTACATTTTTTTTAATCCACAAGGCAAAGAAAATAGAAATAATAGGATGAAAATTGTTATTTTAAAAGCAAAATTATAATATCCACTTATAACTATTTTCATTTAAAGTACATTTGCACAAGTAGTAGAATTTATAGTCAAAATACAAAAATTATGAAATAGTTTTAAAAATTCATGCATCAATTAATGCAGTTGATGCACCTGATCTTTTTAACCATTCCTGCAGCAAAAGGGAGAATACCTGCAAAGTAGGCAGGAATTCTACCTTCCCTTTCCGGGAAAGATTTGCCTCCTCTATGCGCTTGACTTGTGCATGTGTGCCAAATGAAAATGAGCAGGAAAATGCATTGGAGAAATGGGGAAAAGGAAGAAGGGAGTCAAGAAGAGTAGAGTCCAAAGAAGGAACAAATCAAGAAAATTACCACCCAGAGGTACAATCTTCTTAAGGTCATTTGGGGAAAGATTAGAATCGTACCAAATTTGCAAAATTTTTCCATGCTGAAACTAAAGCAATTTCAGCACTGCAGTGAAATTTTAGAATATCCACAACTGTATATTTCAGCCTTAGATTACTAAGTAGTTCTTTGGTGATATGATAGGAATCTATACAGAGTAGAAAAATTGGAAGGGGAGAGTAACTAACATTTATTAAGCACCTACCATATGTCAGGTAATGTGGTAAACACTTAAGAAATATAGAATAGAGCCCATGATGAAAGCCTATAAACCATTTTGCATGTGAAACAGGAACACTATCTTTCGACATCTAATGGATCTCTGACCTCATCCATGTGGGTGTTTCCTTATAACAGTGTAGATCACAACATATCCACACATACCTTCTCAATCCTGTGCAATTCTTGTCCAGGTCATCTTGTAAATCCTCCACATGTTGGAATTCACTCAACATGCTGGAATCCTTCACCTGGATCTCTTGACATTGTTTGGATGTCTGTGGAATACATGGGCTCTACTTGTCCTTCGTGTTTGCTACATGACTAGTCTGCCTTCTTTTCCAGTTATATATGTTTCTGATCACATCCATTAAGCTATTTCTTTTGTACAGTTTTTCTTTGTAAATACATTATAGACTCCATGCGCAACATGTGCATGTCTGTTTCCTTCCATGACCCTCAGTTTTAATTCTTTGGAGACTATGGTATTTATAACTAAATGCCATACCAGAAGAATGCTCATGTTTAAAATATGGGATTTGGTTACAAAGAGAAGCTTAGGGACATGAAAAACACTGCACAATTTCTCATAACAATCTAGACCATTGTCCTTTTCAGGTCTAGGCACAAATCATTGTCTGTCTGCAGCTTCTGTCCAAGATTTGGCTGCTCATGGACCAGCTCTATCAGTTGTCTGTCCACTTACATATTATAGGCATTCTTCATTCATTCATTTGATTTTTTCTGTGTGCATAGGCAGGCAGAAATTTTGTGAATGATAATGGATTTAATTTTGGAGATCCTGAGCTTGCTGCAGTCAGCACAATGCCATCTATAAACAGAACTAGCTAAAGGATATCACTATTTGTAGAAACTTACTAGAGTTAAAAAACTGATAAAGAAAAGATAGTCCCCAACTTAACACAGGATTCAGAGAGTTCCTTTTTTGTGAATACATGACTTAGGAAATAACCCATGTATATGCACTGCTCCTTCTACCACACCTCCCTGCCACTAATGACAACTCTTGCCTCGTCCATCATCTACTATTGCTGTTCCCTTTGCTTTGAAATTCCTTTCCAATACTTCTGTGAAAGTTAGAAGAGCAAGTACATAACCCTGCTCCCCACCTCTTTTTTGCGGAAACCTTCTTCCTCCAATTCCATTAATATTGTCCAATTGCCAGAGTCTCCACTTCCTTACCACACTTCTATCCCTCTCAGGGGCATAGGGAGGCTAAGGATTTGGGAATTAAGGCTAGCGATCAAATCCTAACTTTGCTACTTATGATATAAGGGACCTGAGATAAATCTCTTCACCTCTCTGGGCTTCAATTTCTCCATCTGTAACATGAGGGATCTAGTCTAGATGACTCGTAAGGTGCCTTCCTACTCTAAATTCATGGTCCTATAATTCTGGAATTAAGCTCTTTAGGACTACTTTTAATACTCTTTTGGTTATATTATAAGCTCAGTACTATAGACTTTTGGACTAGCTTAGGAACCTAAGTTTTATAGCATTGTTCCTGTGGAAATATATGCTCCAAATTCCAAACTGATTCAGAAATGTCCTTTGAACCTATTTCTGATTTGGAGGGTGCCTATAATAGGAATGGACAGCAAGCATCTTATATACCTTTGCACACGGACTCCAAGCCAACTCTTTTTGCAATGCAGTCTCCAAGAGTAGAATAAGTGGTTACGGTGAAACTATTTTTCAGAGAGTGCTCTGCAATATGACTATTTTAACAAACTGTGCATGGCACTCAGTATAAGACAATTGTTAGCATTTAGTCACTTCTTCATTGGCCACCATCCACCAGTTCTAAGACTTAGCCTGCAAATGTGCATCAAGGGAGTAAGTCTATGAAAAAGTCATTTCTGTTTTAAGATTTTACTTACAAGCAATATGTGAAAATTTTAGACAAAAATTCTCCCACTTGATAGATAACTTTCACCAAGGTTTACTGGCATTCTGTTATCATTAAGTTAAACATGAAAATGGCACTAAATACTATATGAAAAAATACAGTGTACAGTCATGGCTTCAGATCCATCTAAAAGGATTTAAATATGTAACATGTACTCTGGAGCCCTCTTCCGAGTCAGGTTGCTACATCAGGGTTCAACTGTACCCTGAGGGGTTGAAGGGCAATCTCCTCTCAATTACTATTGACTCAACCCTCCACCATCTGTGTCATTCCCATTTTAGGCCAATGAATAGCACCCCAGTTTCATTTAGCCATGTAACTTCACCTGGCTTTTAAAAAGAGAAATTCAAAGATATAGCAAGAACAAACATTTCCCTGAACTACTCAGAGCAAAATCCCGTCCCCCACTACACACACACACACACACACACACACACACACACACACACACACACACACACCATCATACCATCACAGTGAGTGGGAGCAGGGAGAATTAGGCTAAAAATCTAATACAGTTTCTTGATTCCATCAAGTTTACACCAAAAGTCACATCATAACAGATCATTTCTTCCACTGGGTTAAGTTCCCTGTCTCTCCCAAACATCTCTCCTCATTCCTCTGATACTGAACTGACTACAACACCCAGCCTGGATTATAACTCTCATATTCCTGTAATTCACTGTCCTGGCTCAGATCAGAGATTCTGTTCTCTGCACCTATATGGCCGTAAGGGATTGAGAGGGGAAAGACCCCAGAGCTCTTTTTCTTACAGCATGGTCTTGCCACTGGACTCTAAAACTGAAGGACTTACCTTGTTCCCCTTAGTGCAAAGGCACCAACAGAGAGGCGAAAAGTTGTGGAAACTGCAAGGCTTTTTGAATTCCTCCAAAGCCACTCAAAAAACTTCTGTTTCACCATGTGGGGTAGCCAAATTGAACCAGTTACTAAACATCCACGTATGTGTCTCCAAGGCACTACCTTTACATGTCATCATGATTCTCCTTGAAGCAATATCCCTAGTATCCTCTATATCAGGCCTGCACAACTGGTGGCCCACCAAAGGATTTTGGGTGGCCTGCAAAAAATGTAAAGGATAACTACATTTTTCACGGGCCACCCAAAATCCTTTGGCAGGCCACTGGTTGTCCATGCTGCTCAAAATGTTCCCTAATGTCTTCTCCATGGAAACACAATATGAACAAGCTGATAGGATCCAAACACATGCCATACCTGCATTACAGGTGATTTTGTGCTTTGCTTCCAGTGATCAAGAATAGCCAGTCTTCCCCAAAATGGATAATACTGAATATACACATGTTATCAATTGTTTAGGGGCCTGGTTCCTCTTTTAGCATGAAAGAAAATACCCTTATAAAAAAGCAAAGGCTATAGTAAATTGAATTGTTTCCAGCTGATATCATGGAATCCTAATATAATGCTAGTACTAATAGTTGAAGGCAACACCTGTATCATAAAATTTCTGAGTCACAGTGAGAAATATATGCTATATGTCATTATTTATAAAGGAGGCATGATCTAACCTTCAGTATCCTTAAATCTACAATATAGCTAAGTCCTTCTACTGACTAAAAATCCATAGAGTTCTCTCCCAAACTTTGTTCTCCATCACCTACAGACCTACTCATTTTTCAGTCACCATCCACACCACTTTCCCAGCTTTGCTTACCTCATGCAGCATCTCTCTCTCCCAACTTTCTTTTTCTCTATTCTGGTTCATGTAACCAAATAGAGTTACCCAGGTTAAAGGGTTAAAGGAAATGTACAGAGAGAGAGAATGTCATCCCTCCTTCCCCTTCATCTAATCCTATGTTGGTTCTCAGCCTCACCATCAATACCCATTTCTGACTACTATAAAATCAATTATTTTCTATTGTAAGTCCAAGATGTTGCTGATTTAACTGAAAACTTTCAGAAGCCATTTATCAAAGTTGTTGTTGTTCAGTCATGTCTAATTCTTCGTGACCCCAAGGGCCAACTGTCCACAGGCCTTGCTTGGCAAAGATACTAGAGTGGTTTGCCATTTCCTTTCCCAGTTTTATGCAGGCAGGGCCTAAGTGATTTGCCCAGGGTCACACAGCTAGTAAATGTCTCAGGTCAAATTTGAATTCTGGTCTTTCTGACTCCAGGTCCAGAGTTCTATCCACTGTGCCATCTAGCTGCCTTTCATCAAAGTAATTTGCTTTCATTTAAATTACTTTTGAAAGATTTCCCTAAAAGATGAAGTCATTTACTTTTCTTTTTTTCTCTCCTGAATATTCATCCTCAGATAATAAATTATATACAATCTTCAATGTTTTTGATGATGAGTCAACATACTGGACCTATCAGGAAGGCATTCTATCAATGAAAGTCACGAGAAAAGGATCTGTAATTAGTACATTAGATGCTGACTGGCTAGAGCTGACTACATTTTATTATAAACAAGGATTGTCCTTAATTGATTCTTTTGTATCCTGGGAAACTTCTAACGGTAAGTCTTATTTCAGAAAGGCATCTTATAATAGAGAATTTTTTGCAACTGTGTTAAAGGGCAGGAACTGTTAGGGATTTCGGGTTTTGTTTTTTTTGGTCTTTGTAGTCCCATCACTTAACACAGTGCCTTCTACATAGTAAGTACTTAATAAATACTAAATGAATGGAGCGCCATGACCAATATGAGGAGATGTAGTTTCTAAGGGAATTAGATGGCCAATAGCACAGAGGTATGCAGATTTAATTCAGCAATTCCTTCAACTGCCGTTAGACAGCTGCTCTATAGGACACCTGCTATCCAGGGGAGCATTTCCAATAAATACTTGCCATTTGATCATTCTTTTTTAAAATAAACAGACCATTATGACCAACACAGGTAAAGTTTACAATAGCCCCACAAAAGAGTCGTCACAACAGTTCAGTTAAGAATTCATAAAGTGTAATGGCTGAACCTAGGAAAATGAAAGCTATTGATCTAAAAGATAATTAGGCTAAATAAAACTCTATCATGGTTCTAAGAGCTTTGGATTAAATGTTTTTAATTGAGAGGCTTAGTTTGCTCCCTCCTTTGAAAAGTTTTCCTTTCCCCCTTTTCTTTACATTTTTAGGGGAGCTATATATTTCTTGGGTTAAGATATGCGTAATTGTCTTTAGAATCTTTATGAAATAAAACTCATTTTCCCCTCTAGTTGCCTCTATTTATACTTCCAATCTAGGGAATTATTCTAGGCCAGATTGTCTTTATGAATGTGAGTTATCGTGCATGTATCACCATATGTAGCAATTAATGTTCAAGTGTGTAATATTATCCAGAGTTTGGAGATAAGTTATGTCATATTATAGTTCATGTTTGACGTTTTCTGTAAATTGGATTTTATGAGTAAGTATTGGTGAAGAAAATGGAGCTCGAGGTATGACCTTTTAAGGTGCTTTCCTTCCTTTTTCCTAATCTCTCACTGTCCAAAAAAACCCTAAATAATTATTTAGAGAAAATGTAAAAAAAGCAAAAATTGGTCAGATGGGTGATAAGAGACAGAGATAGTGAGAAGATTAGAAATGTGGATAGAGATGTATAGTAGTAGCAAATGTCCCGGACTTAGAGTTAGCACATATGGTTTTGATCACCACTCAGACATTTATTAGTTGTGTGACCTTAGAAGAATCACTTATCCTCTCCGAGTTTCAATTTCTTCCTCATTAATTGAGGATAATAATAATTGTGCTACATTCCACAGGATATTGTTAGGAAGGCTTCCAATTATAAGTTGTTGTTATTCTAATTGCAAATAAAACCAGAATAAGAGCATTATCTCAGTGGTAATAAAGGAACGAATGAAAAAGTAAATCGAATAAGAATTCATTTTGCATTGCAAAATTAGAGTTGAAGATTTATTTAAATAGAAATATTTTACATTAGTGCTACTTTTAAAATATTTTGGAAGAGTAAGTAATTAAAACTGACAAAAGTTCACGTCAGCAAGTCACATTGTTCAGTAACTAAGATGCATGTAGGACTCTGAAATACATAAATAGTATACGCCAAACAGGAGATTACTGACTATTAAAGAATTTTTCTGTTTGGGCCTTTTAGGACATGTAGCTGCAATATTTCTATTCACAGATCATCTAGTTGGACAACTGTTTACCTTTCATAAAATTACACATACAACTCGAGTCCAAGTTGGGGCCTCCTTTAGTTAGTTTCCTAATTTTTGGTGGTGATCTTTTTACTGGAAGGGAAAGAAAAGTGTTCCCCTCATTGTCTCTCTCAGGCAGCCCTTGCCTTGGGCCTTTGCCTGGTTGCAACAAAATTAGCCTCAGCAGATGCTGTCCCAAAGAGGCTCTGTGGGTCCTTTGTGTTTCAAAGCCTCCCAAGCTATTTACAGTCAGGGCTTAAGGGAAAATCATCACTCTCAGCAGCTATGGAATGTCTCATTAGACATTTTACATAGCCTGCTTTACAAGAGCAGAGCCCCTAACTAGCCTCAGCCTTTTGGCAGTTTGACTATTGGGTGTGTCATTAGGGACTTCGCTGAGAGTGTGTAAAGACTCTCCAGATGCCCCTATATGTAGGGAGACTGTGAAAAAATGTCTGGGACAGCTGGAAAAGAACTTTAAAGGGACCACAGCTGAAGTCAGTTACTGAATTCAGCATTGTTTGTCCTTCCTGTTACTGAAAACTACCTGGGTAAGCTATTAATTTGTGTTACTTACTACTTGTTTCAGGCCTTGTGAGCAATACTGTAAAAGAGTTAAATTAATGGATGTTACCAAAGTCAGCACACTATGGGAATAGATGTTTCATGTGACAATGAAAACAAAAATCAATCATTGCCTCCCTAGATTAAATCAATTCTCTTAAAACATTCAAACCCATCTGAGGTGTCTGGGTAGTAGTAAGACCTGCCACCAAAGAGGGGTATCCTTTCTTCCCTCTTGCCTTTCCCCTTCACTTCTTTATCCAACCTGGGCCACCCATCTTGGCTAGCTTACAGTTCACAGGTACTTGGATGAGATGGGAGTCACCATCTCTATTCTTTCTGATGAGATGGAGGACTACCATAGTCTTGACATTTGCCCTGCCACTATTTCCTGAAGTTCTGCAGATTGGTAGCTATCTATTCTGTTGCTATGCCCTGAAGACCCTAACATTGTTATCTGACTCTCTGATGTAATCTAATGACCCCTGGGTCTTGCCATATGCCTGTCCATTGATATACCCTTAGGGTTTCTAGACCTTTCCATCAGTCCTGCATCTGGGCTTTCTTTTATGTATTATCTCCCCAAATTAATGAGTTCTTTGAGAGCAAGGGCTGTCTTGCTTCTTCTGTCTTCATAACTGGCACTTAGTATGGTGCTAGGCACATAGTAAGTGCTTTAATAAATGTCTTTTTCACTCATTCTTCCTCTTTTTTTGTTTTCTTTTGGGGGGCAGGGCAATTGGGGTTAAGTGACTTGCCCAAGGTCACACAGCTAGTACATGTGTCAAGTGTGTGAGGCGGGATTTGAACTCAGGTCCTCCTGACTCCAGGGCCGGTGCTCTACTCACTGTGTCACCTAGCTGCCCTTATTCTTCCTCTTTTTAAAAAAAACAATTCTTTACTATGTAGGTGATGGCTTTTTAGGAGAGGAAGAAGGAATATAAGGGAAAATGTAGGCAATATAAATATAAAAGATTAATAAAAATCTGTTTTTTTAAAGGAAGAATATCTGCAATGTGGTGCTTCATTAGGTCAAAATCTTTTAAATTATAGGTATAATAGTATCGGTGTTTCCTCTAAAATTCACTCATTTAAAGTAGACCGGTATGATATGGAGTGCCACTGGGAAAAACCTGACTCTTTGCTCTCATGCCATTATCAAAAATATCCTAGTATGCATGTAGATTGATCTCATAAAGGAAAGTGGGCATAGGAGTTGGTTTGTTCATTCGCTTCAGTTGTGTCCAACTCTTTGTGACCCCCTTTAGAGTTTTCTTGGCAGATACCTAAATGGTATGCCATTTCCTTCTCCAGCTTGTTTTACAGATGAGGAAACTGAGGCAAACAGGGTTAAGTGACTTGCCCAGGGTCACACAACTAGGAAGTGTCTGAGGTTAGATTTGAACTCCTGAAACTTCCTGATTCCAATCCATTGCCCCACCTAGCTGCTCCATAAGGGTTTGGTAGCTATTGATGTTTTCTGAATTTCAATTTTTCAGAGATCAATAAGGTTTATGACTGATTTTTCCAATCATTTGGTATCCTCTCTTCTCTCAGTTATCTTAAGAATCAACTCCTGAATGTCTTCAAAACTGTGTTACCTCAAACTTTCTTTTGTGTATACTTGGTTCTTCTTGTCTTTGTCTTCTTTAGTGCAATTTCTGCTTCCTCATGTAGACCTTCAAGGACTATGATACCAAATAGGGTGTTTCCACTATCCCTGAGGAAGAAAATAGTTTATGACAATAACCTCGATAGATCTTTGCCATATTTGATATCTTCTAGTTTCATCCTTAAAGGTTTTTTAACCTTTAAGGTGAAATACATATATGTGTGTGTGTGTATGTGTGTGTCTGTGTGTATATATATATATATGCCAAATTAATTAATACAACATACATATGTATGATGAAATTATATATTTAACCTTAATGGTCTGTCATAATTGGTCTCTTCCAAGCTTTTCATAAAATTGTTTTTCTCTCTCCCACCTTTCACTGTGCTATGAGAGGCTATTTGCCTTGATGGCTCTCTGATCCCATTGCTGTGGATGCTGCCTCCAATGAGACAGATATTTTGTCATGGTTCTGATTAGTTGTAGTTCTTCTTTAGGGATCTGATCTAGTCAACACTGTTATTCTTGCCGATGGTGCAGATCGCAACTCATTCATACTTTCTCATCCTCTGCAATTCTTATCCATGTCCTCCTGTAAATCCTCCATAAGGGATCCAGCCAGCCTGCTGGGGCACTCCCTTTAGATCTCTTGATGTTGTTTGAGGCCAAACACTGATTGTCTCTCACTCTCACTGTGTGAGATGAATGCTTACTTCCTTTTCCAGTCTAAGATCTTTTACATCAGTTATACTGCACAGAACATCATTGGTCATGCATAGCAACCAATTCATACACTGATGCTTTCTCCTTGGAGTGACCCTGAATTTAAAGTTGATAGACTGGAAAATTCCATGACTAACAAGATCATGGGAAGAATATCGTTGGGTGTTTGCAAGAAGGAAAAGCCTGGCATCTCAAAACAATCCATAAATTCCCCTATTTCTACAAATGTTACTAAGGCTTCATTTTGCCACTTGGAATGATTTCCCTTTCAAAGCTTCTCCTGATGTCTATTTCAACTTAATTTCAATCCACCATAATCCATTCAGTAGATATTTATTAATTACCCTTCATGGCCAAGGTGTTCTGCTAGATGCTTGGGGTACAAAGGTGAAAAACAATAAATTTCCTGACCTCCAAGGATCAAATTAGATAATATTTGTAAAACATTCACTACAGTGCCTGGACACAACAGATGCTTAATAAATGTTTGCTCCCTTTCTTTTGCCCCTGTAAGGAGCTTACTGTCTCTCGGAGGAATAAACATGTCCACAGGTCTAAATCAAAGTAGAATATGATAGAGGCACATAAGAGATCTAAAGTACCCTAGGAAAATCTGAGTAGGAGAGAACATTTTCATCTTGGGGGAATCAAGGAAGGCTTTGTGGAGAAGGTGGCATCTAAGTTACCCTTAAAGGAAGAGAAATATTACAACAGGTGGATATACACAAATGGATGTTATGGAAGAGGACAAGACAAGATAGGGAAAGGACTACAATTCTATTTTTCTAGAATGTAGAATATATAGTGAAATTATATGAATTATATAATTGGAAAGGTAGATTGGCACCAGATTGTGGAGGTCCTTAAATGCCAAATAAATTAATTTGTCTATTATTCCTTAGGCAACAGGGAACCACCAAATGTTTTTCAGCAATTTGACTATTATATCCTCTCAGCTCTCATGCTCCTTTTCCATAAATTGTGAGATAATCTAAATGCTCTTATTTGCCCATGACATTGTAATGTTTGCCTCAGGTTCCAAAATACTATAAAGCCTCTTCAGTGAGCATCATGACCACTCCAAAGAGATCAGCCTCATAATTGCAGAGGACAAAGCAAATAGATGAACAACAATGTCCCAACTATGACAAGCACCCTGGATGAAATAACTCAATGGGTGGGCCATCAGTAAGTCTATTTCAAACAGACTGAAGATGAGCGGTGTGCTTGGCCCAAAACTGAATAGGAAAAAGAGAGTGAAGTCAATTGTATGATTCTGTCTATAGTCCCAAGCAGTGCCCTAATATAGAAACCCATCTTTTTAATCTTGATATTATACTGCCTCAAATCAAGGAGGACCACCATCTCCAAAGAATCAGCATTGTAAGTGACCCTGCATAAGTACACTGCATCCTGTTTCCAATGATGTTGCTCACTCAAGAACTAGATACAATAGATATCATCCAGGAAATGTATAATCAGAAAAGGAGATGAAGCATTTGTGTAGCAAGTGCAAGAAAAAACAGATGGACGGACCACCTGAGTGGCTACTTTGATATCCGTAGAATACTTTGTTAAAGCCTAGAAAAAAGGCCTTCAGGTCATGGGATCATAGCAATTTGAGCTCCAAGGGACCCTAAGATTTTAGAGCTATAAAAACAGAGACACAGAGAGACTAAGTGAAATGTCCCGATGTCGTACAGCTAACAAGTAGCAGAGATTTAGATTTAAACTGAATCTAAGTGTAGTCCACTGTCCCACACTATGGTAGATCTTTTATTAAACATTTCTAAGATAAGAGTGATATAGATGGATTATAATATATACCACTTGAAGGTTTAGCTACATTGATGAGACTGAGCATTCACTGAAATATGAGAGGTGGACTAGAGAAGGCAAAGGTTAGAGGTAGGCTGACCGTCTTGGAGTCTATTAAAATATATTCCAGATGAAGGAAGAGATGAGGGCCCAAGGCAGGGTGACAACAGTATGAGTAAAGAGAAGGGCCACGTGTAACAGGCACTATGGAGGTAGAATCAACAGGACTTATAAACTAACTGTAAGTGAAAGAGGAGAAAGAATCAAATGTGATTCTAAAAGTTCTGAGCTTGAATGACCTGGAGAATGATGGTGCCATTAACAGAAAAAGTAGGCCAATTGGGAGGACAGAAAAATTCTGGTTAGGAGGATGATAAGTTTGGGACCTAGAATCATCAGATCTGGAAGAAACCATCCAGTCCAGACCATTTATTCTACAAATAAATAAACTAAGGGCTATTTGGCGATTGACCTGTGCTAATACATCCTGGATGGCAATGCCCACTTGGAAATCAACAATAATTGAACATTTAGAAATTAATGAAATCACTAAGAGAGAATATAATGAAAGAAGAGGGGCCATAGGCAAAGCCTATGGGTCACCCCCAGCCTCGGGCAGGAGAATGATAAACCAGTGGAGACAGAGAAGAAACATTCATACAGGTAAAAGAACCAGAAGATGGCAGCGTAACAGAGGTCATGGGAGAAAATAGCAAAAAAGCAGTCAGCCCTATCAAAAGTTACAGAAAGGTCAAAGGGGATGAACACTGAGAAAAGTTCATTGTTTTTACAATTTGAGAAGTTATTATTACGGCCTTGAAGAGATCAATTTCAGCATAATGGTAGAGTCAGAAGCCAGATGGCAATGAATTGAGGAGCAAATGGACGGACGTTAAGGAGATGGGGTAGAGATTGTCTTTCTAGAATTTTAGCAGTAAAGGAGAGGAAAGTAGTAGCTTGAAGTGAACAGTTGGAATACAAGTTATGGACTGTTGTATTAAAAATATTAAGGATCTAATGTGGGGATGGGGTAGAAAAACAAGGAGGAGCACATTGGGTGACAGACATATCAGCACAGTGATGGTCTTTGCTTAAGGATATTTATGGGATATATAATACCAAAAATTTCTCCAGGATGGACTCAAAATATCATTTTGTTAGCACTAATAAAATTATTTTCATTGGAGTCTAGCAATTATATCTTAAATAGTTTTCTTTCAAATAATTTTAGTTATTAGAGTAAAATTTGAGAAAATTATTCTATTTTGTGAGAATTCATTACACAATGTAGAGAAATCCATCAATTTGGAAAGATCCAAAAACTGAGACCCCCTCCGGTTTTACTATATCACCCTGGTGACCTGAGGAGTCAACTCATCTTTCAACATACCCAATAATTATATGTGTTTGTGGAGCCTCAAATGTTAATCTCCCCATCAGGTTTGACCTAATATCACCCCTGCCCCCCCTCCACTCACTTATTAACATTTCTGTTTAAAAAAGAAAAGATCCCAATGAAAATACAGTCCTACACGTTCCTGGGATGGAGTGAGTCAGCTTGCTGCAGATTTTTCTCAAGCATGAAGGCTTGGTCTCCCAAATAGGAGGTAGACATCTCCTACTGAATTTAAATCACTTCTTTCAAACAAAACCAGAAACTCCAGTGTTGAAAACATAAAAACCTGAGGGCGAAGGTCACAAAGGCTTCATCTTCACATCATGTAATGTCAAACAAAATAAGAGGCAGATTACATACAGCTGCATCAACATCAAAATACATATGTATGATGATGTCCTAGAGAAACCTCAAGCCCACACTCAAAAGATATTTGACTACTCTGGTAATCTTTGGTGTGGCACTAGACACTGCACTTAAAGGAAATGGGGTATCTGCTGTACTTAGGAAACTAGTTTCCAGCTTTTAAGAGACCAAATCAGACTAACAATGGATACTTTTGATCCCTCCAAAAAACATGTAGGTCTATCCTGCTCTTCAAGAAAGTAAAGGGAAAGGGGATGGGGGGGAGTGGGGTGACAGAAAGGAGGACTAACTGGGCAATGGGGCAATCAGAATATATGCCATCTTGGGGTGGGGGGAGAGTAGAAATGGAGATCAAATTTGTAACTCACAATCTTGTGGAAGTCAATGCTGAAACTAAAATGTTAAATAAATAATCAAATAATCAAAAAACATGTAGGTTCTTTTTGGTATTCTCCTATGACCGAGTCATGTCAAAAAGAAACGATCCGGTCCTCATGTCTGTGGCCTACTGATGAAAAATTAAAACTAAAAATTATTTTAAAATACTTTCTTTAGAAATAATAGTTTTTAAGTCATTAATGTTTAGATTATAAATATCCAAAGTTTTGATATAGCCATGAGAATATGCACTGTTCTATAAAAACCCAAACTCTTAACCAGCATTTGGCCATGGAGACCTTCCCTAGTGCAGACCCAATACAAAGACCTACTTCCATGAAGTGGGTCTAGTTTAGGACAGCTGGTTACAATTGACTATTTAAGAAACAAGTCAGAGGGGCACTCCCTTATAACTTCCTTCCCATCAGGAATCTTTTTGACAATGATTTCTGCTTAGAGTCTTCCTGTTGCTATTGTCAATGTTTTTTATTAGGCTATTGGATTAAATACTATCTCCTGTGTTTGTGTATTTTGAATTAACTTTGCTTTAGTATTATTTGTAGCATCATTATATCATTTCAAGGGTTGGGGGAGGAGGGATTGTTGTTTCTCTTACTGGCCTAAAAAATATATAACCAAAGTATGTGACATGAACCAAAATCTTTTCTCAAGCTGAAAGGTATTTCCTGTTGTTTCTAATTTCAGAAGACTACTTTAAGAGACTCAATGCTCATTGTCTGGCTCCTTTGAAGAAAAAGGAAAATAACTATAATTTAACTAAAAAGAAAAAGGATATAATTGGGGCAACCAAAATAAATGCTTATTAACCAATTGTTTGGGTTTTTTTTTCTTTTCAGTCTCCTATAAGGTTATTTGAGGATGACAATAATATGATGAGAAACTACATATTTAAAGCCTTCCTTAAGTGTATCCTTTGTCTCCACAGATCATTTGTCCAAATCTTTGGAAGGGCTATTTATATATGAAGAAGAAGGCTTTGGAGTGCCAGGTTCTAACAGGAAAGGAAATGATGCAATTGTAGTGGAACAATGGACTGTCATTGAGGTAAACTGCAATTATCTGGCAATAATTTTATTTGTACTTTTCATTTTCTAGATTAGCACTCTTTTGTTGCCTCATTATTCCTAGATATGTACTTATTTTGTAGGTGAAAGTTCATCAAAAATGGTTTGGCAGTCTTCTCTCAGATTTAACTCATTTGTTTATATGTGTGTGTGTGTAGTCAGCTATGGCAAAATTAAACTTATAAAAAAAAGATTTAGCTAAAAATTTGATGACATCATGTCCTCAAAGGATTTGACATTCAAGTAAAAAATCAAAAACTTCTTGGGACTTAGTCTATCTCTATACAATGCCACCACAAATGGTTCAAAAGGAGAAATATGACATAGTCTACTAACTTCTTGATTTGTGTAATAATAGTAACTAGCATTTCTGCGCCAGGCACTATGCTAAATGCTTTACAAACATTATCTCCTTTGATCCACACAACCACCCTGGGAGGTAGGTGCTATCATTATCCCTCCTTTACAGTTGAAGAAACTGAGGCAAAGAGAGGTTAAATAACTTGTGTGATGCCAGATTTGAACTAGCTGCAGACCCAGTATTCTATCAACTTCTCCATCCCCATTCAATCAGTTTGATTTTTTTTATTCAATTGGTTGTTTCAGTATCACTGTAGGTATAGTTTAAAGACCATGAAATTCAAAAAATATACTCCCTTTTCCTTGGCCCAGAAATTTACATTGTGCTTCCCAATCAGATATGATGTTACTGAGGATGCTGTGCACTCTAAAGAACAAGATGACCTTGAGATATCAAGGGCCTGGCTGGCAAAATTTTCCAGTGCAAGTAACTCAGTTGTGCATCTGAGGCCATGCTTTTCAACACCTGCTATTTATAGTTTTGCATTTTAACAGACTATCCATTTTTGATACTTAAACAGGTCTGCAGTTTCATTGGTGTGGTGATTCTTTCTAGTAATTCAGATTGTGTCCCATCCATATCTTCTTATCTTGTGTAAACCTCACCCATGTATTCCTAGAAAAATCCTCCACAGGAGGTCTACCCAACATCGGGGCTAGGGAGGTGGGAGGAAGGGGAGAGGAAAGAGTTCTAGATCTCTTGACATTGCATGGCTACCAGTGGAGTATACTGGTTTCTATCAGTTATCCTTCATTCTCACCACATAACCAATTCACTTCCTTTTATAATCTTTCCCCCCAGACCTGTGACATCACTGTGGGAGAATTTCCAGTATAGAAATACCCCCCCCACCAGTGTAGATTGTCAATTCCTCTAAAATAGGTCAAAGGTAGGACTTGAACCCATCCATGTATTCCTGACTCCACAGCTAGCCCTCTATGCCATGCTGTCTCTTTGCAGTCAAACGTTTACTTTAATAATATCTTTTATGCAGCTTCTCATTGGTGATATGCTTGACCCTTCTCATTTCTACTTTGTATCTATTTATCATCCTTTGGGGACTTGCTTCTTTAATTCTTTGTAGACTGTGGAATTTATTCCATGACTTACAGCCTAATATCATCATCATCAGAAGATTATTGTTGTTTCAAAAATAAAACTCTATTTCAGGAAGACTCTTGGCATTATTAAAAGCACTAAAAAGTTTCCCAAAGGCAATCCAGCCCAGTCTTCTTCCTATTCACATTATTCATCCGTAGTGTGTCTACAAGACATACAGAGGTATAGTTCTCCATTGCTTCTTGCCGTATTGTTTCACCATCTTCTTCCATTATGTTTACAAACCAGTTTATCTTCCAAACCATTGTTGCCCTTGATCAGAACATCTACTCATTTGGCAGATAGATCAGATGTTTGCTAGATGAAGTAGTTTCTACATTCTTTTGATCTACTTGTTATGATGATTAATTTACATAGGCTAAAATTCCTGAGAAAATTGTAGCAGTCTGTATCAGTGTCTTTCCTTTTTAACCATTTCCTGTTTTTCATTATCAGAACATAGCTTTAGTCACATTGGAATGGCTTCAATTACATGTAATATCTTCTCCTTTTTAATTTTTTCTTCTGATTTGGTATTGATTTTGATCTTTTATCTAACAAGTCAGTAGTCTATACACAGACAGTTATTTGCAGAATGTTTTTCCACATCAGTAATCAGTCATTTTCTGACTGTCAGGATATAATCAATTTCATTTTTTTGTTGTTTTTCGGTGCCCACCATGTATAGTGTCTCTTAGCACCCTTCTTTTTAAAAAATGTTTTATTCATGTTCTTTTCTTTCCTTTTCAATATCACTATACCATCCCTATACTGCTGATTCTGAAATCTACTTATCTTGCCCCAGCCTCTCAGCTGATCTTTCAGTCTCACGTCTCCAACTGCCCTTCAGATATCTTGAACTGAATGTCCAATAGACATGTTAAATTCAATATGTCCAAAACATAACTCATTATCTCTTTCCCTAAACCTTCCCCCACCTCCTACTTTGCCTATTACTGTAGAGGGCAACACCATCCTCCCAGTTCCTTAGGCTCACAACCTAGAAGTCATCCTGGATTCCTCACTCTCTCATACCCTCCCATATTCAAGCTGCTGTCAAAGCCCGTTGATTTTACCTTTGCAACATCTCTTGAATATACCCCCTTCTCTCCTCTGACACTGCCACCCTCTAGTGCAGGCCCTCATCACCTCATGCCTGTATTATTATAATAGCCTGCCAGTGGGTCTGCTTGACTCAAGTCTTTCTCAATTCCAATCTATGCTCCACTTAGCCACCAAAGTGATTTTCCTGAAACAAAGGTCTGATTATGTTACACACCTACCACCCCCTACTCCCTACGCAATAAACTCCAGTAACTCCCTATCACCTCCAGGATCAAATACAAAATGTTCTGCTTAGCATTCAGAGCCCTTCATAACCTAGCCCCCTCCTACTTTTCCAGTCTTCTTATACCTTACTCTCTGACATGTACTCTTCCATCCAATGACAGTGGCCTCCTGGCTGTTCCAGGAACAAAAAGCTTCATTGCCCAGCTCCTGGAATTTTCTCTGGCTATATCCCACACCTGGAACACTCTCCTTATCTCTGCCTATTGGCTTCCCTGGCTTTAAGTCCCAACTAAAATCCCGTCTTTTATTGGAATCATTTCCCAACCCCTCTTAATTCTAGTGCCTTCTCTGTTTTAAACATTTCCTATTTATCCTGTATGTAGCTTGTTTCATATATATTTGTTTACATTTTGTCTCCCCCTTAGATGATAAGCTCCTTGAGGGAAGGGATTGTCTTTTGCCTTTTTTTGTATCCCTAGAGCTTAGCACAGTGCCTGGCACATAGTAGGTGCTTAGTAAGTGTTTATTAGTTAATTGACTGCAATTGGATAGAACCTCCAAAATAATGCAATCACAGATACATTTACATTTTTTAGTTACTTCCCACTGACTTCTCCCACTTCATAAAGGGTTCCCTTATAATTAATAAGAATAGTCAAGGATGACAAATCAACATATTGACCATGTCTAAAAATATGTGCCTCATTTTGCACCTATCATGTAGATACTGACCAGCTCCCCTCTTGATAAATATATTCATTTTGTGTGTGTGTGTGTGTGTGTGTCTATAGTCTACAAGACTTTGGCCTCTCTCATTTCTTACTCCGAAGCCATGTTAGTTAAGTTAACCCTTGGAGAGCAGATATAGTCTATTTCTGAGACCACTACAGTAAAAAACTTTCTAACATGGTAGAGCCTTTCCAGACTTTGCAGTCTTCTAGCAGGTTAGCCATTAAGATCTCAGGATCGCCACCTTACCACAATAGGGCACCAGAGTAGGACTTTGTGGAGGATCCATTTTCCTTTTTTAAAAATTGATACATCTTGTCTTGACATATCAATCATGCCCCAGTAATCCATATCATACACACACATATATGCATCCTATCTTCCCATAAAAACAGTTAAGTAAAATTAATATAACTAGGACTAGAATTACGATTGATTGAGAGGAACTTTACCACTGGGCACTGAATTTAGAGCAGGCAAAAGCAACTAAGCTTAGTACCTTATTAACAATAATAATTAGGTAAAATTGGAAGGTATCAACTTCCAGAGCATAATTACTCACCTCCCTAGGACCACAGCTCTTTCCTGACTGAGCCATTCTCCTGGTATAAGCCTCCCTCTTGGTGAACCAAAGTTTCTATCACCTGTGGTCCAAGGTCTCTAATTCACTTTTAAAAGTAGATTTGAGTCATTTTCTTACTGTTTAACCCCAGACACATTTTTTGGTGCTAGCCTCAGTACGTGAATAGCTAGTTATAGCTTTGATTGTAGTGCTTATGACTGACATCAAATGTAACTTTCCATTCTCGTAGTTTGCCAGTTCTTAACAAAAAGGCTGAGAATCTGTTGTAACCTCAGTCATCTGGAATCTGTGTTGGCCATTGTACTTGACCTGAATTCTGTTGGTTTTTAGTGTCTTCATTCATGTTTTTGCAGTCAGTGAGTGGTGATTCTGTTTTCTTTGCTCTGCATCAGCTCATACAAGTCTTCTTACTTTTCTCTGAATTGTTCAGACTCATCATTCTCTATGGCACGATAACATTCCATTACATTCATATACCACAATTTGTTTATCTATTCCCCAATCATTTACCTCATAATTTATTTCCAGCCTCTTTCTTCAGCTATTATGATTAATTCTATTTTTAGATATACCATATTTTACATACATGAGACCTTTTTGTATCATTAACCTTGCTGAGAAAGCTGTATGCCAGTTAGTAGGATAAATGTAGATCTAGTTTTGACGAAACTAGAAAGTACACAGGCAGTAAAATATTGAGGAAGGTCCCAAGCACAGATTTTTTCAATTAAGTCTGAATACATAGTGAAAAAGACTCTCATATCTAACCTCTCTCATCTGCTCTCTGCCTCTTCCTCTGGTCTACAATTACTGTAGAAACTCAAAGAGGGCAGCCAGAACCTCAGGGAACAAAATGAAATCCTTTCTTGCCTCAGTTTCCCTGAGTTGTATCCCAGCCTAGCTATTCCTGGAAGATCATAGGATCATAAATTTAAAACTGAAGAGACCATAGAGGTCATCTAATTCAACCTCCTATAGCCTCGTAGATAAGAAATAGACAGGGATGCCCCAAAAATCTTAGTGCCATTTTAAACTTTAATACCTTAAATACAAACGAATAAGCTTTAATGACTTAAAACTATACTAAGATTTTTGGGAAACTCTGTATACGTGATCCAGTTAAAGACTGAAATGATGAAAAATAATGTGTTCACCAGTTCAGAGAAAGGAAAAATTAAAGGGGACTGAAGTTACCAGGAAAAGCTTCCCAGAGAAGGCAAAATTTTATCCTAACCTTGAAAGAATCAGTAGAATGTCAATAGGAAACTCAGAACTTAAGCTGTTAGGTAATGCAATGGATAAAGTTTGGGGCCTGGAGTCAAGAAAACTCATCTTCCTGAGTTCAAATCTGGTCTCAGATACTCACTAGCTGTTTGACCCTAGGAAGTCACTTAACCTTGTTTGCCTCAGTTTCCTCATCTGTAAAATGAGATTGAAAAGGAAATGGCAAACTATTCCAGTGTCTTTGCCAAGAAAGGTCCACACATGACTGAAATATGTGTGTGTGTGCGTGTGTATGTGTGTTTATATTTTGGTGAAGTTTATAACTTTACCCAAGTTTTGAAACTAAAAATCCTCCTAGAGACAGATGAAATTGGAGGAAATCGATCTGTAAATTCTAAATAAATATCTAAATATTAGCCAAAATCTAAATGAATAAATCTGCAAAATATTTGCAAGCTCTCAAGTTTTATTGTCTAGCTTTCAGTCTGTCACAGAGTCAGTCAGAAGAAAAGAATGTCATTCATGTCTGTCTTCACAGGTGCCTTTAAGTCTCTAGAATTTGTTATCACAATTTATCTAGAAAGTTAGAGCCAAATATACCTCTTTTGCAATCTCTGTGGTAATGAAACAAATTATGAAAGACTCTGTACCCAAATCCTTTGATCTAGAGATCCCACTAATAGGTTTATGATCAAAGAAGGAAAAGAAAGATCTTAATCTCTGCGCCAAATATTTATAGCATCATTTTGAGTAATAGCAAAGAACTAGAAACAAGATAGATGTATCTTGATGTGGAAATGGCTGAACAAATTGTGGAATATTACTGAACCGTAAGAAATGAAGAAAAAAATTCGGAAAGGCAAAGGAATGATCAGGAAAACATTTTATATGACTACAACAATGAAAATAGGACAATAGCAATGAAAAATTGAAACTAAATGCTGTATGATTGTAATAACTAAGCTTGGCAGCTAGGTGACATTGTAGATAGAGTGCCGGGCCTGGACTCAGAAAGAGCTGAGTTCAAATCCAGCCTCAGACACTAGCTGTGCGACCCTGGGCAAGTCATTTAACTTCTGTCTGCCTCAATTCTTCAACTATAAAATAGGGATCATAATAGCATCTACCTCATAGAATTTTCATGAGAATCAACTTAGTTAATATTTGTAAATCACACAGTACCTAGTTCACAGCAGGCACTTAATAAGTGCTTGTTCCCTTCTCCAAATAAGAGCTATGAGAACGTACTTCCATCTCCCCCCTTGTTTAAAGATGTGAGAGATTAAGTGGAACACATGGTGTACTGTTGAACTTAATTAATGCCTTTGTTAATTTTATTGAACTGCCTTTGCTTTCTTCTTTCTCTTTTATACGGAAATCACTTTCTGGATGAGGCAGACAGGAAAATATATTGGGAAATTAAGGTGATGTGAAAAGATACCAATAATTTTTAAATAAAAAAGATAGTCCATATTCCAAGCTATTGGGTAGGACTACTGCATAAACTTACCCTTTTCTATTCCCTAAAGGGTAAGTTTATGCAGTAGCCCCACCCAATAGCTTCTTGAAGAAAAACAGTTGCTAGATACAAGGTAATTAGTAGTAACTATTCTTTAGTTTATCACATTAGCTACTTTGAATTATATACATTACGCAGTTCTCTATTACAACTGGACATGATCTAAGTTTACCTATCATCCGTTAGTGACCATTTTTCAATAGTAACTTTTTTTGTATAACATATTTAATTACTTGATGTTAATAAAGTAAATGTAAAGAGAACTTACATGTTTCTATATTTATTTATGCAGGGCTGTGAAATTAAAACTGATTATGGTCCCCTACTGCATACTCTGGCTGAGTTTGGATGGCTTTTGACGAGTGTACTTCCGACACCCATATTAAGACATGACAGGTACCATGAAAATAAATTTCAATATTAGCATTATATTCTAAAACTTAGTTATAGGTAACTTCCTAGAGGACTAGTATTTTGTAGAATTTTCCAAAGCAATTTCATAGAGTGATGGAGTTTTAGATGTGGAAGAGACAATAACTATAATCTAGTTTTGTTCTTCAGCCTTTGTTAATCATGTCCAACTCTTCTTCATTCCATTTGGGGTTTTATTGGCAGAGATGCCAAAGTGGTTTGCTATTTCCTTCTCCAGTTCATTTTATAGATGAGGAAACTGAAGCAAACAGGGTGAAGTGACTTGTCCAGGGTCACACAGCTAGTAACTCAGGAGATGAGTCTTCCTGACTCCAGGCCCAGCACTCTATGTACTATGTGCTACCAAGCTGTCCATAATCTAGTTTACCCCTGTCATTTTATAGGGAAAGAAATTAAGACCCAAAGAAGTTAATGCATTTGCTAGAGGTAACACAGGTATTTAATAGCAGACTCAGAGCTAAAACTCAGATCTCCTGGTTCAGAGCTCTTTTTGCTCTGCCGCTTCAGCTACCTTTTCCACAAGGAATTGAAACAAGCATATTGACTGGGAACACTTCTATAAAACTGGACTTTTTTCCATTAGAGAATCTGAATAAAGAAAGAGCTGTTAGAAACTCCAGATAGAAAAGTATATCCACCCCCAGCAGACACGATGCTCTGGTATCCTGCATTGTAGCCACAGAGTTCTATGTCCGTCTTCTCCTCGAAGGACACAGTTGTCCAGTTTGGGAGTCCAACATGGGTCTGGAGATAAAGTTTAGAGAAACAGAGGCGGCCCAAGCAGCATATGCACATTTAACTACTGAACTCCCATCAAGAGTGAGAATGCTATGAATACAACTCCTCAGTTACTTCTTTACTGCTTCCATACAGCTATAAAGGTTAAAATTTCATAGGTTTGTCCTGCTTCTCTTCCCCTTCTCTGAGTCTACTATTATCATTTCCTGGAAATGCTACAGAGTTAAAAAGGGAAAACTTGAGTCATTTTTATTTTTTCCTGTGAACAGAGGAGGCCTAAGTAGAATTTTTTTCATCTGAAACAGAAACACTTTGGAGAACAGGAGAGAGAGGAAGCACACAAAGGACAGACAATCCAACCATCAGTTAGTGGGAAAAGTGACACAAGGAGGTAGTGATGGGACCCTCCATCAGCTGCGTGGTGGTAGGAGCCCATAAAATGAGGTGAAAGAACAGTGGTCTCCGTGGAGAATAAGTGAACTCACTCCCTTGCATCAGTGCCCTAGGGCAGAGTCCTAATCATCCTATCCTAATTATTTTTTCTTTCCAGTTATAAACTTATTTATGTTTTAAGACTTTTCTCTTTTGCTCATTGAAGGAGCTAACTCTGCTCACTGGGTACAGAGAAAGAATAAGGCCCCCTAAGCGGGTCCAGCTCTAAAGTTTTATGCCCTAAAAGGAAGTAATTTTTATAGTGTAGTAACTTGCCGTGTACTAGAACGCCCTCCCAGACTACGAGTTTCATGAGGGCAAGGGTCATGCCATGTTCCCTCTTTGTCCCTGTCTCAGTCTGAAGATCATTCGGTCCAACTACCTCATTTTACAGTTAAGGAAATGGAAACCCACGGAGATGAAATGATTTGCCCAGGATCACCCAGATAGGCTCCCCGACTCTAAGTCCAAGTTCTTTCCATCCTGTCACCTGGATGCATTTAATAAATGGGAGTTAAAGTTGAAGGAAGAGACAAGTCAGGACACCCTCTACTTACTGATTCAGCAGAGTCTTTGAATGAAGGAATTGTTGCTGTTCCACTTGCCTCCACCTCGGGGGACAGCCACTCTAGCCAATGTAAGCAAGGCGAGCATTGCAACAGAGCAAACTTTACTTTTAAGAGCTCACAAAATGTGTAACAAATCTACAACACACTTTCTCTTGCCCCATGACAGCTTGAGTTCACTATGTTCTTGAAGGAAAATGCCCACTTTTCAGGGAGGGGAGGAATTAAGAATCATTGGGTAACAAAATATTGCTCAATGAACTCAGATTTTCAATATCTGGGGCTGTTTGTGAAGCATTTCTCAAAAAGCAGCTTGTCACCCCATAGTGTTTCCCAGCTTTTCCTAGTCAGTAATAATTCATATTTATAAAGCACTTTCACATTTATGAAGCAGTCTACGTACATTTTTCACTTGACCGTCGTAACAACCTTATGAAGTAGACAGTGAAAATACTTTTCTTTAATCCTTATTTTACAGTTGAGGTAACTGAAGCTTAGAGAGGCTAGGTATATTGTACAAGGTCACTTAGCCAGTAAATGCAGGAGCTGAGACTTAATCCCAGGTCTGTACTATGCCAGCCTAATGCCACCAAGTCAGTGTATACTAGGATTCAGCATGGAGAGAAGTCCTCTTCCCTACACCAAGTTATCCACTGGTCCAGAATCTGTCTATCCCAACCCCCAACTCCTCTAACCACCACACAGAAATCCAGAGTCACCATATCCCCTCCACCTAAAAATGTGAGGAAGGCAAAAAAAAAAAAAACCCCTTCTCTTTTGGTGGCCCCTCCCAAGTGCGCCTCTTATGGTAACTCCAGATTCTTATAGTTTCTCTACCAAATGACTTTCCCAATAGTACGTTAGTACGTTGTGCTTCCTTATTCATGCCAAGCACTGTTTCCCCATCTTTCTCCCCTATCTCCAGAAAAAGAGAGAGAGATAATTTAATATTATTTTTATAATTTATATATAAAATATATACAATTGAATATGTACAATATAGTAGAAGATGTGTGTGCATTTCATTTCCTTAGTGTCTTACTCTGCTCTCCACTAATTTAATATAGATTAGCTTATCAGTGCAAGATGGCTGATAGTGTGTTGAAGTCATTCCATTCCTGGTAACATATTTGTCCAGGGTATTACGGGAAAAGTTGCCAATGGAGGTATTTCCTTATCTTCTTTGCTTCCTTCTACCTGAAACTTGAACCCATTTTGCCCTCTTTTTTTTTATCAACAAATAGCATTTTCCAGTTCTTTGTATGCACTAAGATATTTACTCCTTGTTGCTTTTCCTGATTAACTGTTCTTTTCCTGGCACATAAAATGTGTTCAACAAATACAAACTGAATTGATTTGATTAGGATCATAGATCAAGAGAGGAAAGGGACTTCAGAGACCAGCTATTCCAACTCACTCATTTTATAAATGAGGAAACTGAGGCCCGAGGTTAATACAGATAGTCGTCATCAGAAGTATCTGAACCTCAGTCGTCCAACTCCAGAGTCAGTGCTCATCCCACTGTGCCTCATTTTCATTTTTGTGTCAAGAAGAGGCTACTGGGAAGAAAGATCTTATTAACTGATTTCTCTTTTCTTCCTGTCCTAGAAACACTGCCATTTGGGAGTTCTTTTGGTTGAGAGGCAGAGATGTCCAACAGGGAGTACACTGTCATGAGAACAGGAGGAGAGTAGCTATATCTATCAGTATAACAGGTTACATTCTTCCCTGGACATCACTTCCTAGAATTGTTTAGAGGTGCTTTGCCAAATGCCTTTAAATTGCTTTCCAGCTCTAAAATGTTATGATGGTCTTATACCCCTAGGGAAAGTTAAATACCATGCATAGTTCATTTCCTCTTCAGAGGCAATGAGCCTTACAAGCCCCTGTGAAGATGGTTATTCTACTGCTTAAGAATTGGCAGGGTAATTTTACCACTATAAAACTAAGTTAGAAATTAACTGAACATTTGTAATTATAGGTGCTTTGTGTCAATAGAATCTGTTCCTATTTTGGCCAGATTCCAAATCTCAGTAGTTTATTTATTTCAAATTTCCCCTAGTAGTTTCTTGGAGATAAAGTGCCATTTAGTGACTTGACTCCACAGTAATATTCTTACTTATCTAAACTGATATCTACTATTTTTCTCGCTGACTGACTTCTCAACCCCTACATAGAAGGGAGCTGGTAGGAATAAAACCAAATCAGTCTGAGATTCATGGAAGGCAGAAAGGGGCATGCCAAGTGCAGGACTGCATGGAACAGTTGCAAAGCCCTACACCTTAGGGACCAGTGAGGCAGCTGATCCAGCAGCTGTGAGCATTTGGTGATTCCACAGGTAGGCTTGCCGGCTTCTTCACTTCTCCCTTTGGGGTGGCAGTCCTTTAAATACTCTAAAGAATTATTAAAAATCTCTTTACATGCTCTGAAGAATGCATTAAAGAATTCCTACTCACCAGGAACTATGCCACCAAAGTGCCCTCAAATAAGAAGAATCTAGGGTAAGGTATATTGTCTCTCTGGAAAATTAGGGTAGAAAAATACTGGACAAGGACTCGGGAAACCTAGAACCTAACCCTGGCTCTGCCACTAACTAATTTTGTGCCCTTGGGCAATTCAGTTCTCTCTGGATCTCAATTTCTTCATCTATAAAATGAGGGGGTTGGACTAGGTCAAGGGTTCTCAATCTTCCTTAAGGAATCTGTGGAGAGGTCCTATGTGTTTTATTTTCTGCATTTTAAAACATAATTCTGCTATGGGATCCTTGTCAAAGGGGTCCATGACATTAAAAAGGTCTGCAACCTTTCTACAACGTGATCCTTATGCAGTCCCTTTTGGAGCTAAAATTCTGTGCTTCTATATTTGCCACATTTTTAGTTTTATTCTAGAGTCAATCTCAGGGATAACAACATCCCTGATTGTAAAGAGATTCTCCTACACATGCTCTGCAAAATAAATTCTTCTCAAGCAGTTGTTGTATACCTGTATTATTTGAATTTGTTTGGTATTGGGTTGCTTTAAAAAGGACTTCTGATAATATCCACTCTGGCTCAGTAGTTTATAAAGAAAAAAGAAGTAAGTTAGTGTGAACAGTTGATCTTCTGTTGGTGATTGGTGTGTCTGTATTCACAGCATTCATTAACAAGAAAGTGAGACCAGCCTGAGTAGACATGCCATGATTTGTGGAAACAGGGTGCCCTAAGAATGCATGTTCAGTGTAGAATTACAGAAGGTAGCTTTGTAGACACTAAAACAGGGGTTCTTTTTTGAGGCTTTGAGCCTTAAAGGCCAGATGGAATATTAAAAGCTCTTAGAAGTGCCAGTTAAGAAACCTAACCTATAAAATTTACCAACTGTGATTTTCTTTTTCTATACTCCATGGAACAGTTATTTTCGATTCGTGTTAGGAATGCTAACAAATGCAAGCCTGAGACAACTGAATCTCACCAGGGTACTGTATGCAGATAATGATTTAGCAGTAGCATACTTCAGATTCTCTAAAGCAAATAAATGCAATCAGTATTCAGAGCAACATTGAAACTCAGGCTAAGACATGCATTTATACATAAAAATAAAGTTTCCCCTTGAGTCCTTCCAGAAACAGGAATTTAACAACAACAAAATTTCAAGAAATGATACAATTGTTGAAGAGCTAATTGGTAGACTCCTGTAATAGCAGTGGCAATCTGAAAATAAGTTGCCGTGCCATATTAGATATTTTTACTGAGCTCTACTCCAGTTATCTGTCTCTAACAGAGGCACTATGAGACTTGTAGAAAAATACGGTGGCCTGTTTTGATGGTTTCCTAGGTAAGGAATATTATTGCCCCAAACATACATTATGAGTTTACCCATGCCATTTGTGGTTGTATAAACTTTCATCATTTGCTCTTTCAGCCTTCATCCTACCGCATCTAGCATTTTGGTGTGCCCTCATTAGGTAGCATCTTTGTTTCCTTGATCCTTTCATTTGCTTTTCTCTGATCTTTTCTGGTTTTATGATACAACCAACAAATATTCATTAAGCACCTGTTATGTGCCAAGTCCTGTACTAGGTACTGGGGATACGAATACAATGAATAAAATAGCCCCTACTCAGAAGGAGTTTTCATTCTAATGGGGGTGAAGTGACCAGAGCTGTGTGCAGAGTTGTAGATGAGGCTGTGCTATGGTGTTGTGCATGTCTTGGTGACACTCTGAATTTTGTTGCTCTGGCTGTAGCAAGGCTAATGTCTACAAAAAACATTCTACAATGACTCCTAGGTCCTATTTTTTCAGTCATACCCGATAGTTCAGAGATCGATCCCTGAAGTGAGAACGATTGATGAGACAGGTCGTTTAGTGATCGCTAAATAGGAATTGAACATTCCTGTCTTTGGCTGGGTAGATCCAATGGTGGACATGATGTTACATGTAAAAGGCGGGAAAAGAAATTGTATCAGATGTGAAATTTAAAATGCCCAGTAGGTTTATGGCTGATGACGAGAAGCAGCATGGCATAATCAATAGAGGAACAGTCAAAAAGAGTGGAGTCAAAAAGAGCTAGAGCAAGTACTACGCCAGCTGTGCGAGTCACTTGATCTCCCATTGTCTGCAGACAACTCCCTAAAACTGTAAGTTACAGTGCAGTCATCGGTCAGCACTGATGGAAGGAGTTTGGGTAAAAATGGAGCTAGTCAAGCCTAGCTCCCCTAAGAAGCTCCACAGGAAAGAGTTTAGAATAGTCCAAGTGAAGTAGTGATCAGAAAAACCAAGAAGAAGGCCTACTAAGCTTTTCCATTCGGTTCATACCTACATAAGAAGACTGCCGCAAGCCTGCAGGATCTCTGTACCAGTTGGGGGAGTGAGGATGGGAGTGGGTGGAGGCCAGCTCAGTCTCTGGTAAATAGGGCCTGAAGCCAACAGAACTCTGTTTCTTGTCTTTTGGAGCTGCAATAGAGGATGAAGCTAGCCCCCAATAGGTATATGTCCAAGGAAGTGGAGACAGGGAATGGCACCTAGGCTTCCCCTTGGGTGCTCCTCAGAGCCTTCTAGGAGATCTAAAGCCAGTCCAGCCTCTAATGTTCTGTTAGATCCCAGTAGGGGCCTTCCTATGGAAATGGAGGTGGGATACAGGTATCCTGGCAGCCTGACTAAGGGTGCTCTAGGAGACTTGAAACCAGTGCAGTCTTCAATATTGGTGCAATGATCAACAAGATAGAGTGAGGGTGAGGTGGTTTTCCCAACATAATCTCCCATATTTTGTTAGGGAAGGCCATGGCAGGTAACAAAGCCAACTCTTAGGGGCAGGTAGGTGCCGCAGTGAGTAGAGCACCAGCCCTGGAGTAAGGAGAACCTGAGTTCAAATCTAGCCTCAGACACGCACTAGCTGTGTGACCTTGGGCAAATCACTTAACCCCAATTGCCCTGCCAAAAAACAAACAAACAAAAAAAAAAAAAACAAAGCCAACTCTTGGCTACTGATTGAAAAAGAGAGAGAGACAGATGTATAAGCCGAGCACCAGAGTTGGGCTACCAAAAGACAGAGTAAGAAGGCAGGGATTAAGCAGAGGACTGTGTGTAATCCTAGCTTCTGGCCCAGCTCTGAGTTCCAGGCCAGAATTGTAGAGGACCTAAAAGATCACAAGGTCATGGATATAGAGCCAGATTTTCATGGCTTCAGAAGTCATCTAGTTCAACGCCCTATTTTACAGGTAGGGAAACAGGAGGAGACCAGGAATGAACTTCCCTATCCACAGCCACAACCAGGCAGCAGCAATGGCATCTAGGCTGTAAAGAAGATAAGACTAGATCCAGACTTAGTATATAAGGGTGCTAAAGAAGGCTGTTATGGCACAAAGTCTCAATCTGAGAACTAAGGCTAGAGACATGAATAAACAGAAGAAAACATCCCATACAATGGAGAACAACTACGGATTGAGAAGCCTAAGAAAAAAACCTAGAGGAAGGAGAGTAGATCTATAAGTCCAAGCAGAACTTGGCTTGGCCACAAGGACTATAAAAGTATGGATGAAACAGAAGGAATTTTGATACTAGGAATTTTCTACACCTATGAAATCACAGGCCCCTTCTAAAAAAAATTAAAAAGGCAGGTAAATTATAGTTGAATCATTAAAACTATAGACATTTCTATTTCTATAGTGTGAATGCTGTGAAGCAGAGTGAGGCAAAACATCATTCAGCCAGGATTTCTAGAACAGTTCTGTATTTTTACTTTCAGCAGTTTCATATTGTAATTTGGTCTAGTTCAACATAGTATTGTAATTCAAATGGTAATGTTTGGAACATTTTCAATTTTATGAGAAATTTTTACTATTTCTTTTAAAAATATCATTGTAAAGGATTTGATTCATTTTAAGTGTTGTTTTATCATAACCAAGGGCTATATTTTTCTATTGCTATACATCTTTAACTTTAAAATGGAACTTAATAGGAAAGTATGACTCATATAATAACTTTGCTGAAATGTTTTTCTTCCATTAAATGAGGCATATTTTTGCTTCTAGATATTTGCCTATATATTCCTGGGAATAAAAGTTCCAGTAGTAAGAAGACTGGTTTTCCCAGTGTCAAGTCCTGAAATAAATCAGTCATGAGTAGAGGAATAAAGCATCTTCAATTAAGATAGCAGTGTAGCAAACCCGTCACCCTGGGGGATGTCCCATAAGTACAGAGTAAATATCTTAAGTGTAGGAATGTGAAAACATTATCGTAATTCTAATATTACTAGGGAGTGGCAAATAGCATTATATCTAGTATTAATAATTTTCTGCCATTGTATGAATAATTATATTAACAATTTTTTGTCACCAGTCTTTACTTTTATCCTTAAAACCATGCCTCCTTACCACATGCGGTCTCTGTCTCCACTTGGGGCATCATATCCTTACATGTGGGTGCTATATCCATAGGGATTTAATTTTGGGTTGCTTATATTTTATAAAATATTTTGGGGCTTGGGGACTAGATTTTTTTTCTAAAAGCTGAGACAATTTACTTTTTGTCCTGTGCAGTTTTTACTTAGGAGATCTTGAAATACAGCTCTGAAAAAAAAGACTTTTTTAAAAAATGATTTTAAAGGAGTCCAGTGATTCTCTGGACCAGCCCATGTGTTTCAAATGCAACTACTCTGGCTTTCATCAAATGGCCAATAATAGCCTCCAACCCAAGCCTCTATGGCTCATCATTTAGGTTATGATGGCTTAAAATGAGTGTAAATAGCAATTGTTTTCTGTTCTGGCCAAGAACTTTGAAGGTCTTTGTATCAGTAAGGCAAGATTCATAACCTCAAGGATGACCATGAATATTCCTGTATGGTTTGGAATCACAAAGTATGAAAAACTCCCTAGGTAGAAGGCAGAGAAAATATAACATTTATTTAGACACCAGAGGGTCAAATCTCAAGACCAACAACTCCAATTCAATATAGCAGTAATTATATTCCAAAACCAGTAAGTCCACCTCAACGTAGCAACAAGGAAATTACAACACAGTATTATAGCAAGGAACTAAGTCATCCTGTAACCTTACCCCCACCCCCGGCTCATGAATCCTAATTGTCTGCCTGCATTCTCTCCCCGCTCAGTTCTCTGGTCTTGGCAGCTCCCTGGTTTCCACTCCACTCTCCACTCCACACTCTTCCTGAAGCTCTGTCATCTCAGAGTTCTTACTTCTCCTCCTCGCACTGGATTCTGAATTCTGGATTCTGACTTCTGAATTCTCAGTTCTCAATGGCTATCTTCTGGGTGTATATACAATTCTTAGGGCTGTAGGGCTTCACACCCAATCAGCAAAAGGATGTGAGCCTGAGGCTTAGTGCCTAGTAAGTAAAAGGAGTTGACCTGCCTACAGACAAACCTCTTATCAAGCTTCCCTTTGTTAGCCCCACCTGAGGCCTATTGAAAGGGCAGGAAAGATCTTTAATCACTAATTGGCATCGCAGTCCTCCCCTCTCAGATTGCTATTTTTGAGCTTTTTGTCTCGATTCTTATCTGGTCCTTAGTCATTGAATGAGCCTTGCCTCAGATCAACTGAAGCTTAGGAAAGACATTAATTTAGAAAGGCCAAGATCATCATCTTTGTAGGGTTCTGTGGCAGAAATTATATCATCAGACTTGATGGCCAGGGTTCTTCTGGTAATGGGCCTCTCTGAACTTACTTAGGCTGGTCCTTAGACAACGGTGATCACCAGACCTGTACTCAAAACATAACTCATACTCTGCTGGCACAAACTTTGAGGACCCAATATCACTCCTTAGGACACAGTAAAGCATCTGAGTTCAATATTAGTGGAGAGATCCATGCTCTCCTGCATTTTAAACAAAGAGCAGATGCCTAATAATTATATCCACTCCTAAGAACATGACATAAACAACTAAGGGGAAAGTCACCTCTTCATGATGATGTCCATAGATTTGCTCATGTCTTCTCAGAACAAATTATTGCCATTATAGGAGAGACAGAGCAGTCTTACACTTCAAACAATCTACATACACAGGAAAGGCACTTTCAGCTCTAAAAATCCATCTACTTAACCAAGTATAGCTAATAGCTTCATCTAAGTTCTCATGTGGCAGCCTAAGAGAAAGATTACATATTTAAAGAGAGTTGGGGGGATACTATAAAATATCATTCTCAGTCCTTTGGATGCTGCCTTTTTTTCTTTTCTAATTTAAATTCTTTGAAAAACTCAGTATTGTGTAATTCCTCTGTGAATTAAACCGTAGCAATCTTACCATGAGAAGCATTTTAATAAGGCTGTTTTTCCAAAAAGCCAATTTGCCTATTATAGCCTCCCAGCTCTCATGATTGCTCCTTTTCTGAACTTGAGTTTTTACCTTTTCTTTAAAAAAATAAGTGAGATCTTTTTTCATCTATCCAGACTGAAATTTGGGAAATATTAGACAAAAATAATGAAATTCTAAGTCCTGAATAAAGGGCTTTGTGACCTCCTGCAGCTAAGCAAATATTAAATATTTGTCTTATCCTATAATAAAAATTTAATTTTGGTGCAAGCTGAAATTTTTCTTAAAAAGATTTTGGAAAAAAATATATAATATACTAATTTGGAATCAGTAGACTTGGTTCAAATCTGTCTCTCCTATGTACTGCCTGTATAATTCTAGGCAAGACGGTTTACTACCACTGTGAGTCTGTTTCCTTATCTGTAAGTGAGGGGTAAAAATTGATAATGTCCAAGATCCCTTCCAATTATAAATCCTGTCTTCCTGTGAAACACTTCAATATAGGCAGCCCTTAACTTACAATTGGATCATATTCCTGAAGTTTATAAGCTAATATTTTGGAACTCAAAACACTTTGAAATCTGAAACACGCTATAAAAACCTTCAACCCCAGAATTTCTCCCATTTCTACCACTTTGGCCACCTCTTATTCACCAGATCTATTCCTTCTCTGTGAAGTTTGTATTAATTTATTTAAACCTAAGTAACATGTGGGTAAAATAAACCCCCTTCCTATGGTCTGAGACTGTTTTTGTCTATGTGGATTCAGGTACCACATAGACACAGAGCTAACAGTCTGTAATTTGAATTTAGACTGAATTTTCCCACACCCAAGTTTCATCTTCGTTTTAGATGTCAGCTCAAAATGTGGATTATAAAATAAGGTTTGTGAAACATATTTGCCTTCCACTTCATTCTGACCTGTCTAAATTATCTAAGAAGACAAATTGACTGATGTCCCAGGTCATATGACATGGGCACTTAGTATTAGATGATGCAATAAAGTTCAAGTACATGGGGAAAACGCCCTAAGAAATAAGTATGGAGCAATTTTTTCACATTTCAAGATGAAAGCCAAGTAGCATCATTTGATGTGTTTTCATATGAATAATGTGGATTTGTGTAGGGAAATCATTCTCTAAGCTGTCATACTCCCCAAATTCTGCCAATCAAATATGGTAATTGAGCTATGTATTATATCGAGAATATCTAAATTCTTCAGAAAATCCATTGCATCATCAAGGTGGGTACTACCTCTAGGAACATAGACTGCTTTCCTTCCATAAATTAGACAATTTTCATAGAGGGCACTTTTCCCTTTTCTAGTCAACTATGTTAAAAAACCTTGGTGCCATCCTTAACTCCTTATCTCCCCACATATCCAGCCAGTTGCCAAATTCTGTAATTTCTTTCTCTATATCATTTCTCATGTATACCCCCTTCTATTCATTCAGTTAGCCTCCACCTAGTTCAGACCCTCATCACCTATCTCCTGGACTCTTAAAATAGCATTCTAAATGGACACCCTTCCTCAAATCTTTCCCCACCTCAGTACATACTCCATACACTTGTCAAAGTGATTTGCTTAAAAAAAAAAAAAAGCACAGCTGATCATGTTACTGTCCCACATACCCCACTCAATAAACTGCAGTGCTTCCTTATTGCATACAGGATCAATCTGTTTGATATTTAAAGTTTTTCATAACCTGCCCCTTCCTGACTTTTCTATTTTTTATACCTATCCATAATGGGGTGCTTGGTGTTCCTCACACATAATACTCCATCTTCCATCTCCATGCCTTTGTTCCCATTCCTGGAAAGCTCTCCCTTCTTCCTTCTGACTTTTAGAGTCTCTGGCTTCATTTAATACTTAGCTCATGAGAGCCAAGATGGTGGAATAAAAGCAGGGACTTGTTTGAGCTCTCCCCCAGACCCCTCCAAAATACCTGTAAAAATGACTAAACAAATTCTAGAGCAGCAGAACCCATGAAATGACAAAGTGAAACAAATTTCCAGCCCAAGACAATCTGGAAAGTCAACGGGAAAAGTCTTTTGCACCAGTCTGAGAGAAGAGCGTGGTCCAGCATGGGCTACTCTGGTACAGACAGGGTCAGAGCAGACCTCAGGGGACTGAATCACTAGCAGCTGTGGCAGGTTCCAGACTTCTCAACCCACAAATGCCAAAGACAACTTAAAAGGTTAGTAAGAAAGGTCTGTCAGACCTGAGTGAGAGAGGAACACAGTCTGGCACCAAGGGGGTGGCAGCAGAAGCACCAGTAGCTGCTTCCAGAGCTCTCAGGCAACAGAAAGTGGGAGATCAAATGGCCGATCAGAGGGTGATTGCAGGGATCTCTTTGCTGGTGCTTAGGCAGGATTCTTTTGCTTTGCCAGTGCTTGGATCTGGGTTGCAGTCCTGGGTGGTGGTCCTGAGGAGAGAAGGAGTAATGGCCTGGTGGAGTTGGTGGCAGTGGTGGAAAGCGAATCCTCCTCACAGTTCCAAGGCAAAAGAGTACTTGTGGCCACTCACAAACTATTGCATGGGCCAGGAGAGGAGCAAACACCTCTCCTTTGATCATAACACCTTGGAAGAACTGAAAATTTACAGGTCCCTAGAACTATCTATGAAAAGAGTTACACAAAACCCCTGAAGCTTGAAATAGTACACCCTCCACACTAGAAGCGTGTGCTACCTTAACAAAGAACTAAAAATTAAAGTAATTGGCTGGGAAAATGAGCAAACAACCCAAAAAATCGGACTATAGAATCTTACTTTGGTGACAACAAAGATCAAAACATACAACCGGAAGACAATAAAGTCAATGCTCCTACATCCAAAGCCTCCAAGAAAAATATGAATTGGTCTCAGGCCATGGAAGAGCTCAAAAAGTATTTTGAAAATCAAGTAAGAGAAGTAGAGGAAAAATTGGGAAGAGAAATGAGTGATGCAAGAAAATCATGAAAAACAAGTCAACAGCTTGCTAAAGGAGACCCAAAAAAATACTGAAGAAAATAACACCTTAAAAATAGACTAAGTGGAGCCAAGATGGCAGCTAGAAAGCAGAGACTTGTTTAAGCTGTCCCCAAAATCTCTCCAAACATCTGTAAAAAATGGCTCCAAACAAATCTAGAGCTGTGGAACCCACGAAATAGCAGAGGAAACAGATATCCAGCCCAGGAGAGCCTGGATGGTCACCAGGAAGGGTCTATCACTCAGTACTGAGAGTGGAAGGCCACTGCATGGGCCATGCTGGGACAGACCAGACCCTGAGTCTGCCAGCCAGAACAGGCCTTGGGGCCATGAAACCGTGAGCTGTGGCAGTTACCAGACTTCTCAACTCACAAAAGCCAAAGAGCAGGTTAAGGGGAAACTGCAGGATCGAGTTCAGGCTCAGTGGTCTTTTCGACCTCCTTTTCCATTTGGGTAATTCTGCCTTTCAAGGCATTCTTCTCCTAATTGGCTTTTTGGAGCTCTTTTGTCATTTGAGTTAGTCTATTCTTTAAGGTAGTATTTTCTTCAGTATTTTTTGGGGGTCTCCTTTAGCAAGTCATTGACTTGTTTTTCATGGTTTTCTCGCATCCTTCTCATTTCTCTTCCCAATTTTTCCTCTACTTCTCTTACTTGCTTTTCCAAATCCTTTTTGAGTTCTTCCATGGCCTGAGCCCAATTTATATTTTTCTTGGAAGTTTTTGATGTAGGCTCTTTGACTTTGTTGACTTCTTCTGGTTATATATTTTGGTCTTCTTTGTCACCAAAGAAAGATTCCAAAGTCTGAGACTGAATCTGAGTTTGTTTTCGTTAACTGTTCATGATCCCAGCCAACTACTTGACCCTTGAGCTTTTTTGTCAGGATATGACTGCTTATAGAGTAGAGAGTACTTTGTCCCAAGCTTTAGGGTCCAAGCACTGCTGTTTTCAGAGCTACTTCTATTCCACAGTCACCCCAGGCTCTGTCACAGCAGTACTTCTCCTCCCCCAAGAACTGCCAACCAGGACTGCAATACAGATCTGAGCAGGGCACAGCAAGAGAATCTGCCTTTGTGCCCACAAAGTGCTCCTTGTACTTTCGCTCTGATCTGCTGCTAGACTCTTCCTATTGTGTGAGCCAGGGACTCAGGAAGCTGCTGACGCTGGTGCTCTGGAGGCAGCCTCAGGAGTTTCCTGCTGCTGCTATGGCCACCGCTACACCACTTCTTCTACCCCCAGAGTTGGCAACCGGACCCAAACACTACCCTGAAACATTGCCTAAGACATCCTTTTCTATCCTCATCTCATGTACTCTGTTCTCAGACTTCTCTCTCTACAGCAGGGATCTTTACACTTTTTTGAGTCAGAGATCCCTTCAGCAGTGTGGTAAAGCCTGTAGACTCCTTCTCAGTATGATGTTTTTAAATGCACGAAATAAAATACATAGGTTTATGAACCAATTATATTGAAATACAATTATCAAAAAGTTGTGGGGTTTTTTTTTAAGTTCACAGACCCCAGATTAAGAACTCCTACTGTAGGAGATATACCCCGAGACATTCTTTCCCATATCATATTTCACCTTTAAGACACATGAATTTTGGCAATAGTGCCTGTTCTGTTCCCTTTCAGTGTACTTTTCAGAAGGTCCTATGAAAGTTTAAATTTTTCTCCATCAAAATAAATAAATAAATAAAGAGTTGAACTGAATGTTATCTATATTCTTTTACTAGCTCTTGCCCTAAGGGCAGATTATAAATAGATTAGGGTTATCAGTTTATCAGTTAGGGAAAGAAGAAGCTATTTAACATTGAACTACTTCAGTAAATTATGGGATTTCAGATTTTGTGGTTGTATTTCAATGCTGCATTTGTTTTTAAGTAAAAGAGGTCAGGATTAGATAGACATCTATAATAGTAGGGTTTTGTTTTGACTTTTTGCATAATAAAAGTTGTAACTGAGCAACATTAGCTACAGGCACTCAAATCCACAAATCCATGGAGATACTGTGAAAAGCATTTCAAGAGGAATCCAGCCCTCTGGCCCTCTTTGGTAAAGGATAATTTGCCATGATGATAGCTGAATAAGGAAAGAACTCAGAATGACAGACTATGACAAGACTTTTGAAGATAAAACCCTAAAGAGGTTGAATTCTCTTAACAGAACATGCATTCTAAATGTTTCCATGCCTATCTAATATGCTATTGTATATTCATCAACTGAGATACAGCATGACATAATGGATAGAGGGGTTGGCTTTAGATTTAGGAAGCCCTGGCTTCAAGTAGTGCCTCTGACACATGGGCAGGTCACAACCTCTCCAAGACGACTACTACCCAAAACTATAAGTTAAAGATCCATTGTCATTCTACATTGTTAGAGGGGATTTCCACACCAGAACTCCATTTCAGACCAAGAAAATTCTGTAACCAATATATTAATGTGGAGAAGACATACAAAAGGTATGCATAGATGTGCAGCATAATGGAGAAAATCCTGGATTTTGTCGCAATTGTAATTAAAGTAAACTGAAGCACAAAGCTCCAAGCATGATCAATTTATTAGCAAAGCATGAATTTTGCCAGTAAGTGGGGTCTCAGCCTCCTCAGCTAGCTAAAACCCTGAATGAGGGCTGATGGATCATTTTTATAGACAAAAGGAGGAACATCCAAAAAATGCAGAATCATAGATAAGGAAAACAATATGATTGGTTACAAAGTCCAAAGCATATAGACATGGAGGACAATATGATTGACTGAAAATGGGAAATGCAGAACTAGCCATGACCTCTCTAGTATATCTGAATGATTCAGTCACCCTGTGTGGCTAGTTAGTGTCACAGTGATAACAGGACAGACTTTTTTGAAGGACAGCCAGAGATAACAGAACAGACTCCCTAGCATCCATCTGCATCCTTCAAGGATAACAGATTTCCTTGACACAAGAATAGAACAGTAATTAGCAGGAAAACTGAACTTCTAAACTTAACTCAGAGCCAATGAATGATTCACAGGAAAGTTAACTTCGAGACAAATGAAATGCAACATAGGTGGTTACAGTTACACAAAATGTCAGAAGTGATGGAAAATGAAATCAGTTACAGTGTAGAATCAATTTGATATTTTCAATTTAGAGTCAAGTGACCTGGGCTCAAATCCAGACTCTGCTACCTACTATATGTGTGATTCTAAGTCACTTAGCTTCTCTGAGGCATAATTTCCCCATCTGTAAAAGAAGGGGAAGGACAGAAGGAGTACAAAATATAGGAGCTGGGTGGAGTAGAAAGGATGAGGTGACTTCTGAGATCCCTTCTAGCTCTAAATCTGTGAATATCGTAATTTGGTATCGACTATGGATGACTGCCCTCTCTCAAATCCTAATGTCTGTTTTCAATTTCAGTGAAGGAAATTTGGCGACAAAGCAGGTTGTGTTTCTTCAAAGGCCTATTATGTGGAATTCAGCTGTTCAAACACCAGAGGTAAGTTTAAAAATTTTTATTTGTGTGTGTGTGTGTGTGCATATACAGACACATTATATATACATACATATATACGTATAAAGGACATGACAGCAATGTAAATTCCATTAATATTTATTCCCTCCTCCCTGTTTCCTTATAGCAGATACAAATAAGGAAGCTGGGCTTCACAAGGAGTTATTCTCCAAACATGAGAGATGAGATAATATTTGTAAAATGGTTAACACAGTGCCTGACACGTAGTAGACATTTAATAAAATTTTGTTCCCTTCCCTCCCCAAACATGTTAATGATGAGATGCAGTGTGGAATGCTGGATATAGAGCTGGCCTCAGAACCAGGGATACCAGAACTCGAGTCTTGCTTCTGATTATATTACCTGTGTGACCCTGGGCAAATCACTTAATTTCTCTGGGCCCATATGCAACTTTCCAAGACTTATGTAAACAAGACGTTGATGTTACTGATCTCTTTCAATGGAGGAAGCTTTCACACCAGGAGTTCTCTACAAGCAATAAAATCAAAGGTCTAGAATCTCCCTCTGTGCCCCCCAAAAAGTTAGACATGATCATAAGGGAATTGCGGCAGTAATTAAGAAATGTAAGAAAGTTTTAAACCCTCGAATTATTTAAGTAAGTGGTCTTCATCTTGGTTGTGAATACCCCCAAGTGTATTTTCTTTGTACTATCACGGCAATGATTACTAACCTCCCCTGAGCAAGAGCTATATTGATTTCCCTTTTGAGATAGAAAATTGCCATCTATCCGCAGCTCAGTGGGGCACTGAATAGAGCACTGAGCTAGGAGTCAGGAAGAACTTAATCCAGTCTCAGATACTTACAAGCTGTGTGACCCTGAGCAAGTCACTTACCCTTTCTGTCTCCATTCCCTCAGCTGAAAAAAGGGGGTAATAATAGCACCCAGGGTTGTTGTGAGGATCAAATGAGATAAGATTTGTAAAGTGCTTAGCACATAATAAGCTTGGCACATAGCAAGTGTTTAATAAAGGCTGGTTCTCCCTTTCCCTTCCCAACAACTCATAATAATCCACAAATTGTGAAATAATATTGTTATGATGCCAAAATGTATTACTTCCTTTCTAGACTGGGTATCAACATGGACTTTATAGAAATGTCCCCAAAACGTGGAAGTTCAATTTGCCTAAATTGGCATATGCAGTGTTTATTCATGTTCGTTCTTTTTCAAGAGATGAAGAGGGTTTTAGTAGGAAAAATGTCGGGGCGGGGGGGTGGAACTGACTTTCTTGTGTGACTTACAGAAAAAAAAAATCCATTTCATTTTTTCTCTTTAGCCCACTATGCACTTCTTTTATCTTTAACCATAATAACATATCATGAGTAAAGTTTGAGATAGACAGAGTATACTCATTTGTAGATGTTTGGTAAACAGGCTCTATATTCCCTTCTTTCTAACTTCCTTGTTTCTGCTAAGAACACCACCATTTTTACAGTTACCCGGGTTCACAACCTTGGAGCCACCTTTGATTCTTTCCCCTCCCTCAACCCCTGTGTCTAATCAGTTATCAAGTCTTAGCAATCCTCCTTTCCCAAGATCTCTTGCAACTACCCTGGTCCCGCATTCGTGCCCCCACCAGCCTAGTTCAGGCTCTCGTCATCTCTCACCAGGACTATTGCAATAACTTCCTAATGAATCTCTTTGACTTCAGTCTCTTTGCTCTCTGCTCCATCCTCATATAGCAGCCAAACTGATTCAGGCATGGGGCTGGACCTATTCAAAAAGCTCCCTATTTCCTCTAGGATAAAATATAAATTCCTCTAATCAAATGAAATAACATGTATAAAGCACTTTGTAAACTGAAGGCCCTACATAAATGCTAGCGAGCTATTATGTAAAAACACTTCTCAGTCTGACTCCAGCCTAACTTTCTAGGATTACTGCATATTGCTCTCTCTTGTCTTCCCTCCCATCTAACCAAGTTGGCCTCCTTGCTATTCCCAGTACGTGGCATTTCATCTCCTGTTTCTGCACCTTTGCACTGGTGTCTATGCCCATGCCTACAATGCACCCTGGAATCCCTCAACCTTGAAGACTCCCTAGCCTCCTTCAAGGGCTCACGTTTCATCTCCTACATAATTAATGCTTATCCTCATCTCCTCATTTCTAGTGTCCTTCCCCTACTCCTCACTGTCTAAAACAACTTTATTTTTACTTTGAATATACATATTTTGTTTTGATCTATGTTCATATTACCTTCTGCTAATAGAATGTAAGCTTCCTGAGGACAGGAATTGTTTTATTGTTGTGAGTCATCCATACTCAGGGGATAGAAGAAGACAGGAGAGCAGAATGATGGTCCCCAAATGACCAAGTTTAGGAGTAAAAGGGAGGAGTAATAATAGAGAGCCTTTAAAGAGGGTCACACTTATTTGAAACACTAACAAGTTCATATGCAAGAACTTGGTAACAGTGAGCCTAGAAATAAATAAAGGCACGTAATTAGGTTTAACAGGCATTTATTAAATTGATCTACAAAAAAGTTAAGTAACTAGGTTGGGGGATAGAGGGCACACATATCTCCAAACTAAATCATACCTTCAAGTAGCCCAGTAGAGGGGCAGCTAGGTGGTGCAGTGAGTAGAGCCTGGAGTCAGGAGGACCTGAGTTCAAATCCTGCCTCAGACACTTGACACATACTTAGCTGTGTGACCTTGGGCAAGTCACTTAACCCCAATTGCCCTGCCAAAATCAAACAAACAAGCAAAAAATAAAACAAACAAAAATAAATAAAACAAGTAGCCCAGTAGGGTTAGTTGTTCTGTCACTGCAGTTGTGTCTGACTTTTCCTGACCCCATTTGGGGTTTTCTTGGCAAAGATACTGGAGTGGTTTGCTATTTCCTTGTCCAGTTCATTTTACAGATGAAAGAACTGAGGCAAACAGAGTTAAGTGACTTGCCCAGGATCACACAGCTTGTAAGCATCTAAAGAGCTAGATTTGAACTCAGATCTTCCTGACTCGAAGCCTAGTGCTCTATCTACTGTGCCACCTAGCTGCCCAGTAGGTTTAAGGGTAAGTGCTAATCACAAACAAATGGAAAATTTGGGAAGAATGCCTAGTTTTTGCCTATGACTACATACATAATACACTTTCAACGTTACTTTATCCTCAGCAGACATAAAACTATAGTGAAGTAATTTAAATGAAGCAGTCTGTGAAGTAGTAGAACACAGCTTATAAAATATAGAAAATTGGCAGATAAACTGGAAAACTTTAATTGAGTTTTTTCCTTACATATCTGGTTCTAGAAAACGCCTTACAGATTAAGAACCTAAATGACAATGAGTGAAGCTGCACCACACCAGTGCTGCTATTCTAAAGGCTAAAATCACAGCCTGAAAGATTGTGTATAATTATCTACATTTATTCTAGAGTCAAGAAGCATTTATCCAGACATGTAAGGTAGAGATTGCTATGAAGCAAATATGAGTTGGTTCAATGGAAGGGAAAACTTAGGGGCAGCTAGGTGGTTCAGTGGATGGAGTGCTGGCCTGGAGGCAAGAAGACTCAAATCATTTAACCCTGTTTGCCTCAGTATCTTCATCTGTAAAGTGAGTTGGAGAAGGAAATGGCAAACCATTCCAATATCTTTGCCAAGAAAACTCCAAATGGAGCCACAAAGAATCAGAGACAACTGAAAAATGACTCAAGAACAATAAAGGGAAATCTTACTCATTAGAGCCACCCCAAAATGGATTGGACTATCTCAGGAGGTGGTGAATCTCCATCCCTGAAGGCCTTAATTTGGGGGGAAGTTACTATAAATTCCTGTTTAGTTTGGACTTGACTAAGTCACAATTGAGAAACCTTCCAAATCTTTGATTCCTTGTGGTGAAAAGGACTGGTAAGTGATGGAGGAGCTACAATAGAAATAAAACGTAACAGGGTCTTTGGCCCCAAGGAACTTAACAATGTATTAAACAGGTTAAGATACATACAAAAATAAACTAAACTTCTAAACTTCTGCAATCTGGCTTCTGACCTCATCATTCAACTGAAATTGTCCCCTCCAAAGTTGCCAATGATCTTTTAATTGCCATTAATTGCCACATCTAATGGCCTAACTTCCTTTTTGACCTTTCTGCAGCATTTGACAAGGCTGATCACCTTCTCCTCCTGGATACAGTCTCCTTTCTGGGCTTTCAGGATGCTATTGTCTCAGTTCTCTTATCAGTCCAAATGCTCGTTCTCCATGTTCTTTGCTGGTCCGTGTCATAATATCCACAGAAGCACATGCCTCTGTCCTAGGTCTTCTTTCTTCACTCTATATTACTTCACTTGGTGATCTCATCTGCTCCCCCGGATTTAATTATCATCTCTATGCTAATGATTCTTAAATCTACTATTATACCCAGCCCTCCTGAGCTATAGTCATGCATCTGCCTGTTGGACATCTTGAACTGGATATCCTGGAAGTATCTCACACTAAACATATACAAATCAAAACTCGTTATCTTCCAAACCCTCCATTCTTTTAAAAATATATATTTTTTTTTATTTTTCCCCAATTAAGACAGTTTTTAACATTTGATTTTTTAAAATGTTGAGTTCCAAGTTTCTCCCTCCTTTATCTCTACTCCCTCCCTAAGACAGTGAGCAATTTGATATGGGTTATATATGTCCAAGCATGTAAAAACATTTGCATATTAGTCATATTGTAAAAGAAGAAACAGACATGTTGTGAAAAAAGAAAATATGAAAAAGTAAAGTGAAAAATATCATGCTTTGGTCTGCAGTCAGACTCCATCAGTTCTTTCTCTGGATGTGGATAGCATTTTTCATCATGAGTCCTTGGGGATTGTCCTGGATCATTGTATTGCTGAAAATAGCTGTCATTCACAGTTCTTCATTATACAGTGTTGCTGTTACTGTGTACAATGTTCTCCTGGTTCTGCTCACTTCATTTTCAGTCAGTTCATATAAGTCTTTCCAGGTTTTCTGAAATCATCCTGCTTGTCATTCCTTATAGCACAATAATATTTCATTATAATCATATACCACAACTTGTTCAGCCATTCCCTAATTGATGGGAATCCCCTCAATTTACAATTTTTAGCTACCACAAAACGGAGCTGCTATAAAAATTTTTGTACAAATAGGTCCTTTTCCCCTTTTTTTTTAAATCTCTTTGGGATACAGACCTAGTAGTGGTATTGCTGGATCAAAGAGTGTGCACAGTTTGATTGCCCTTTGGGCATAGTTCCAAATTGCTCTCCAGATGGTTGGATTATTTCACAACTCCACCAACAGTACATTAGTGTCCCAGTTTTCTCAAATAAAAACATAATTAGATGCCACAGAGTAGATGGCAATGCCTTAACCGAATATGTGTTTTAAAGGGCACTAGGACTTCTTCCGTCCTTATCAAGCGGAGTGCTAACTTCCTCTCCTTTTATACAACACAAAACCCTCTCTTTTTCCCAACTTCCCTGTTGTTGTCAAGGTAACCACCATAATCTCAGTTATTCAGACTTGCAACCTTGGAATCATGTGCAACTCCTCACTCTTCCTCACCTCATATATCTAATTCATTGCCACATTTTGTCATTTCTACCTTTACAACTTCTCTTATATACATTCCCTTTATTCCACTCATAAAGCAACAACCATAGTTCAGGCCCTCATCTCCTTTTGTCTGGATTACTAAAATAGCTTCTACCTATCCCCCGGGCCAGACTGTCCAAGTTGCCAAGGTGATTTCTCTAAGCCTAGGTCTGACCGTATCACCTCCCCCCCTCACCTTTGCTCTATGAGCTCCAGTGGCTTTTTATTACCTCTAGGCTCAAATATCAACTACTCTGTTAGGCATCCAAAGCTCTTCACAGCCTTGTGCTTTCCTACTTTTCCCATTTTCTTTCACTTTATTCCCCTCTCCTGTACAATCCAGCTATACCGACCCACTTGCTATTCTTCTAACACATCACTCCACCTCCTTTTTGCCTTCAAATTGGCTGCCTTCCCCTCCCTCCTGCCCCCCATCAATGCTCTGCCCACTTATCTTTATGTCTTATGTCTCTGGTTTCTTCAAAATTGAGCTCAAATCCTACCTTCTGCAGACCTTTCCCTTTCCCTTCAGCCATAATGCCTCCCCCTTTCAGAAAGCCTACCATCTCTGTATATATCTTATATTTACCTAGTTATTTACATGTTTTTTCTTCCAAAAGAATGTAAGTACCTTCAGGGCAGATGGTATTTTTGCCCTTTTTTGTATCCCCAATGCTTAGTACAGTGCCTGGCACATAGTTAAGTACTTGTAATACATACTTGTTGACTGACTAAAGCCCGTGAATTATGCATTATGAAATGGAGATGACCTGGAGGTTTTTTTTTTGTTAGTTTTTCAGTTAATAAAAATCTATTTTGTCTGTTTCTCTCTGCCCCGCCCCCAAAGAAAAGGAAAACCCTTGTAACAAATATGCATAGTCAAGCAAACTAATTTCCACAGTGGTCATGTCCAATAAACACATGCCTTAATCCGTGCCCCAAATCCATCATCTCTCTGTCAGAAGGTGAGTGGTTTGAGTCATCATGGGTCTTCTGGAATTGTGGTTAGTCATTGCTTTGAGCAGAGTTCTTAAGACTTTAAAAGTTGATCATCTTTCCAATATTGTTGTTATTATATAACTTGCTCTCCTCATTCTGCTCACTTTACTTTGCACCAGTTCATACATGTCTTCCCAGGTTTCTGTGAAACCATTCCCTTCATCGTTTCTTATAGCACAATAGTATTATATTATATTCCTACACTATAACATGTTCATTCCACAGTTGATGGGCATCCCCTCATTTTTCTAGTTCTTTACCACTACAAAAAGAGCTTCTATAAACATTTTTCTGTATACGGAGGTGACCTTGACTTCTCAGAGTCAATGCAAGTGGTCCACAAACCCTCAAGTCCTACCAAGCTGAACTCAGAGTTATAAACTAGGGGTCTAATTCTCTTACTTTCTAGATATGGAAACTGAGACCCCAAGAGGTTAAGTGCTTTGCCCAAGATCTCAGAGCTAATCCAGTGCTTTTTGGTTACACAAATACCTTCACTGGTAGTGGGATCTTCTTCACCACCAAGTTCTTAATAGCCATGAAATAATGGGACCAGCCTCTCTCCCTGTTGCTGAGATTTGCAGAACTCAGATCTGGAGATTCAAATTTTCTAAACATATCAGACTCACATTATATAGTTTCCTTCACAGTCTTTTAATTATAGTAATGCCCCATGGTCTAATGATAGTTATCTTTATAACCTTTACACCTACATCTCTTGGGACGCATGAGAATATTTTAAGTTTGTTATTAATATTTTAAAATTCCATATAATATAATGTCGCTGATAATTTAAATATGAAAGAAGTTTATAAAAAGTTTGTTCATAGGCACTCCACATGGAGGAATAAATATATATTAAAACTTAAGGCTCAGTTTCTAAATAAACTTAACTTGTCTAGCTTTCATGAATGTTTAATTTTCCTTACAGGAAATCTTAATCTACTTAGGTCATTTCAACATGGGACATGTGGGTGGTTCAGGCTAGGGTTAAAGTATCTTGACAAGTATAACAGAAAGACTATTCTATAAAAGTCCATTACTTTCCTCAGTTAAAACAGAATATTTTTCATGTCAAAACTAAAAATAGATAATATTCGTAAGTCACCACAGCACCTAGCATGTAGTAAACATGTAATGAATGTTTATCGAATTACTAAATAAAGGAATGCCATTGAGCTAGAGAAATTAGACTATACATTTCATAGTTTTAAGTTAGTTAAAATTCATGTACCTCTCAGTGCCTCAGGTATTTCGTAAGAATTGTATTTATTATTATTATTGCATTTATTTGTTATTAGCATCTTTCTTTGTAGTGGCAAAGAATTGGAAATTGAAGGGATGCCCATCAATTGGGGAATGGCTGGACAGGCTTTGGTATATGATTGTGATAGCATACTACTGTGCTATAAGAAATGATGAGCCAGATGATTTTAGAAAAACATGGAAAGATTTGCATGAAATAATGAAGAGCAGAATGAGCAGAAATGAGAACATTGTATATAGTAACAACAATATTGTAGTAAGAACAACTTTGAGTGAATAAGTATTTTGTCTATTATAAATACTCAAATTAACTGTAAAGGACATATGAAGAAAGACCTATCTGCATCCAAAGAAACAATAGAAGTATGTATAGAATATATATACCTATTTGTGTCTAACGCTAGCCATTAGTAGGGCTGGGGGTGGGAGGGGAAAGAAAAAAAAAGACATTTACATGATAATTTTGTTGTATATTTGTAAGGAATAGCAAGTTGTACATAGTAGATCTGCAGTTTCATGTACAATCATCTTTTTGTTATACTGTTATAGAAATGCTTGTTTTATTCCACAAATTAAAAATAAAATTAAGAATTGTATTTATAATTATCTAAATCACTCACATAGAGAAATACACATTAAAACAACTCTAAGGTACCACCTCATATCTATAAGATTGGCTAACATGACAGAAAAGGAAAACGATAAATGTGGGAAGGGATATGGAAAAATAGAGACACTAATGCACTGTTGGTAAGGTTGTGAACTGCTCCAACCATTCTGGAGAACAATTTGGAACTATGCCCAAAAGATTATAAAACTGTGTATACCCTTTGAACTAGCAATACTAGGTAGTCTATATCCCAAAGGGATCAAAGAGAAGAGAAAAGGATCTCTATATGCAAAAATATTTATAGCAGCTCTTTTTGTGATGGCAAAGGACTGGAAATTGAGGGGATGGATGCCCATCAATTGGGGAATGCCTGAACAAGGTGCAGAGTATGATTGTGATTGAAAACAATTATGCTATAAGAAATGACAAGAGGGGTGATTTCAGAAAAACCTGGGAAGGTGTATATGAACTTGTGCAAAATAAAGTGAATAGACCCAACGGTAGTATTGTAAGGATGATTAAATGTGAAAGATTTAGCTACTCTGATCAGTACAATGATCCAAGGCAGTTCTAAAGGACCCATTATGAAAAATGCTATCCACATCTAGAGAGAGGACTGATGCACATTGAAGCATACTTTTTTCAGTTTATTTTTCTTGCTTTTTTGGTTTTTGCAACATGGCTAATGTGGAAATATACTTTGTATGACCTCACAAGTATTATGAGTATCATATTGCTTGCCTTCTCAATGGGTAAGGGAGGGCTATAGGGAGGGAGAGAATTTAGAATTCTAAACTTTAAAAAATTAATGCTAAAATTCAAAAATCAATTAGTTATTTAACTTTTAAAAAAGAATTGAGAAAAGAGAAAGAAGGGCTTAGTAATGGCAGCATTCACTGCTTCTTCCTTTTAACAGTGCAGCTTATTCTTTCTCCTAGCTCACTTATAGTAGTCTTCAAAGGATTCCTGTGTCTTTAGTTCTAAAGTCAGTTAATTGAAAGGGGAAGGAAAAGGGAACAAGCACCTTCTGTGTCAGACGCAGTGCTACACTTAACGAATGTTCTTACTTGATCCTCCCAACAGCCCTGTGAGATAGGTGTGTTATCTCTGTTTTACAGCTGAGAAGTTAAATGACTTGTTCAGGGTCACACAAATAATAAGTGACTGAGGCTGGATTTGAATTCAGTGCTTCCTGACTCCACCTTCAGCATTCTGTCTACTTTGATACCAGTTGTAATTTTGCATTATCATCTTTGCCCTGGAATCTATAATAAATTTAGATAAAAATGATCATTCAATGGGCCACGCAGACAGATGTATGTGAAGTCATAAGCCAGAAGGAAAAAAAAAATATCAGGACATTCGGAGGGCTTGATGTATATGATTTTCCTTCTCCATTAGCCCCGAGAATAGAACGTCATTGTAGAACTTGCTACAAACTCAGGGTCATCTCCACGCTGCGCTGAGGCATTTGTGGAGGACTTTTGATGAGGCATTCTCTTTCTAGGTGAATCAAAAATATTATTCCTTTTTCTTTTTTTTTATAATTAAAAAAAAGTATTTAGATCACTCGTGTAATAGGCCAGGCCTAACTGAGGCTGATGGAGTGCCTTGGGTTCCAAATCAGAAGAAAAAAAAAGGATACAGTTTTAGTTCATCTCATAATTAACAAAAGGAGGTTTACTCAGCTGTGTCAAAGGAAGGATGTGGTACTGCTTTAGCTGAGTGCAGCTTCCCTCTGCTGGTGTTGGTGAAGCTACTACATCAGAAGCCTCCAGAAGAGCGAGAGTTCCTTGTGCTAGGGCCCTTTTGTCCTCAGATGATCAGAAAATTCCTTTAACAGCCTGAACCTTCACTTCCCTGTGGCAATTAAGCTTCGAGGACAGTTGCAATACCTTTTAAGGAAAAGAGCTAGCTTGCCCAGATAGATAGTATAACTAGTCTAGAAATCTAAGTTATGGAGGTATGAATCTAAGCACAGTTTCCACCATTCAGATCTCTAGGTTTCCCAGTGCCATTTGAGATCGTAGATTTAGAACTGGGAGGGACCTTGGAAACCATCTGGTAAAATTGCCTCATTTTGCAAATGAAGAAACTGAGGTTCAAGAAAGTTAAGCGATTTGTCCAAGGTCATACAGATAGCAGTCATAAGAGACAGGATTTGAACTCAAGTTCTCTGACTCCAGAGACAGGCTAGTGATTGCCCTATTCTCTTTTGTTTTTAAACATAAATTTAGCGAACATTAGCCTCTTATGTTGGGGTTTTCTGTCCTGTCCCATTTATCTATTTCTTTCTTTTTCCAATACCAATTTTTACAATTATTGCTTCAAAGGCTGACTCTGACCTTGGTCTCTACCATTTTGAGCCTCTCTTTCCCTTGCAATCATTCAACCAGTAAACATTTATTGGAGTGCCTACTATGTTTCAAGGACTATAAAATAGAGACAAGAGGACTTGTCCTGCCTACCTCAAAGAATTGTTGTAAAGGAAATGCTTTGTGGATTTCAAAGCTCTCTATAACAGTGAGTTATCGCGGACAGTGATCCTTCTGTCTTCCTTCCCCTTTCATCAGGTTGTTTTTCTTGCTTAGACTGGTGTCCTTGGCAGAGACCATGTGACGCTATCTTTGTTCTGAGTAAGATCAAGGGTGCTGTGAGCACTCACTAACTATTTATTATTGAGGATATCCGCAGCCAGCAAAGCGTTCTGAAGGATAGGCTGCATCGCACTGCTTGAGATCTCCATTTTGCCAGACAGACAATTTGTGGAAAATCAAGTTTAAGGGTACCTTTGGCCCCCATGACTGAGCAAAAGCTAAAGCAGATCCCAGCTTAACTGTACCTTTCATCTCGGGCTGAGACCTAAGTAAAAGGATATAGAGTCTGCAGAAACAGACTGGACTCCTTACACATCAGAGCCTAGATTTAGAGCTGAGAGGGATCTCTCAGGGTCCCTTTAGCAGTGACAAGCACTAAGTCGATAAGGTCATCAAGGCCAGGCCTCTTATTTTACAGAGGAGGAATCTGAAGCTTAGAGAAGTATGTGACTTGCCCAGGGCCCTCCGATTGGCAAGTGTTTCGAATAGGCTCTGTGACCACATCCGGCCGCATCTCTGACCACCAGCCCTGTCCGGGCTTCACACTGCCGGCCTCGCTATCATTGTTTAATAGTTGCTGGCTGTCTTGTTATAATTCCTGTTTGAACATCTCTTGTGTTTCAGAAGAAATCCATGAGGCAGATAAGGGAAGAGAAAAGCAAGGTAACCAGCCGCAGCATTGGGCTGGACACGGCTACTTCTCGCCCTGCAGAAAGCAGACACCCATCTGAGGAATGTCATCTCTCTCCTTCTCAAGACCCTTGGACTAGAGAAGGGATGCCGGCACCCTATGGCAGCTTCTCGGGGGTCAGCAGCAGTGACAGTGTTCTGAGGGAATTGGATGACGGACAATACGATCAGGAGGATGGGGTGACACAGGTCACTTGTATGTGAGCAAGGAGATACCCGAATTCAAAGGACCTGTAAATAATCACGGAAATTTAATCCAATGCTGAATTGAGTACATTACTTCATATACTTTGATGTAGTGCTCGGTGTTTCTCCTTTATGCTGGCTTTGGCTATGCCTCTAAATGCAGAGTAACTATTATTAGTAAATTCTTTCATTAGAGTTGTGTTTATACTCCTCTTGTCAACTAAGAACATCTGTCAAAGTGGGATGTCATTAGTTTATTACGAAATAATGTCCTTCCACTTTACATCTTTGTGTGAATTATAGCCTTTGATATTTCCTAGTTAGGCTCACCTCAGTCACCTACTGTTCCAGCATAATAGTCCTTTGGCAAACTACTCATCATTGCCGCAGGCCCCACCCCATACCCTACAAATAGTTCCTAAATTAAAGTATTTCCTAGTAGTTATTTTACTATACATAGAAATTCACCAGTTTATCTTTAGTTGCAGCATATATGTACTTTATAGCAGCCCCTACTCATTCAAATATTTCTGTAAAAAAAAGTTCCCTTTGTGTACATCTTTGCCTCTAAAAGAATGCCATATTATTAAATGACTTCATTTATCTGAGGTACTGCTTCTCCAGACATCCAGAAAATAACCACGGCAGAATCATATTCAGTTAAGCTCAGTACAAAAACAACCCACAGTCTCAAAATAAAGGGGAGGAAAACTTAGAGATGAGTGTATTTTTTTCTTCATTAAAAAATTGAAATGATAAGGTAAGCCTTTGTCGTTAGAATTTCATGACCTTCTCCTTTTCTTGTCTTTATCTAAATCAAGAAATCTTTGAAACTGAAATTATTCAGGCCTGAAAGTTCTACTAGAGAAGTAGACCAGTACCCAGAACACTTCAGAGGAAATACTTTGACTTGCCAGTTCCAACCACTGACTTTTCTTATAAATTGGTGCCATTTGCCATTGTTCAAACTCGGCCCTGGATTGGTAAAGATTGAACTCATGAAAAAGAATTTTCATCTACTTATGGTGGGAAAATGAGACTTGGAAGTTGTAGAATTTAAGTTATTACATACAGAACCTTCAAGAGAATTCCAACCAGCCTTAGCTTTGTGGATTTCTAAGCCGGTTGTTCAGCTTATTGATGGTACTGAATTTTAAAGAAGGCTTAAGTAATAAAGCATCTTTCAATTGCCATCAGATTTTTGTTTTATTGGGAAAGTATAGCCATTGTATGGATATATGCGTATAAATTTGTATATGCATATATTATATGTAATTATATGTGAAATAGTTGCATATCATATGATATTAAAGAACAGCCCACAATAAAATTGGGCATTATCCATGATGAACTTAACATGAAATTGTTCCTATGTCAGTATCCCACATTTTCAAGAAAAAAGTCTTCCTGCATCATAACCTCCCCAATGAAACACTCTTCACGAAGCTTAGTATGAAATACTCAATCTTGCTGCTTTTGTATGCATAAAGATAATATTACAAACATTTTAATTTTTTAGATGATAATAATAGCTAGCATTTACATAGCAAAAGCACTTTACTAATGTTATTTCCTTTTACTTTCATAAGAACCTGAGAGATAGGTGCTATTATATTACTTCTATTTTACCCCAGATGGGGAAACTGAGGCAGGCCGTGCTCAAATGATTTACCCAAGGTAATATAATTAGCAAGTGCCTGAAGTTGGATTTGAACTCAGGTCTTTCTGACTCAAGATCCAGTGCTGTAGCCACTGAGCCTGCTAGCATCTGAATTAAATATCCAAGAGCTGATGAACTTTCCTAGGAGCCATTCTTTTTTAGGGTCTTCAAAATATCATAAAGTTTTGCCATGATTTTTAAAAGTCATTTACCAAGTTTTGATAGTTGTAGCTTTACAACATCTTTTGAATCTATTGCCTTCATTTTATTCCCAGGGTAGCCCCCTAGATCAGGCCCTCATTACCTCTCACCTGGTCTATTGCAATAATATCCTGGTTTGTCTCCCTGACTCAAATATTGCTGTTCTCCAATCTATTGTCCATGTAACTGCCAAGTTGATATTCCTAAAGCACAGGTCTGACCATGTTGCTCTCCTGCTCAAAAAGTCCCATTGTCTCCCTATTGCCTCTGTTGTTAAGTCATTTCAGTTGTGTCCTACTTTTTGTGACCCCATTTGGGGTTTTCTTGGCAAAGATACTGGAGTGGTTTGCTATTTCTTGCTCCAGCTCATTTTACAGATGAAGAAACTGAGGCAAGCAGGGTTGAGTGACTCACCCAGGGCCACACAGATAGTATGTGTCTAAGGCTGGCTAGCTACTATAGTAATAGAGAAGGTCTGGGTTCAAACTCAGAAGAAGATAGTGAAGTTAAAACAACTACTTCTATTTTGAAGAAAAAAGCAAAATAGTCACAAGCCCAAAAAGAGTTTTTGGAAGAGCTTAGAAAAGGATTTTTAAAATCAAATAAGAGAGGTTGAGGGAAAATTAGGGAAAAAAAATAAGAATGCAAGTAAATGAAGAAAATTGTGAAAAGTCAACCAAATGGAAAAACAGAGGCAAAAACTTACAGAAGAAAATAACTCCATAAAAATTAGAATTGGGCAAGGAGAAGCTAATGACTTCATAACACACCAAGAAATAATAAAACAAAATCAAAAGAATGGAAAAATGTAAGAGAATGTAAAGCATCTCATTAGAAAAACAACTGACGTGGAGAACAGATAGAAGAGAGACAATATAAGAATTGTTGGACTACCTGAAAGTTATAATAGAAAAAAAAGTTTAAATACTGTACTTCAAGAGATTACTAAGAAAAATTACCCTGAAGTTTTAGAAAAAGAGAGTAAAATAGAAATAGAAAAAATCTACCAGTCACCATCCGAAAGAGATCCCAAGATGAAAATTCATAGGAATATCATAACTAAATTTTGAAGCTCCCAGGTCAAGGAGAAAAACTACAAGCAACTAAAAAATATTTAATACTGTGGGGCTACAGTCAGGATAACACACCATTGGAAATCCTAAAAAGTAAAGGTGAAATGAATAAAATTGAGTGTAAAAAAACCATTGAACTAATAAATAAAACTAGAAGGAAAGGAAAATGACAAATGCTGAAAGGGATATGGAAAAATTGGGACACTAATGCACTATTGCTGTGAACTAGTACAACCATTCTGGAAAACAATTTGGAACTATGCCCAATGGGCTATAAAAATGTGCATACACTTTGACCCTACAATACCACTTTTAGGGCTATATCCCAAAGAGATCATACAAAATGGGAAAAGAACCTACATGTACAAAAATATTTATAGCAGTTTTTTGTGGTGGCAAAGAACTGGAAATTGAGGGGATGCCCATCGATTGGGGAATGGCTAAACAAGTTGTGGTATATGAATGTAATGGAATACTATTGTGCTATAAGAAATGATGAGCAGATGGACGTCATAATAACCTGGAAAGGCTTATATGAGCTGATGCTGAGTGAAGTGAGCAGTACCAGGAGAACACGGTACACAGTTACAGCTACATTGTGTGATGACTAACTTTGATAGACTTGGCTCTTCTCAGCAATGCAAGATTTTAAGACAACTCCAAAAGGCTCATAATGGAAAATGCTATCCACATCCAGAGAAAGAATGACAGAGTTTGAATGCAGATCAAAGTATACTATTTGCTCTTTCTTTTTTTGTTTTGTTTTGTTTCTTCTTTCTCGTGGTTCATTCCATTGGTTATAATTCTTCTTTGCAACATGACTAATGTGAAAATATGTTTAATGCGAATGTAGAGCCTATGTCAGATTGCATGCTGTCTTGGGGATGAGAGAGGGGAGGGAGAGGGAGAAAATTTGGAACTCAAAAGCTTGTGGAACTGAATATTGTAAGTTAAAAATAAATAAATTTTTTAAAAAAACTATTATGCTATGAGAAATGATGAATAGGGTGGTTTCAGGAAAACCTGGGAAGACTTATATGAACTGATGCAAAGTGAAGTGAGCAAAACCAGGAGAAAATTGCACACAGTAACAGTAATATCATAAGGATGATTAAATCTGAAAGACTTAGCTACATTGATCACAATGATTCAAGACAATTCCAAATGACCCATGAGGGAAAATGCTATCTACCTCCAAATAGAGAACTGATGAACTCTGAATGTATATTGAAGCATATTTTTAAGAACTTTATTTTTCTTGTTTGTGTGTATATGTTTTGCAAGGTGGCTAATAAGAAAATATGATTTGCATGTCTTCACATGTGTAATGGGCATCATATTGTTTACCTTCTCAAGAGGAGGGGAAGAGGCAAGAAGGAAGGAGAGAATTTGAAATGTAAAATTTTTTAAATGAACATTTAAAAATTTTACATGTAATTTAGAAATATTTAACAAAATAAATACAAATATATTTAAAAACAAACAAAACAAGGTAGTGAGGGAGGCCATCAGAGGTTTTGTGAATGTTCACTGCTATTCTGGTATTTCTGTCCTCAGAACGCTACCTAGAACACTCTCATTAAATTGTCAGCAAAGGGGAAGAAAACATTGCCTCCCTTTTATAAGTTGTTCCTTTATTCTCCTGTCACTGACTGGTGGAGGTTTCTGTCAGTCAGCGTCAGGCCAGTCCAGCACGGAACAAACATTTCAAGTTGCACCTACCTCCATTCCTCCCTTACTTCTTTCCAGATGTAGGGGACAATAAGTGTGGAAAACTGCATCTCGTGTCAGAAAGAGGAAACGGAAATGATTTCCCTCCTCCATACCTGCACCTCCACACACACAGTATATTTGTTCTTCTTAATTTCTTGAGCTGACTCAGTACAGAAGTCTTGCAAACATCTGTACTCCAGACAAATGGATTCAAAAGGAAATCTATGTCTGCAGTGGTAGACAGATTTTCACACCCTTCCTATACTCTGAGTGTTATTTCTACACTCAGAAGTCTCAGTGACTACAAAAAGGAGCTCTGCCGGCTGGAGAGAGACAGCCAGGACAGGAAGACAGCCAAGAGGAAGCTCCCAATAGAAATGAGATAAGCAAGGTTGCTTTATTTTATGTTTGTTTGTCATAGAATTGTTCAAGTACATAAGCATGGGGAGTCCCAAGATTCACCTCGAAGAACAAATCAATTGGAACTAACTGTATGAGTTTCAATCTTGCCCTGAGTACTTCCCCTGGAGCCACCAGGAGCTGTACATCATTCTGGAATATTGCTCCCAGCCTGAAATTGGCTGAGAATGATGAAGAAAGGTAACACGCCATGGGTGCAACAGGAAATATAGAGGCAGCTCTTTCTACTACTCCACTTTATTTGATTGCTTCTGGAGCAGGACATTCTTACCTAGGGTCCCCAAGGGAAACCCCAGTGGTTTTGTGGATAGAGTTGAAAGGAGTCCATCAATTTGGATGAGAAACTAACCTTTGGTTTCTTTTATAATCCTAAATGTTTTATTTTACAAACTTAAAAATTTTATTCTGAGGACTCCATATCCTCGCCAGGCTGTGAAAGGAACTCACGTCACACACAAAAATAAATAAATAAAAGTTCAGAACTGCTTTGGAGGGGAAATAAAGACATACCATACCTTATAATTCCTCTATTTTCATGGGAACAGAAATCCTCTTAGGCAGAATTTTTAATGTATTAACAGTAATTTTTCAAATGGAGATTCGCTTCATTTTACTAGATGCTGTTATGCTGGGAGGAAGACAGACCAAGTTTTGTTTTTGCTTAAATGGAGAGAAAAGCATTTCTGTCTTCATTCTGTTAATTAATACAAAACTCCAACAAACTCAATTTAGGGATTTAATTGTTTCTTTTTTCTCTCCGAGGCTTAGAACATCTGAGGATTAGGTTGAACGTTTCCTTCTGTTTCTACAAACAACAGATCCTCCACCATGAAAAAAGCCCTTTTGAATTTGCTCTTCTAAGAAAAAACAAATGACAAAATATGCTTCCTTTTTTAACATGCTACATTATTGATGAGGATTTGGTTTTCCAAAACATTCAGCTGTGCGATGCAGCTGGAGCTGGGTTTTGCCACCCAACGGTTGGCCACTTTATATGTTTCTCCTATTTCTATAAAGACGTTGCCACAGACTTTCATCTGCCTCACTGGAGAGACGGTACTGAGGAATGTTTATTTTGTTTTATTTTGTTTGTTTAGACTGGGTCTCCCCAACTCATGGAGGCTGGAAATTCAGTGGCCACTCATGGCTTTATCCCACTGCAGATCAGCATGGAAGCTTTGACCTGCTCCAATTACAATCTTAGCTGGTCACCCCCTCTTCCCGGGAGCTCCCAACATTGATGTCAGTCTCAGTAAAAACACCAAGAATCCTTTTGGTTTATTTGCTTGTTTGGGGAGGGAAAGATCATTAAATTAATTTGTTTGCTTAAAATTTAATTGATGCCTTTTTCACTCACATTTTCCCACCAACATTTGCCAACATATGCCTTTCTCTTTTCCATTACAACAACAAAATGTTAAGCAAAACCAACTGACACAACAGTGGTATCTGACAGCATATGCAACAACCTACACTTGGAGTCAACCACAAATCTCCCAAGAAGGGGCAAGAATGTTTCACCATTTGTCCTCTGGATCAATAGTGGTCATGGCATTTTAAAAAATTTAACCAACATTTTGTTTCTGACACTACAATCATTTTCGAATAGACAGTTCCTCCCTTCACATTCGCACCAGATCTTGAAGACTTTCACAATCCCTATTAATTCTAGTGCCTTCTTTCTGTTAATTATTATTTCCTTTTTTGTCCTCTCTATAGCATACTTTTGTACACATTTATTTATACATTGTCTTCCACATTAGTTTGTAAGTTCCTCAGGGGCAGGGACTGTCTTTTCCCTCCTTTAGTAAACCCAGCACTTAGCACAGTGCCTGCTGGCCCATAGCAGACACTTAATAAATGTTTATTGATTGATAATACACAAAAAAATTAAGCAAAATCCAACTGATAAAGCACCCATGTAGAATATTGTCGGCAACATTCCATCTTCATCATCCTCTACCTCTCTACCAAGAGGAGAGAAGCATTTTTCATCATCTGTCCTTTGGGATCAAGACTGGACATTGTAATTACTCTAAGTCCAATAGTCTTTAGAGTTATTTTAAATTACAGTACATAGTAATTATGTATATTATCCTCTTGGAGCAAACTTCTTCACTATCAGCTCATGCATCTCTGGATTACTTATAGTCATCTTTTCATACAGCACATTGCATTCCTATGATGCAATTCAACAAGCTACCAGCTCAAGTTCTCAAGCTATTGGTTCAAACACTGAACACTGCATGTTATTCACTGTCTCCAAGTTGGAGAAAAAGCAGTAGGGAGCAGGAGTTCAGGAGATTCAAGGTCTGGATGGGCTGTGCAACTTTTTATGGTGTATGAGGAAGGAATGCTTAATTTTCAGCTTGCAAAGAGGGCTCTTGTTTGTGAACACGAGAAGAATGGGAAATAAGAAAATGCCTGAGGAAACACAGCAAAACCCAGGGCAACCATGGAATCTGGAACTAGCCAAAGGGCTTCACTACAATGTGCCCACAAAATCCTGAGAACAGACAAACCAGCTCAAACAAATTCACCCTATTTGAAAATGCAGTTCTTATTCCTAAACTGATTTAAGATTCAAGGTGAGGCCTGCTACAAAAGTCTTAGCTGAATTAAAAGAAAACAGTTTATCCTTCAATTTTGAAAAAAACAAAAAAAAAAAACACATTTCCCTTCCCTTTTACTCTATTCCTAACCCCTTCCAAGCAAAACCTCCACAATACAAAATCCTCACCTATTCATCTTCAGACACCCAGGAAAGTGTCCCAAAGGGAATAACCAGCTTAAGCTACTTTATCATGCATGGTTACCAGAAATGTAAGCTGGCTGTGTGAATTGTTTTTGGTTTTTGAGTAGGTTACATGATCCTTTTGTCCAAGATTAGTACAAAGAAGGGGAAGATGCTCTCTGTATATACACTTTTGTGGAGAACAATTTTCAGGACATTACAAAACATAATAGGCAAGGGTACAAAACTTCAAAAGGTTTTCCAAGCAATAGCTAAAAAATATGGGCAGTGTGTAGTGAGCTTCGAGGATGTTCCTTGGTTTTTATTCATTGTTATAAGAGCTCTGGGTCCTATTTGACTTCTTCTAGGTGATATTGACTTTGATAGGCACACCCTGGGGAAGCTCACAAAAGGAACATGAGCCACTAAGGTAGCATGTACTGTCTTACTTTATCTGCAGGATTTAAATGGGAAGACAGGAATCTAAAGCCTCAAGACAAGGTACTAGTCATGGGTCAAAAATGATCTATAGTTCTTTTTCTTATGTCCCTAGCC
>CM053622.1:606288473-606318388 GCA_028646595.1 Phalanger gymnotis
GAAAGGAAGGGAAAGGGGGATGGGAGGGGAATGGGGTGATGGAGGGGAGGGCAGACTGGGGAACAGGGCAACCAGAGTGTACGCCATCTTGGTGTGTGGTGGGGGGGTGGAAATGGGGAGAAAATTTGTAATTCAAACGCCTGTGAAAATCAATGCTGAAAACTAAACATATTAAAAATAAATTTAAAAAAAAGAGTAGAGGGAAGGAGTGGTCACTAATGAGTTGTCTTGCTCAATAGCTGTGTATTTATGTCCCATTAAACCAGTAAACATTTATTGAGCCACCAGATATTTTTGGCAGTATAGTAGGCCCTATGGGCAGCTCTGAGACCCTGGCCAAGTCACTTTAAGTTTTTCCTCCAAAATGGGGATAATACCTGTAGTAGCTATAGTATAAGGTGGCTATTGTGAGGGTTAAATGAGATAATGCATACAATAGCACTATAAACATTTAAAGTGCTATATAAATGTCACTTACTACATTTAGAAGTTTAAGCCATCACCCTGCCATGTTTTGTAGGCTTAGGGAAATAAAAAGGGACAATTTACATTAGCACTACCCCTGCTCCTTCTCCCACATACTATCCATTTTTCCCCACTAAGAACATTTTTGGTTTGTAAATTATCTTTAGGAAGATGAATATGGTTCAGCTTATTGCTACTTGGCCTTGTAGCACCTATGATTTATAAAAAACTCTGTAATGGAAATGATTTTCAATGTGAAATTATCTACAGTCTTAAATCATTTTAGTATTTTTTGGGGGAGTGAGGGAGGCAATTAGGGTTAAGTGACTTGCCCAAGGTCACACAGCTAGTAAGTGTGTCAAGTGTCTGAGATTGGATTTGAACTCAGGTCCTCCTGACTCTAGGACCGGTGCTTTACTCACCGTGCCACCTAGCTGCCCCTTATTTTAGTTTCTACACACAGATAACTAGAATTCAAGAGCAAAGTGCATCTTTATCTCTGGGAGGTCAGCTGTTTCATAGTAGAAAATAGGATGATTTAAAAGTGACCCCATATTGTAGATTTCTGTTTTTTTGCTTTTGACATGGTGAGCTGCAATGTTCTTGCCCTCATTAAGGCTCAAATTAGTAGAAGTAGATTGGACATTGACAGGGAAATAAAACTCTAGTATAACTTGGTGGTGTGGAATGGTACTTTACAGAGTTTAATTAAAAAAAAAGATCTTAAATAAAAAAGTAATATATAAATATTTTAAAATAACCATAAATATAAGGATAAATTTTTTTACAAAGTGACTAGATTGAATGTTTCGAAGAACTTAGGCATATCTCTGCTTATAAGTACAGAAGAAGCAAAATTAATGCTTTTGTTAAGATATAGGAAGTATTTTGGCACCAACAAATTTATATTCCTGCATCCATTGCTCAAAAGCAAAAATGTTAGTGGTAATAACACTACCACTACATTTGACAAGATCACAAAAGAAATAGCACAGGCAGAACTACAGATATTACAAAATGCAGAACATCTTCAGGGATTTGTCCAGATATTCCATTTGGAATTCTTTCAGGTGTGTATCTTCTTCAACATGGAAATGAGACACTTGAATAGCAAGGCTCTGATTCTTTAATTTTTTTTCCTTACTTCAACTCCCTCCATCTTTAGGGGCATTGGAAGGAAACTGGTCTGTGTTCAAAAATAAACCAAATCAAGAAATAAACGTAGGTGAAAGAGTAGAAGATTTTTTTTTCCATTTCGGCAGTCTTTTTATTTTCAGAATTCCATGAAGATGATACAAATGAAGCAATAAAGGAAGCAGAAGCTGATGAAAGTGACAGTTTAGAAAATGATTAAAGTCACATATAGTAAATTTTTTCTGGCGATATTTTCCCCCTTGATTCTTTTCACAAAATGAGGGCTTTTTATATCAAGTTGAAATTCTTCTAAACCCCTAGAACATGGCTTTATTTGTTTTACAACTCATTTCAGCCTTACAAATATTTTACAGTTAATTCAGTTAGTAAATTTCTTTATATCAAACATAATATTGTTATGAGCAAATCAATTTATACATTATGCATTTTGCATTTATACATTTTGATCAAACAAATTCTCTGTATTTTTTTGGGAGGGGGAAGGAAAGGAGGAAGAAGCATTGCGTATATTTCAGGTCTTTGATCTTATTTTCCCTCGGCTTCAGAATTTCAAAATTTTTATACTTTATCCTGGCCTTCAAGAAGCTTACAGTTTAGTGGAAGAAAAAAAAATTAACATGAAAATGTGTTTGTGTTTGCTAAAATGTGTTGTAGTAGACCATACTACCATAATACTTAAGAAGAAAGGGATTTCTTTGAGAGTTGACACTGTTAGGAGAGGCTTCAGAGAAGTAGTAGAACTTGATTTAAGCCTTGAAAAATGGGTAGAATTTGTGTAGGAGGATGGGAGGAGAGAAGACATTCATTACAGGTATGGGACTGGGATGATGGTGGTGGGAGAGGAAAGTGGAGCTAGGTAAACAAAGCCTTAGAAGCAAGAATAAACGTAGTTTTTTTTTTTTGAGGCACAATAACCAAGGCCAGCCTAATGAGAGCAAAGTGTTAAGAAGCAGTGAGAAATGAAGTTGGATAGGTATTGGGGAATCAGGTTTTGGAGGATTTTGAAAACTGGACAGAAAAGTTTAACTAGGTAGGAATTATGGAGTCACTGAAAGATTTTTAGCAGGGTTATGATAATGAAAGTGATGGTTTAAGAAGATGAGTCTGGTAATAGTATGAAATATGGATTGAAGGAAGGGAGAACATGGAACCAGGAAGAGTGGTGTGTTACTGTCCAGTTAAATTACTTGAAGTAATGTAGGTGTTCTGTGTTAAATTCAAGACTATCCTTCAAATTTAAGGGTATCTGCAAATCCTAGACTTAGACTATGTTATACCAAATTAGTCTTGAACTTCCTTATTTCATTTGAATAAAGTTTGTCTTTTTTAATTTTAATTGAAGCGTCTAACAGTGACTTTAGATACTCTGAAATTTCTTACTACCCTCTACCACAATATGTAATCTAAAATTCATATTTAATTGAAAATTATTTTCAGTTTCATTCCTGGTTCTGATAAATACAATGTTTCCCTATATTAGAACTTAACTTCCTTGATGATAGAGCATTTAAAACATATTCAAGAATTAATTTCTTTGCATGGCAGTTACTAACTTTGGGTTATTATTGATTGTGGGCCATATACTTCATTTCTCATATAAAAGTGAAGCATTTTTGAATTTCTGAAATGGCAAAAAAATAATTATATATGTTTAAAAATAAAATTTGACATAGGTAATATATTATGCTGTATTTAATTTAAATAACTTTTAGGACTTTTTGTTCATAGTATATTCAACAGAACATAAGGGCAGACTGTTCCAATATTGACAAAATTCTTGAACCACCTGAAGGCCAAGATGAAGGTGTATGGAAATATGAACATTTAAGGTAGGAAATTACTATTAGTGTTTTTATTTGCCTGCCTTCTACTAAATGCACCTCAGTAATACTGATTCATTGTTAACTATAATACATAAATATAATTTACCTGTGTAATTAGAAACTTAAATAACCAAATGGCAAAGTTTTTATGCCTTTTAGTACTATAATCTTCTCACCTTTGGTGTTTACTCTGTCAGTGTTGTTCAGAACAAGTGAACTTGGCTTCAGAGAGAGTTAATTTGCTCGAGGACCTGCTCTAACATACTACTAAATTTTTAGACTTGACGCTTTTTTTTAATACATTGTTTCAGTTATTGTTATTATACTTCATAAGGATATTTGTAGTTTCTTTATCCTTTTTTTCCTTCAAGTATCTATTAACTTTTTAATAGTGTGCCCTTGCCATTCTTCATTATTCTTTCACTTTGTGGACTCTGTAAGACTATAGACCTTTAACCCAAATTTGGATAGAATTTTGGCAAAAGGAATTTATTCTCAAATCTTCTACAGTGTTCTTTGGATGAGGAGAGTGACAGATATTGAAGCAATTTTGGGGGCGGCAGTTTGATCATCTCTGTGTCATAAAGTTGCTTGACTTAATTCTAGAATTACTGGCTTTTAAATTTGGGTTGGAGTTTGGACTGGGGAGTTTGGGTTAGGAGTTAAAATTAGAAAGTGGTGTGAGGGGTTTTTTTAAAAATAGCCTTTCAGTTGACTCATGTTGTGACTAGCAAAATAGATGCTTTCTTTGCCCATGATGATTTTTTGTTGCCCATAAGATTTTTTTTTCTGACTTCAAAATACTGACATTTCAGTAGACTAAGGCATTTCAGTATTCTGTCCCTGGTTTTCTTGGTTAAGTTATGTTACTGCACATTTCCTCATTTTCCTCCTTCAAAAAAATGACTCTACCTTAGTAATTTTCAGAGTTATTGAAAAATATAGGTTTATTCAGACACTGTTGTGATCTTTTTATACTAAGAACGTTTTCGTATATTCCTTAGTTAAATTTTGCTATACTCCTTAATTAAATTTCGATCAACTTCTCACTGATCCACATAGTTGTAGCACAATGGTAAGTCAATATCAAACAAGGCTGTTTTACTTATTTAATTGCCAGTGTTCTTAAGAAAAAAGGAAGCCACCTTCTGTTTGTAGGATTCTCATTTTAGGTCTAATAGAACTCTAGATTTTTTTTTCTTTATTAAATGGGTAATTCAAAATAGAATTCTTATCCATGGTCTATTAGCCAGGTGCTACTATTCTTTTGTTACCGTTTTTAAAAATAATACTAAACAATGTTTTGTCAATATTCTGACTGTTCAGAGAATGTCTCTTTAGTGTGTCTTAAGAAAAAAGTTTCAGGGGTAGTAGCTTTTTGTTTGAATTTGGTACATTGAGACATTGTTGGCAGTCATTTAACAAAGTTGTTTTTAAGGGGCAGCTAGGTGTCAAAGTGGGTAGAGCACCTGCCTTGGAGTCAGGAGGACCTGAGTTTGAATGTGGCCTCAGACTTTTTTTTTTAATTTTAATTTAATTTTATTTTATTTTGGCCTCAGACTCTTGACACACTTATTAGCTGTGTGACCTTGGGCAAGTCACTTAACCTCAATTGCCCTGCCTTTCCCCCTGCAAAAACAAAACAAAATAATGTTGTTTTTACATGATGTTGATGAAGCTTAAGTTACAAGTTCCTATTCTAGTAAAGACCAGTTGAATTCACTATGTTCCTTACCCTTAGATTGCAACTCATACTTTATTTAGTCTTGACTATTTGGTCATAAGGGGAACCTGGTGAGAGACTGGCTGTTGGGTAGAACCCATAACTACTAGTGGAAGTAAAAGTCAAAGCACATAATACAAACACTATATTAAATATGTGCCTTTTTTTAAAATGCCAAGGATAGTGCTTCTACTACTACTATTATTATTTTTAGGAATCTGGAAAGGAAATAGGGTTAAGATCAACTGAATATTTGATTGTTTCCTTTCCTTTATCTTCTTGAGTTGACCAGTATTATCATTATGGTAGTATTCCTAACTTAAAGTGAACTAAAATTCGTCTTGCTGCTGTTTATTTAGTGATGTTCTTATATGGTATTTGATTTAGGCTTCTCTCACTAGGTGATTTTTTTTAAAACAATGTTGCATTTTTCTTTTAAGGGTTTTCCTTTTAGTTTCTATAATACTAGGATTATGTTTCTAGGGAACCAAAGCCTTTTTTTTTAAATTTTTTGATGGCAATGTCAACATCTTTTTTGAGGCAGTAAACTAAAACTAAATAGCTTGGTTTTCTCTTCTAGGAATAATCAGTGTTTTGGGCAGCTGAAAAGAGGATATCTTTGGGTCTTATTTAAATAACAATTCTTCAGCTACCAGTATATATAGAAAATGATACTGTTATTGTCTTGGTGAATTTTCTTTTATGATAGTTTAGAGTGGGAAGGAATATTCAAGGTCTTGGCTTTATCAGGCTTAAGAAGGACTGTAATTGTTATTTTCAACTGTTTTAAACTATAACTAAATAGATAAAAGGAAATATTTTAGATCTTAGTTGAATATATGGAAATTTATTTACTTCTGTATACCTTATTTTCAACTTTTGTAATACAGGAATTTTATATACCTACTTACAGTTAAGAAAAAATGAGATTTGTGAAGATTCCTTGGAAAAAAAGTGCTATTTGAACTGTAGTGGTGGTGATTGTGTTATTCTTTTGTTAAAAGTATAATTAAACATTATCTTTGGAGAAGAAGAGATTAGTGTTTTCATTTATATATTTGCATTTTCAGGCAATTCTGCCTAGAGCTAAATGGACTTGCTGTCAAACTTCAGGTAATTTTTTTGTTTAAAAACTTTCTAGTTTTTATTTCAACTATAATATTTGTGAAACTGTTTATAGTTTTTCTCTGTATTTTTGTTACCTACTGTATTTACAGACGGTTATTCACAATTTTAAATTGCTTTCTCTTAGAATCTTACATAAACTTTAAGTGTTGTGCCTTTTTATTATGTTTATATATTGAGACTAAGTGCAAATATTTTGACAGAGTGAATGCCATCCAGATACATGTACTCAGATGACAGCAACTGAACAATGGATTTTTCTTTGTGCAGCTCATAAAACTCCAAAAGAGGTGAGAGTTTATTTTGAAAGAATTAGAATGATTTGGTATAGGTTTATAATGTAGCTCCTTAAATAGATGGGCAGTAAAGTTGTGTAAGTAGTAAGAAGTTAGATACATCGTTAAATGTAACTGCTTACACTCAATTGAACAAATATTTTTTAAGCATTTAAGAGTTTTGAAGCGCAGTGCTAGTACTAGGAATACAAAAACAGAAATTATAGTCTTTGCCCTCAAGGAGCTTACATTCTGCTGATACTTGGAATTCTTTCATCTATCAAGATTATCAGTTTTTTGTAGATTTCTTTGTAATTGTCATTTGAACTGTAATAAATTTTAGTCTAGAGCTGTGTAGATAGTGACACATATGTAGTAAATGATAGTTCTGCTTTTTGTATACTATAGTAATCTAAATCATCTTACAGAATCTACTAAAAAAAGTGACATGATATATGACTCGCAACTCATAAGATCTTCCTTTGTAAGAATAAAGTGATTACTATTTGATACTTTACATACTTATTAAATATGAGTGAACCACTTCTTTTGATTTTTGTAATATCATGAGATTAGTGCTTTTTCTCCAGCTAGCATCGCTAGTACCTACATTGAAATCTTCCTTATCAATACTGGATTTTTGCAATGAAAAGTCTTCAGAATCTTCACTTTCATTTGTAGTTGTAGGCACTGATAATTGTTCATTGCATCTTTTTGACAGGCAGACTTTGTGGGGTAAATTTAGAGTTGTCAGTCTATCAGCAGTGTTGTTTGTCAACTTTGAGAACCATAAAGCAAGGGACTACCTTATTTTACATCTATATTTGTTTTGAAGAAAAAATTCTCTAAAATATGGTGTTTGAAGCACTTAGTTTATTGAGTACTTCTTTTTAAGAAGACTTAATTTCTTTCATAGTGTTGATATCACATCCTTTGAATTGATGATAAACCTAAAGAAAACAGAGATCAAGTAATAACCAGCCTGTATCTAGATAATCCTACACACAGCAGACATTTTCTTTGGTAGTACAGAACTAAAAGCTTTCACTGAATTTTGTCATTTAGTCATTCTAGTGGACAGTGATTGACAAAAAATTAGAAACAAAATCAGGAGGGTTAGTGTGTTCTTTGGTAGCCAGAAAAGATAGTTCAGAGTCAGTTTAAATTTCACACTAGATTAAGGATCTTCAGAATGGATGTGTTCAACTTGTTGGATATTCTAGAGGTGCCATGACTAGCTGCTTTAATATTTTCATAGCTTTATATTGCCTGGTAAGATGAGATCACTACTACAGAGGTCCTGTAAATGAGTAATCTATCAGTGCTAGAACTCTACTTGCTGCCCTTCTGAATTGAAATGTGTGGAAAATAGGTGAAAGCAAGAGTTCTCTGCAGTTACTAGGTGGTAAAGGGTAATTTTAAAGAGTATGCAAAGAGGCACTTAAAGGGTAGTTTGAAGAGCATCATCATATGTTGTGGAGTAGCTGTGGATAGGGTCTGCTAGTGAAGAACAGTGGCAGAGAAAGGTGGAGCCACATGGATAATATTAACTGTTCTGAAGCAAAGGCATTATTAGATCTGAGATGATGAGCCAGAGGAACAAATGGTACTCAAGTTGCAAATAGTGACTTTATTGCCAAAGGACAGTTTATATGTGCATTGTGGAAAAGAATGCTAGTTTTATGATTTTAGTCACATTCATACTTATACATCATTATTACATCAATTTTAACTGTGAAAAATGACAGTATATTTGGAAAAATGTATTATTTGAGCAAACAGTGGGTATAATACTTTACTAGGCATATAGAGCTTGTGGATTTTTGAAGAAATTAATATTCCTTTGTATGTGAATAGGCACACAAAGATAGCTGCTTACTATGCTGCCATACTAAGCAGCATTTAAACAGCTGGTGGTTTTCAAATAGTTTTAAAAGTACATTTTGGTCTTAAAAATACTATCTCCACTGGGTAGAACCACAATTATCATTGCTGTTTCTTTTAACCTAGTTTTAGTCTTTTCCTTACGGTTTCCTTACTTGAGTATCTGCTCTCCTTCCCCCACTTTACTTTTTGTTTTTTCCTATCTGCCCTCTAGGAGACTGGAGAACCTTAGGGTCATAGATCTGAGCTGGAAGTGAACTCAGAAGGCTTCTAGTCTCACTCCCTTATCTTAGATATGAGGAAACTGAGGCCCAGAGATGTTAAGTGACTCACCCAAGTAGGAAGGCAACTGAGATTGAACTTGGATTCTGTGACTCCAATTTCAGCACTTTCCCCCAAATCACCATGCTACCTCATTCTGTCTCAGAAGTTTTATTGGCAGTAGCAAACCAATGACAGGATAGGTTTCAGTGTTTTTAATGTGATGTGTACTAAGCAGAAGGGCTTCTTAGGTTGTAATGTAAAGAATCTCTTGTGCTAGCCACAACCCATTAAAATCCAATAATGGCTGGTAGGGTGGGGCAGGAAGTAGAATTCAGTAGATGGTGTCTAGGGTTGGGGTTCTAGGGGCCTGTTAGGGAGTAGCTGTGGATGTGATAGTAAAGTGATGGGGGTGGGGAGAATATGTTTAGTTTGGAGAGAGATGCCCCAGGCAATGTGATAGATTGAAAAGAGCATTGAACTAAGAGTTCTTAATTCTTGCTCTGGTGTATCTACTTTGTGATCTTGGGTAAGTCACTTCTTATCTCTGGGCCTTCCTTTTCATCAGTGAAATGAAGAGATTGGTTAAGATGTTCTCTTAAGATTCCTTTCACCTCTGAAATTCTTTAAGGACTAGTCTTGAGGACCAGATTGAGGTAGGAATGTAGGGGTGGGGAAGAACAAGGAGGGAGTTTTTGTGTCTTGGGGAGATCTAACATTAACATATTAAAGTTTTGTTTATTAAAATAACAGTTCATTTGCATATTCCAGTCTGATTCTGCCACCAAGAATTCAACAGATTTTTATCATGCACCCACTATTTGTTAGGCATTGTTTCTATCTGAATTATCCTAGACTTTTCCTTTGCATATGCTCTGTTCTTTAGAATGAGAAGAGGCTTGGCCTTTGGTACTTGCCATATAAATATAAACAATACTAGAGGTGAAGCTTTTGGTGATGCAGTTTTATACTTTTTCTTTTGTAGTGTCCTGCTATAGACTACACTAGGCACACGCTTGATGGTGCTGCATGTCTTCTGAATAGCAATAAATATTTCCCTAGCAGGTAAAACTCTTAAATATGGTGCTATTTAACTCTTCTATATTATTTCAAAAAGCTTTTTAATATTTTTATGAGTATCAGGTTGTTTTTTTAATACAGTACATTTTTTACTCAGTTATATTTCTGGTGTGATGTGTTTCAAGTTATTCAGGTTTTGCAATTCAATTACATGTTTAAACCAAAGGAAATAATTACAAAGTAGAAGTGGTGTTGGCAACATCCAGACTAATTTTCAGTAGCATAACTCTGCTACTATACCCCATGTTAGCTGCTTTTGAAACCATGCCAGTAGAAGAAGGGCTGATTATTTTGATATCCCATTTTGGTTGCTGACTCTGCATTTTAAATCTTGGCTGTACCTATAGAATTTTAAGATCTGAGAAGTTCCATTTCTGGTTCTGAGTGTAAAAGGATCATTAGATATTACAGTAAAAATGAGGAATTTGAGAGATTATGTTCTGCTGTATAACAGCAAGCCTTTATTGTATTTGTTTTCAATTAAGTGGTTTTAGTAATGGTTTTTAAAGCATAATATAATTATTTATAAGGAGTTAATATAAAATACATAAAGTTGACAATCTGGAAATTCACTAAAAAGATACTTTCTTTACTTTTATGTCTGAAATAAAAGAGGTAGTAGTTCAGTAGTTCAGATTTATGATACCAGTTTTTGAAGTCATGAAAATGTGTTTTTTCCTTTAAAGAAAAAAAGATGAAACTAATATCTTTTCATTGTTACTAATTACTGAAAAAGTAGACAAAGTATTGAAGTCCTAAATGGAGTTCTAAACTGTTAATTCATTTTTATTAATTGTATTAGTATCTTAAAACGTTTAACAGTGTCTTGTAAGGCTAAATTCTGAGTAGTAGTAATTGGGTGAAGTAAAAAGATAACTGGATTGACAAATCAAAAGAAATGACTTCTAATCATTATTGTTATGAATTATATTTGTGATGTGAAGCCCATTACTTCACCTCTCTGGATCCTGCCTGCTTCTTCTGTAAAATGAGGGGACTGAGGGTGACCTAGGGCAATTTACGTAACCTCTCTGGGCTACAGGCATCTCTTGAGGGCTGTATGTGTCAGATCTGTTGCCGGTCTGTTTTCCTAGCCTGATTTTCTTTATCCAAAACTTCTCTTACAATGCTGAGATCATAGATCTGGACCATGGAATCTAGTCATAGGGGTTGGGATATATGGAATATCTTCTACATAAAGGAGGATTAGAGAAATTTTGGAATAAAATTAATCCTGTTTAAGAGTAAAACCTATTATGGTGAACATTTGCTGTGTGTTCAGTGGAAAATTTTCATATGTAACATTTTTTGAGAGTATAATATTAACATTGATATTTCCTCACAGAACCCCTATTTACATCATACAAAACACTAGAGTTCTGTGGACTAAAGTTAGGGAAATGCTAGGCAGATGGACTCTATGCTCCATTCTAGCTCTGTGATTTCATGATTTCTGTTTTCTCTTATTTTTGTAGAGTTAGCATAAAGGAATCATCTGTAGCCAAATTAGGATCAGTATGCCGTAGGATTTACAGAATATTTTCACATGCTTATTTTCATCATCGGCAAATATTTGATGAATATGAGGTAAGTATGTTACTCTGTGTTGCTGATGGCCGCTTAATCAGTGGTGATAGTTTTGTGGTGGTGGTGGTATATACATTTCTGTTGGTTTTGTTTTTGGATTACAAATTAAAATTTTTTTTCTCCATTCCACAGAATGAAACATTTTTGTGTCACCGATTTACTAAATTTGTGATGAAATATAATTTGATGTCTAAGGATAACCTGATTGTACCAATTTTGGAAGAGGAAGTGCAGAATTCAGTGTCTGGGGAAAGTGAAGCATGATGGGAATCATACATAAAAATGTACTGAACACATAATTAACATTAATTATGTACTGTATATATCATTTTAGACACTTCAATCATGTATCCATATTATGGCTTCTTTGTTTAGTATAGTTTTGTATGCTGTGTGTTGCCTTTTAAAATGGGAAAGATTTTTAAGTTATTCATGAGCTGTATATTCACCAGTGTGGCAGTCATGGTTTTTAAATAAGATTAGTATTATCTGTTTATAATGCCTGTTAATAAAAAGAATTTACAATTCTGTAAAATTGCTGCTAAACAATCGTTGGATCACAATCCTCATCAAACAAATCTATCAAAAAAAGATGAGTGAGCTTTAGGTTTCACATAAGCCATTTACTAATGAAATAACAACATTTTCCCTTAATTTTGTATCTTAAATTTAGAATACTATAGGAAATTTCACATAATACAGTTCAGACTACACTGTAGCTCTTTTTTTAAAAGCTGTTTCCATGGTCTCCTTATGAATTTTGACATACATCTATGAAGATTATGTGTATATCCAAATGTAAAAGCAAGTGCAGTGTTATTAATGCTAAAATATTAATCTTACTTCGCTACACAAAGTATATTCTGGGCCAGCATACTTGAAAGCTGTATGTTTTTCTGGATTTACCTTTCTGTAATAGTGGACTATAAGAAGTTTTGCATACATCATGGTAATGATGCTAAGGCAAATAAATGCTTCTCCCAATGAAACCCCTTTCTTCCTACCTCTTTCCCTCAATCCCCTCACCAAAAAAAAAACCCCAACAAACTTCTCCAGGCTACCATGAATTATTAGTATAAAGGTTTATACTTATATGTATCTGTATTAATTGCCTACAGATTATACCTCATATTAACATTCATATTACACTACAGGAAAAATGTACTGGCATAGTTTTTCATTTATTTTTGTTTGGTGGAATTATTCTAAAGGAATTTTTGGAAAACTTTAATCTTTAAAATAGTTTGGATATTTTTAGTAGTAATATTAATCTCTTTGTTTATCAAGACAATATTTAGATAGGGATAGGAAAATAATATCACATTTTTCTCCTTCCAAAAGAAAGCTTATATTTGAATTGTGTATGCATGTGAGATTATTTGCAATAATTCACAGGATCCATGAGTGCTACTTAATGGTGTTGCACTAGTTGGACCTCTTTAAAATGAAATGCCTTAAGGATAGAACTTCAGATTTGATAATGTGAATGGTGTAACTGAATGCAGTCTTTTAAAAACACTTGTCTTCTTTTTATCATACTGTATAGAGGCATTACGATATAGGGCTTAAGAGAGTGTACAAACAGTGAAGAAAATTTCTAAAGACAGGCTTTTAGGCAATTTAAGTGCACAGAAGAGAAAAATATTTTTGAACATAGAAGTTAGGATTGTTTGGAAATAAAAATGAAATGCATTCATTTTTGTATCACCATTTCTTCCCATCTTGAGGCTAAACTTTATATGACATTGTTATAAAATATACAATGACAAAATGTGGGATAGTATAAGGTATAGAGAGTGTGTAGAGATTTTTCCTTTTCAAATCTGTCTTTGTTCAGATGTACTTGACTGACAGTTGTATGTTTTAGTAGTTAGTCATTTTTCTGTGAAAATATTTTGCTCCACCTGTAGTTCTATCTTTAAGGATATCTTATTATATATGTGATTAAAAATTAGCTTTGGAATTTTACATTTCTTTTAATCTCACTGTAAACCAACTGAAGTAGTAAAATTGCTAAATTTGGGGGGAAAGAAGTACACTTCTAGTTAATAAATGTAGTATAGCTTTTTACCTTAGCAAAGGACATCCTTATGAATTTCTGTGGCTTGATTCATGGCTTGGTGATAGTTTTGAACTAAGGAAATGATGAAGAGAGATGACCTAATAGCTATGACCTATTTACTTAGTATTTTCAATAGTATAGCTCACCGCACTGGGGAAATACCTAAGGCTCTTTTTTCCATTTATTCCATCTTTCATATACTGCATGTTTGGAGTTGATCCTAAAACAACCAAGTCCAAACAAAATCCTGCAATAGTTTGTCTTGCTTTTTTGTATTCATATTAACATCTCATTCATATGTGTTGTACTGTGAAGTTGATTTATTATATTATGTAACCTGAGTATACAGGACCTAAGTGAAACAGTTCCTATTTTTTTCTTAATGTTTACTTGATTTATCTAAAACTGTACGTGTACTTATGAGGTAGTTACTACAAGAGTTTAACGAGCCTGGCAAACCATCGATTTGTATAGTAAGTGTTTTAAGAGGAAAATTTGTGAGCTTAAGTCCCTATTTGATAGGGAAATTGGGTCCTATTTTGTCTTTGAACTGTCTTATGAAGAGGCTAAAATTAAATTTCTCACTTTCCATACTGTCATATTTTGCCATGTGGCTCACTCTTTATCTTCTATTATGCCTGGGAAAATAGATGGCTTCTGATAATTCATGTTTCTACAAGTGATTCTTTCTAGTTCTGTGCAGTCTTTCTCCCTTTTCTTTTCTCTAGTTTGAGGTGTTGATTTTACATGACTAGTAGCAAAATTTCTCAGTGCTGTTCTGTGAGATTTACCTAAATTCTGTTTGTTAATTGTTCAGTCATTTCAGTTGTGTCTGATTCTTGGTGACCCCATTTGGGGTTTTCTTGGCAAGAATACTGAAGTATTTTGCTATTTCCTTCTCAGCTCATTTTACAGATGAGGAAACTCAGGCAAACAGGGTTAAATGACTTGCCCAGGGTCACAGAAATACTAAGTGTCTGAGGCTGGATTTGAACCCAGGTCTTTCTCTGAGCCACTAAACTGCTCCTAAATTCTGTAGAAACAAGATTAAGTCTAATGAAACATTAATGGTAAGGGTTATTTTACTTTTGGCTAATTAATTTTTTTAAAAAGACAATACTGGTCTTACTGATACTTTAACCTACATGAAAACAGTTATTCTTTAAGTTTTTCTGTGTGCTTAGTTGATGGGAACTAAATGATAGTTACCTTTTTAAAAAAAAGTCTCATCAGGAACCATAACTTTTTTTAGTTGACCTTATTGTTTTACCTTTACCACCAAATATCTTTAAACCGGTGGGCATAATTATAATTTAACATTCGGTGGCTTTTCTTAATCAGAATTTTGCAAATGATCGACATTTAATTTGAGACCTTTTGATTAATTGTGAATGGTCCATTGCAATAAGAAGGGCCTGTTGGGAAATATAGAGTTGTAAATGTTTTGTCCCTATAGTAAGAGCTGAGCTTGTTTATTTTTTGTCGTGTTTTTGCTGGAAATATCTATAAAATTTTAAGTATATAAATTCCAGCATTAGAAATATTTCAGTTTTGCAACTGCTTGTTTCTGCTGTAAGCTTCTTAGTTTATTTCTACCATGTAGTATAAGCTTTCTGTTAGAAATACTAATGTTGGCTTTCACTTTTAGTATGAATCTAATTGATAGGTAATCTGAGTACAGGTAATCTGAGTACAGCTATATTGGTTGCAATACTGTTGACAGTTTAGTAAATTTTCTAGAACATGTCAGTGAGAACATCAAAGTAATTAACTGAATAGTCACATCAATCAGTGTCCTGGTTATATTATAAAAATCTAGTACTACCAAGTAAATCCACTAGGGGGTACTCACTCCACAAAGTGGAAACTCCTTTAACTTTTAGAGAGGGGCTTTTTTTTTTCCCTTTATTAAATATTCTGGGGGCCTTCCGTAAGAGCTTTATAATGATGGTCATTTGATAATTCCACCCATGAAACAGCACCATAGCAGTTGGTACAAACCCTGCTGGGAAACCATCTTGAGCTGGATAGACATCTTTGCAAAGTTCCTCTGAAATAAGAAAGTCAGGGAATACCAAGGGGTTGCCATTGAAAGTGGTTAGATATAGAAGTTTTCCAGCCTCATTGTATTTACTCAATGCCTCTATGTAGCTCGGGGTTTCTACTATTGATTCCGGTTTGGTGGGGCCTTGGCTTATTGGCTCCTGAGGAGATTGAGGCTGTGGAGAGTGCCATTGTTGGAGAAGTATGTGACCTTTTGGGTTCAAGATGATCTTCAAAGGGCAGAGCACCTCTGAGGTCCTCAATACCCATGATTCAGTCAGTGCCCTTTGCATTCACATTCTGAAGATTTGTTTTGGTCTTCTGGAATGTCTGCTAACTGAGGGGCCTTCCCTGAAATACTCATCAAGGCCGGATGGGCTCAAGGGTGTGCCTTCTTTACTGCCTGTCATTTGGAGGGTGGATTGGCTTTCCAAGGGTATAGTTGTGTAGTAGTGAATATTCCTGGATGGTAATTTGAGAAAAGGCATTGGGGATTCAAATGTCTTGGCATTCCCTGAAGGTTTTATCAGTTAGAGTTCTAGTTTGGCACAGGTTGTATTGTCTCCTAGTAAGTCAATATTTTGTTTCACCAGAGCACCTTTCTTTTGTTCTGTCAGTCTTGGGGCTAACTGCAGTTTGGTTTTTCAGTAGTTCCCGCTTATTCTTCAACATCTCCTTTTGTTGGTGTTTGCTAAATGTATTCTGCTGATGGAATTCTGTGAGGATGTCTTCTTCCTTCTCTAGCCCAAGGCTCTTGACTCTTGACGTTTCTCAACTTTGTCTTAACTTGCTTTCAGCCTCATGGGCTGACTCTCAGAGATCTTGGTACCTCTCATGAAGATTTACCCCTATTAAGTGTGCTTCCATGGGGTGAGGCAACGCCTATTGTGGTAGCCGGACAATTGTAGGTATGGCTCATATTCCAATTGATTAACCCCAGCAAGATCCAGGAGTCAAACAAAAGGGGCATAAATTCCATGCTTTGAAATCTCCTTTGCTGCACATCAGAAACTGTCAAGTTTGCTCTGGAGACTAATGCCTCGGCCAGGGGGTGAAGCTGAACCCCATGCTTTTTGCTAAGTAGGATATGATCCAAAATAGTTTTAACAATCAACAATGCGACAGAGCATTCTTGGGCAACTGATGTGGCAGTTATTGAGTGTAATGCATCATGCCCAACTTGCTGATGGGAGTCCTTGTATAATAACAAACATAAGAAGAAAGCTTTGCCACATCATTGTAAAGGTGATCTTCATTGTAGCAGTTAAGACCCAGGTTTCCAGAAATTCTGCTAGGCCTTGTTCAGAGTGAACCTGGATTTGGCATAATACTTTCTCAATACAAGCTCATTCTCCTATAACTAGTTTTGACAGGAAGAGACTGCAGAATGAAATGAAGAGAGCTATTCTTCCTCTATTTAGTTTCCCTTGGGGGACTGCTTGAATAGCTTTTTGTAGTAAAGGGTTCTGATTCCTTGCATCAAGAACTTCCCCAAGTCAGCAGTATCATCTCCCCCAAGTTGATAGACTGCATACTTGTGCTCTGAGAAATGTGGAGCCACTGTGCTATCAGACAATTTCTTGATATTGCCTTCATGATAGTAATAGATTAATAAAGGTCAGTAAACAATGGTCTAGATGATCTCCTAGGTTGACTCCCGCTTCTACCACTCAGTGACCCTGCAATATAGGTCTAGGTCTTTAGTGGCATAAAGGATCAGTTTTCTTGCCCTAGCATATTTAGTTTGAATGTTCAGTCCAACCTCAAGTGATGTGATGAATCCATAATTGTGCGCTTAATTATGATGTAGATTTCGGTGCCTGTAATCTTATGATGAAGTTTACTTGAATCTTATTCTTCCTTCTTGTAATTTTGCTTGTACACCTTAAATTTCAATGTCAGTTTCTATTCCAGAAGAATCCAGTTTAAATTTTAATTTTCCTTCTAGAGGGGCTTTTTCTGTACTTGGAATTATACATCTTCCTGCTGTACTTTATTTAAGTGTTTGCTGTTGTTTTTATTTCTCCCCTTGGTAAACACAATATTTTTTATCAAGTGCAAGAACAAATAATGGAGTTGAGTGAACAGAAGACTAAATTTTCATAAGTATCTTGAATTCACAAAAGATGAGTACATATGCTATTAACATAATCTAAATTTCTAACTGGTTCCAAGGTTTATGAAAAATGTCCATTTTCAAAACCATTTCTTTTTTTAAAGACATAACGTTTAATAGAATTTTATCACTTTTTAGATTGCTGTTATAAAGAGAATGTTATGTTATTCCCATGAGTAATATTTTCCTATAGTTGCTGCTTTTTTTCCCAAGGACAAAGGTCATATAAGCAACTATTACTATAACTCATATAACTTTTGAAATCTTAGTAAGTTACAGTTGTGTTGTAATGAGGGATTTTTTTTGGGCCTAGTTTGTGACTATTGTGTGAGATGATAATGGGACTTTTAAAATGGCAATGACTTATTTATAAGAATGTTTATTATCCTTCATTTTCTGGTTTAAAGGATTTTTCCTGTGTTTCTTTTGTTTTATAGTTTAGTAGGAATTATAGTTTATTAGGAATTATGAAGATATCTAAAGAAGGAAATTCACTCACTTTTTGCTTGGGTTTAGATGGTAGGTAATAGGCTTTTTGGATTTTGAGGATAGAATATTATTTTTACCTATCTTCTTTATCCCTATTAATTTACCTTTTAAAATTTGAAGTCATTTTCATTTGTGATTAAAAAAAAAATAGCCTTTTCATTTTGAAAGATATCCTTGACTGGTCTTGGATTTGGTAATTTTGTGGGGAGGGGGTTAATAAAACCAGTTTGTAGATCACATCTTTATAGAAACACATGAAAATTATAATACTGAACGCACATTGTGCCTGATGTCTTGTAGGTGTTGAGCTGGGAATCATACCTACCCAAGTCCTAAGGAGTTAGCATTAGCCCCATGCTGATGCTGATTTCTTGAGCCATGGGAGCATCCTAGAGGCTAAACTGCTGCTGCCATTTTTTTCAGCTTTTTCCTAGCTGCTGCTTTGACACAGGGATTGCCCCTACTACCTTTCTTCTTGTCAAATCTATGTTGGACCTAAATCCTTCCTGTTCTTGTTAATAAAATATCATTTTATTGGTGTAAGGAATTCTCATTGAGAAGACTGCCCTGTTGTACTGGTGCAGATGATTAATTGCTGTGCAGCTTATAGTCTTAGCAGATCTCTGGGGCATGCGAGGCTAAGTAATTTGCTCAGAGTCACACAGAGGAAGCACTTGAACATGGGTCTTCTCCATATTTCTAGCCACTGCATCATGCTGCCTCTTTTTGTTCTATTACTGGTGGAGATTGAGAACCGTTAATTACCTTGCTTTACATGGATACCATTAATTCATTTACTTGAAGATTATTAATCACCCTTTCTTCCGACTCCCACTGAATAAGCCTACAGTCTTAAATTCTGTCCATAATTCTCATTTGCCAAATATTTGATAATCTTTATCTCTCTCAAAAGATCCTCCATGTTCTTCTTGCTTGTGGATCTTTGAAATGGACACTGCTATGGCAAGTACTAGCCACTGTTGACACCAACACTGCTTTTTATTTCTTACATATCCTGCTCCTACTTATACCTCCCCATGTCTTGCATGTGGTTTCCTAAGTTTCATACAGGTGATAGATTAAAACTTTAAACATAAGCCCTTGGTTTCCTCAACTATAAAATGAGCAAGTTAAATTAGATTTCATATGTTGAAGGATTTAGAGTTGGAGGAGAGTCTTAGAGATTTTCACAATTTTATAGATGAGGAAACAGATTCAGAGTTTAACATTACGTAGTAACATGTGTAAGGTAACAGGTAAGAAGCAGAGCCAGTATCCTAACTCAGGTCTTTTGACTCCAAATCCAGTACTCTCCTATACTATTGCTCCCTTAGTTCCCTTCTGACTTTAAAGTGTGATTCTATGACTTCTTTCTCTAGGGCACCGTGTGTTACATTTCACTAAGTTAACACTAGTTCACAGGTAGTCTCTTTCTGGACATAATCTAGCCAACTGCTGCATTCATGGAACATCAGAGGGAGATGGAGCAGAAGCTAGCATCATAGTAGCCTGCAGAGCATGTTGAAAGTAACAGCAGTAAGAAATTGTCTCTTAAGGATTATGTAGGGGATGCTAGGAGTGTTAAAAGATTCCAGCCACTTCTTGGAGTGTAAAAAGAAGTCTGGTGACACAGTAGTATGGTTTTGAGGCTGACTCATTGTGTCCCCAGCTGATTGCTATTACCCTCCAGATAGTTTGCCAATAATAGCTTCCATATGTAGCCAGTACTTCACATCATTTTATTAGCTAATGACACACACCTATACATGTTTGTCAATTACGACAGATAGGTAGCATTGTAAGGTTTACAAAACGTTTCTCAAACTACCCTATGAGGTTGGTAAGCTAGATGAGAGTGTTCCTATTTAATGGGGCAACTAAGACTCAGGAAAGTGGTTTACCCTAGATCACACAGACAATACGTGCGAGAGCTGAGGTTCAGACTGAAATGTTTTGACTCCCAAGTTTAGTATCCTTTCTGTTATAAGCTTTTTTTAAAAGTTCTGAACTTAATCATTAAGAAACACGAAGAACAAAAAAAAGAGCATTGTATATTAAACCGTGGACTGTTACAGTTTTTTAAAGTGTATTATTTAACAGGATAGTAACAAAATTGGTTGTATCCTCCTTTTGAACTTTTTTGTTTTGTGGGGTTTTTTTTGCTTATTTTAATTGACCATGTTTGGAAATTATGTATTTTTCTGCACCTTTTTGCCAAGAGGTAGAAGGTAGGCTTTAAAACCAGTCTTCGGAAATCATGATTAGTCAGTCATTGCTCTGATCGGAATTCTGAAACCTTTTAGTCCAGTGTTCTTTCCACTGAATTATAGCCTCCCTTATATGCTGGAGCTGGAAGTTACCTTAAATGACCATCTGGTCTTTTTTTTTTTTAATAACAGCTCACATTTAACAGCTTACAATGTGCTTTTTTCAATACAAGCAAATAAGGTTAGTGCCCTTTATATCCGTTGCACTCTTTGAAGCATATTGGGTGTGCTTATGGACGTATGGGGTGTCATATGACGTAATTCAGACCTTATTTTATAAAAAGTTCAATTCTGCTTTGTGGATCTTTAGCCATTTAATGTGTAAATGCAATAATATCATTTCACATTGGATGGCCAGGCTTTTATATATATACGTTAAAAAAAAAGTTCTGTTATTTTGGTATATTTTGACTTTGGCTTAAGTAAATCAGGCAAGTTCTCTTAAGTCATTGGTTTAGATAAGGGGCCACTGCCATGGCAAAACTTGGGGAAAAGAGCTGAAAGAATGTGCATAGGACTTTGAAAATAAATGTTCGTTTGAAATAGCCCTAGTCTTGGGAAGGGAATGAAATCCTGATGTTGATTTGTCTTGTATTTCTCAGGTTACTATTAGAGAAACATTTCTGTCAGCTAGGCGATAGCTGTGTTATTGGTAGATGTATCTCGAACTGGGTATGATTTGAGGACATAAATATATAGCACATTTAGCACTAGTGATCACATGGATGATAATTTTGTTGCTGTTAAGTCATTTTCTGACCTTAAGTTGTGTCCAACTCTGACCTCATTTGGAGTTTTCATGGCAAAGATACTGGAGCAGTTTGCCATTTCCTTCTCCAGCTCATTTTACAGATGAGGAACTGAGGCAGTTAAGGGACTTGCCCAGGGTTACACAACTAGTGTAACCGAGGCCAGATTTGAACACATGAAGAGGCATGGCATCTTCCTGATTCTAAGGCCAATGCTCTATCCACTGTGCCACCTAGCTGCCCAGCGAGAGATTTACTTCTACTCAATCCCTCCTCAAAATCCCAGTTCTCAAAATATCCGTACTATAGTCAGCCAGATCTGACAAAGAGGGCACTGCTTCCTGGGAGTATTGGAACCTTTATAGATTGCCTGTGAATTCTTTTTAGCTATTAGAATTTATTTCGTAAGTAGTGCTGTAGTACAGTACACTAAATAGTAGTAATGTTCATGGATTTCCAAAGATCCTAATTTACTCCCACGGAGTAAATCTGATTATAACACTTTTCCTGCCTTACAATTCTAAATGAAAAATAGATCAGCCATTAACTGGCTAAATTTCCGGCTTGCACTTGTCACTAGCCAGTTTATAAGGATGCCAGAGGCTTCATAATACAGTCATTCTTTATCAGTGCTTCCTCAGTAGATTCATATTAACCTGATGTAATCCCCTTGAGTTGGACCCAAACATGCTTTAAGTTGATGCTTAATATTGCAGTCACTGCCATTTGGCATTTCCCTTCTGTTCTGAAGGCTCTCTTAGGAGATGTATGGAGCAACGTAGATGCAAAGCATAAAAGCTCAAATTATCACCCTCAAAATTACACAGAAAACTTGTATTTTTTAAAAGGTTGAAAAATGAATTTTTAAAAATAAGATTTCAAAGGAATTTGCAAAATTTGATTAATTGATACTTTAGGATTTTGCTGGCCTAAGGAAACCTGTGACTGAAGTAGACTAAAATTTAATCTGCCATAGATTGGTCTGGATCGAATAGCACTTTAGGGATCTGTGATTTTGTCAGTGTGGGCCCTGTGTCTAATGAGGCAGTTTGTAACCCCATCCACACTTCAGTAGATTGTCTATGTGAATTGCTATAGCCAAAGCAGTTCTTTGCCCAGTAATCAGCCTGTATGTAAACTCCTTTATGTGTGTCCTCAGATGCCGGATACACACGTTTTCCAGTTTGGTGTGTAGGACTTGGTAGAGCTACTTGGCTGGCAGGCCTTCAGGACCCCAGTATTTGCTTCTCTCTGGTCCATGATGCATCCATCAGAGTAGCACAGTTAGTGGAGGGAACCCAGGGGGTTAGGAGTTGTAAGATAATTTAGAGAATCTAGTCTAAGCCACTCATGTTATGGAGAGGAAACTGGACCAGGGACGTTAAATGAGTTGCTCAACGTCATACAGCGTAATGAAATAGAGAAAAAATTAAATGCCTTTTAAAGGCATTAAAAATATCTATATAGTATGCAAGTTATTTTATGTAGTATTATTGTTGGCACCCCTTAAAACAAGCCTTTGCTTGGATAAGATCACATTTTACATGTCTTGTCAGAAAAGGTGAATGAGGCATTTTTAAATTTAAAAAATTTTCAATAATAATAATAGCTAGTATTTTTATAGCACTTTAAGGTTTTCAGAGTGCTTTACAAATATCTCATTTTTATCCTCAACATATCTGGGAAGTAGGTGCTATTATTATCCCCATTTTACAGATAAAGAAACTGAGGCACACAAGTTAGTAACTTGTCCAAGATCACATAGCTAGTAAAAGTTGGAAGCAGGATTTGGACTCAGCTTTTCCTGATTTTGGGTCTAGTAATCTGTTCACTGTGCCAGTTTTCTCTCCTATCATAGCAGGGAAGAAACCCTAACAAATGGGCATGAGCAAAACAAATTCCTATGTTGGCCTTGTCCTAAAATGTCTGTCTCATCTTGCATAAATTTGGTCCATCGTCTCTTCGTCAGGAGCTGGGTAGTATTCTTCATCATCAGTTCTTATTGTATTGATCAAAGTTCTTTCAAGCCGTCACTTTTACGTTATTATGTAACAGTTATTCTCCTGTTGCTCACTCTGTGCGACTTCATGTAAATCTTTCCAGGTTTCTCTAAAAATGTCCCCTTTCTCATTTCTTACAGCGCAATAATAATATTCCATTTGTATACCACAGTTTGTTCAGCTATTTCCTAGTTGAAGAATGCCCCCTTAGCTTCCAGTTCCTTGTCATCACAAAAGAACCGCTATAAATACTTTAGTACATATAGCACTTTTTCCTCCTTCTTCGGTTTCTTTGGGGGCATAGGTCAAAAATACTGACACAGCTGGATATACAGTTTAGTAACTTTTGGGGCATTGTTTCAATTGCTTTCCAGAGCAGTTTTCCAGAATGGCAGGATCTGTTCATGGCTTCAGCAACAGTGTATTAATGCACCTGTTTTCCCATAGTCCCTCCAACATCTCATTTCTTTTTTTGTCAGCTTTGCCAATCTGATGGGCACGAAGTAGAATTGGAATGAGATATTTTGAACAAAAAAAATCTAAAACCAAAATTTTGTATGAATTGATGAAGAATCAGATGAGCAGTACCGGGGGAGCAATTTACCTATTGAACACAATAATATAAAGGAAAATGATTTTGAAAGACTTCAGAATCCTAATCGATTCAACAGTGAATTTTGACTTGGGAATACATGGTGAAGACTGCTTTCTACGTCAGCAGTGAGATTCTGGACTAGAGATGCACATTGAGTCATATATTTTCAGACATGGCCCATGCATTGATTTTAATTGCTCTACTATACAAGAGAAGGTCCTTTAGGGAGGGAAAGGAGAGTCACTGGAAATTGACAATGATGGCAAAAAAGAAAAGCATCAATAAAACATTTCTTTGACTAAGATCCCAGAGGCAAGGCAGGATATGCATTAAAATTTTTTGGTGATGCTTTTTTGTTTTTATATCAAAGCTATTTTAAAAGATACCTCTCCTTAGACTAGATGAGCCCTCTCATGTGATGAAAACAGTTAAAGCCAACAGACATAGGGGCTGTGTCCTAGTATGTGCGATATGCTATACTAGTAGTCCCTATCCTCTCTGCCAAAGGGAGGGCAATGAGTAGGAAATACATTTTTGAAAGTAGCTTGGCCAGGTCAGCAATGGTTTCCTAGGAATCAGGATTCAGAACATTTAGAAAAAAATGACAGTTTTAAATTTGTATTCCCACATGTGAAATCATGCTAGAATACCAGGTAAGAAAAAGACTTTATCTGTAGATTTTGAATTTCTTCTTGGATAGTTCTTTGTACACTTGTATGAAACACCCTAAAATGTATAGATTGCATTGTAAAGTCAGTGTAACATACTGTATAGGTAGCATCCCATTTTTAAAAATTTCATTGTGACATCCAGTCTAATACAAAAAGCCTATTTTTCCAATCCTGGCTACTATTAAGAATAACTCTTCGGTCACGTGGATACAACAGATTCTGATGTCAACCTCCTTAAAGCCAAGTGTATCCACAAGTACCTGTTCACTTAGCAATCAACCTATTTAATGATGATTTTGTCTTTTCAGTGCTGAATTAATGTGAAGTAACTATTTTGAATACAGCGTTCAATATGTACAGTGTTCAATATGTGTTTTTAAAAAAATAAAGCTGGACTTTTTTTTTTAGAAGATGTGTTGGTGATTTTTTTTTGAGGGAACTTGTAAAGGGGAGGTGAAAAGTTCTTAATTATTGGTAGATAGGTGTTGGACTTTCTAATCTCAGACATATGCATCTTGCTATTTTCTTTTAATGAAATATTGAAGAAAGGTCTAAAAAATATTTTATATTCATAATAATCACTAACTCAGGATAGGGAGAACCTATTTCATATAATAATAGGAAAGAGTCTAGGAGTACAGATTTAGAGCTAGAAAAGACCTTCGAGGTCATCCAAGCTACCCTCTTCATTTTACAGATGAGAAAACAGGCCCAGAAAGATGATGTGTTTTGTCCAATGTCACACAGGTAGTATATGGCAGAGCTGGGGTCCCAATCCCATCTGACTCTGAGCATCTGAGTGTGGTCCACTATGCTGGGGGAGATAACAGTTTAGATGAGACATGTACTCTGCCCTCATGGAGCTTATAGCCTGGAAGACTGAGTCAATGAATGAATGGAGATGTGAGTGTAACAGCTGGCTTCAGACAGCTGAGGTATTTGGAGGAATAGGGGTCAGGAAAGGGAGACCTTCATCGTATCTTTCTGTCAGTCAGTAAACATTAAGTGCCTGCTGTGCACAAAGTAGTATGCGAAGTACTGGGAAAAAAATAGTCCCTGCCCTCAAGGAGGGTACTTATCTAATAGGAAAAGAAAACACAAAAGAAAGCTAATAAGAGGCCATGCTTATGGTTTCCTAGCTAGTGTCAAAAGCAGAATTTGAACCCACATCTTCTGGCACTATCCACTTCTCTATGTAGCCTCGCATTTCTACAGCATTTTAACAATAATCATGGGAGAAGAAACATTTTTATAGATAAGGAGACAGGGTCAGAAAGGTGAAATAACTTGCTCATAGTTACACAACAACCATCTTTTATTGGTGCCTTTTGCCTCTAAATCACAGGCGTTTCTGGAAAAAAGAAAGTCTTCACTGTTCATAGCGAACCCTCTCTGGCAAAAAAAAAATATGTCCAGTGACCAACTTTGACAACAGTCTGTCCTAGGAAAGTAGCTTATTACCTTGCCTCTTCTTGGAGGTCTTCATTGGTAAAAGCCAATTCAGAGTTAGGTAACCCTTCAGTGATTATGTAATTTACATCTTAGTAATCATTGTCTATATTCTTTTCTGATTATTTTACTATTTTATTGTCGTTGTTGAGTCGTTTTCAGTTGTGTCCAACTTCTTGTGACCTCCTTTGGAGTTTTCTTTGCAAAGATACTGGAGTGGTTTGCCATTTCCTTTTCCAGCTCATTTTACACGAGGAAACTGAGGCAGACAGTGTTAAGTGACTTGCGTAGGGTCACACAGCTAGTAAGTGTTTGAGGTCAGATTTGAACTCAGGAAGATGAATCTTCCTGACTCTGGTCTGAGCTCTCTATCCACTGCGCCACCTAGCTGCTTTTATTTTACTACTATTTTACTATGCATTGGTTCAAAAAAAAATCTGTGTTTCTTTGAATTCCTTATATTCATCATTTCTTAGGCCCAATAATGTCATTACATACACCATAGTATTTCAGTCATTCCCCTATTAATGGGCACCTATTTTGTTTCTAGGTCTTTGCTACCACAAGAGTGCTGCTAGAAATGTTTTTTGCATCTTGGACCTTTGTTTCTGTGACTTTCTTCCAATATATGCCTGGTAGTGGTGTTTTGGGGTCAAAGGGTATGGGCAATTTAGTAATTTTTTTTTGCATAATTCCAAACTGATATCCAAAAAGTTTAGACCAATTTACACTCTACTAGCTCAATTTTTACTAAACCATACTGCCTTTTGAGACATCAGGTTGAGTACCAATAGCAGGAAAGAACTTTTTTAAAAATAATCCCTAGTCTCCTACAACTAATTTTTTTAATTTTGATTTTTATTAAGGACATCCAGTTGCACTCAGCAAAGCAGAGCCATTCCTCTCTGGTACCATTGCTTTAGAATATCCCTCTCCTACAACATCGGTCCCACTTGGTATTGTTGGCAAATGCAATAGATAATGAATGTTTATGTAAGCAAATAAAAAAGCCAACAGGCAATCATAGTACTTCTCTCTTGTCCCTTTAGGATTAGGATTACTTTTAAAAAAAAACTAATTTTAGATACAACATAATCTAAAATTTTATTGCTACCCTTTGTTTTTTTTTTTCCTGACTGTTCTTAATATGTCACAGTTTCATTGAAACCATGATCTCCACGAAGACCCCCCCACCCCACCCCAAAGAAAAAGGGTCAAGCAAAATTGACCAGTAACACGACTACCTCTGACAGTGTATGCAACATTATGTACTCCTAGTCTCTCACCTTTTTGCTGAGAGAAGGAAAGTATATTGTGTCATCTGTTCTCTGGGACGAGATTCATGATTGCAGTTAATCAGAATACTCCAATAGTCCAATGGATTTGTGAATTCATTGATGTGGGTACTCCTTCCAACCATGCCGATCACAATTCATCCATGTGTGCCTAGTCTCTGCGTAACTCTTTTTTGTTGTTCAGTCATTTATTGTGTCCAACTCTTTGTGACCCCATTCGGGCGTTTCTTGGCAGAGATACCAAAGGGGTTTCCATTTCCTTCTCTAGCTCATTTTACAGATGAGAGAAACGGAGGCAAATGAAGTTGTGACTTGTCCAGGGTCACACAGCTAGTAAGTGTCTGAGGCCGGATTTGAACTCAGGAAGATGAGTCTTCCTGACTTTAGGGCTGGCACTCTATGTGCTATGCCACCTAGCTGTCCATGTTAGTTCAATACTTCATGAATTTGTGATCTTATTGATCCTTCATCAACTAATAAATAGTTTTCCATTACTTAACTGCAATCAAGTAATTCGTTACCCTATGGGTAACCTTGTCAGAAACCTCTCTGAATTTATTTGGGCTGGTCCTCAGACAGCAGGATACAGTTCATCACAAGCCTATACGCAAAAACTCTCCAGCTCGATAGGATCTTAGAGCGCACAAACCGCTGGCATATAGCTTTTGAAGACCCAGGGTCTCCACTTTGCAACAATGAGGGATTGGAAGCCAATTTTAGAGGAATTTTATAATAAAACTATAATGAGATCATAACCAAATCCTGGCATAAAGTTGCAGAATCTCATTGTAAGATTGTTTAGGAGAAGAGTTTTTCATTTATTTTTTCATTCATTCATAAGCATCTATGTACTAGGCATTGGGGATAGAAAGACATAAATGAAACAATCCCTGATCTATAGGCACTAATAACATTGTGTCTATGAAGCTAACTGTGCCTGTTAACATGATTTCACCCAGTCTTGTATTTCTATGGAACCAATGAACAACCTAGATTGGGCTTATGCCTGCATTTGCCTCTTGCTTATATTAATCAGAAGAATCATAAACTTCGTTTGTAGGATCTCTGTGATTCTCACCTGTGGAGGTGAGGTGGAGGTATAAGGCATGTGTATACTCATCTTTCTTATTGGTATAATAGGTGAGAAATCCATTCCTTACCCAAGAGAATAAGATGTGGCCTCTAATAGACTGAACCTGGGATTGATTGGTTATTTACTTGATAAAGGAAGCAGGATGATGAAGTTGAAAGATACTTGGAGTCAGAAGACCAGGGTTCAAATCCTGACTCTGCCATTTATCTGTGTGATCTTGGGCATTCACTCTCTGGGCCTCTGTATCCTTACATGTAAAATGAGAGGGCTAGATTAGGTGATCTCTAAGGTCCTTTCCTTTGATATCCTATGATCCTAGGTCAGGAGGAGCCTCAATAGTGTGAAAGGAATATTGATGAACGCATAACACTTTGTTGAGAATTTAAATTATCTGTATTATTTATATTCAAGACTGAGTGTCCAGTGTTATGGATACTGGTGATGGAATGACTATATATCTGTCATCCAAAGACCAGTCTAGCTAAGTTTGAAGAGGCTCGTCACCAGATTGGCTGAAGGGTGACAACTTCTACGACAGCAACTCTTGACCACCGTCTAGTTGTAGAGAGGTCATGATTTACCCCAGTGATGTCAAACTCAGATAGAAATAGGGCCACTAAACTGTACATAAGGGTCCCTGCTGGCCTGCATAACTTAGAAAACCATATGTTAACATTGTCTCTGTTATATTTTTATTAATTTGTTTAAATATTTCCCAATTATATTTTAGCTATTCAGGAGTGTTGCTGGCCAAGCATTCAACACTTTTGATCTGCACCAAAGGATAGGAACATATCTGCTGGGAAAATCACAATTTCTTGAGGTTTAGACTCATTCCAATGATGCACTTCTATTGACTGTGACTTACATTATGTATAATGTTTATGTGTGTGTGTGTATTTTGTTGAGACCTTTATTGATGCCTTTTTTACATAATTTATGTTTCCCCTTGCATCCCAACTGGAAAACTATCACTTATAACTTGTAATTATAATTTATACATATATAACTTATAACTATCACTTATAAAAATTAAAAGAAAACCAGGAAAACTGGTGAATGTAGAAAAAAACCTGATGTCAGTTGCAATGTTCCACACCTATGGACCACCCCCCTGCCCCATGCTTTTGCAAAGGAGTCGGGGAATGTGCCTTCAAACATCACTTCTTTGAGGTTGAGCTTATTATTCACAATTTTGCAACATTCATTCTTTTTGTTTAAAATTTTCTAAGTTAAGTTTTATGTTCTGTTATGAATTCTCATAGAGCGGCTAGGTAATGCAGTGGGTGGAGCACTGGGTTTGAAATTAGGAAGACTCATCTCCGTGAGTTCAAATCTGGGCTCAGACACTTACTAGCTGTGTGACCCCGGGCAAGTCACTTAACCCTGTTTGCCTCAGTTCCTGTAAAATCTGTAAAAATGAGCTGGAGAAGGAAATGGCAAACTGCTCCAATATCTTTGCCAAGAAAACCCCCCAATGGGGTCATGAAGAGCTGGATACCACCGAAACTACTGAATAGCAACTACAAATTCCCTTCCATTCCCTCTCTTCCACTCATTGAGAAGGAAAGAAAAATAAAGCCAAGTACAAATATGTATAGTTGAGCAAAACGAATTCCTGTATTAGCCATGTCTAAACAATACAACATAATATATATACGTATACATGTACATATAGGTATGAAGTATATATGTACATATGTACCAT
>CM053622.1:606324027-606381008 GCA_028646595.1 Phalanger gymnotis
GAGGCGGGCCTACTGGGCCTGGAGGCTTGTGTTCACAATACTGGAATGGGGAGGTTGGTTCACTAATTTGTTGCTCTGGGCCCTGAATAAATTTTTTGATGCCTTCTGCTTGGAGAATTCTGTATACCCAACGATTTCGAACCATTCAGATATTTATATGATCCTTTTTGAGATCATAAATTCGGCCTTCCTACTACAAAGTGTTATTGTGCCCACTTTACCTATAGAGGAAGAAACTGAGATTGAAGTTAAATGACCCCTGATCACACAGCAATAAAAGTGTTTGCGGTGGGGATTCAAATCTAGGCCTCCTGACCCCGAGTCCAATAATCTTTATCTATATAACAGTTTTACATGATGAGAACATATTATTTACAAATTAATCCCTATATGAAAGTGATAATCAAAGTTATCACTATTTTTGTTGGTAGAGATTCTCAAACTTCTTAAAACATCTGATTACTTTCACTCTCCTTTATTTTAGCCCTTAATCCTACTCTAGAGGTAAGAAACTAAATGCTAAACACTATAAGGAATTTAGTTGTAATAAAGGCAATTACAAGGATGAACAACAAAGATCTCATTACATTTTAAGAATCTCTTTCCCTTTTACAAAGATTAGCCTTCAGGATAACAGACTTAAAATACCACTATTCTAAATGTGACCTATGAGCCAAGGAAAATGAAAAAGGAAAGAGGAAGCAGCCTAGTCTAATAACAAGACCTGGATTTTTCTCTAAAGATTTTCAGAGTTGAATGGAATCTTCACTGGCCATCTAGTACAACTTATACCTGAAAAAAAAAGTCCTTCAATAACCAACCTGTTTGTCTCTCTCACTCTCTGCCTCTGTCTATCTCTGTCTCTCTGTCTTTCTCCCCACTCCAAGTTCTCTCCTTCCCTTTCTTCTATTCTCCTTCACTCTCTCCCTCTCTTACTCCCTCCACCCTCTCTTTTTTGCATGTAGTCTGCAAATTTGATAAATGATTCCAGTCTTAGTTCTGACGTTCTGACCCTGACTTACTGTATGACCTTTCTATATCACAATTTCTCCCTTTTACACAAATATTTCAAGAACAGTCATCATAAGGCTTATTGGACAAGGGGAGTGGATAAGATACAGAAAGTACTTTGTGAGCTAATGATCCTAGCTTTACTATAAAAATGTAACTTTGATATTTATTTCTTTCCTAAAAAAAGTTTATCTTCAAAAATTATATTCTACCCTTGGAAATCACAACGGAAAAGCAGATACATTTAGTTAGAGTAGGTAAATATGTTTGAGCAGAATATAATGCAAAGGAAGACACAACAGAAATGACTCTTGTAGTGTTTCAGTTTATTTTTTATTAACACAGTTTAGCTATTATTACTAGACACCTTAGGACATTCTAGAATACCCTTAGGTTCCCTGCAATGTCTGAATACCAACCTGTAGACACTGGAAGTATGTTGAATAGAGCTGAACATCTTTATGCCTGATAAGCATTGTCATTTTGATCTTTGATCACGTAACATAATAAGTGAACATAACTTATGAATACATACTAATTTTCACAGATATGCATTCTAGTTTTTTAAATATGTGTAGATCCTGCTGTAATTAGTACAGTGATTTTGAAAAGCAGTTTGTACAATTGTACAAATAAAGTGGCTAAAATATCCATACTCTGATCCAGAGAGTCTGCTGCTAGAAATGTACCTCAAGGAAGTCATTGATAAAAATAAAGTCCACTTTACACCAAAATAGTTATACCAGTATTTTTGTGGTAGCAAAGAACTAGCAGCAAAATAGATGCTCATCAAGTGGGGAATGAATAATAATTAAAATGGATAGTGGTATGTGAATGTAATAATATTATTGTGCTGTAAGAAATGACAAATATGAATATAACAAACATGGAAAAACTTGCATGAACTGATGTGAAGTGAAGTAAGCAGAGCCAAGAAAAGTATACACAATGACTTGTTCAGTCATGTCCAACTCTTCATGAGTTTCCTTGGCAAAGATACTGGAGTGATTTGCCATTTCTTTCTCCAGCTCATTTTTTTTTTTGGCAAGGCAGATGAGGTTAAGTGACTTGCTCAGGGTCATACAACTAGTAAGCGTCTGAGGCCAGATTTGAACTTAGATCTATCCTGACTCCAGGCCCTGCCTTCTATCCACTGAGCCATTTCGCTGCCCCAAATACACAATGATTACAACCGTGTAAATGAATAGGACCACCACGAAATAATAATAAAAAAATGAATGTTGCAAAATTAGAAAGTACAAGCATGGCCCCAAAGAAAAGATATAGGAAGATACTCTGACCCCACTTCTTTACAGAGGTAAGAGGCCTGCAGATGTGGAACATTGCTTATGGTTTCAGATTTTTTAGATGTTTTGATTGGTTAATTTTTTTCTTCACCTTTTTGTTTTCTTTTTAAATTTTTTTTTTGGTTCTATGAGGTGGCTTTTTGGAAGGGGCAATAGGGTATAGTGAGAAATTTTAAATGTTTGTAAACCCCATTGAGGTTAATAAAATACAAATTCACTTAAAAGTATAACTGAATTGATAGTAGATTTTTGGTGCCATGTCTCCTCAATAAACAGATAGATAATAATAATACAACTGCTACCCTATGGAGATCCTCAGTGGGTTTTCATTTAATTTTTAAAAGGCGGTAACTTCTGTCCAGACCTAGGCTTGCATCCATGTAGGGAACCCTCCACCACTGTAGAAATTCACTACACATCAGCAAATCATCTGTAACATATTCTTCTAATGCATATTGATGAGGCAACATAGCACAATGGACGGAGTAATGGCACCAGAATCTAGAAGACCTAGTTTCAAATCCTGTCTCTGGCATGGAGGACCTATGTGACCATGGACTAATCATGTAATATCTCTGAGACTCAGTCAACTCTTATCATCATCATTGTCTCTTGATTTCAGGATCAAATGAGATATTACTTGTAAAGCACTTAGCACAGTGCCTGGCACATAGTAAGCACTTATTAAATAGTTTTCCCTTCTTTTCTCCTTCCCTCTCTAAAACTATAAATTATAGACAGTTGCTGTCTGCCTTGATTGAAGGATTTTGCACACTGATGAAATCACAGTTCTTTCATACAGTGCTTCATATACGTTAGTATGTGTATGTATACACATGCACACAAACACACACACACACACACATATTCAAATATTCAATTAGATCTGTAAGCTCTTCATTTAGAGTATAAGCTCCTTGAGCGCAGGGACCGTCTTTTGCCTCTTTTTTGTATCCCCCAGGATTTACCACAGTGTGTGGCACATAGTAGGTACTTAATGTTTATTAAATGAATTGATTGATCTGGGGTCTTATTGATGTGATTATTCACTCCAATGATTAGTTGTATTGAACTGCTTTATTTTTCTTTTGTAGTCTTTGTTACTGGAGATGGCTTATTTTGTAGAAGTGGAGAAAGTTATATACATAAATATAATATAAAAATAATAGCTAGCATTTATATAGTGCCTTAAGGTTTGCAAAGCACTTTACAAATAATTTTTTAATTTTATTTTTACAATAACCCTGGGAAATGTTTACAATGTCCCAAGAAGCAATGCACTCCCTTTCTCTGGACCTCTTCAATCCAAGGCTGGAAAACCCTTGGGGGTGTGATGTTGAAGAAGGAATTCCTGTTCAGATAAAGGTTGAACTCGATAACCTCTAAAGTCCTTCTAATTCTGATATTCTGTTAGTCTATGAAGTCAACTAGGTGGTGCAGTGAATAGAGTGCCAGATCTGGAATCAGGAAGACTATCTTCCTGAGTTTAAATCGACCCTGGGGAAGTCACTTAGCCCCATTTACCTCAGTTTCCTTATCTGTAAAATAAATGAACTGGAGAGAGAAATGGCCAACTACTCCAGGATCTTTGCCAGGAAAATCTCAAACGGGGTCACAAAGAATCAGACATGACTGAAATGACTGAACAACAAAAATTAATCTATGAACGAATGATTAATCTCTCATTCTCTTGACTCTCCCAGGGGTGTTTGTTAATCAATCAACAAGTATCATATGCCAGACACTGGAGATACAAATAATAAAACTTTCTACTCATACAGAGCTTATATTCTAATGAGAGAGACAAATATACATTCATATATCTATGCACACATATGTAATATATATAGCATAAATGCAAAGTGAGTAAATACAAGTATATACTAAGTAGTTAAATACAAATCGTTTTGGAATGAGGACACTCAGTTGTGGGGATCAAGAAAGGTTTGATGGTGAAGATGGGGCATAAAAGAAGAGAGGGACTCTGAAGCAGATGTTAAGAGAGGAATGTATTCCAGGCACGTGGTAAGGCCATTGCAAAGGCAAAGAGACAAAAGATTGAGTGTCTTTTGTAAGGAATAGGGAGAAGGCCAGTTTGGCCAGATGGCAGAGTCTAGAAAGATGTGTTATGTCCAAGAAAATAGAGGACTTCCAAGTATTCCTGATGAAAAGACCATAAGTAGCCGAATAGAAACTTTGAAATAAAAAAGCGCAAAATAGAGAAAACCCCAATAACCACATACCCATACGCCTACTTTTCCATCTATGTAAAATCTTTATAAAAATAATGTACACATATATTAAGGACATCATTAATAAGGGTCTTAGAAGGGAACAGGCAGCCTTTTATAAGCAAAATTCCACAGTGGGTATCTTTATCATCATAAAATTGACTGGAAAATGTAGAGAATAAAAAGATCCTACTATGTTCATTGTTGACTATGAAAGAACATTTCAAGGTTCATTTATAATAACGTGATCTTCAGGCATATAATAAAACCATATGTAAGGGTTGGTCATTTCAGACATCCTCTGTTTCAGACCCTGAATGGCTACACCTTTAAATGATATCTACCGTTCAAACTTTGGGCAGTTACTTGTTTTGAAGCTTGTAACCCATGGAGTATGTGTGGAAATGGGCGAACAAGGACCATCTCATGTACCATATTCTAGAGCTGTCTTGGAAAATTCCATATTTTTCACAGACACTTTTGGCCCAATGCAGAATAAATTGGTGCCTGGTGCAACATAACAAAATTTGGATGGACATTTGATCTTTTCCCCATGACAGTGGCAGAGGGACAGGATGCTGTATCAGTTAAAAAGAAAAAAAAGTTTTCTATTTACTATCTATAAAATGAGCTGGACAAGGAAATGGCAAACCAGTCCAGCATCTTTGCCAAGGAAACCCCAAATAGTGACACAGTCAGACATGACTGAAAATGGCTGAACAAAGACAATATTTACTATCTTGCTCTGAATACCTAAGATGTGTGGTAACTCTCCCACTCAGTGTGTGGGGGAAGGGACTGTCCTTCCCCTGACACCCAGTCACAATGCTTCCACGACTACATGGCAGCTAAAGCATATGTCTTACCTACAGTAAGCCTTAAACTGGAGCCCTAACTTCTCTTTCTTCTTTGTGTTTCTTTGCCTGATTATAAGTGACCAAGTAGTAAAATTAAAATGGACACTTCCAACCTTGAAGGAACCTTGTAAATGTAAGAGGCCTGAAGATCCTGCATCCTTAATCTATCCTCTCTTCATCCACTACAACACCTCATGGAGAGGAAGACAACCACCAACCAGCAGATGAGCCCAATCCCTTGCCTTTCTTGTCAGAAGACAGAAGCCTAAAGAGAATTCTTTGGACAGTGCAAATAAAATACAGTCACACAAATTACTTCATATTCTGATATTTGCCTCAGACTCCTAGGCAAACATAAGAGTAATTATAAGTTGCTGTGTCTTGGTCAATATTCGCCATGACTCTTCTGTGGTTTTTAGAATTTCTTAAATGTGAAGGAAAAAGAGAATTTTATCTCCTTTCTCTCCTCATCAACAATTGCATCTTCCCACAGAAGCACATAGCTGTAGGAAATGTTTTGCCCAGCAGAGAACAGGCCCAGACAACTGAGCTTCAGGAAGATCCAAGGAGTGGGAGGAACAATCAGCCCAAAAGAAATGTCATATCAAATAGGAACAGTATGAGAACACCAAGCAAAGAGGAAAGCTTAAGTCAGAATGTCCCTACAAGTCCTGCCTCTGACACACTGAATGCTGGTAGTGGCCTGCAGTCTCTCCAACATGTCATTTTCCTTTTTTTTTTTGTCAGCTTTACCAATCTGATAGGTATAAGGTAGAGCCTGAGAATTGCATTAATATGAATAAATGTTAGCTATCATCATGATCTTTCTGACTATTTGTGATTTGAAGCATTTTTCACATGAATGTCCTTAGCTTGGATTTCTTCTTTTGGAATGTCTGTCCATATCTTTTCACCACTTACCAGCTGGGGAATGACTCTGTATAAATTTGAATCACTTCCTTATATATCCTTTTATTGCAAAGATTTTTTTCATGTTTCTCTTCTAATTTTAACTACATTGGTTTTGTTTGTATAAATTTTTACAATCTTATGTAATCAGAATTATTCATTTTATCTTCTGAGACCCTTTATGTATATCCTTTGTTTGGTCCTGAACTCTTTCTCTATCATAGATCTCTAAAAGGTAATTTTTTCTTTGTTTCTTTAGTTTGTTTATATATCACTCATTATGTTCAAGTAATGAATTTGGAGCTCATCTTGATATATGGTGTGAGATATTGGTCTACATCTCATTCCTAGTAAACTACATTCCTGGCAATTTTTGTCAAATAGTGATTTTTTTTTACTTCAGGCTTGAGGCCTTTGGGTATGTCAAATACTAGGCCAGGCTGTTTGCTTCTCTACATGGTGTCAGTCAACAAGAATTTATTAAACACTATGTACAAAGTACTGTGCTAAGCACTGGGGATACAAAACATGGCTCCTTATCCTTAAGAAACTTGCATTCTAATGGGGAAACTACATTCAAATAACTACACATAAGATATATACAGTGTAAAATGAAAGAAAATCTAAGAAAGAAACTACTAGTAGTTGGGAGGATGGGAATGATGAGAGTTGATGACCAGAAAAGACCTGCTATAGAAGGTGACACTTGAACTGTGCCTTGATACAAGCCAGGGAAATGAAAAGTCAGAGTTAAGGAGAGAGAGCATTCCAGGAATGGGCAACTTCCACTGAAAAACCAAGGAGTTGAGATGCAGGATCTGTCTTGTTCAAAGAACAGAAAGGCCAGTTTCACTCCACTGTAGAGTGAGTGGAGGGGAGTATAGTGTAAGATAGAAAGTGTAGGAAGGAGTCAGGTAGTAAAGGGTTTTAAATTTTAAATAGAGAATTTTGTTTGATCCTGGGGGTGATAGGAAGCCACTGGATTTTATTGAATAGCAAGGTAACAGGCTCAGACCTGTGCTTTATAAAAATGGCTTTGGCAGCAAGGTAGGAGATAGACTGGAATAGGAAGAGGCCAAAGAAAAGACTAATGAAAGTCCAGCTGTGAGGTGTTGAAGGCTTACACTAGAATGGTGGCTGTATGAGTGGAGTGAAGGGAAGATAAACAAGTAATGTAGTCAAGACTTGGTAAAAATTGGATATGTGGAGTGAATTTTCGAGATCAGTTGAGGGTGACACCGAGTGTAAACCTGGGTGACTGGGAAAATGGAGCTGTCCTCAAAAGTTATAGGAAATTTTGGAAGGGGGGAGGTTTTGTGGGGGGAAGAAAATTAGATCTGTTTCAAATTCTGTTGAATTTGAGATGGAATAGAATATCTGTTTCAATATGAATAATTGGCAATTGCTAATTCAAGACTGGAACTCAGGGAAGTCTGAGATTAGGGATGGATATATAAAATTGGGAATCATCTGCATCAAGATGATATATCAAACCCATCAGAGCTGATGAGATCACCAAGGAGATAGTATACAGGGGAAAGAAAAGAAGGGTCAAGACAGAGCTTTAGGGTTAGTGGGGATGACATGGATGAAGAACCAGCTGTTGGAGAGATAGGAGAGCCTGGAGAGAGCAATGTCATGAAAATCTAGAGGAAGTATTCAAAAGAAGGTGATTAACAGTGTTAAAGACTGAAGAGATGATAATAAGGATAAAACTGAGAAAAAAGGCTATTAGATATGGTAATTAAAGATCATTAGGAACTTTAAAGAGGCCATTTTCATTGAATGATGTCAGAAGTGTACCTAATGAATTTCATTGATAAAACAATTTTTTAACCAGTACCAAATAGTTTTGATGATTACTGTTTTGCATTATATTTGAGATCTGATACCACTAGCCCCACTTCTTTCCCACTTTGTTTTTTTATTATTTCTCTTGATTCTTGATCTTTTGTTCTGAGGAATTTCCTTTTTTTTTCTGGCTCTATGAAGTAATCCTTTGGCAAATTTGATTGATATGGCACTGTAGTAGATAGTATTATCCTTTTTATTATGTTAATATGACCTACCCAAGAACAATTACTATTTCTCCATTTATTTAGGTCTATATCTATATTTGTCATCTCCGGGATGAAAATGAGATATTATAATTACAGAGTTCTACTTCATTTTAATGTTCTCTTGTTGACATTTTTATAGCTGATGTGTATATTTTCCTGGTTGTGTTTACATCAATTTATATCTTCTCACGTTTCTTTGAAGTCTTCAGATTTATTATCTAAAAAGTAGGAATAACAATACTCTAACTATCTGCTTCCCAGGATTGTTGTGAGGAGAGAGCATTGTGCACTTTAAAGCTCTATATTAAAGTGAGTTTTATTATACTAGTGAATAGTTAGCTGGAATTCAATGTTAGTCTTTCCCTAACCCCCTAAACTTTTTTTTTTTTGGTTTCTTCTCTCTTGGATTTTTACAGGTTTCCTGAGTTGAACTAGATCCCCTACTTTTTCTTTTTCTTGAGGGGGGAAGGCAGGGCAATTGGGGTTAAGTGACTTGCCCAAGGTCACACAGCTAGAAGTGTGTCAAGTGTCTGAAGTCAAATTCAAACTCAGGTTCTCCTGACTCCAGGGCCGGTGCTCTACTCATTGTGCCACCTTGCTGCTCCTAGATCCCCTACTTTTTGTTCTCTCAGCTTATTTTATAGAGGTGTTGGTCACCGGGAAGCTTTTGTATTATCTTTTTATCCACTAAACAATTACTATCCCCACTCCAATCTCCTTCTCAATGCTCTGCGCAATTCTTATGTAAAACTATCAGTGGTAGAGTAGGTGGTATTCTATATTGGTAGGAGTTTCCTCAAAAAAAAAAACAACAAAAACAAGGAGTTTCTTCAGCAGAAATTCCTTATACTGAAGAAATCACGTGTTATCCAAAAAAAAAAAAATCAACCAGACCTAAACCTAAATGAATACAGGGAGGAGGTGGAGACGGGTGCCACCATAGCTTGGAGGGAGATCAGGAAATGCCTCAAAGAAGCTCCTGAACTACAGAGCTGGAAGAGATCTAAGAGACCTGGTCCAATCTTTTCATTTTATGGATAATAGTCCTCCAAGAGGAATGAAATGGGTTTACTACCACAACAACTTCAGCAATATTTCGGTATATAGGAGACTTTTCTTTCTATACCTGATTTGGGGTCTGCATCTGGCAGTGTGATTGCTAGATATAAATAGTTTAGTGACTTGGCTCACTGGATTCCAATGTGTTTTCTAGAATGGTTGGATGAGTTTCTAGCTCCATTAACTGTGTATGACTGTGCCCATATTCCTACAGTTTTTTCAAACATTAACTAGCTCAATTTTTTGTTATCTTTGCCAATTTGCTGGCTGTGGGGAGAAACCTTAAGTGTTTTAATTTACATTTTTTATTAATGATTTGGAACAATTTTTTATACAGCCAACTTCCAATTCTTGGGGGAAGGAGTAAGTTTATATTCTTTGAATATCCTATTTAGAGACCTTGTTGAGGACAAGACTAAATCCAGCAAAAGAATTTTCTCTGTCCTTATGCACACATTCTACCCTCATCCATCCTAGGGAAATTTCTTGAATTGGTGGCTAGTTACAGGACAGCAGTAGATTGGGAGGGCCTTCCATTTATTCACAAAGTAACAAATGAGAATGCTAGGCTGGAAATTAGTAGAATTAGCTCTAATTTTATCTCTGTTCACTGTGTAACCTTGGGCAAACAATCTAACTTCTCTGGGACATAATGAGAAGCAGCCAGGTATGGTGGATAGAGAGCAACTTTGACTCAGAAAGTCCCCACAAATCCTGCCTGTAACACACTGCACACTGATAGTGTACTTTTATCACTTCCATATGAATGAAACCAGATTTCAGTCCCAAAAGGAAATAGTCAAAATAATTATTCACTTTAAGTAGTACTATGGTTTACAAAGCATGTCTCATATTTACCCAGAAATAGGTAGAGCAAGTATTTTAAAAGTAGATTTTGTTGCTATCTTTTGTTTTTGCATAGCTTAGATTTTCCCCATCTATCCCCATCCTCCTGCCAGTCATCCCATATAGTTGAGAATTTTTTTAAAAAGAAACAGAAGGGAAAAAAATAATTCAGTAAAACCAATCAATACTTTGAAAACAATCTGCAGTCTTTTGGAATGTCTCACACTTGTAGATGCCCTGGGGAGAGAGCGCGAGTGTTTTCACATTTCTATTCTTTGGGGCCAAGCTTATTCTTTGTAATTTCACAGCATTCATTTTCATTTGTTTTGTAGTTGTTTTTCCTTTTACATTGTTGCGGTCATTGTGTATATTGTTTTCCTGGCTTTAGTACAAATATTATCTACATCTTAGATGAGGAAACAGGCTTAGCAAGATCAAGGGCTGGCCCATGGTACAGGGTCAGTGGTGTTCAGCTGCCCACCAATTTGCAAGTAAAATATTTGCTAAAGAAAAATATGCATAAAGTTATTAAAATTATGAAATAAGGTGAAATTAAACTAAAAGTGATTTAATGAGCTCTGTCTTACAAATGATTTCATTATATGTTATGAACAAATTGGACTAAACTCATTCCTAAGTAGTTTGGTGCTCCCACTCTGCATTTTTGTGCATTAAATCAAAAGTCCCATAATCACTACCATATACCTTATTTCATAGCTGGTGCTCAAGGTTTAATAACACTGCAACATGCTACATGATGTTCTGAACCACCCTGTTATTTACAAAAGTAAAGTTGGATGAGCAATGTCTTACAACATAAGAAATGATTTGTCATATCCCGTTCCTAATGACATATAGGTAAATTGGTTGCCCTAGTTTTGTCCTAAGTACCTAGATAAAATTGGAGACTACAAGGGAGACAAAGTCAAGAAACAGGAGAAATTTCCATCATTTCTGGTACTAAAATTTGTTCGGCAGGCCATATGGTAGTGACTTGCTCCTATACTCCACTCTGATCCTCCCTCCTACAGTAATTGCAGCAGAATGAATCACAGAATCTACCTGCCAATAGCCTTTTTGAAAAGTACATTATGTACTTCCAACAACTTTGCCCCATTTTTAAAAATACTTTCATTCTGCTGATTGTACCTCACATTTACTTAAAATTAATCCTCCAGATTATTTGTGGCAGGTAACGAAAGGCAGTCCTTGCCCTCAAGAGCTCACAACCTAATAGAAGAGACAAGCAGCAAAGAAATGTATACAAACTATATATAGGATAGGCTACAATATAAAAAAGGCACTGGAATTAAAAGAGGTTACGAAAAGCTTTCTGTAAAGATGGGATTTTAGTTGAGACTTAAAGGAAGCCAGGGAAGCCAAAAGGTGAAAGTGAGAGAATTCCAGACATGGAGGACAGAAAATGCCTGGAGCTGAGAAATTTAGCGTCTTGCTTGTGGAACAGCCAGCAGGCCACTGTCACTGGATCAGAGTATGTGGCAGAGTAAGGTATAAGACTTGGAAAGGTAGGAGATGGGTAGGTTATGAAGAACTTTGAATACCGGAGGATTTTGTGTTTAATCCTGGAGGCAACAAGGAGCCACTGGAGTTTATCAAATGGAGTGACATGGTCAGACCTGCACTTTAGGAAAATTACTTTAGTGGCTGAATAGAGGAGGGATTATAGTGAGGAGACTGGAGGCAGGTTGACCATGAGGTGATAAGGACAAGGACCAGCACCATTGATGGCGGTGTCAGATGAGAAAAGGAGGCATATTCAAGAGATGATGCAAAGGTGAAATTGATAGGCCTTGGCAAAAGAGATATGGAGAGAGGATGACAGTGAAGAGCTGAAAATGATGTCTAGGTTTAGAACCTGAGGGACTATTAGGATGGTATTGCCTTCAACAGGAATAGGAAAGGTACAAGCAGGGGAAGACTTAGAGGGAAAGATGAGTTAGGTTTTGAAAACAAATTTGAGATGCCTACTGGACACTCAGTTTGAGATGTCTGACAGTTGTAGATATGAGATCGGAAGTTAGCTGAGGAGGATTAATTGGAATAGATTTAAGAATCATAAGTATAGAGATGATAATTAAATCCACGGAAGCTGGTGAGATGACCAAATTTAGTAGAGAGAAGGCCCAGGGAAGAACCCTGTGGACTACATAGTTAGAACATACAATCTGGATCAGGATACAGCAGGAGACTGAATAGTCAGAAAGGTAGGAAAACCAGGAGAGTCATGCCTCAAAAACCTGGAGAATAATAGAGTATCAAGGAGAGGGTGATCAAGTTTCAAAGGGTATGGACAAGTTAAGAATGAGGAAAAGATTAAAATTGCCTGTTCTCTACTCCGATTTTTAAAAATAAGATGAACCACATTTAAATACTTTTACCTCTCCAGAGACACTTAAATTCAAGGTATTAACAAGACTTAAAATAATTTAGTGTAGAGTTTACATGGACAAATGTTCTAAGCAGAAAACCTATTCATTACTGTCAAGGTCCTTACCCCACTCAACTCCCAAGCGTCCAGCAAAGACCTGATCTCACAATGAATGAGGTGGGAGGCAAGATGGTGAATAACTCTGTTTATTCAGATTAGTAGCAAAACTTTTATAGCTTTGGTTACGTTGGCACTAGGGCCGCCCTGGTTCCTCCTACTCTCCTCTTTCCTGCACTCTCCCAAGATTCCCTCATGGTCAGGCAAGTCCAAAGACCCAGAAGTGCCACGTTGGCAACACAGGTGAGACCCTTCCTCCTGACTCCATCTTCTTCCACCCTTACCTGAGAGCCTTACCTCAGCAGGCCCTGGGCACGTGGAGGTCCAAAGAGGGCAGGGTTCCGCACTAACTGGCCCTGTTACACAATTCAATTGAAATGATCCCTTAAACATTTTTATCCGGTATTTTTTTTCTTCCTTTTCATAGGCAAAATGAAAATACCATCACACTGTTCTAGAACTGAGGGTTACCTCTATTAGTCTTGTCAAGCAATCCTGTGAAAATTTTTCCTAATCTGCTCTACTCAAGCAACTTGAGGAACCTTCTTCTCCCCATATACAAGCACTAAGCACCAAAAAAGAACAGGATTAAAGATATCAAAACTCTATGCCTAACAAAAAACTTAGAAGTGTTTGCAACCAGATTTTTAAGATCTGGATAGAATCATGTGACTAAGTTACCACTAGACCCGATTTTTTTTTTTTCTAAAGCAAATGAGGGGGAAGTACTAAAGGGCCTATGAAATCTGCTATAAAAATGAGCCCCTTGCACTTTTGGATAGAAACACTTATAAGGAAAGAGTTGACATACTATCATGGAAGTACTAAAATTTGATTTCAAATTAAATCATTTTTACTGACATCCAGGAAATATCTATTTTTCCAAGCTGCCATCCTTCTTATTGGAATGTGGTTGATTCAGATTTTTATTCACAGGATCAAGGACTGCATTCCAATCCTGATTAGTCATCTTGCAGTTAGTTGGCATTGGTTAGATGTGCCTCTCAGCACTAATTCCTTAACACCACTAAAAGCAAATACCTTATTAAGTCAACTTCCACGAATAGGACAGAACATCTAGTATGCTAACCCAATTGTCATGTTGAAAGCACAGTAGCAGTACACAGATTGCCACCAAAACAGTGGCTAATGCAGCTGGTTCCCATCTTAGCTCCACTAAATACCACCTCACCAAGAAATCATTTTCCTCTTGGTTAGTCCACCATCCTGTGCAATATAAATTATTCCATAATTGGTGGTCAAGTTCACAGAATAATAGCAGTTAACATTTACAGTGCTTGAAGGTTTGCAAAGCACCTTACATGTTATTATAAATGTTCCTCACAGCCCCGTGAAGTTTGTTATCCTTATTTTAGCAGGGGACTGAGGTTAAATGATACACCCAGGACCATACAGCTAGTGCCTGAGCAAGGATTTTAACTCAGGTCTTCCCAATTCCAATCACAGTGTTCTATGTACTACACTGCTTAGTTGCCCCCCCCCAACCGTATTTATGAAATTTACTAGATTTATTAATCTAATGATAATTTCAGTATGTTGGAACTATAGAATTGCTCAAGAGCCTGAAATAATTGTACTCAATCCACCAAAAATTTAAACCGTCAATTCTTAGCAGATAATTTTCTGGTCTTTAGTTTGAACTAAAACCTTTGCAATCAAAACTTTCTTCAGTAAAAATAAGTTAGCTGTAAAGATCTACTTACCTAAGCAGATCCTATTTCAACAATTTAAACTTGCTATTTTTAGAAAGCTAAAATGTTACTATTTAAGACTTGTTTACATAATAACAAAGAGGAATGTTACTGTTTATTCTTCTTTTTAATTAGATACAATTATAACAAAGCTAAAGGCAAAGCCCTAATCTTTAAGTCTTTTAACTCTAATACTCTATATAAAAGTATGAGATTAAAATAACTTCAGAGAATTCTTAACACATGAACTAGTTTACCATCCATTTTTACATCTTTTTATTTGGAAGTGTTCATATCGATGCAGAGAAATTAGATTTTAGAGACACAAGATATCCATTTATTATAAAACAAGAGACCTGGAAATTATTTACATGATGAAACAAAAGATTTCAGAACTTCAGTGGAATGGGCAACTTTCATGACGCCACTTCATTAGTGATTTCAGTCCACATATTTCCCCAGAATGTCACTATCTCTAAATAAGAAATAGTCCTGCAAATAAAAAAGGAGTATGTTAGTTAATTCTGCTAGCAACAACTACTTAACTCATTTAAAGTTACATTAAACAAACCTTGTCTTCTATAACCACTTTGGTTCCACCATATTCTGGAAGAAGAACTTTATCTCCCACTTTCACACTAACTGGTTGAATTTCTCCACTCTACAAAATGGAGAAAAGAAAAACGTTAGCAAATATATCTTATTTGCCTCTTACATGAAAGTTATTAAACCAATAGATGACGATACTTTTGTGGCTAGCATATTTTAATTTTACAAGATCTGTGATTTCAAAACTAGTTCTTTAAACCTAAAAGCCAAAGGATTTAACTTTAGTATGAGAGCTATGCACTTTAAGTCACACAAAAAACATTTAAATTTCAGAAGCTCTTGATGACCTTTATACCACAAGTTAAACATTAAGTTCTTCTTTGAAGTACCCAGACCACAAGTCATTTCTTTCTATAACATGACTTAAGAACTTCAAAACAGTTAAAGATTCTGGCAACAATTTTAATCTACATTCTTATTAAAATTCAAGAAACCTACTTTATGTAAAATAGAGTACCAATAAAAGATAGGATATGGGCTGAATTCACTACTTTAGTTATTTAGCTATAACAGCATGAAACAAGGTTAAGAGATCAAAGGAGAAGAAAATTAAGGGTGCTATCTTCTGATCAAACAGAAAGCAAGATAAATGGATTTCAGTAGGGAACAATAAGGTTGTGAAACACAACTCTCTGGCCTTCTGAAAAGCTTGCTAGCACTTTCTTTGTAATCCCAGTTCTATCCCTGGGATCTTGGGCAAATAAAACTTCTCGGATTCTGTTTTCTCATCTATAAAATAAAGGGGTTCAATTACATGATTAATTTAACTGGATGGTAGTCTAGTCCTTTTAGTCAGAAAGACCTAAGTTCAAATCCAACCTCTTTCTGCCTTTTTTCAAATGTAAAATGTGGATAAAAGTACCTATATCTCCCAGGGTTGTGGTGAGGATCAAATGAGCTAATATTTGTAAGATATTTAACAGTGTCAGGCACATAGTAAGTACTTAATAAATGTGTATTCCCTTCCCATAAATTTGCCCTAAAATTTGAGATTCAATGATGTTTCAATACTTAGACTATTTGGACTTCAATTAAAAAACCAAAAATCTAGAATTCCTTTCTAAGGACAGCTTGGAATAAGAAACTAATACAAAAAGCATAATTAAAATGCAGGTCACATGGCAACGGAGTCCCTCCTCAGGAGACTTGCAGTCTCACTAGTTATAATCCAAGTGCAAATCACAAAGTCTATGAATCTCAATTCAGTTTATTAGGGTGTAATAGTTATCTTGTTCGTTCTATGATAGGAACACTCTCATCACTCCCTTACACTACCTTAATTGTTTTTATTAGTTTATTATAAAATCATACGTAAAAAATATGCTACCTTTGAAATACAGTTGTAGTATAAAATCATTACTTAAAAACAATTTTCCTAGAAGAGTTGTGGTTCTCCAAGGAAATATTAGTGAACAAGCATTTATCAAGAGTTTATTATGTGCTGAACACTGAGACCAGGGAGGCAAACCCCAGATCTCAAGGAGCCCACGGTCTTTAACGGGGAAAGAACACTGGAAAATTGTACCAACAAGAACTATGTGAGGGTTGGGTAAAGAGACTGAGAAAGGCCTCCTCCAAAAGGGGAGATTTGAGCCGAGTCTTGAAGGAACAAGGAGGTAAGGGAGAGCAGTCTACTCACAGGATCAAGTGAAAAAGAAATGGATGCCTAATTTTCATCAACACCAGTAATGAGAAACATAACCACAACCTTCTGGGGCTATTTCCTATGCAGTGACAATCTACACATTGGTACTTTTCATTAAAGAAACCTGTACACAGTCTGTTAAAGTTTTTTGTGGTCATTCATTTGAGTGACTTGAGGAAGACTGGAACACAATGAGCTAAGTAATAATACCGGAACTAGCTGTCCATTCACTATGCTTGAGCATTATAAATTAAGTTAGACTAAAGAAGCTATCTTTTATTTCTCTCACAGTAAAACTAGGAGTCTGGATTTACCTTTCCTTTAGATCCTGATCCAACAGCTACTACCGTTGCATGTAATACTTTTCCTTGAGATTTTTCTGGAAGCATAATACCTCCTTTGGTAACAGTCTCAGCTGCACTCCTTTCAACCAAAACTCGGTCAAGAAGAGGAAGAAACTTTCTAAAGGCTTGCCCTGCCTGTTGAGAGAGAAATTTGAGATTTTTGCTTTAAAAAACCACCACCACCCCAGGTCATTTCTCTTTGAAGGTAATCAAAGGAGTCAAAATTTCTGCTCAAGGTACCCCATTCCAAAGCACCCGTTTCCCGGGGGGGTGGTCCCCATAAAACTGTGTTTTATAGTTCTCTAATCACCACTCTCAAGTTTGATTCATCTGACCGAGGGCACGCTGTCCCCCAAAACCACAGGTCAGAATGGCTACCAGGATGACCTCCAGTTTACACAAGGTCAAACCTTTTCATTTCTCTTCTGGCTGATAGGGGAAGAGTGCGGGCGCTCTAGGGGTACAACCTGCACCCCATCCCGCCCCGCCCCCGCCGGACAAGGACGCCGCGGGCTTGCACTTGGCGGCAGCCTCCCGCCAGAACCAGCACGGCCCAGGCACGTGTGCGGAGCCGGGGGCACCAGACTCACAGAGCGTAGAAAGTCGGCCCCCCCACCCCGCCCCCTCGAGGCGGGAAGGAAATGGGGGGCGGGCTCCACGTGATCCCTGAGCTGGGGGCTCCTCAAACCCAGTTATTTTCCTATAACACTTTACTTTTCTCTCTGCCTCAGTTTCCTCGCCTGTAAAACCAGAGGATCGATCACCCAGGGTTGAGGCTGAAAATAAGAGAATCTAAACACAGCGCTTTGCAAAGTTTAAGGCGATACACACGTACTAATTACTATCATAACCCTCCCAAATGTCTTGGTGCAGTTTACAGCTTCCGTGGCTTTTTTAAAGCTGCACTAAGACCTTCCAGAACGTCTAGCGTCGTTATTATTATGACAGTAATTACACCGGTAAAAGAAACTGGCTACTAATGGTTCAAATATCTGTTAATGGTTAGTCGGCCGGCCAGGCTGCCAACCTGCCCTGGGGGCCCGGCCCCGGGAAAGAAAGACAAAAGGCCTCAGTGAGGGCCGTGGCTGCCGCATTTCAGGGAGGCCGCGAGGGCCGCACTCACCATAGCTCCCGCAATGCCCCGCAGCTGTTGCTCAAGCTCAGTCCGTTGCCCTCCGTCCCTCCCCGGGCACCGGTAGACTCGCAGCCCCGTCCGTGAAACACGTGAACGTCGTTAGAAGAAGACGAGCTGCCGCGCAGGCGTGCCCCCACCCCGTATCTTGTCCAAGCCCTTGGTGCGTCGGGGGGGAGGGGGAGGGGAGGCCTCTACGCGAACTGCTATTCGTCCTTCGGGCCGCTACTCAGACCCACCCACGGGAAGGGGAAAGAGGAGAAGATCTTTCTGGGCTTTTCTACACGGCGAGACACGGTAAAATAAATCCCTTCGTGCCCCCAGGAAATGACGCAAATTCACCCTTGACCCACAGCTATAGTAGCGCGTTCCAGAAAGTTCTGGAAAAATGGGGGTCCCAGGAACGAGCCTAAAACATTCCCTTCCTCTCTAGCTGCACCCTAGCCTGGCTCGCGAGCGTAGGGAGGGGCGGAACCTGGGTATGGCTCATGCAGATTGCGGGGCCCATAGGGGGCGGTTGGTAGGGGGTGGAGGCGCCATCCGCACATGTGGTGCAGTAGGCGGGGCGGGGCCTGGGATTCTTTGCCGTGTGCGCCCCTTACGTGTATCCCTCACTCGTTGCTGCAGATCTGCGCCGTGCGCTTGTCCGACTGACCCTGCAGGTATACTGGGATTTCCCCTTCGCTCTTCCCTTCCCCATCCCTGCCCTGCTAGTCCTGGTTCCTTGTTTCCCCGCCGGCGAGTCTAGCGCGTGGATGGCGGAAGAGAGCCCTTCCCTGCACGCGCCAGCCTCCCCAGGCCTCTCTTTAAATGCTCTTCCCTCCAAGCTGGGGGGCGCTGCTTCAGCGCGCGGGAGGACCTGGACCTGGCTGCGGGAAATGGCGGCGGCCGTCGGGGAGACACGACCCTGGCCGGGGAGGAGGGCCGGGGTGGGGTCGGGTCGGTGGAGGCTCGGGGAGCCTGCGGCTCTCCTCTGCTCCGAGCATCAGGCTCTGGGCTGGCGCGTTCCGGGGCTAGGCCCGGCTCCTAGCCTCGGTGCTTCTAGACTTATTTTTTTACTTTCAAGGGGCACCGGGGGCTTTCGCCCTGGGGTCGTGGGATGGGAGTGGGGCACGGGCCACGGTCGGATCTGCCGAGGAACGATTCCGGAGGGGGCAGAGGGGGGGTCCTTGATTGGCCGGGGGCAAAAGGGGGTGGTCGGCAGCCAGGGTCCCTGCAGCTCTGCACCTCCGACAGCAGGGGGAGGAACGATGGGATCCTTGACCTTGTACCATGTGTCCCGATGGAAAGACATGTGGCCGGGCATGGGGAGCTGGCGGGCCCCTTGCACCCGTTGTCTCAAATGTATCTCACACTGATACTGTTTCAGCAGTTTGTATACCAGGAGACCTTTCCTCTCGTTGGGCGTTTAGCTGTGTCAGGGATTTTCCCTCTAACTCCTATCCCTGGCTTTAAATATCATTGTCTTCACCTGGAGTCTTCTCTTGTGTTCCTCTCACCTTTAATTCATTCTTGAGGCCTGTTGGAAGCGCTTTACTAGCTAGTGCAGGAATGAAAGATTAACTCTGGATTTTACCTGGAGGCCAAAAGAGAAGTGCAGCTTAAGTGGGTGGGTCTGCGTGGTGCCTGGGAGCTGAGGGGGCCCTGTGTCAGGGGCCAAGGCTAGTGTGTGGCCTTAGATGTAGCAGTAGTCGGGTCCTCACTGGTGCTAGTGGCACTAATAGAGAAATGCTTTCAGATGGAGAGGCTCTTGTGCAGTGGGTGTCTACCGCTTCCTATTCAACAGGTGGCACAGTCGAGCCACAGGGAATCTAGAGCATTCGAACTGATTTAATGGTTCCGTTTTTTTCCAGAAATGCTCCGTTTGTCTACAGTCTTTCGTCAGGTAAGGCCAGTGTCTAGGGCACTGGCCCCCCAACTGACATGTGGTTATGCTAAAGACGTCAAATTTGGAGCAGATGCCCGAGCCTTAATGCTTCAAGGCGTAGATCTTTTAGCTGATGCGGTTGCTGTTACTATGGGGCCAAAGGTATCAGTCTCCTTTCCCATTCTTCCCCCCCTTAAAACTGTCTTGGATTGAATATGAATTATGAAAAGTTTTATATTGTCTAAATGAGTAAGGTTTTATGTTAAGTGGGTAACTTCAAGTAAGCACATTTTCCTGAGTTAAGTCAGTAAGGCCCAAAGCTACCTCAGCCAGATTTAATTAGGTGGCTTCCTCTTGATTCTTAGTTTTCTTATTTTCATGATTTTATTAAACTGGATTGCTGGCTTCAGGAGATTCAGAGTTGGGTGAGAGGAAGGACAGGTTATAGGCAAGATACTTAGGGAAATTGTTTTTAGTTTACAGGAAATCACAATTTTAAAAGATAATTAATCATAAGCAGTTACTCAAGTAGGTAGAATTGTTATCTTGGGGGGAGACTTTGATTTTATTGTTTAATATGTCCCAATTAAAATATAGAAATTGAATTTAGTACTAGTGTCTAGAGATCCATATAATCCTAAGTGAGATTATCTCCCACTCATGGAGAAGAGGGGCATGGCATCATAGCATTTTTCACTTGTTTTACAAATCATTTCCATCAGTGTTCTAACATACAAAAGCCCTTGGACATAGTAGCTATTCATAAAAGAGTTCAGTTCTGGTATTAGTTAAATGCAAAAAAGAATATACTCTTATGATTCTTCTACATTAAACAGATCATGAAAGACCAATGTTCTCTCAGTCATGCAAAGACTCTCATTTAGGCATGGGTGATATATAACACTTAAGATAGCTGGAAGGGACCTTAAAAGTCATCTAGTCCAGCACTTATTAAACTGTGGGTTGAGACCTTGAGTTCCAAACCCTGTATTCCAAGCCCCTTGTTTAAGAAGCCCTGAATTCCAACCCCCTTGTTTAACAGATGAAGAAACCGAAGCATAGAAATGTGAAGTGACATTCCCAAGTGATTCCAAATACGTATAGGCCAAAGGAGCCAAACTGGGAGCCTGCAAAAGTGGTTCAAACCAGATTAAAATGTAATTGGGAAATAGTTAATAAAATAAACAAAAATATGATTTAGATAATACTCATTTGTAGGTTTCTAAGTATGCTAGCGATTGCTTTTTATTTAAGTTTGATCCCGCTGGTACAGGCCATAAATGGCAACGTTAAAATGGCTCTTAATTTGCATCAGTTCAAGAGTCTTCTGCTTCTTTCAACTCTGTTTTTAACTGTGGGTTAATACTCTATTATATTTATATATCAGAGAGATTGAATTTCAGGCAGTTCTTGACATTTCCGGAGCTCAGTTTCCTCACCTTTAAAATGAGAGTGTTGAACAAGATGGATGATCTGGGTTCATAAATTTAGACCTGGAAGAAACCTTTGAGTCTATCTATTCCACTTGATTGGACAAAGAAATCTAAAGAGCTAGGATTTGAGCTCAGATCTCAGATAAATCCTGGGGCACTTTCTACTCCCCCAGTTTTAAGGATAGAAAGTAAGAGCCTTGAAAGTAAAGATTGTTTCTTTCCTTTAGGCTAACAGTTAGGATTGATATGATCTACTTATATTTCAAAGGGATAAAATGTGAATCGTTTGGGTGGAAACCTAATAATTACTAAATATACACTCGATACCACCTAGTGGTACTATCTAAGATTTGTGCCCTTGTGAAGCTTCAGAGGGAAGGTCATTTTTTTTGTATGTTGGAGCTTTGCCAAACCTGTCCTTGGGAACGATGATTTGGGATTGAATTATTAGTGAGGCAGTATGATAATAGACTTTCTGTTGGAGTATCCAGTACCTTGGAGTGTTTCCAAGTGGATCTACTTTCACATCTTTTCCTTGTGATACTGCTCTTCGTAGTTCACATAAGATATTTCTGTTTCTGTTTGGACCTACTGTTGGAGGGAATGCACATGACTGTCTCATTCGATAATCTTGTGTTTATAGGGAAGAACTGTGATCATTGAACAGAGTTGGGGAAGTCCCAAGGTAACAAAAGATGGTGTGACTGTTGCAAAAGCAGTTGACTTGAAGGATAAATATAAAAACATTGGTGCCAGGCTAGTTCAAGATGTTGCCAATAACACAAATGAAGAGGCTGGGGATGGCACTACCACAGCCACGGTCCTTGCACGATCCATTGCTAAGGAAGGCTTTGAGAAGATTAGCAAAGGAGCAAATCCAGTGGAGATCAGGAGAGGTAAGACTTCATGTAATTGTTGCACAATTTAAATATTAATGAGTTGTCTGTTTAGGAAAATAACCATTGGCTAATTGACTTGAATGTTTATTTTTATTTGCAATTCTGTTTTGATTTTTAACTTTGGCTGTATTACATCAGGGCTAAAGTAATAAAAATAGATGTAATAATTGGTTACTTTTGAATTGACAGTCCTTGAAATAAGTAGGAAAGCAAAGCTGCCAATATTGGTGATAACTGGTCACGAGGCTTAGGATTTTTGTCAGTCTCCTTTGTAGAATGATTTTTTTAAAATCACTTTTGTCAATGCATAACTATTAAAGGAATTGTAAAACTTTTGGTTCTACTCAAGTTTTTTATTTTTTTGGAGGGGGCAAGGCAGTTGGGATTAAGTGACTTGCCCAAGGTCACACAGCTAGTAAGTGTGTCAAGTGTCTGAGGTTGGATTTGAACTCAGGTCCTCCTGACTCCAGGGCTGGTGCTCTACTCACTGCGCCACCTAGCTGCCCCTCTACTCAAATTTTAAAACACCTGTTGCCTACATCTTATTTTCTATGTGATCTTTTTTTGACTTTGAACTCTTTGGGGCATATACCTAAATCCTGGGGTCTCTGGATTAAAGGGTGTAGACATTTTAGTTACTTTGTATAATTTCAAATGGTCGAACCAATTCATGTAGCCACTAGAAGTATATTGGTGTGCCTGTTTTTCCATAATCCCTCCACCATTGTGACTATTATTTTTTGTCATTTTTTTCTGGTTTGCTGGATATAAAGTGAAGTTTATGGGTTTTATTTTCGTTTCTTAGGTACTTGGATCAATCATCCATATTAAAGGTTGGGAATTATTTTGAGAATTGTTCATATACTTTAACCACTCATCCACTGAGTCCTTTATTATATATCTTGTTGAAAGTTCCCTTGATGCCTTAAGACTAGCACAGAAGCAACATGTAGACTTCTTACAGACTTTAGTTCTTACCAGCTTCATGAAATTAGTTGTTGGCTCAAAATAAATATTATGATAACAAACTATTACTCTGGATTCAGGTGTCATGTTGGCTGTTGATGCTGTTATTACTGAGCTTAAGAAGCAGTCTAAACCTGTCACAACCCCTGAAGAAATTGCTCAGGTAGGCACTCTTAGTTAGCTGGCTTGTGGTTATAACTATAATCTATTAAAAGTAAAAGCAAAAATAAGTTGCTATCATTTTACTTTATATTGGTCAAGCTAAGAACGCTCACTGTAAACTACACTTTGAAGTTTCATTGTATTCCCATTTTAATATATTTCTAATTCAGGGGAGATATGATAGATTCACATTTAACCCGAGGTTGATTTTGGTATTTAGGGTTATTTTGACTGAAGTAATAAATTAGCCTCTAATGGCAAAGAAAAAAAGTTAATTTTAAGTAAATGGAGGCACATTGTACTGTAGGGTTTAGTTTAGGGAACAGGTGTCTAGATAACTTTGCCTTAGTGATTCATTTCATAATGACAATACATTCATGATTTTTCTGTTGGTTTTTGTATTTTAATGGTAGTTGGTATAAAGATTGGTGTTGTCAGGGCCAAAGTGGATTGATTGCTAGCAATAAAACTTTGCATTTGAAATTCTTACTTGATTCATTTTAGGTTGCTACAATTTCTGCAAACGGAGACCGAGAAATTGGCAACATAATATCTGATGCAATGAAAAAGGTTGGGCGAAAGGGTGTCATCACAGTAAAGGCAAGTTATGAGAGTCTTTATTGGGTTGGGTCAAAAATAAAATTCTCAACACATTGAGTAGATGGTTGATTAGTTTGATTCAGTAGTGTCCCTAACACATAGTAGGTACTTAATAAATAGTTGTTTGATAGCCTAATGCTGTCAAGACAAAGTTATTTGGAAAGTAGTCTTTAGTTTACAGTAGTGTAAATAATGTTAGCCATCATATTTATCTTAGCTCACCCTCAGTGACACATGCATTTTTGAGTGTTTGAGTAATGGTGATGGCTATGTACTGAAAGAGCTACACATTTAGTCTCCTTTGTGACCAGTGGCTTGCAAAGGTAACAGATGGTTCAGACTGACTTTAATACACTTGTTCTCTTGAAACACTGACTGGATTCACTGGTAAGAGGAAAAAGTTGTCATTTTTTTTTTTTGTCATCCCGAAAACTCCTTTTGAGTATCAAAAACATGTCTCTTAAGAATTTTGCTCCAGTTAGGCTTGTTAAAAGGAGCACTTACTTTGTGAATGCTTTGAAAAATGGTTCATCAAGTGGATAACTCATTCTAAATTTAGTTATCAAAAATAAGAATTCTAAAATTATGGATATAAATTTATATATTTTTAAAAACGTGTAATAACCAGAAACAACCTTTTTTTTTTGTTATTAGGTTCTGAATTTTGCTTTTGTATTCATGCATTCTTGTGGTAAAATTATATTGTATCATAATGGTTCAAAATCTCAGATAATGCTACTTAGGAATATTTTTTTGTACTGTTGTGTTTCACCTTTTAAGAATGTTCTGAAGCTATAACCCTGTTGGAATCCCTGGATCAAAGGGCATAACTATATTATGGGGAGGGGAGATAACCAAAAAACCTGTACTAATCTACTGCTCTACCATTAGTTGTAATGGGTGTATTTTTTTTTTATATATGTTAAGTCAATTGTTTTTTTCTTCTCTTCCCTGTCTTTTCTCTCCCTTTTTCCCTATCCTACCTTTTTCTTTCATCCCCTTCTATTTCTCACCTTCCCTTTTCCCTTCTTCCTTACATCTCTTCTGATTTTTAATGTTTAGATTTTTTTCCTCCTAATTTTGTTTACTTTCTTAATTTTTGTATGTTTGTTTTCTGCTATATTCATACTTGATGTTCTCATTTTCAGGATGGAAAAACATTGAATGATGAATTGGAAATTATTGAAGGCATGAAGTTTGACAGAGGCTATATCTCTCCATATTTTATTAATACAGCTAAAGGTAAATAATGTGTGATCACCGACATTTTAAAGGCATGTATAGGCTGTATAATCTGAACTGTGCCATGTGTCGTACATTGGCTGTGACATTTCTGGAGGAGTATTTTTGCATTTGGGGAATGAGGAGGGGGGAGATACTAATTGTTAAGTAGCAGGCTAAGTCGTTTTAATTAGAGGAAAGATGGGGTTGGGGTAAGACAAAAGGGTCAAGAAAATGGCAGAATAAATGGAGGGGATAAACTGAGGAGCTAAAAAGTGAATTCTCTTTATTTAGCAGTCTTCCTAGGGGCATTTGTCCGAGTTAGATCATAAACTGTAACTCGTTTAACATAATTTATTACATATCAAATTTTGGGGGATAACAGGTAGTCACATTAGATAAGTAGTAAAATAAGTTGATTTGCTTACATTAATATTCTTTATATTATATAGGTCAGAAATGTGAGTTCCAGGATGCTTATGTTCTCTTAAGTGAAAAAAAGATCTCTAGTGTCCAATCTATTGTACCTGCACTCGAAATTGCAAATGCCCACCGTAAGCCTTTAGTCATAATTGCTGAAGATGTCGACGGAGAAGCACTAAGTACACTGGTTTTGAACAGGTAATGAGGCTTGGATATTTGAAGACTACAAATTGAGAGAACCATTAACCCAACTGTACTGCAGTTTGGGTCTGCCTAAAGTCTTAAGTCTTATCGCAAATTTTTATGCTTTTTTTCTAATGGTAAAACAGTGAAAAACCCATAGAAACTGAAAATGCATAGGCACAGAAATAGTGGTATTAACTTTAACTGCAAGAAAGCCTGATTTTATGTGGGGTCTAGTTAGATGTTCATTGGGTATACTTGTAGTTGATTCTTTGCATTTATCTTGCCAAATGTTTCCCCATTAATTTCAAGGCAGCCATTTTAATGGTTAATAAAATATGCTTTGTAAATTGCTTCAACATTTTTATATGTAGAACATGAAAAAGAAGACTTGGATGGGAAAGTAGTTGAGTATAGTAGAAATAATACTGGTGTTTGAGGGCCTGTGTTTCTAAGAGGTTACCTGGAAACTGAAACTCATGACTGCTCACTTTTTGTTAATAAATGTTGTATTAAGAGTTTTTTACTGACAAAGTTGTCATAGTATAGGGGGCAGAGAGCCTTAGTCAACAGGTTATTTAACCTTGGCTCCTTGGGCAGCTCTTTTAAAAAAAAAAAAACAACTTCATTGATGTCTAATTTTATGAAATTAGAGGTTTAGACCAAAAAAATGGTTTTCATTCTATATTATGTTAACGTTTTGAGCATCGCATTCTGGACCAGAATTTGGACAAGCTAAGCATGTAGAAAATTAATTCGAATGGAACAGGCAAATACATTATGTGCCTTGCTGTCACATATAGTCAGCGTGATCAGCATGATCCTGGTCCTAAAAATGGTCTTGGGTCTTCAGGATTTCAAGGATAAGAATCTCCTGGATTTGCTGGCCTCATAGTTTTGTTTTTAATACCTTGTGGGAGCCGCTAGATGGCATAGTGAGTAGAGCACGGGCCCTGGAGTCAGGAGGACCTGAGTTCAAATGTGGCTTCAGACACTTTAACTCCAATTGCCCTGCCTTCCCTCGTGACTAGCAGCCTTTATTATTGAGAAGAGAAAGAGGCAATAAAATGTCTGAAGAATGCAAACTTGAGTTTTTTTTACTGGTAGTCTTAAGATACGTTTTGTAATGTTTCCGTGTTTGTAGACTAAAAGTTGGGCTACAGGTTGTTGCTGTAAAAGCTCCGGGATTTGGTGACAACAGGAAGAACCAGCTTAAGGATATGGCTATTGCTACTGGTGGTACAGTAAGTAAAATAGCTTAACATTAATAAGAACTAGGGATATAGGCACCTACAAAAGTTTTACGTTTAATCTGATAAATTGTTTTTAAAATATGTGCAGTGTGATATAGTAGAACAACTGGATTACTACAGTGACTTGTACATAACGGTATTTAATTAAATTGGACTTGGAGTCTGAAGACCTGAATTTAATGTGATAAAGATCAGAACAGACTGTTTTTTGGTGGCAAGATGCCTAGTTACATGATGTTAAATTCTTTTTAGTCTGGACTTGGAACATCACTGGATTCTTTTATAGGTTAAAGATTGATATGTTCCAAATGAGCTTGATGTGATAGATAAACGTTCTGCTTTAATGAAATTGTTACTTTAATATCCAGCATATTTTGTAACTTTTACAGGTGTTTGGAGAAGAGGGATTGACTCTGAATCTTGAGGATATTCAAGCTCATGACTTTGGAAAAGTTGGAGAGGTCATTGTGACAAAAGATGATGCCATGCTTTTGAAAGGAAAGGGTGAAAAATCCCAAGTTGAAAAACGTGTTCAAGAAATCATTGAACAATTAGAGATTACTACTAGTGACTATGAAAAAGAAAAGTTAAATGAACGTTTGGCCAAACTTTCTGATGGGGTAGCTGTAATAAAGGTAAGACATACATGATGACCTTATTCAACCATGGAAGTAGTTTGGACTGTTTCTTTTCTGATGGCAAGTCTCTCCTTTCACTGTTAGGTTAAATTGTTTGTGACAATTTATGCAACATAGAAAAAGTCTGAACTGAAAATTGGTTAAAGACTCATTTAGTACAGGTTAATGAAGAGTTGGATAATGAAATATCTTAGAAATATAAGAAGTTGACTTCATATAAATATTATGATTTTTTTCTTTGTGCTTTTTAATATGGTAATGTTTGACACTGAGTTTTCTTGTACTTTTAGGTTGGTGGAACAAGTGATGTAGAAGTGAATGAAAAGAAAGACCGGGTTACTGATGCACTTAATGCAACACGTGCTGCTGTTGAAGAAGGCATAGTTCTGGGAGGTGGTTGTGCATTGCTTCGATGCATTCCTTCCTTAGAAACATTATCTCCAGTTAATGAAGATCAAAAAATTGGTAAGGAATATTTTTACACATTTGTACTTGAACTGGTGTGAACTGTCTTTATTGAGAATATGCTTATTCCTGTTGACAGAAGGCAGAAAAGGTCCAGATGCAATTAGGGATGACTAATATTCATTACATGATTACTGTTCTTATAGTCTTATAGTCAGAAGTCATTTAATCCAACATGATACATAAACAGGGAACCTACGTCAAAATAGGCATCACTGTCTCCTGACACCATCCCATTTCATTTTGGGAGGAATTTTATCCTGCCTTCAGTTGTGCTGCAGCAACTTTTGCCAAAATAGCTACTTATATTCTACCTATGTTGAAATCTTGTTGCATCCTATTTATCATGCTAGCATGTTAAGCATCTCTTGGATCATTTATAAAAAAATATCAAAAGACTTTGAGGTGCTTTGCTGAAATCTAGGTATATTGTTAATTGGCATTCTCCTGGTCTACTAGTCCAAAAAAAAAAAAGGAAGTGTGTGCGACTAGTTTTGGGGGAGAGGGTGTTGGAGAGGTATGATCTAGTTGTATTTTCAGATGTGTGCTTTGTTGTATTATAATAGGGTATGTGTAGAGGTGGCATAGTGAATAGAATACAGGACTTGAGTCAGCAATACCTGCTTTTGAATAGCCTCAGACACTAGCATTGTGAGCCAAGCAAGTCACTTAATCTTGGCCTGAGTTTCTTTATCTGTAAAATGATTATTAAAATAGCACTTACCTCTCAGGATTGTTGGGAGTTAAAAAAAAAATGAAATGGTATACTTAAAGAACTTTGCAAACTTATAAGTACTGTATGTTAACTATAATGATATTTGTTCTCATGAACTAAACTCAGTAGGTGATCTTTCTAAATATTTTTTCCTTCTATAGGAATAGAAATAATTAAGAAGGCATTGAAAATCCCTGCAATGACCATTGCTAAGAATGCGGGTGTTGAAGGCTCACTGATAGTTGAGAAAATTTTACAAAGCTCCTCAGAGATAGGTTATGATGCCATGCTTGGAAATTTTGTGAATATGGTTGAAAAAGGAATAATTGACCCAACTAAGGTAAATATTTAAACTTTATTTTTACCATATTTCTCAAGAAATAGAGTAAATTCAAAGCTGTATAGAGAATGATTATTTTGGCTGGTGTTAGAAATATTTAAGTTAGGGAAAATTAATAATTTGATTTTCTCCCCTTCCCCCCCTTAGGTTGTAAGAACGGCGTTGTTGGATGCTGCTGGTGTAGCTTCTCTGTTAACTACAGCAGAGGTGGTTGTTACTGAAATTCCTAAAGAAGAGAAAGAACCTGGCATGGGAGGGATGGGTGGCATGGGTGGAGGCATGGGAGGCGGCATGTTCTAATTTCCTAGAATAATGCTCTATCATGATCTGTGATGCAAGCAAGACTCAAGGCAGTGTTCTTCACTAACTTCAGAGAAGTCAGTTGGAGAGAGGACTCAAGTAAAGGCTGATGTTCAAGAAAATCATTATAACCATCAGTTACTGGTTTCAGTTGACAAAATACGTAATGGTTTACTGCTGTCATTATCCATGATAAAGATAATTTATTTTGTATTTTTTGAATAAAGACATTTGTACATTCCTAATACTGGGTGCAAGATCCATGTACCAATGTTCTGCTTTCAACTTAAACCAGCTGAGGCATTTTTACTATTATTCTGTTAAATCAGAATTTTAGTGTTTGCCATCACTAGAAGGAAAGTTCAGAAGCAGCCTTTCTGTGCAGATGATTAATTGTGTACAAAGTAGAGAAATATCCAATTATGTGATGACCTTTGTGTAATAAAATTGTTTAAAGTTAATAACTGTATTATCTTATTTCTGTGTACCAGTGGAACTTAAACCATAAGGAAATAAAAACCCAATGACCAGATGTTGAAGTCTAAAACTTTGACTGAAATACTGGTTTCATCTAAACGATACCAAATACAAATGGAAAAGGTGAAATTTCATGCTACCCAAGACTGGGATGTGGTACAGTGTGGTACAGGAGAACAAGCCCTAGATTTGGAGTCAGAACCTGGGGATTCAAATGATGATTCCTCTACTTCTGTCATTGGGTCCTTTAGTTACTAGGGGATAGCTCATGATGTGAGCTATAAATACCAGGTTCAAGGTTCTCTGCAGCATGGCCCAAATACCTATAGTTTTTATTGTGGTTTTTTTTGGAGGGGGGAAGGCAGGGCAACTGGGGTTAAATGGCTTGCTCAAGGTCACACAACTAGTAACTATGTCAAGTGTCTGCAGACACATTTGAACTCAGGTCCTCCTGACTCCAGAGCCAGTGTTCTCACTGTGCTACCTAGCTGCCCCTCAAATACCTAGTTTTTATGCTATTCTAGCCACTAATGTCCAATACAACACTATTCTCAACTCTCCCCAGACTCACTTCCTTTCTTAGATGTATTACTATAGCTCACTCCCTCATGATGTATTTGTAGGTAAGCAGGCCACTTCGCTCTGCCCCTGAGCAATTCATTTCAATAATTTGGGCCTCAATTTTTGAAGCAAGGAGGAAGGCCCCCCCCCCTTTTTTTAAATAAGGGAGGGAACATTAGCTTCTCAAATGTAATTTATGCAGGGCCTTTCCCAGTCACTGAGAAAATTAAGTCTTTCTTAAAGCGCTTACGTTTTACTTGACCTTGTCTGCAAACACTTGCTGGTCCCTTTCTCTTCCCATATGTACTAAGTTCCTTAGGGATAAGGAAGTTAACCTGTTTGATTCTGTGCCTTGCAATATGATCACTGAAATAATTATAAAATGTACAGGTACTAACAACCTCATAACCATGGCAATGATTCAGAAGCCAGACCATCTCACATAATGGCATCGATAAAGCTCTCTGTGGTTTGCAGAGCACATTCATAAATGTCTAACTCATTTCATCCTGAAACAACTGTGGGATGTAGGTAATGATGAGACCGAGGCAAAGTTAAGTCATTTGCCCAGGGTCACATAGCTAGGAAGTGTGTAAGCCAGATATGAACTTGCCTTTCTAACTCCAGGCCCAGTGCTCTCTGCTGTTGTGTAGTTTTTGTAGTGATGATGGTCATGTAATTGTGGGTTAGGGGAGAATGAGAGCATTTTCTCTTCTATAAATGTAGAGTAGTATGCTATTTTTCTCTACTGCACTAAAAAGCAGCTTTAGTTCTTTTTCTATAACTTCTTAGCTTGGCAAATTACTGAAGCTCAGCCACATTTGCTCATCTGTAAGCTGGGGATGGTGTCTTAACCTAAAGGAAAGTGTTGGGTCAATTTGTTGAAGTCTAGAAACTTGATTCAGTGCTGGTTTCACCTAAATACTGCCAAAGTGATATTCAAAGATGACATTAATAGTACATTTTCTAAAACTGAGTTTTAGGTTTAAGAGCTATGAAAAATTGTTTTGCTATGCTCACACAGTCTAGAACCTTATACAGAGAGACTGGAATGATGAGAGTTGTTAGACATGAGGGTACCTTAATAAATCCCAAGCTATCAGAAATGAGTTTTACTTTGTTCTTGTACTATAAATGTTCATTTATAAAAATAAAGGAAGAAGGATGACAACTATACAAAAAAATAAATTGCTTTAACTTTATTAAGTTACCTCTTCAAGTGCTTACATTGATTTGTTTTAAAAAAATATCTGTTAAATTTAGAATACATTATTGAAAGTGAATGCACACTATAAATAAAAATACGGGGATGCAAACTGCCAGAAAGGTCAACCAAACCATCTGAATCTGTTGTCAGCTGTAGTAGATGCAATTTGGCACTCAACAGTGTTGAAAGAGCAGCCAAATAGGTACCTAGGGGAAGGGTATAAGCTTCTAGGAAAGTATCTTAAAGCTCTGGACCACTGACCAAAAAATAAAAATCAGGCTAATAAAATCACTATGGAAATACATAAAAGCATGCTGCATACCCTCATAAGCAATATTTTTAGGTCACAAAGTTTACCTTAATTATGCACTGATGCTTACCAAACATCCCAGGCCATCAAGGTAGGCCCTATGACAATAAGTTACAAATATTTTGGATTTAATAACTTAAACTTGATATATCATGAATATATTACACAGAGCAGAAATACAACTAATATTTCAGGTAAAGCAGTAATTACAGTTGCTTTTTTCATTTACAAATTTGAAATTGTGCTGGGAAAAGTGGTATCAGTATTCTAGCAATAATAACTACATTTCATTATCATAAGTACAGAACATGCTAATGTACAAATTACCTTGAATTGCACTTGATTGAAGCAAATAATTCTATGTACATCTAGTTGCATATTTTGTGTGCACTTTTTCAATGGTATCATTTTTGCACCCTAAGCTAAGTTTAACAACTGCTTTCTGTCTTTTGAATGCAGTGATGAAAACACTTTCAAAAGTGGACTAGATTAAAATCATAATTATAAGCAGACAGCACCAGTTCTTTTTTTCATTTATGTGTGATGAACTTCGTGTAGCATCAATTCCCGAGGTATACTAGTTTCTGGACCATATAGTTTGGATGCTCTTCTTTCAAAAGCAGCTACCATCTGCTTCACAACTTCATCAAAAAATAGTGTGGCAAGCTGAGAGTGTAGAAGTGAACGAAACTCAAAAGAAATCTGGAAAAAAGTCAAATTGTTTTAGGTGAAATCTAATTATGTATAGAAAATCAATAAGCATTTAAGTGCCTACTATGTGATTGGCACTGCTAGGCAGTGAGTATCCAAAAACAAATTCAATAAGTTCACATTATTAGGGGAAGCAACATGTTCAAGTGAGTACATGTACAAAGTAAATACAGGATAGATTTGGTGTGGGGATACAGCTAGCAGCTAGGGAGGGGGTGAGAGAAGGTCTCATGTAGGAGGATGCTTGAGTGGAGCTTTGAAGGAAGCTAGGGAGTCTAAGGATTGAAAGAGCAGGAAGTACATTCTGGACATGAGGTGTGCAAAGGCAAAGAGGGAATGGAATTTCATGTCTAAGGACTAGCATGTAGCTATTTGGGCTGGACTGTACAGGGTCCTGCATGAATGTAAATAATGGGAAATAAATGTGGAAAGATGAGGTAAAGTCAAACTGTGGGAAGCTTTATTAAATACCCAACAGGAGTTCATGTTGATCCTATGGCTCAAAGGCGCCATGGACAAGGGTTTTTGTGGCAAGGTGAATGAAAAACATCACTTTGGCAGCCAGGAAAAGGATGGCCTGAATACAGGAGTCACAAAAGGCAGGAAAAACCAATTAAAAGGTTTTTGCAATTGTCTGGGCCCAAAGTGACAAGGGCCTGAACTAGAGCTATAGCCCCGTGAGTGGAGTGGATTGAGGCAAGAGAAATTGTCAAGTGGAATCAACAAGAACTGGCAACTGAATAGTTTTAGAACCACTGTCCTAAGGAAAACCAAAATCTCTGGCTGACATAAAATGTAGGAAAGGGTCATATGGGTGTCTGAGTCAGATTCTTAGCCAACTTCACATTAGAAGGAAGAATCTTTCCTGCAAGGAATTCACCTGCAATTATTGAGCAGTACCACATGGCTGCCGCTGTTAGTTTAGGTTAGGCTGAATTCTGACACGTGAAGACAAGGAGTTTGCCTAATTACAAGACAGGAATCATGAGGGAGATTCAGAAAACTTTACTTCAGGTCACACCATGTAACACTCCAGCCTATCCTGTTCCCTCTTTTCAGCTCTTTTCCCAGAATGAAAGATGGGAGTGGAGTGCTGAGACAGCATGGTAGCCCATACTTCTTCACCTCATCCAACAAGCATAGCATGAAAGGTTTATATCAAATGCTTGGCTGAAATCAAAGTATACTCTATTCACATTATTCTTCTGGACTATAAACTTAAATTATTTTTAGTAACTTTGTCAAAAAAGGAAATGAGGTTAGTCTGACCCAGTTCTTGATGAAGCCATGTTGTCTCATGGAGATTACCACTTTCATTTCTAAGCATTCATATACCAAACCTAACCCATTACTAACGTGTTCCAGAATTTGACCAGGAATACAAGTCTTCTCATTTTTGAAACCAAGACATTTGCTCTTCTTTAGTCCTGGGACATCTTTCATTTTCTAAGATGTTTTGAAGATCACTGGGAGCAACTAAGTAATATCTGCCAGCTGCAGGTCATGCCTGGTGAACTGAGGCCAACTAGATGCTTCCTCATTGTTTCCTCACGCATACTGGGTTTCTATTGGCTTCTAATCTCTTTTGTACTTAGAGGAAAAAAAAAACAGATGCAAAATAAATGTTAAGCAGCTCTGCTTTACCATTGGCATTAGTAATAATCCTGTCCATCTCGACCAAAAGGATCTGTTCTGTGATCCTCCTCTTGCTCCCATGTATTTTTTAAAAATCAAAATCAATAACTATGCTTTAACATTTGTCCTTAATATTATTTATCATAAACCTTAGTTCATTCTGGGTTTAGTGTTCCTGACACAATTCTTACTGTTGTTCAGTTGTTTCAGTCGGGCCTGGCTCTTTGTGACCCCATTTAGGGTTTTCTTGGAAAAGATACTGGAGTGGTTTGCCATTTCCTTCTCCAGCTCATTTGACAGATGAGGAAACTTAGGCCAACCAGGTTAAGTGACTTGCCCAAGGTCACACAGTTAGAAGGTGTTTGAGGCTGGATTTGAACTCAGGAAGATGACTCTTCCTCACTCCAGGCCTGGTGCTCTACCTACTGCACCACCTCTCACTTTATTTGTCCCTTCTCCCTCTCTCTCCATACATACACAAACACCCCTTTAAAATCTGAGTTTATCGATGAGTACCCTGTGAGTCAGCAGTCTTTCCTCTGATGGTTCCACTTTTTCATTCTCAATGGAATTATTTCTGCTTATGCCTTCAGAATTTCATTCTTAAGAGCTTTCCTTTCCTCTTGGGCTAACTTCCCCAGCAAAGCATGTCATTAAATCCTCCCTTTTCTTCCTCTGAACCCTCTGAAACTGCTCTCCCAAAGTCTAGTACGAATGTTAAGCTTTTCACAGAGTGGCCCCCAGTTACTCTCCTTTCTACTTCCGTTATTTCTTGTTGATCTAAATCAGCTCCTGGATAGCAGTGCTTGACATTTAGTATTAAGTGATTAATAAATGTTTATTCATCCATTTATCATCAAATTCCTCCTTCTGTCTTGGAGTTTGCTGACCTGTTTATCTACACAGAAAAGACCAAGTAGGTGAACGATGTCCACTACTCAGATCTTACCATGCATTTGGATGGACACCCTATTATTTCTGGGACAGTACAGATAAATAATGAGTTGGTCTCATAGATGAATAGGAAAAGGCAAAATGGGCTGGAATGCTTTCAATGAATTGCAGGTGCTCATTTACTGATTACAGTAAAGAAGTAAATTTCTTTCCTTTAGGAAAGGCTCTTCTTTTCAATACTAATATTATACTGATGTTGCCATATGTACATACACATATTTTTAATATTTGATGCTACTCTAACCCCAACTGTTCCCTTATCTAGTCTGCCTTTTGAATAAAGCTTGCTCTTCTTATGCCAAATTCCAGTCAGAAGTTTCATCTCACCAAGTCTTAGCGATATTTTAAGAGAAATTTTGAAATCCTTACTTAAGGCTCTTTAGTTAACCCCATTAATTTTTGCTTTTGCAGGTTATTTTTTCTTTTTTTTTTTTTGCATTTGTACATAGATTTCAGAGGCCATGGGTTTCATTCTGGCTCTCTTCTTGGGAGACTGTTTAGGGTGAATTACCCATCCCATCTTCTGTTACTGTTCCTCCTACTGAGTACTGGCACTCTGGCAGTGCTAAATTTGTTGAATTTCTACCTCCCTCTCAAGATTCCAAGCAAATCAAGATTCCAAGCTGTTAGGCAAACTGTACCCTTCTCAAAAGCCTATATTTGCAACCAATATCCAGACATCTACAACCTACTCTCAAAGACTGTGTTGTCCTTGCCAACTTGTTCACTTCTTAAATATGCCTCTGTCTTCTCAATCACCTATCTTCATCCGGCAAAAATGATGAAAATACCATTTGAGCCTCAAGTTCAGTTTTTTGCTCTGGACTTCATGATCCTTAGCAAAGTTTTCTAGGTTACTTCCAGTGGTATCCTTTGTCCCCACATCAATCATCAAAGATCAGGTTTGACAATTCTTGGGAAGCTCTCTGTTATAACACAAATACATTCAAGATAGCCAACCAGTCTATGTACTTCACTTCCGTTGACTTCACATATCTGACTTGGAATAATCCAAGTACTTTATTATATACATACAGAAAAATCCACCGTACAAGTCCTTGGATATCCAGGAAGGCCAGGGCTGAAACGCCAAACTGTTTCTAAGTGATTAAAAAGTTTCCCATCTGTGCAGGATGCCTAGAATGACATAAAAGGCATAGTTAAATACATCCATTTGGTACTGGCTAAGGTTTATTGACTGAAACAGCATTTGGAAAAGCTAAAAATTTTACATGTCAGACAACTGAAAGCAGGATAAGATTTGGTAGATAGGTAGAGTATTCCAAAGGGAACAAGCACCACCTGTATTGTCAAGCACCCTAGCACACCCAGGATGGCCTGCCAGCACAGGTTCTTTGATCTGCTTTTCTAAAGGAAAGACAAATTAAAAAGGGTTAACAACCCTATTTTAATTAAACAATGTCATTCACTAGTTCAGGGGAAAGGTCAGCACCCTGAATGTGGAGAAAATATAAGCAGAGAAATTAGCGCAAAGATCCAATAGACGGGGTTCCAACTGTCTAGTAATCTTGGTACACACTTTAACATTTACATATATCACTGGACCAGGAGAGCACCAACATCTGAGTAGTCAGGGGGCTCCTTAACAAACAGCTATATCCAGTCCAGGAAATCAAAAGGCCCTTCTCACAAGCAAGCCTCCAAAACAAAATCTCACCTCAGAATACATATACATTTTCAGAGCCAGAAGGCATCACAATCCTCATGACTCAGTGCCTAATTAGCTTAGTATCAAAAGGTATGAAAGCCTTCCCACAAGCAAGCTTCCCCTTAGGCAAGTTCCTTTCCCAATGGGCTCTTTATGTGACTCAGGATGAATCACAGCTGTGAGCTGGGCCAGAGCTCAAAGACATCCGTAGTTGAAATACCTGTGTACCTTTAAGACCTGGGAACATATGTGGTCACATAGGCCTATTAATGGACAGGGAAGAGCTTATATTCCATTAACCCTACACCACCATTTCCATATTTATTCAGGGGAAATTAGGTTAAATGAATATCAAAGCAGCCTTAAAGGGGGAAAGATGGGAACAAGACACCCAAAGTCCAGATCAACACCTGAATTATCTTGCCCTCTGCTCCATGACTGAGTTACTGTTCAGGGGCTGGGTTCTTGGTTCCTAACAGCAGAAGCTCAGAATTCTGTCCTATCCTACACACACCAAAGGGAGGGGAGTGCCCCAGTTCCTAACAAACAAAGAGATATGTCAGAATGAGACTTGTTTTTAAGTCTGGTTGTTGCTTTTCTGTCTCATGTAAACCCCTTCGAATCTGTAAACCAATGTTTAAAGTACGGAAACTTAATTGAATGAAATCTCAAACAAAAGTATATTTTACTTATTCAAGTAATGAATTTTATGTGAAGAAAATGTTAATGTTTAGTAACTTATATTTGAAGTGAAAACTACTGCCCAAGGACAAGATGCTGGAGCTTAAACTATTTATCTATATATGACTTTTAAAAGTTTATTCTTTTCATCACCTCTGAACTTGACTCAGTGGTAAATTACTGGATAGACTTTAGGATTTTCTTTAATGATTAAAAGTACTGTATTTAATTAGTATTCAAAAGTTCCATATTAATAGTCATCTTTATTAACAACTGCCTCAACTTAATCACAATTTATAAGTTAACACAGCACAATTTATAAGTTAAAAAAGAAATTGATGTGGCACCACGTGCTTTAATTCATTAACTCATCCGGAGAAATGTGCACTGTATATTTACTGCATGGAAGGCACTAGAATTTACAATCTAACTGAAGGATAGAGTAGAGCAGTAGTGTCAAGTTCAAATAGAAACTAGGATCACTAAACCATACATGAGGATCTCTGTGGGCCACACTGACTTATAAATTTACATATTTGTATATTTCTTTTTTTATTAATACATCAACACATTAAAATCAGATAGGACTACATTTTATTTATTTTTTGGGGGGGTAGGCAGGGTGATTGGGGTTTTAAGTAACTTGCTCAAGGTCACACAGCTAGTAATTACATGTCAAGTGTCTGAGGCCACATTTGAACTCAGATCCTCCTGACTCCAGGGCCAGTGCTCTACCCACTGAACCACCTACCTGCCCCCAGAACTACATTTTAAAGTGGTTCAGGCCACATTTGGGAGTGTTTTGGGCCGCATACATCGCCTTCCCTCAAATGTTTGTCACCTTTGAAGGGGAGGACAAGCGATGCAAAATGAATATAATACAAAATAGATGTCTTAAATGCTTAAAACAAATAGATGCAAATATAATCTATGACATCATTATCAATGAGGAGTGGAGTAAGAGTGAATGGAAGAGTGGGGGGGGAGAGACGGAATATACTGCATTTCTCACTGTCTACTTTTATACCAATACAAGGAGACTTCACCTATAACCACACAATTTAACCTAAAGAAACACCATCTACTGATGTGTTTCATCAGAAATTAAATCTTTAAATGTTTCATTCCCAATAGCATTTGGCTGAATAGACCGAAAGCTATGGAGGCTGTTATGAAGACACTGTCAATTGCTTTCCCTAGTGAGCTAGGGAAATATAAAAACACATCCCTGAGAAACAGATTATAACGTAAACTGAACCTTTGCCGTTTCTGGAAATGTTCCAGTATTTTCAAAGTTTTTTGGCTGACGGAAAATTTCAGTGTAAAAGATAAGGCTCAAAAAGTTACAGGCAAATTTCTGGCAGTCCAACTCCTAGAAAAATATGTGAACAACAACGCCTCAGGCGCTCTCCTTAGTCTTCCTAAATATTTGTTAAATTATCAGACAAGAAATTGGACTCAGGTCATAAAACTATAATTTCTCATGATTTTCTGCAGTCAAGTTCTGCACTGCTGGATTCCCTGAGAGAATGGTCACATAATTTTAAGGTTGAGAAAAGGCCATCAAGGCATAAGAGAAGCATTTCTGTTCTCCTTTGGCTTTCTTCTCTTAGTTTTCAATAAAATGTACTTTATTTTCTAAATAATCTTCTGTTTTCTTAAAAATGGAATGTTTTCTTTCTAAAAAGAAGCCTAAGAACTAATTTGTTCTCACTTATTGGCCTTAATGTTTTTCTCTATGAAACAGTGGTCTTCAATAGAAAAAAAAGATTCCCTATTCCAATTGTATACTAACATCTTAGAATCAGGCTCCTTAGATTTTAAAATAACAAGGTATCCCCCAAATTTATTGGCTTTGAGAAAATCCTTTAAATCTATTATTTTGACACATCTGAACAATAAGAAATGACATGAAATCCATACTAGGGAAAAACTAAATACATGAGGAAAAGTTACCTTGACCAAGTGTGGTTTCACCAAGGTTACCATAGATGTATATCGCTCCAACACAGGTGGAAATCCAATTTCTAACCGTGTTTTGCAGTATCCAGATCTCTTTGATATTATATCTGATTTTTTGCACCAAGGAACAAAATGCTTGTAATCTTCCATACCAGATACTACATCATACATTTCTTGCATAGAGTATCTGAAATGAAGGACAGAATTGAATGTTTGTGTTATGTTAATATTTTAAAGTAAATATAAACAAAAACATATATGGGGCAACAGTATGTATACAGACATTAATTTCTGGAATGAACTTCAAAAGTGAATTAAGAGATGGGGAACTAAGCAAATAAAATATACTTATGTTTCCAAAAATTGGGCTAAAAATCCATGGAACTTAATTTGCTGATTATGTTTCCAAAAATTGGACTAAAAATCTATGTAACTTAATGTGCTGATTAAATTGCTAATCTTTATTTTCCATTCATCTATTAACAGGCAATTCAAATAGCACTTCAGTAGGTTACTCTTACACTTTCAAAAACATTCCCATCTTTTACAAAGAGGTAATTAATATTATCACAAGTTAGTGATAGTCTAGAACTTTTTCTTCACATTGTGTATAACAGAGTAAAAACTGTTTCTATTCTTCCTTTGCTCAAATGCAAAATTCTATTTGACTTCCTAAAAAAAAAGCCATGCATTAATTTTTACTTTACATATATTACAAAACAAGTAGTAGGCTCGTTTTACATTTTTCAGCTCCTCTGAATCACAAAGAAACAAAGAACTCTCCAGTAATCATTTTATTTTCATATTTATTGAAGCTTCTCCTTTCTAATTACTGCACAGAGGGGAGGGGATAGTAAAGTGAGCTCGTTGTACACATTCAACCTTCAATCAACTACTGTCCATTTCCTTTACTGCAGAGGGAGCTAGAAAACAGAGCTATCATGGGGACTGGTATCTCTGACAAGTGCAAAGACCTTTGACATTGTAAGCAAGTGCATCTTTTTTTCATCTTCTTTTCTTAGTATCAATAGCAAAATGCATTCCCTCTTTAGCCCTCCTGCCACCTGCATCTCCATAACTGGGAGGGGCAAGAAGAAGCAGAGTGGGAAATGAGAATGCATCCGTAAAGAACTGCCCTTAAAACATGTCCTTCAAAATGAATCATTCAAGAACTCTTGCCATTAGGACAAAAAAGCCAATATCTGCCAACATATTAACTCTTCAGAGAAAAAATAAGCAACAAATTTAAGTCTTATTTTTGACATGGATTGCCATGAACACAACAGACACACACAATTCTCAATCCTTTGACTACTAGTCTACTGTGTGCAGGCCAATTTTGGACTATAAATTACAGGCACCATAAAGGCTAGAATAAATAAAAATATAAACATGTATATATGTACATAGAGATACAGATATGTATTTACTACCCCTACATGGCATAGTGGATAGAGTGCAGGACTTAAAGTCAGGAAGACCTGAATTCAAATCATGCTTCAGACACGTGCTTGATGTATGACCCTGGGCAAGTCACTTAACCACTTTCAGCCTCGGTTTCCTCATCTGTAAAACAGGGAAAATAATAGCACCTACCTAACACAGGGCTGCTATAAAGATTAAGGGAGAAAATAAACGTGAAGTGCTTTGCAAACCTTAAGGTACTAGGATAAATGACAGTTATTATTATTAATTGATTAAATACAATACATAAGCAATGCAACTACAGATATACACATATAATGGACATTCAACGTTTTTTGGCTAACAACAACCAGCAACAGGCCACTCAAAAGGAAACCATTATACTTCTTAGTGTTCTGATTTATGGCTCTGTACAGACATTCTTAACGAATGCCATTCTCTTCAAACTAGCTTTTTTTTTTTTTTTAAAGAGACAATAAAATGTAGTGTAAAAAGCCCTTGGGCTTAGAACGAGAGGCTCTGCAGATTCCATTTCAAGCCCAGCTCTGCTATGTACTAGCTGTGTCATCTGGAGGCAAGGTTCTTCCCTTCTCTGAGGCTTAGCTTCCTGTAAAATGGGGACAATGATCAATGTGCTGCCCACTTCCCCAATGTTCCCCAATGTTTGTGAATTAAAAGAAGAACTGAAGGCACTAATTACTATGAAAAATATTCCCACAAAAATGACTTGCCAGCTTTCTTTAAGCTAAAGATTTAAAAGGGTTTTTTTTCCGATAACATTGAGGGGACTGAAGCTCTACTTTCGACCAAGAAGGAAGCACAGCACAGGTTAAAATAATATATATATTAAATAAATATTAAATAAAGTATTAAATATATTTCCAAATAAGAAAATTTATTTGAAGGCCTGAAGTTTTCTTTTAGTTAAATTTTCGTAATAAATCTGTTTGGAGTATTTGAAACTTTAATGTATTTTTTTTTCAAAATTAGCGAACTATATTTTTGAATTCCCTAATACTTACATTTTCACACCTAATACTATATTTTGTTTGGCCTTGGAGATAGCAGGCATTTAAAACTTTTTTTTCCAATTTAATTACAAATAAATTACAAATTTTTAGAGTTAGAGTATTGTACAGATATTCTAGTCTAAGCCCCTCATTTTGTAGATGAGGAAACTCTTACCCACGGTCATCCCAGTTAGTATGTCAGAGGAAGGGCCGCAATCCTGACTTCCAGTACAGTGCTTTTTTCATTATACTAATCCCTGGAAGCATTTGAAAATCATTGAACTGGAGCGAAAGGCTAACCCCTGAACGTATCCTAAATTATCCTTCAGTCCCTGCTAAATTTTATTTCCTTAGACCTGCTATTTGACTTTGCCTTATTAGGGTCAAGGAAAAGAGATTTCTTTAAAAAAAATCAAATTATTTAAGTAGTGAGCATGAGAAAATTAAAATTATCTTTTTATAGTACTTTGGAAATTATGAAGAATGTAAATAAAATGCAAACTTCTTGAAGGTAGGAACTATTTACATTTTCATCTTCCTAATGCTTAGCAAATGTGTTCTGAACATAGTAGTAATCAATACATGTTGAACTAAATTAAATAAAGTTACTACCTAAGCAGATTCCTATCAAGATGAAAATACTCTAGGAATTAAATATGAATGAAGCTTTCTGGAAAGAAGAGTGAAAAAATTCAGAGAAGGATTCAATTATGTTAGATATGATAGAAAATGGAGAGAAATTTGAATCACTGGACCACCAATGACAAGTTGGTGATTTTTTTTTAAAAGGTAGATTTGGTAGGATAATTTCTATCTATCAGCTCAAAATATCAATTATTTATGTGAACTAATAGTTTCTTCTCTCCATCCCTGAACCCCTTTTGCCAAATCAATAGCTAGCCAACGAATACAACAGAAAGAATTATCCCTGAGAAACTCAAAAGGGAGGAAAACAGGTGACCCAAATTGTATGAACATTATAGAAAGCTTTACTTAATTTGTAAATTCCTAGATTTAAACCTTTGTCATGAAGATTACAATGTAATTATGCTTTTTGAAAATTTATGAATCACTAAAAAATTTAAGAAGCACCTAGAAAATGAAATAAAACTTCCTAGCAAGAGCAGCAGAAAAACTAACAAAAGAAAAATCAGAGAATCTGTAGAAAGCTAAAAGAAGGGGAAAATGAGCTTCCATTGCCAGAGATGTAACATTTACTTGTCATTTAAAGAACCATTTACTTTATACGAACCCTATAATTCTCCTCTCTGAATATTCCTTTCTTTTGTTTATTAATGGGGCAGCAATTCTGAAGAAAGTTCTTGCAGAGATCTCCTTAGGCACAAGTGAAGTATGTAATGGAGGCACTTTGGTCATCAAAATACCACAGGAAGCCAGATGTCTGAAAATACAAAAAAATGCCTTGTTAGAGTGATTGACAATTATCAGGAAACACACAACTAGAACTCTGAAACAACTGTCATATTTTAGAATCATTTGTAACTTCAGAGATTCTGAAATATGTAAATATGAAATTATAAACTTCACAATATATTTCATAAAGTTATTATAAGATTTGTGGGTTTGTTTTTTTACACCTCGGGGAAACTAAAAATAACAAGCCTGTAGTCATGAGAAAGAGTATTTGGCACACAGTAAAATACAAAAATGCTTTCTCCCTGAAAACTTGGCTTTAAGTCAGCGTACAGTCACATGATACACTATTCACTTGCAATAGATTCAATTTATCTCACAGTGTATCTACTTTCTAGCGACTAGAAAAGGAGGTAGTTGCAAATGCATTAGTATGAGATGGATTTACATTATAAGTATATGAAAATCATGTTTCTGAATTTCCACAGATATTATCCCTTAAGATTTCAACCTATGCTTAATTTATTCCACTACGATGCACTACTACTATTCAATCTAACTGAACGACTTTTTATAGTCCACAATATATAGACAGCATTGAAAGAGGTAAGTGTATGTGGCAGGGGGAGAGGGTGGTAGGGACAGATGAGAAAACAAGCACTTGCTTGTTCTCTAAAACCCTTTCAATGTAAACAAGTGTAATTCTTTCGAAGAGTTTAAGATTTGTGAAAGAAGACTAACAGCATAAAAATTTTTGCAGGATTGTTTTCCTCAACAAAAGTAGGACAGGTTTTTTTTTTTAGGCTTTTAGTGTCTGAAAGGTCTTGGCCATATGCAACATATTAAACAGGAGGATTTATCAGAAAATGTGGAATAAGCACCTTCCACGGGTCCTCACAACACCTCACAGCTTTAGTTTCCTTATCTATATTTTATTATTTATTTATTTGGGGGGGGGGGGAAGAGGGAAGGCAGGGCAATTGGGGTTAAGTGACTTGCCCAAGGTCACACAGCTAGCAAATGTGTCAAGTGTCTGAGGCTGGATTTGAATTTGGGTCCTCTTGACTCCAGGGCCCGTGCTCTATGCACTGCACCACCTAGCTGCCCTCAGTTTCCTTACCTATATAAGCAGGGAGCTAGACTGGCAGATTGATCTCTATGATCATGTATTCAACAATTATATAAGAACTTTACAAGTGTCTTGCACAATGTATTTCCACCTGCCTTAATGCGATTTGGATCAATTTCCATTATTCCATGGACTTTTAAAATTTTGCATACTTTCAACTGCTACTGACACTTCATCCCAAAAAACATGTGGAATGTCTTCTTGGTCAATATGTGATATTTTGTGTCCAGAGGATGTCAAATATAGTATTTTTTTTTTTACTGATGCCATTCATTCACTGCTATGTGTTCTTTTCTGTTTCTTTTCAGCTAGCTGACTTTTTGCAATGAAATTTTCTAAATTCTTTGTAATCTCTACGTAATCCTATTTATGGCATTACCCTTGTGTACATTTCCCTTTCAGTCTTTCCTTCTGCTTTTATTTGTGCTTTTTTTGAGATCAATTTTATTGGCCTCACAGATCTGCATTTTTTGCACAGGTAAAACTCTTAACTGCCAAAAGCAAATCAAGGCACATGAAATGAGCTTTTCAATTATTCCTTTAGTCTTTCAGTTATTCAGCAAATATATATCGAACGTCTACTGTTATATATAAAATATTATTCTACTTACTACTGAAAGGAGTGTAGTTGAAAAAGATCTGTCAGGGTCCCTTACCTTGATACAAGTAAATTAAATAGGAAAAAAATACATGATTAAAACTTGCGTATATCATAATGCCCTAAAGGGACTAACAGCTTTTCAAGAATGATTTACCAAGATCCTGACTTTCTATTCTTCTGACATAGGTGAGTGACTCTAATGAACCCAGTGACTCTAATGAACTTCAAGAACAGGGGGAGGGAGTAAGGAGTTTGTTATTGAGTTTTTAAAGGTAGTATGTTGGGGGGAATTTGTTTTGCATGACTACATATTTGTAATAGGCTTTGTTTTTCTTGCCTCCTCTATGGATAAGGGGAAGGAAGAAGTTAGAGGGTGAGAATTCAGAACTGAAAATAAAATAAAATTGAATTTAAAAGTCTCTGATAGCAGAGACTTACCCACAAGGGTCTTCACTGTATTAAATGCTGACCGAAACTGGAGAAAAGGAGTGATCAGGATAGGCTGGTTACTCAGCAAAAGCTTCTTACAGGAGGTTAAATCTTAAATAAGTTCATGAAAGAATGATAAATGCTAATTAGTAGACAGAAGGCTGAAGAGCATTCCAGAAAGAATAGTTAATGTGAACAAAGATAAGGCACAAAACCAAGCCCTATACTGGGAAGAGGAAGAAGACTTGGCTTCTTTCTGGAGAGAATAAAAAAAGATTAGACTGAAAGAACTAGCTGAAGGAAGAATGCATATGTGTAAATAATTATATATTTACATATATATATATACATGAAATAGATAACAACAATCATGGATCTACCAATATATCAAAAGTATGTGCATATGTTTGTACATATATGGAAATTAATTTGGCAGACTGGTTTGGATTAAGAGAAAATTCTCAATTACACAAGATTAGAAATGCAATTTTATTATTTTTCATGCATTTATTGTAATCTACATTAAACCAACACATTTTCTTACAATGATGATTAAAATGAAGTGAAAGTAATACATCAATTGATGCAGATGCTTTTGATGGGCTTGAGTGCTCTCTTTTTAAGATACTCTCTGGAGAGAAGAATTTAGGACCAATCAAGATATAGAAAGCATTATGAAATGTAAAATGGATAATTTTGATTATATAAAATTAAAAAGTGTTTGCACAAACAAAACCAAGGAAACAAAGATTAGAAAGAAAGCAGAAAACTGTGGGAAAGTTTTACAGCAAATTTCTCTGATAAAGACCTCATTTTTCAAATATATAGAGAACTGAGTAAAAATTTATAAAAATACAAGTCATTCCCCAACTGATAAATGGTCCAAGGATATTAACGGGCAGTTTTCAGACAAAGTAATCAGAGTTATCTATAGTCATATGAAAAATGCTCTGAACCACTACTGATTATAGAAATGAGAATTAAAACAGTTCTGAGGTACCACCTCACACCTATCAGATTGGCTACTATGACAAAAAAGGAAAATGATAATTGTTGGAGAGGATGTGGGAGAACTGGTACACTATTACACTGCTGGTGGAGCTGTAAACTGGAAAGCAATTCGGAACCATGCCCAAAGGGTTAGAAAGCTGTGCTTATACCCTTTGATCCAGCAATACTATTACTAGGTCTGTATCTCAAAGAGATTAAAAAAAGGGGAAAGAACCTATTTTGTACAAAAATATTTATAGTAGCTCTTTTTGGTAGTTAAGAATTAGAAATTGAGGGATTGTCTATTAATCGGGAAATGGCTGTACAAGTTGTGGTATATGATTGTAATGGAATATTATTGTGCTGTAAGAAATGACAAGCAGGATGATTTCAGAAAAACCTGTAAAGACTTACACGAACTGATAGAAAGGTAAGTGAGCAAAACCAGGAGGGCACTGTATACAGTAATAGCAATATGTTACAATGAAGAACTATGAATGACTTAGCTATTCTCAGCAATACAATGATCCAAAGACCATCCCAAAGGACTCATGATGAAAAATGCTATCAGCCTCCAGAGAAAGAACTGATAGAGTTTGAACACAGACTGCAGTATGCTTTTTTTCACTTTCTTTCTTTCTGTTTGTTTGCATTTTCTTGCCCAAAATGATTAATACGGAAATGTTTTACATGATTACACGTGTATAACCTGCATCACATTGCTTAGATTTTGGAACTCAAAGCTTTAAAAAAATGTTAAAAACTGTTTTCATATGTAATTGGGGAAAAATATTATTAAAACAGAAAAAGATACTCCCTGGAAAAACCGTTAGTTAGTCCATCAAGGTTGTGGCTGGTTGGTTGGTCATTGTGCTTTGTTCTTAAAGAAGACCAAAATGATATCACTATGTGGAAGTCAAGGTACAGCACGTCCAACTGTGGCTGATTAGACCAATACAAGCTCAGAAAGTTCTACCACAGGTGGGGCACAAATAGTCCACATGAACATTTGGAGCGGAGATGTCTCTAAGTTTGTGCATCTCACGTTTCTTTTGAGCTACTGCTATTCTGTTTTGTTCATTGAGCACAACACCTTTTTTGATCCAGACCCACCAAGGACGTACTGCTAATACAAGTAACTCAATGAATGAATTTCAATAAAAGAATTAATGTCAAATTATACATGCCCCATGTTTACAGCTTTAGAAATGGCCATATTCTCCTATGACCCTGACTAATATAAGAAGTTGTATGGTTACTTCATCTGGTTTGTGATTTCGTCAGTTTATTTCCTTCACCAATGTAAACAATAGCAACTTCACACCTTCTCAGCCATTGTGACTCTTGCTCAATTTTTTCCCATAAATCTTCTACAGAGGTCTGATTCAAGGTGCCAGAGACAGAATGAATCAGAGAATTTTAATTTATTGTATCCAACTCTCTATTTTCCAGATGAAGAAACTAAGGCTTACAAAGACGAAATGACTTTTCTTTTTTTTGGGGGGAGGGGTTGGCAGGGCAATTGGGGTTAAGTGACTTGCCCAAGGTCACATAGCTAGTACATGTGTCAAGTATCTGAGGCTGGATTTGAACTGAGGTCCTCCTGACTCCAGGGCCAGTGCTCTACTCACTGCGCCACCTAGCTGCCCCTGAAATGACTTTTCAAAGGTCATAAAGTACTTATTCTTTTAGCATCGTGAAGGTCCCAATTTACCATTTTGGTTATTGGTTTACTGTTTCTTGTTCTCATCACATGCCTAGCCCTCTATATTTTCAAGTCCTACGTATTTTTTGATGCCAACAAGTCACTACCAATAATGTGCTGCTAATAATATGACTTATATCCACATTGCCTCTTATCCAGTGTTGCCCAAGTTATTCATAATTTTAATAATTCTGAGGTTATGCTGTTCCATGATTCACAAAATATATAGCATCACAAGAATACTGTTAAAGAGATCAGCCAGTGTGGTGGCACATGCCTGTGATCTCAGCTAACTGGGAAGCCTTGGAGGATCTCTTGAGCTCAGAAGTTCACTCTGTAGTAAGTTTGACACCATTATGGGGGTGGGAGGTAGCACATCAGATTGCCTAAGCAAAAGACATCAAAGATCCTGTACCAATCAATAGTGATATTGAGTCTATGACTAGCACCTATACTTTCAGCCTAGATAAGATACTGAGACTCAGTTTTAAAAAATTAAAATATCTGTAAATATGTATTTTAAAAACATCGACTTTTTTGTCCAGATGCTATGATAGATGCTTGAGGTACAAATAAAAGTGACAGTCTTTGCCATCAAGAAGCTTATAGTTACTACAGGGATATACAACTTACTGAGGAATACTGGACAGGAAAGTGGTTTACGCCATTTCAAGGACTGCAAATGCCAATACAAAACACAAAGCAGAAGACTGTATTACCCTTTCTGGTGCCAATGTTAATATAAATTTGATTAATGTTAACTGAGCAAAAGGCAGAGAGAGGTGGGGACTGGTGTACAAAAAAGTAGATGGCAAGATGCATATATTGAATAAGCTCCAGTGAACTGGTGGACAGGTGAATGAATGAAATGAGATGAGATTTTGTAGCTAATAGGGTCACTGTACAAACAAAAATCACAGACCTAGAGCTGAATGGGACCTTAGTAAGGTCATCTAATTCAACTCCTTCATTTTATAAATGAGGAAACTGAAATACAAGAGAAATTTAATCACATAGTGAACCCACTATCCATCTGCAGTATTCATCAAAGATACATATTAGTAGACTACATCAATGAACTACCTTTCCATCTGTTTATTAGTCTGGGCAATGTGTTTTTCATTCACTTTGTTTTTGCAGTATTCATAGTTAGACCAATTTTTTGCATTACACCATGGACTTCTTTGAGGAAGTTCTGAAATGTTCCAGAGCAACAAATAAATTATCTATGAATAGGAACATTTGGAGACCCTAGTCATCATCCAAAAAAATTCCTTTATTTGGATTTTATTTAGGACAGCTTCCTGTCTAATTAGATTTTATTATACATAATCTTTATAATGTACACCATACATATGGTTGACTAAAAAAATCAGTTGGCTAATACATTTCTTCAGTGCAGTTACATACCATCCACATTCAGACAAATGGGCTAACCCATAAAACAAGAGTTCATAGTTTACTAAATAGTTCAAAGTGTCTGTTTCATTCACGCTGACATTTTGCTCTCGTGCCAAATATTGGACATCATTTCTCCTGGTTTCTCTGAAATCATTATGGAAACTACACCTTTTAAGTACCTATTTGAGAGAGTCTTTTCATGACAGCTGCTATTCTGCCTAGAGCCAGCTGGAATTAGATATCCTAATAACACCTCTCGGGAATAACAACCTTTTGACATAATTCTATAAATGTGAATAATTGACGGCTAATTGTCAAGTAAACACACTCACATGAAGTTGCCTGTCAGGGAAAATTTTGTCAAATAAATGCTATTTTCATACCAACTCCCCATTTTAAAGTCAGAGATGAATTCCAATGGAAAAATCCTCTTCAAAACAAACCGAAAGTTGTTCATGAAGAAAAATTAAGAAGGCCAACAATAGGACATAACTATATATTATAGTACTGTAGCTACTAGAAACTCCAAATTCTCACCTAAGTTTACATCTCTTTTGCAACACTTTCAGCCTGCTATAATTTCTCTTCCCTGATACCTAGATAAGCTATAAAACATTTCTCCCCTGCCTGCTTAGTGTACAGGTCAAGAGGTATGCCAAACAAATTTCTAAAAACTTTTAAACCTACCCGAGGAGGCTGGTACCTAAAGAAATGCTATTGTGCAGTGTTTCATAAATGAAAACTTTTAACTGAATAATAAAGATTTATTTTGTATTTTGTGTATGGCTTTTCATGAGTCAGGACAGCTAGATAGTACAGTGGATAAGAGTGCTGGGCCTGGAATCAAGTAGACCCGAATTCAAATTTAGCCTCAGACACTTAGTTATATGACCTTGGGCAAAACCTCTCTACCTCAGAGGAGGGGCAATGGTATCTGTTGTCTGTTTGGGTGAAGTTCCCTACACCAATGGAATCACGGGTCCAACCAGAGGGATAAAACCACCACAACAAAATGACACAAGGAGCAAATGAACAGAAATTATTTAGATTCCTCTCAAAAGTTTTAATAGAGAGGGGATGACTTTTGTATTCTTTGCTGTACCTATATTTCTTCAGAGACTTCAGTGAGACTCATATTTTTTCCCCCACTGGGATGAAGTTCACACTTACCCTTCATTTCACACATAAACTTTTAATACGTGTGTGTTTAACCCCAAACTTTCTGTGACCCTGGGCAAGTCTCTTAACTTCTGCCTGCCTCAGTTTCTTCATCTGTCAAATGAGGATAACAGCACTTACCTGCAAGGTTGTTGTGAGGATAAAGCGAAATAACAATCGCAAAGCTTTTAGCACAGCTCCTGGCACACAGTAGGCGCTATATAAATGTTAGTTATCATTATTATCGGCAAAACAGGAATCGTAACAGCACCTGCCTCCCTGAGTTCTGAGAGTGTGAAATAAGCCGATTTCTGTAAAATGATTTTACCGACCTGAAAAAGTTCCATAAATATACTACTGTCAATCATGACCAGTGACGGAAAACAAAGTAAGACAAGTGTTACAGGGAAGTCCTTTTGTTCCTTCGCAAACCTAAATGTCCAAGGGGCAGGTGTCGGGCTTTCAAGGTTACTGAACCCGCCGGGTGGCAAAGGGGCCTCGGGTGTCCGGGTCAGCCCGGTCCAGAACCAGGTCCACTCTCACCCCCAAGCCGGCGGCGTTTCGTTTTGCAAGCGCCAAAGGGCGGGGAAGCAAAGGGCTCTAAGCCCCAGCCAGGGAGGCCCCGTCAGGGCATCTGGCGGGACGGACAATGGGCGGAGGATTAGCGGGGCTCCATGCCAGGCTCCCGGGCCGCTGCCGCCGACCACCCCGCGGCCCCCCAACCCCGAGCTCCGGCTTCCCTATAGGCAGCGGGGGAAGGGCCGGAAGAACCCCGCAGCAGGTTACTTCTCCACCGCGTCTACACTGGCGTCAACCATGATTCACCGCGCAACTCGAGCCCCCAGCGGGCGGGGCCTTCATTCCTTCGAATTCCATCCCACGGAAGAGTGAGGCCCGGCGGAAGGACGGCCGGGGCCAGAATGCCCCCTCACCGAGCCCTTCCTCTGGGTCCCCGCTCCCCCAGCCCAGGGAGCCGCCTCCGGGCGAGGCAGCGACGCCACTACAACAATGATGAGCGCTGGGTTTCTCGGCAGTTTTACCTGACGCTCTTCGAGGGGCCTCGCGTCGGGGCCGGGCCTCCAAGCGACGCCGCAGACTTCGGGCGGTAACCCGAGACCACCCTCACCAAGGCCCCCTGACCGGTTCGTGCTGCCATGATCTTACTACTGGACCGGTCCACTATTCTTCCGCCGGGCTGGGGCCTCCCAACGCGCCGCCCTCCTCCCGGCTGGTCAGGGACCACGGCTCTGACCCTCCCGCCAATCGGCGGGGCCCAAGAGGCCCCAGGACACGCCCTCTTTCGTCTCCCCGCCCTTGACGCGTAGAGCTGACGCAGGCTCACACTCCCCTCGGGGGGAGTGGGGAGAGAGCCGGGGAGGGGGACCCGGCATCCTGACTCGGGCCAATCAGCGAGCTCCTGCTGCCGCCGAGTGCCGCCCCATCCTCCCGCCCCTCCAGAGCTACACAAATGGATTCTGGTTTTCAGCGCACACCCTTTCCCATTCCCCACCCCAACCTCACCAGAGAGTTTCGCGTAGCTTTTCTGATACCCGACCTCCAGCTCCGATCCTCCCTACCCGGATCTGGCTTCGGCCGGTGGAGTTGAACTCGACCTCAGAGGAAGGGTGTGCGCAGTGTGCGGAGGTGAATTATGTAATTGTCCCAACCTGGTGGCTCCTGAACAGGGGAAAGAAGCGTTTTCTGTCAATCCGCCAGCATTTGTTAAGTGGCCAGTCATTGTGCTGAGTGCTGGGCACTGCAAGAAACGCAAAAACAGCGTCTTTTGCTCTCAAGGAACTTACATTCTGAAGGAGGGGAAAAAATGTGCAAATAACCGTGCTCGTACAAGATGCATACAGTATAAGTGAAACGTGATCTCCTCAAGGGAAGGTTATGAAGCCTTTGAGGAAGGAATAATTAAAAACTACTCTTAAGGCATCTGCACCATTCGATCCTCCGAACAATCTGGTGTTGGAGAGGAGGCACTTAGAAGCTTACTGTCTTCATCCTTCAGAGAGGTGAAGTGACTTCCCATGGTCACGAAGCATGGCTGGAAGTCAAAACTCATGTCTTTGTCAAATCCTGAAGCTCCGTACACCGCACAGTATGACAGCCGAGCTTCAGGGAGGATAGTCACAGGGTATTATTATCTCACCTGCCTACTTCAGAGCTGCCGTAAGGGCAAAAGTGAGGAAATAGATGGGAAAGCACCTTGACAAATTAAAAAACACTAAACAGATGGACATTATTTTTTCCAGTTCTAGAAATAAGCCCCCCAGGACAGGAGCTCTATGTCTTTCTCATTTTTACATGCTCCTCTGCATTCCCTGAAAATAGGTCTTGAAGCATTGCAAGTACAGTAACATTCTATTAATATTTCTTTTTAAAAAATTATTTATTTTTAGTTTACAACATTCAGGTCCACAAGCTTTTGAGTTCCAATTTTTCTCCCCTCCCCTCCCCCTCCCCAAGACGGTGTGCAATCGGATATAGGCTCTACAGATACATTCACAGTAAACATATTTTCACATTAGTCATATTGCAAAGAAGAATCACAACCAATGGAATTAACCACGAGAAAGAAGAAACAAAATAAAAACAAAAAAGAGAAAGAACAAATGGTATGCTTCAATCTGCATTCAGACTCTGTAATTCTTTCTCTGGATGTGGATAGCATTTTCCATCACGAGTCTTTTGGAGTTGTCTTAGAACCTTGCATTGCTTAGAAGAGCCAAGTCTATCAAAGTTAGTCATCGAACAATGTTGTTGTAACCATGTACAATGTTCTCCTGGTTCTCCTGGTTCTGCTCCCCTCACTGAGCATCAGTTCATGTAAGTCTTTCCAGGTTTTTCTGAAGTCTGCCTGCTCATCATTTCTTACAGCAAAATAGTATTCCATTACATCCACATACCACAACTTGTTCATCCATTCCCCAATTGACAGGCATTCCCTCAATTTCCAGTTCTTTGCCACCACAGAAAGAGGGGCTATAAATATTTTTGTACATGCTGGTCCTTTTCGCATTTGTACGATCTCTTTGGGATACGGTCCTAGAAGTGGGTCAAAGGGTATGGACATTTTTATAGCCCTTTGGGCATAGTTCCAAATTGCTCTACAGAATGGCTGGATCAGTTCACAACTCCACCAACAATGCATTAGTGTTCCAATTTTTCCACATCTCCAGCATTTATCATTTTCCTGTTTTATCATGTTAGCCAATTTGAGAGGTGTGATGTGGTACCTAAGAGTTTTTTTAATTTGCATTTCTCTAATCAACAGTGATTCAGAGAATTTTTTCATATGACTATAGATATCTTTAATTTCTTCCTCTGAAACTACCTGTTCATATGCTTTGACCATTTATCAATTGGGGCCATTCATATTTCTTAAATATAAAAAGGAATACCCACCATAACACAACTGACAACTGCTTATCCTATACCTTAACGTGGTCATTACTTTTTAGACTAGCTGGCTGTTGAGCTATCTCTCAAATCTCAAATTCTGCAATGCTATTAATTGTAGCCTGGTTCCTAAAACAGCAAAACATGCAAATCACACAGCTAGGTGGCCCAGTAGATAAAGTACTGAACCTGGAGTCATAAATATCTGAGTTCAAATCTCTACACAGACATATTTTAGCTGTACGACGCTGGGTTAAGTCACTTAACCTCTGTTCAGTTATCTGTAAAATGAGGATAATAGCAGCATTTATCTCACAGGGGTTTTGTTAGAATGAAATGAGATAATATACAAGTGTCAGAGTAGTTAAAGGACAAAACTGGTCCACAGATGAAGTAGAGGAAAGCTGGTCTTGCCTCAAGATGTAAAAAAAGGAGCCCTTTAATATAATGTGTATTATCCTTGCTGAATTCCTGTTAAGAATACATTATGTTATGCAAAGGGTGATACCATAAGCAAATTAGGAGAGCATGGAACAGTTTACCTATCAGATCGATAGATAAGGAAAGAATTTAGGACCAAAAAAGACATAGAAAGCATTATGAAATGTAAAATGAATCATTTTGATTTTATAAAAAAGGTTTTGTACAAACAAAAGCAATATAACCAAAACTAGAAGGAAAGCAGAAAACTGGGAAATAATTTTGCTGCAAGTATCTCTGATAAAGGCCTCATTTCTCAAATATATAGAGAATTGAGTCAAATTTATAAGAATACAAGTCATTCCCCAACTGACAAATGATCCAAGGATTTAAATAGGCAGTTTTCAGAATAAGTGATCAAAGTTATCTATAATCAAATGAAAAATGCTCTAAATCACTATTAATTAGAAAAATGCAAATTAAAACAGCTCTGAGGTACCATCTGACACCTATCAAATTGACTTCTATGACAAAAAAGAAAAATGATAAATGTTGGAGGGGTTATGGGAAAATTGGGACATTAATATACTGTTGGTAGAGTTGTAAATTGATCCAACAATTCTGGAAAGTAATTTGGAACTATGCCCAAAAAGCTATAAAACTATGCATACTCCCAACAACTGGGGAATGGCTAAACAAATTGTGGTATATGAATGTAATGGAATACTATTGTGCTATAAGAAATGAGGAGCAGACAGACTTCATTACAACCTGGAAAGATGTATATGAACTGAAACAGAACCAGGAGATCATTATACATGATTGCAGACACATGGTATCTGTAAGAACTAACTCTGAGGGGGGGCAGGGCCAAGATGGCATCTGGAAAGCAGGGACTTGTGTAACCTCTCCCCCAGGTCCCTCCAAACACCTATAAAAATGGCTCTGAACAAATTCTAGAGCTGCAGAACCCATGAAATAACAGAGGGAGGCAGGGCTCCAGCCCAGGCAAGCCTGGATGGTCGCATGTAAGGGTCTATTACACAGAGGTGAGAGCAGAGCGTAGCAGAGCCCAGTATGGGCCATCCCAGGACCAACCAGACTGGGAGCTGGGTGGAATAGGCCACAGGGTCCTGAATCATTGAGCTGTGGCAGTTACCAGACTTCTCAACCTACAAATGCCAAAGACAACAGAGAAGGTTAGTGGGTAGAACTTCTAGAACAGAGTGAAAGGAGTTCGGTTGGCCCCAGCCCCTGGGGCACGGAAGTGGTGCAGCTCTGGGGCTGATTCCAGTTGCAGTTGCTTTTGGCCCCAGGCCCACCAGGAGGGAGGAATTAAGCAGCAGATCAGAGTGGGAGTGCAAAGCCTGCTTGGATTTGGGTTGAGGTCCTGGTTGGTGGTTCTTGGGGGAGGAGGAGTGCTACTATGGCAGAGCTTGCTGTGTCAAAGTAGCTCTGAAAACAGTAGCACAAGGCTCCTAAAGCTTGGGACAAAGTACTCTCTACTCTACAAGCAGTCATACCTTTAAAAAAGCAAAAGGGTCAAGTAGTTGTCTGGGAACATGACGAAACAGCAAAAATGGACCCAGATTCAGAATTAGACTTTGGAATCTTTTTTGGTGACAAAGAATACCAAAACATACAGCCGGAAGACATCAGCAAAGTAAAAGAGCCTACTTCGAAAGCCTCCAAGAAAAATGTGAATTGGTCTCAGGCCATGGAAGAGCTCAAAAAGGATTTGGAAAATCAAGTAAGAGAAGTAGAGGAAAATTTGGAAAGAGAAATGAGAGTGATGCAAGAAAATCATAAAGAACAAGTCAACAACTTGCTAAATGACATCCAAAAAAATACTAAGGAAAATAACACCTTAAAAAATAGACCAACCAAATGGCAAATGAGCTCCAAAAAGCCGATGAGGAGAAGAATGCCTTAAAAGGCAGAATTAGCAAAATGGAAAAGGAGGTCCAAAAGACCACTGAAGAAAATATTACCTTAAAAATTAGATTGGAGCAAGTGGAAGCTAGTGACTTGATGAGAAATTAGGCGATTATAGATTGGAAAAAAGTGTACGGGG
>CM053622.1:606381508-606416222 GCA_028646595.1 Phalanger gymnotis
GGGTGGGAAGGGAAGAAGGGAGAGAATCTGGAACTCAAAGTTTTAAAAGCTATCCTGCCCTACAAGAAAGTAAGGAGAAAGGAGATGGGGGTGGGGGGAATGGGGTGAAAGAGGGGAGGGCTGACTGGGGAACGAGGCAATCAGAATATGTGCCATCTTGGAATGAGGGGAGGGTAGAAATGGGGAGAAAATTTATAACTCAAAATCTTATGGAAATCAATGTTGAAAACTAAAATATTAAATACATTTAAATAAAAAAAGGAATTTGGATGCTATAAAAAAAAAAAGACCCTTGTGCTTATTGTCAGTGATTTTCCTCCCTCCTTCATTTTTTTTTCTGTTACCTGAAAGCCAAAAATTCAATCTGGCTTTAGCAAGTAAGTTGATCCTGACGATCACTTCCAACTGGAAAAGTCTACAGGTCTAACACACCTATTCATTTCCCAAACATTATTCATTTTCCAAATTAAGAACCTTCTTTCCTCTCTCTTTTTCCTCTTCTCACTCCCCTTTCTCTTTTTTCCTTTCTATGTCTTAGCCCTGCCAATGAAACACAGGAACTAATGAATCCCACTGGCAACTCTTCCTCTTCCATGTTTTAGCAGAGAGGCTACAACTGTTTTTTGTCACAGGCCCCTTTGATAGGATGGTGAAGCATATCGACCTCACTTCAAAATGTTTTAAAAATCATAACATATGTAGGACTGCATAGAAAATCAGTTATATTCAAAGAGATCAAAATCTTTTTAAATTATAGGGCCCAGACTGAGTACCCCTATTTTGCAGAATCCTCAAAAGAAAATTCTGAATATGAAAATATTTTTGCATTGTGCAGGTGTTAACAACAGATACAGTGTACAGGTGCTGCGGTACTGATCCCTGACTAATACGTTCTACCTAAGGACTACTAACCACTAACCACAGATACAAATATTTGGGCTATTTGAATATTTGATCTCCAGAAAGATTTCTATGTGGAAGGGATATATTTTCTGCATTTTCCAACTCCTCTTAAAAATCATGCCCTTTCAAATCAATCAAGCAACAAGCATTTATTACTACTGCCAAGCACACTGCTGTGTGCTAGGCAGTACTTTCCAGATAAGGAAAGAAAAGGAGATAGGAGACAAAATGTCATATGTGGGGAACAGCAAGGACAGCCTGGCTAAACTATTGTGTTTTAAGGGGAGTTATGCATAACAAGACGGGAAAGGTAGGTTGCAGCCAGGTCTTAAATGCCAAACAGAAGAGTTTGTATTTGATCTTAGTGGTAAGAGGTAGCCACTAGAGTTTATCAAAGTGTATATACACAGTCAGACTTCTGCTTTAGGACTACCATTTTGGTAGCTATATGGAAGATGGATTAGGGAGAGAAGAGATTTAGACAGGCCACTGAACCAATTTCAACAGTTCAGGTAAAAGATTTCTCACTCACCATCCCACTCACAGGCCTTTCTCACTCACCAACCCACTCATATTTAATTTAACACCGTATGTCCCCTCTTCCTACATGGCATGGTTTAGAGCTGGAACTACAAAGATGAGCTTTGACATAGTCCCTGCCCTTAGGAAGTTTATAGTCTAATTCGAGGAGTAAGATGTATATATAAACAAGGATACAAGGAAAATGCAACAGGGTAAAGGAGATGTACACATAAAGAGTCGTAAGAAATCTAAGGGGCTGGGGGGCAAGGAGAGACTACTTTCAGCTTGATAGGATTCTTCATGAAAAATGTGGCAGCTGAGGGCTCAACCAGGAAGAGAAGGATTTCAATAGGCAGAGATGTGGAAGAAGAATACTCCAGACATGGGAGCAATTTTCTTGGGAGGAGGAATTGGACAGTACAGGGTAACAGTTGACTGTTATGTAGCCCTTTAATGTCTGCAAAGCTCTTTATATACATCATCACAGCTGAGCCTCACAACAGCCCTGTGAGATAAGTACTACAGGCATTATTATCTCTTATTTCACAAGTGAAGAAAAAGAGGCTCAGAAAGGTCAAGTCACTTAACCATGGCCACACAGCTAGTAAAAGTGGCACAAGCAAGATTTCAAACCAGTCCTGAATCCAAGGCTAACGCTCAATACATCCTGCCATGCTACCTCACCAATGCTAATAATATTTAGACAGCACTTTTAAGTTTGTTAAAATGCTTTTCCATATATTCTTATTTGAGCCTTGTAAGGCTGTGAGGCAGACACTTGGAAAGTCCATTTCAGGGGGGGGGGAACCCCACAATGTGTGAAAGGGAGGTGTGGGGAACAATTAAACGCCAGGCTGAGTTTGTACTTTATCTAAAGGTAATTCAGAGCTACTGAAGGTTTCTCTATCAAACTTGTACACCAGGAAGCTTGTTTTGGCAGCAGCATGACAGATAGAATAGAGGGGAAAAACTAGGAGCAAGACTAGTTAAGAAGCTACTACGATAGCTCTGATTAGGCCCTTAACTAGGATGAGGGCAGTAGAAATGAAAAGAAACAGGAGAATTTTTAGCAACTGACTGGAATTAAGGCAACTAGACAGCACAGTGGGCAGAATGCAGGGCCTGGAGTTAGGAGGACCTGAGTTCAAATAAAATTACTAGTTGTGTGACCCTGCAAAAGTCAGTCACTTAACTCTGTTTGCCTCACGTTTCTAATCTGTCAAATGAGCTGGAGAAAATGGCAAACCACTCTAGTATCTTTGCCAAGAAAACCCCAAAAGGGAGTGCAAATAGTCAGACAAGAATGAATGCAACTAAACCACAAAATATAAAGCTAGAAGCCTGGGAGAATAGTGGCATCATCCAGAGGTAAGGATACCAGGAAAGCAGGAATGATTTAGAGAAAGGATGAGTTCAGTTTTGGACATTTTAAGTTTTGAGGTGCCAGTGGGACATGTAGATCTCCAGGAGGCAACTAATTACAGGACTAGAGGTAGTCTCCTGCAGAGGAAGAACTGAAGCCAGGGAAGTGAGTGTTCCCAAGTCATAAAACCCTAGAGGGAAGAAGTGGCTTGATGGCAAAACCTTTAGGAAAGCTCCTGAATAAGAAGAAGCAAAGGCAGGGGGTATAAATATTTTACTGATAACTTGCTATCAATTTTTTATTTGTGGTTTAAATATAGGTTTTTTCCCTACAAGATTTAACAAGAGAAAAATTTTTATACAGCTTTCAGCCTAGAAGGAAACAAAGTCAAAGGTTATCTCTTATAAGAGAAAAACTGGGAAACCATTTTGCTATTATAATTCCATTAGATGAATTCACACACAGGGAGCTGAGTTAACTGGTTGGTGTACAATTTGGGTACCCAACAGGACAGAGAAGGATACTTCTTGTATACAGAAGCACAGAGAGAACAAACATCTATATTCTTAGTTCTCCATTTAGGACTCAAATATCCTTCAATAAATTTGACTCTAAATACATTAATAAATGTTACACTCTCCTAATCCAGGACAAGTGAGAAATCAAAAACATAAAGTGCTGTTAACCATAAATCATTCTGAGAAGTGATGTTACTCCCAGTAATGAGTGGAAAGCAGGAATAAATTTAAGAATTAGAGATTAGGATTGGAAGGAACCTTAGAGATCCTGTAAGGAGTAAGTCAACCAATACACAGAATTGAAGTAATTTGCACAAAGTCATACAAGTAACAAAGATGGAATTTGAATCTCTACTCTATTAACTTCAGTTCATCACTGTTTTCACTTTACCATGTTAGAGGGAACAGAATGGTAGAACTACAAATTTCCAAATCTTCAACTCATTTTCATTTTATTATTTTGGTTTCACTGTCAAAAGTTCCTAAAAAATCCAGAATACTCAAATTACAGCACAAAAAAACAAAAAACCCAAATATAAAAGATCTTTAGATGATCCACTAGGAGTTCTACAGTTTTGCTGACATACTCTACGTTGATCCATATTTAATACTGAGAATCGTAAATGGTAAGGTCATGTACATTAAATCTTTATAAAATCTTTATACATACAAATATACTGTGTGGGACTCCTCAACAAAAGATACTTTTTGATAAAGATGATGATAAAGGCGGCATGGTGGAATAGAAGGTCTTCGAGTCAATCAATGAATATTAATTAAGTGTTTAGTATGTATTATATTAAGGCATTGTATAAGCCCTGGGGGGGGCCAATGAGGCAAAAACAGGGTCTCAAGGTGCCCACAAGGTGCCCACATTTAACAGGGTAGGCAACATGTGGATAACTAAACACTATATATAAAGATATACAGGTATACACACACAGTGTAAATGGAACATCTCAAAAATAAGACATCAGCAGTAGGGAAGGAACCAGGAAAGGCCTTTTGCAGAAGGTAGGATTTGAGCTGGGTCTTGAAGAAAGACAGGAATTGGAGGTAAGAAAGGAGGGAAAGCACTTTAGGCATAGGAAACTGTCACTGAAAAGGCAAGGAGTCAGAAGGAATGCCACATGTGAAGAGCAATAGGCCAGCATCGCTGGATCCTAGAGTACCTGAAGGAAAGGAAAGTCTAAGAATACTGGAAAGTATATGAAGGGGCCATGTTATGAAGGGCTTTAAAATCAAACAGGATTTTATATTTGATCCTGGAGGTAATAAGGAACCACTGGATTTTACCGAGAGGGATGTATATGTAGGAGAGGACAGAAGGGAGAAAAAGGGAGGAGTTTGGATTGAAATGGGTGAAGAATTGAGGCAGGACAAGTTAGAACACTATTATAGTAGTCCAGGCATGAAGGAGATAGCACCAGGTAAGAAGCAGTGTGAATGGAGATAAGGAGACAACAGAAGATGTTATGAAAGTAAAACCAACAGGACTTGGCAACAGATTGGATATGAGGGGGGAGTTCAAGTGAGGAACTGAGAATGACATCTAGGTCACCTGGGATGCTGGTAGGAAAATGGTGCTCTTGACAGCAATAGAAAAGCTGAGAAGGGGAGTTTGGGGAGGAAAAGATAAAGAGTTCTGCTTTAGAGGTTTGGAGGCTGAAATGCCTACAGGGGGACCCAATTCAAAATGCCACAGAGGCAACTAGAGATAAGAAGAAGAGCAGCTCTGGAGATCAGCTAGGGTTATATTTATACATCCAGAAATCGTCTGCATGGAGATGATAACAGAACCCATGAGAGCTGATAAGGTCACCACTAAAGATAATATAGAGAAGGGATTCTTAACCTGGGGTCCACAGCCACCTTTGGATAAATTTCAGAGGATTCATGACTTGGACCAGAAAAAAATTTTCTATATTTCAACAGAATTAGTTTCCCATGTAATCCTATTTATTCTATGCATTTAAAAACAATATTCTGAGATGGGGTCCATAGGTTTCACTAGACTGCCAATGAAGTATGTGACACAAAGAACTTCTGGTATGGAAGGAGAAGGGAAGAAGGCCCAGGAGACAGGCTTGAGGGGCTACCCACAGTTAATGGGAATGACATGAATAAAAATCCAGCAAGGGACAATGAGGAATCATTCAGACAGGAGAACAGGAGAAACTATCCAGGAAGAAGTGCTGAACAGTGTGAAATACTGTAGATTTACAGAAAGATAAGAACTGAGAAAAGGCCTTTAGATCTGGCAAGAGACTATCTCCGACTTTGGATGGAGCAGTTTCAGCTGAATAATGAGGTTGGAAGACAGACTGCAGAGAGTGTAAATATAAAAGTGAGAGAAAAGGAAGTAGAAGCACCAAGTATAGATGGCCTCATGGAATTTAGCCAGGAAGAGGAAAATGACAAGATAACAGCTAGAGGGGATGGCAAAATCAAGTGAAGGTTTTTAAGGATGAGAGAGACATGGTCCTCCTCAAAGGCAGCAGGAAAAGAGCAAGTAGAGAAAAGAGAGATTAAATATTAGACAGTGAAGATGACGATATAGAGACAATCTTCTGGGAAGATAGGACATCAGGAACTCTTGACCTTTTTTGTGTCAAGTACCCCTTTGGCAGTCTGGAGAAGCCTATGGACCCATTCTCAGGATGTCTTTTTAAATTCCTAACTGCTCAGTAAAGAAAAATCAACAGCCATTTATAAGAGCATAGTATGGCCAAATACTGTCCTAAGTGCTGGGGATAAAAAGAAAGGCAACAAAACATAAAAAGAAAATAAAAAAGTAATTTTTTTCCCCATCCAGTTTGAGGACTCTCTGAAATCTATCTATGAAACCTAGGTAAAGAACTCCTAAAGTAGAGGGCCACCTCTGCATTTAAGATAGGGGAGGAGATAGTGGGGAGAAACATCTGAGTGATATAAGGACACAAGAAGAGGGAGCTCTCAGAAAACAGCCTCAATTACTTTGGTGAAGAGGTAAGGTCAAAAGGTAAGAGAATGGGAATAGGGTGACATGGGAGGCTTGAAGAGTGACGAAAAGGTTTGGAATGATTAGGGAGGTAAAAACAGATTTTACCCTGCTGCTATGAGGAGACAGTTGCAATCATTTAACATAAATATCAATAAAAGTGATGCACGTTTGACAAAGTGTGATCAGTGGGGAAAGGGAGCAAGAATTATGAATGGCATAGAGCTGATTTAGTTCCTCCAAGGACAGGAAAGGGAGAAAAGTATAGTCAATGCTGGGGGGGTGATGGCCTGCTAAAAAACTGAGAGGTAGAGGGGCTGAAAGTTACAGTAAGAATAAAGCAGGATTAGGGGTCATAAGGCATAGGAAAAATGGAATGATAAAATGTTTTTATTAGATAAAAGAATTTCAGAGTTCATGAACAGAGTTGTGGGTAATGGCAATGGGTATGACCATCTCTGCATGAAGCTAAGTAGACTGGAGGAATAGATCACATGAACTGAATAAACTGAAGAACTAGTTAACATAGCATAATGATGGAAAGTGACACCAAAGATCAACAACGGTATGGGGGGGGGAGGTTGGTTAGGAAAACACACAAGGCACAAACTGCAGGCAGAGCTAGTAATTTTAAGTAAAAAAATAAGCTGAACTGACATGTCTTCAACATGTTAGTCTTTTCACACATGTGAACTTCATCAGGAACTTATTGGGCAATATAATCTCTTAACACTAATATCACCAAAAGCAAAAGCCGTTTTTTTTGATGACCCTAGCAGTATGGAGACAGTCAAGTTACCCAAGTAGATCATGAAAATCCACTCACAAAAACTACTTTACACTAACGTTTTCAACATCCTACCCACCAAAGGGTTTACAGGGGCTGTGGAAATTTAACAAAACTGACTGTTCTTAATTCAATTTCTCTTTCCGTCCATGGCTACCTTATAGTAAACATCTTAATAAGGAAGAACATTTTTAAAACGCAAAGCATAAAAAATAGCGACAAAACTATTCCACATCATTAAGAATCAAGACTATTATCTTTCAGTTTTCCAAAATAGCTAAGATTTTTTGAAACTTATTATTACCTAGTAAGCTAGCAATCCCTTCCAGATTTGTGTCATCTACAAATTTAATACAAGTTTGTGTTCTTTTATTCATTCTTCTAATAAGCGATTATAATGGAGTGTCTGAAAAAGCTTCCTAACACGACCTCTGGGTACTAACATTCAAGAAACAAAAGAAGCAACAATAGTTTTCACAAACGAGAAAAACACCACCAGTTTAGGTTTTTAAATACTATGGGAGATCAGACTATGTTAGGTTTTTAAAAAGTATATAGCTACAAGTTTTAATTGCTCACCTTCGGACTCTCAGGCTTAACATTCCTTGGAAGTCTCTTGCGACTACTAAAATTAGAAAGCCGAAAATGGGGCTCCACGTTCAAGTCAAGAAACATTTGCCAAGCGTTTTCTACGTGCCAGTCACTGTACAAAGTGCTGGGTATACAAAGAAAATTCCACTTCCCTGGTCAGAAAATGAGGGAGTGGGGGGGGGGGGGGGAATGGTAAATTAACTAGCAATTTGCTAACAAACTCCCCGCCACGTTAAAAAATAATTTTAAAATGAAAAACGAATATCTAAGCTTCTTCTATTAATGAAACCACCTCCCTTCTCCCCTTCCCTCATGTCAAATAGCATCTAAGTTAAAGCGAATAACGGGGGGAGAGGTGGGTTAGGGAATAAGAATGTTTCCAAATAGCTTCACCCAGACGAATCTAAATACTAAACTGGATTAGTATTAAAAAGCAGATGAGTCAAAATCGCCGAGTGCCCTGCACGTTGCTACACAGAAGCGAAGGAGTAACGGGCCTCGGCGGAGTCTCCCCGCGGTGCCACGAAGGAAAACCCCATATTGGAGTCCCTCCCTGTCTCGTCGGAGGCATAATAACACCATTCCTGGGGGCAGGGAAGAGCGGCGCATGTGCCCTTTTTCCCCAGCACCCGAGTGCGGCGATTTCACGACCCCTTTCTCCCGGGCTTTATCGTCCGGGCTCTGGGGAAGCCCATAGGGCCCACAAGGAAAGCGAAGGAGAAGCGTCTCCCCGAAGCACAAAACAAAGCGCTGTCGGGGGAGGGGGCGGGCGGGACGCCATTACATTGTACCGCGGCCTGCGCCGCCGCCCAATCGACCCTGAACCCCGCGGGAGCCGGCTCGGCTCCTCGACCCCAAAAAAGGAAAAAACAAACAGACGCGGGGGAAATGGAACCGCAGGAATCTGAGAGAAGAGGTGATCGAGCAACGACAGGGAAACATTCCTTACCTTCGTGAGTTTTGGCGATCTTCGCCATTTTGTCCACTCGAACACACAGACGGAACTGGTACGTCCAAGAACTTCCGCTCGTGGCCGCCGCCACCGAGAAAAATAGCGGGGGAGGGGAGGCGGTGCTTCTGCGCAGGCGCCAAAGGGGAGTGCGCGCAAAAGAGTATCACGTGACAGAGGAACCACTGAAATGGAGCGGCCCGGTGCATTGTGGGTGTGGGAGGTGCAGGGAGCCCTGAGGTTAGCTCTGGGTTGGCCTCAGAAGTGAATAAGTCAGCTGTAGTGTAACATCCTTGTGGGTAGAAAGGCTGTTTTGCAGAAGAAAGGTCCGCTTTGTGGCGTTACGTAATCAGAGGCCTGGAAGACACCTTTAGAGGTCATCTAGTGAATCCCAATAATAATAACGAAGCCGTTCTGCATACTTCTCTCACAATCCATAATATCTGTCCCTTTCTAAGAGTATGTAGGAATGTCGCAACTCTTGCACTTCGTGCTGTGTAACTCAGGATAGTCAATGTGCGATGGTGCCTTAGGAAGGCTGGAGTGCAAATCCTGCCTCGAACACACTGCCTGTGACTATAGGCGAGTCACTGAGCCTCCTTAAGCTTCAGTTTCCGTTTTTTGTTAATTAAGAAGCGTGAACTTTGATAAGTTTGAAGATCCACCCAAGTTCTAAATTTATGATCCTACTTGCTTATATCAATATAAGAGGTGCCCTAAGCACTCAATAGGAGTACTACAAAAAAAGAGTTTCTTGCGGGGCAGCTAGGTGGCTCAGTGAATAGAGCACCGGCCCTGGAGTCAGGACGCCCTGAGTTCAAATTCGACCTCAGACACTTGACACACTTATTACCGGTGTGACCTTGGGCAAGTCACTTAACCCCAATTACCCTGCCCCAAAAAAGAAAAAAAAAATCGACATAAAATTGATGGTGGAAGTTCTCTATCTTAAACTCAGCCTTTCTGCTACAGTTTAAAAATCTAGAAAGAAAACATTACATCAGACTCCTTTTATGAGACATATAGTCCTAGTGCCTAAACTGGGGAGGTAAAGCAAAAAGAACTATAAGCCAGTATCATTAGTGAATACTGATATAAAAATTTTAAAGTAAAATTCTAATAAAAAGATGATCAAGAAATGCAAAAAAAAATTATCCAGTAGTCCCAGAACTACTCTAGACTGATCTGAGGGGAACAAAGTGCAGTGAGACTTTAACTTCCTTATTCTCGGAAGCTACAGCCAGGCACATTGGCTCTTTTAGCTGCAATATTTTGGCTGCTGTTTCACATTAAGCTTGTAGTCCACCGCTACAACTCTCAGATATTTCCCACAAAAAAAAAAACACACACACACAAAAAAAAAACTGCTGTCTGATTCCCCTACCTTATACTTACATAGTTGCCTTTTTTTTTGTACTCAGGGATAAGACTTTACATTTATCCCTATCAAGTTTTACATTATTAGATTAAACACAATTGTAGCCTGTCAAGATCTTTCTGGATCCTGGCTCTATTTTCCAGTATGTTAGAAGCTCCACGTTATCTACAAATCGAATTACATTTCATCAATGGCTTTGTCTGAATCACCGATAAAAGGTTAAATAGCACTAGGACAAACACTGATCCCTGAATTCTTGGCTGTAGAAATCTGGTCATTTTTGCATTGAATCATTAACAACTCAAGGTCAGTAGGAACCAGGAGTCAGGAGTAAAACTGGTTACTGAACCAGAAATGATGCTGAAGATATGTAAGTAGAATAAGATGCCCCTTTTGTAAGAACCCACATAGATCGGTCAATCAATCGATATTTATTAACCACCTACTATGTGGAGATTGTTGTTTTTCCTTCATTTTTGCAGAGGACCAGTGATATCATGGGCGATGTCTTGACTTGCGCCTGAATTGGATTTAAGTAAGGCAGAGTTGCGCAAAGTCTTCAGCCTCACTCTCTCTTCCACTTCTCTCTCTTCTCATCGAAGTCCACTGGCAAGATAAAAGTCAAGGCAACTGATGATGGCCCTGGACGCAGTGGATGTCTGACCAAGCTCTAAGTGCTCCATAGTGCCTGTTTTAGCTGTCTTCATGGCCTTTGGAACAAATTGTTCTCATCCACCCATTCCACTGGGGGAAGTCTTTGCATGCTTTGCATGCACCCTACCTAACTCACCAATGGGATTATGACCCCACGGTTCCCCTCAACCTGGTTTAGCCCACCTGCTGAGATGGTTTACAGGGGTGTAGCCAATGCTTGTGCTACAGCTTCTTGGAGACACGAGTGAGAGAATTGAGTGTCAAGTGGACACCAAAAGTGGATGAGCAGCCCTCATGAGAGCTCAGCAAGCCTTCACACCAGAGGTGCTAGTCCTCCATACAACCCTATGTGGAGATACAAAGAAAGGCGAAAGACAGTTAAGGAGCTCAGAGTCATTGGGGAAGAGAACATACAAACAACTACATATGCATAAACTATATACAAGATAAATTGGAAATAATCAACAGAAGGGAGGCACTAGAATTAAGGGTTATTGAGAAAGGAAAGCTCTCATAGTTTAAAATTTCACCTAACCATAAACAACTACTCTTAGAGTCTGACCATGCAACTAGTTCTCACTGATCTAATTGTATTATAGGCTACTCTATAATACATCTTTCTGCATCTTCACATGAGTAATATGAAACTTTGTTAAAATTTAGGTAAAATATATCCGCAGCATTCCCTTCATCTTCTAGTTTAGCAATCTTGTTTAAAAAAAATAACAAATTGAGAATAAATTGGAAATATTCAGTAGAAGGAAGGCACTAGTACTAAGGAGGAATCTGGAAAGGTTTCGTACAGGTGGGATTTTACCTACGACTTTAAGGAAGTCAGGAGGCAGATGAAGAGCATTCCAGGGGCGAGGGACAACCAGTAAAAATGCAAGGAGTCCAAAGATGGATTGTCTTATTCAAAGAACAGCAAGGAGGCCAAGGTCACTGGATCCTACCTAAAGGGCAGCAAAGTATCAGAAAACTAGAAGGTTAGAAAGGCACCAGGTTAGGAAGGGGTTTAAAACCAGATTTCATGTTTGATCAAGAAGATAAAAGAGAGCCGCTAGAGTTTATTGAGTAGGGGGTATGTGTGACATGGTCAGACCTGTACTTTATGATCATTTTGGCAACTGAGTAAAGGATAAACTTGAGTGAGAGAAATTTTAAGGGATGGAGAACAATCAGAAGGCTATTACAATAGTCCAGGCATGGGGTGATGAAGACCTATACCGGGTTGGTGGCAATATCTAAAAAGACAAGAGGGTAGATACAAGAGATGTTGAAAATGTAGAAACAACCATATTTGACAGATGTTTGGATATAGTGAGTTTAAGTGAGGAAAAATGTTGGGAGAGTAGTAAGGGAGTAGTGAGTTCAAGTGAGATGTGGAAGATGATACCTAAGTTACGGACCTATAAGACTGGGAGACTAGTGGTACCCTTGATAATAATAGAGAAATTAGGAAGAAGCAAGATTTGGTGAGAAAGATATGAGTCTAGTTTGGGAAATATTGAGTTAAAAATGTCTATAAGACAGCCAGTTCAAGATGTCTAATAAGCGGTTGGAAATTTGAAAGTGTAAGTTGAGAGAGAGAGAGGTTATGAGTTATCTGCATAAAGATAATAATTGAAACCATGGGAGCTGCTGAGATCACCAAGTGAAGTAATACAGACGGAAAAGAGAAAAGAACCCCAGACAGAGCCTAAGGTAACCCTCATAGTTAGCACACGTGAAGGGGGCATAGATCTAGCAAAGGAGACAGAGGAGTAGTCAGAGAGCTAGGAGGAAAACCAGGAGAGAACTATGTCTTGAAAAACCTGAAGAGGTTGGGAGATACACAAAAGCATCTTCTCGCTCCTTTGCCTTGCTGCCTCAGCAAGAGACTGTGTCCTGGAGTATTTAACCCTTTTAGCTCCAGAACTCCCTTTCCTAAGTCCTGCTGTTCTGGTTTGTGAGGACCCCACATATCCTGCTATATCTTGGCCAGTTCCAACTATATGTTGCCGATATTACCTCGCAATCTTCTCACCATGTACCAAGCACATGTTCCAACCATTCATCTTTCAAGACTGCAGCCAAAGCTCTCAATAATTCCTATGCACTCTCAATATAAACTCAATTCTCCCAGGAAATAGATTCTTTTTAACTCTCATGAGCCCTCCAGAAATGATAGATAACTCTCCAAAATGACGATTAAAATTCTCCAGTCTCCTTATAGACTATGAAGTGCATTTTGAGAAGTAGCATCATATAGTGGCTATCACACTAGTCTTTGAGTCAGAAGGACCTGGGTAAAAATCCTGCCTTTGACTAATGCTAGCTTTGTGACCCTGTTCAATTCACTTAACCTCTCTTGGCCTCAGTATCTATTTGTAAATAAATGTGACATAAACACACCCATTCGGTAGTTAAAGACTAGTTAAGAATTGAGGTAAAAAGATGGTCTACTTTTCCTTGCCATAGAATCATAAATGTATAATTGGAGAGAACCTCAGTGATCATCTAGAACACCTTCAAGGAAACACAGGTAGTAAGTGCCACAGAGAGGATTAGAACTCAGACCCTTTAAAGAAATTATTTACAAATAGATATCTCCCCCTCTTTCAGCAACCGTATATATACGCGTTGTCCCTGACTTTCCATAGCCCCTTCAGCATTGACTATTTGCATCTTTTGTCATCTTTGTCATTGTGGAGCCTCTTGAAAAAGATTGTTGTTTGTCCTCCATTCTCAAAGAGGACCAATGACATCAGGAGAGTGATATCTTAAGATGCAAGTGAAGTAGATTTAAATGAGGAAGAGCTGTGCAAAATCATCAGCCCCACTCTCTCCTCCAGTCTTCAGAATCCAGTGGCGAGACATAGGGCAGGACAACTGACCACAGCCCAGGGTGCAATAGGAGAGTTTGGGCCTTTTCAGGCTAAGGTCTTTCCCAGGTCTCACATTCTATGGCAAAATTGTTTCACTTTTTTTGGCCTTAGTTTTTTAATCTATGAAAAGAGGAGGTTGGTTTTGATGACCTCCAAGGTCCATTTTAGCTCTAAGATCCTATGATCCCATATCTCTTCCTTTCCCATTTTTTCCATCTTCAGGTACTCACTTAAACCTCGCTTTTTCTGGAAGATGCAGCATCATTTCATATCCTCTTGAGGCTGGTTGCTCCTTCTTTCATACCCTTTGACATAACCTCCTCCAAGAGGAGAAATTGACCTAACCTTGCTCCTCACTGCCACATTAAGATCGTATCCATTGGCAGCCATTCCTCTATTAAAGATCACTCCATCATCAGTAGACTTCCAAATCACTCTTCCTCCTCTTCAGTAAAGTTAGTATCTGATTGCAGCCTTTTTTTATTCCCGAACTCTTGCCCAGTTTGAAGATGCTGGCCTCCTAGTTTGTCAATTTCCTTAATTCCTATGATCTGTCTCCAATCCATCTCAAACAGACACAGGAGTAGACATGCCTTTCCCTCTGTTCAGTGCTTCACTCCTCCCAGGTAAATCGAATTTGCTCCAATGACTGAATTACTACTTATAGCGCTAGTCTTCAGAATTTCATTTTTAGAATGTCTGGGATTCATGCCTCTTATGTGTGGGTCACCCAGCAAAACTACACTATGACTCAAAGAACAAATCACAGAAAATTTCATCAAAGAACATTACAACAACGACATAGCACACCAGAACTCTTGAAATATAGCCAAAACAGCCATTGGGGGAAAACTTATATCATTAAATAGATTTATCAACAAAAAAAGAGAAACAACAGACCAATAAATTGGATATACAAGTTTAAATATTAGCAAAGTAACAAATTTAAAAATCTCAACTAAACACAAATATAAAAATTCTAAAAATCTAAAAATTTAAATAATAAATATAACAAGGAGTTGGTTTTTCTTTTTTAAAAAGTAATCTTTTTTATTTATTCTGAATTTGAGAAGCATCAACAAATATGAACATTTCCATATACAAGGAATAACATGATTGTCCATGAAACCTCACATTAAATATAGCTTCAATTTCCTCTTTAAAATGATATAATAAATTAAATATGTTAATTCCAAAGCTGTACCTGTCTGTGTCTCTTTCTGAACCTCTTTTCATTTTCATTTTTAGATATTACACTGACTTTCTTTTCTTTCTTTGGCATCTATCTTTCTATTTAAACTCTCTCAACTCCCCTTCACTCTTAAAAAAAAAACTTTAATAAGCACAGCAAAAGAATATATGTATGTGTGTGTGTATGTATATGCATGTATACACACAATATATATACACATACACACATATTATATATGTTTTACCTTTCTGCTTACTTCACTCTGCATCAGCATATGTTTTCCCAGGTTTCTCTGAATCCATCCCTTTTTAAATTTTTTTATAATGCAGGGATATTCCATTATATTCATAGACCTACATTCAGTCATTCCCCAAATGGTGGGCTGGCACCCATTTTATTTCTAGATGTTTACTATGGCAAAAGTATTTTAGAGTTGGTTCTTCCTAAAAGCTAATAAAATAGATAAACTGTTTGCAAAACTAATTTTTTAAAAGAGAGAAGAAAACCTCTTTGCCACATAAAAAATTGGGAAAAAAAAAGAATTTATAACAAATGAAGAGGAAAAATTTATTAGAAACCATATTGCTAAATTATATCCCAACAGATAGCAAATAAATTGGATGAATCTTTACAAAAAATATAAAATACACAGATTAACCATATAAGAAATGCAAATTTAAATAATCTAATGTGGGGGTAGGGGGGGAGGAATTTGAAAAGTCACAAAGGAACTTCTAAAGGAAAAAATACCAGGATTATATAGTCCATCAGGAATTCTTGATGAAAAGACCAGAGCTGAATAGAAAATTTTACTTTCAAATACAAGAATCAAGAGAAACATGAAAAAGTAAACAAGAAAGAGAAATCATAAGGGACTTATTAAAGTTGAACTGTTTACATTCCTATATGGAAAGATGATATTTGTAACTCATGAGACCTTTCTTAATATTGGGGTAGTTGAAGGGAAAATACATATATATAAACAGAGGGCACAGGGTGAGTTGAATATGAAGGGATGATAGCTAAAAAAATAAAATTAAGGAGTGAAAGAGGAATATATTGGGAGGAGAAAGGGAGAGATAGAATAGGGTAAATTATCTCATGTAAAAGAGGCAAGAAAAAAAACTTATAATGGAAGGGGAAAAGGGGTAGGTGAAAGGGAATGAGGGGACATTGCTCTCACAGGATTTGGCTTAAGGAGGAAATAACATATAGATTCAATTGGATATCTTACCCTACAAGAAAGTTGGGGAGAAAGGGATAAGGGGAGGGGGGAATGATAGCAGGGAGGGCAGATTGAGGGAAGGGGTCATCAGAAGCAAACACTTTTGTAAAGGGACCAGGTCAAAGGAAAAAATAGAATAAATAGGGATGGGATAGGATGGAGGGAAATATAGTTAGTCTTTCACCACATGACTATTATGAAAGTGTTTGCATAATGACACATTATAATCTATATCGAATTGCTTGCCTTCTCAATGAGGGTGGGTAGGAAAAAAAGGGAGAGAATTTGGAACTAAAAGTTTTAAAAACAAATGTTAAAAATTGTTTTTATATGCAACTGGGAAATAAGATATACAGGCAATGGGATACAGAAATCTATCTTAACCTACAAGAAAGTAAGGGGGAAAGTGATGGGGAGGGTGATGGGGAGAGACTGGGGAAAGGGGTAATCAGAATGCATGCCATCTTGGGGTGGGAGAGAGGAGAGAGATGGGGGGGGTGGAATTTGTAACTCAAAATCTTGTGGAAATGAATGTTAAAAACTAAAAATAAATAAATTAATCTTAAAAAAATACCCCAAAGCAAAAGAATAAATGGACTGTTCTGTATTGAAGTAAATAATATCTGCTTAAAACCAAAAGTAAGCATTATCTATAATACAAAATACTAGAAGCCTTTCCAATAAGATCAGGATAAAGGAAGACTGTCCGTTGCATTATCACAAGTATGATTTGACCTAGTTCTATAAATTTTAGCTATAGCAATAAGATAACATAATGAAATTGAAGAAATAAACATAAGCAAAGAGAAATGACACAGCTTAATAAAGAATCCTAATTATTTAGCTAATGATAACTGAAACAGCTTCATTAAAGCGAAAGATTATAAAATAATACCACAAAAATTATCAGTCTTTATATTACCGATAAAATCCAGCTGGAAGGGACAAAGAAATTCCTTTCAAAATAACCGCACAATACATAACAAAGAAACACATGGAAATTATATGTGTACAGTTGTAAAACCACAGAAATATAGATGTAATTAGAACCATACTAATTATCCATGGTTAGACTATACCAATATTAAAAAATGAAAATACTGCCTAACTCAATTTACAGATTCAGTGCTATACTATTCAAACTACCAAAGAGTGCCTTCATAGAACTAGAAAAATAGCATTCGTTTGAAAAAACAAAAAGATCAAGGATCTCAAGAGAAATAATGAAAAAAGAAAGAAGGGGACTTGGCAATACAAGATCTCAAACTTTGCTACAAAGTAGTAATCATTAAAACTATTTGCTGCTGGTTAAAAAAGTTAGATAGTTGATTAGTGGAACAGATGAGTTGCATGAAACTGGCAACAATAAAACACAGTAGCACAATGTTTGATTAAACCCAAAGACTCCAAATACTGGAACCAGGACTCATTAGTCAACAAAACCACTAAGAAAACTGGAAATCATTCTGGCAGAATTTAGGTTTAGACCAACATCTCTCATATAGCATAACAAACTCCAAATTGATACAAGATTTAGATACAAAAGTTCATGGAAAAATCAAACTAAAGGAACTAAGACAGAAATACCTTTCTCAAGAATGGATTGGAGTTGTCTTGGGGGAATGGGGAGAAAAAAAATGTGGAACTCAAAATCTTATAAAAGTTAATGTTGAAAATTACCTTTACATGTAATTGGAAAAATCAAATCAAATACCATTAAGTACAAAAAAAAACTGAAGAATGGATTAGAGAGGGGTCTTTGACCAAGGAAGAGTTAGAAAAGATCACAAGAGATAAAATGGACAATTTTGATTATATAAAATTAAATTTCTTTTTTACACAAAATCAATGCATTGAGAAGCAGAATGGAAGCAAGAAACTGGGAGGAGGGGTGTAAAACTTGGCACAAAACTTTCTCTGAAAAAGGTCTGGTATCCAAGATATATAGAGAATCAATGTATAAAAATAAAAACAAGCCATTCTCCAAGAGCTAAAAATGACCAAAGGCTATGAATAAAGGAAGGAAAAGGAATAAGCATTTATATAATTCCTACTATGCACTAGGCACTGTGCTAAATGCTTTACCAATAATATCTCATTTGATTCTCACAACAACCTTGTGAGATAGATGCCATTATTATACCCATTTTACAGTTGAAGAAACTGAAGTTAAGCAACCTGCTCAAGGTCACACAGCTAGTAAGTGTCAGGCTAAATTTGAACTCAAGTCTTCCCAACTCCAGTCCCAGCACTCTATCCACTGTGCCACCTAAAGGCAAACAAACTATCAAAAACCAAGTGAAAAACATGCTCCAAATTACTGCTAATAAGAGAAAAACTCTGGGAGACTGTACATTCTAATAGGAGAAAAAACACAAAGGTCAGAGATGTCCAGGAAGGGATGCTTCGGTCCAGAAAGTAACTGTGATGATTAGTGAGGACATAAGAGATCAGATTGACACATTCTACCTAGGACTAGTAAATGATTTGATTTAATCTAGGTTCATGGTCCAGATCTAGAGAATTGGGGGAAAGGTGGGGGGAAAAGATATTCAATGGATGGCAAGGCTATGGAAGAGATGGCCAGAGAATTGGGACTGAAGTGAAGCATGACTGGGTTTTCTTTCCTGAAGTAATGGTCCAAGAGAGGCAGTCACACCAAGGTTGCAAGCCTGAGTAATTGGGAGGATGGTGGTACCCTTCACAGAAGTTGGGAAGAAGGGAAAGTTTGGGGCAATAATTAGTTCTATTTTGGACACGTTGAGTTCAAGGTGCACAATCCAAGGATCCAAGGTGTCCAAAAAGCAGTTGGTGATGTGTGACTCTCACACACCTCTCAGAAGAGAAACTAAAATTAGATAAACAGATTTGGGAATCATCTGCATAAATATAAAAATTGCCTTATTCTGCCCATTCTACAAGGGAAGTCCTCACATGCTTGGGGTTGACATCCCCCTAAATCATTGAGGCGTTTGAGACCCCTTGGTTACCCTCAGCTTGGTTTAACCCATCTGCCAAAATGGTTTTACCAGGATGTGGCCACTGCACATGCTACAGCTTCTTGGAGGCACGAGAAAGTTGGGTGAATTAGGCAGACACAAAAGGTGGAAAGCAGCCCTGAAAAGGGCTCGGTAAGCCCTCACACCAGAGGTACAGATCTTCCTTGAACACACTCTACCCTCCATCCAGGAGTAGATGGTAATCCAGGAGTAGAGAGTAATCAACAGTGTCAAAAACTAAAGGATATGGATTGAAAAAAAGGCCATTGAACATAGTAATTAATTTATAACTGGGGAGAGATCAATTTCAGTTGAATAATGAGATTGGCAGCCAGATTGCAAAGTGTTATGAAGAGAGGAAGAGGAGATGAAGTATAGGCATTTAGAGTAAATGAATTTTTTAGCGGAGTAGGTAAGAAAGATAAAGGAGGAGATATATAGCATGATAGCCAGTAGTGATCATCAAATTGAATAAGTTGGGTTTTTGTTTTGTTTTAAGGATGGGGGAGACATAGGTATGCTTGCACCCAGTAGAGAAGGGGTCAGTAGATAAGGAGGGATTGAAAATTGGAGAATGGAAATAGATGTTAGTACAGGCAATCTCCTGGATTAGATTGGAGGAAATGGGACCAAAGATACATGTAGGTGTTTACCTTGGCAAGAAGAACCACCTCTTCATCTTATACAGTGGTGAAGGAAGAGATGGTGAGGGAAGATAATTTATCTAATTCTGGGCTATTCTTTATGCTGTTATTTTCAGGCCCTCAATATCACTGCTATCTACTAATGTCATTGGGATCTTCTTAGTGTGTACTCTGCTGCCCTCTATGGATATATCTATAGCACTATTTAAAATTTATGTGCACTTTAAGATTTACAAAGTACTTTATATATATATATAATCTCTTTGGATCCTTAAAACAACCCTATGAGGTGGATTTTATTATTAGTTCTCCTCCCACCTGCTGACCACTTGATAAATTGCCATTGTTGTTTCTTCACCCTGGGAGAGAAGCTCTTACCTCACAGTCTGAATCTATTTTAATTCTTTTGTGTTTCAGACTCAGCTATCAAGTCATCCAGAAAAGCTTTTATTTTTAAGTCTATTTTTTTAACTCCTTTGCTTCAGCCTGAACTATCATTCCTTGATTTCAGTCTACTATTTGACTTGGGGCGAGAAAATTATTGTCAGCTCCTTTCAACTTCCACAATATTTCTCTGGTTCACGCAAATCGCCCCGGGAGCTTCCTTTAGCAAGACTGAAAAGGTTAGGGTGGGGTGGGTCAGGTAACTTTCATCCCACTTACTTTTTTATTTTTTAAACAATATTTTATCTTTTCCCAATTGCATGTGAAAACAATTTTCAACATTTGCCCTTTAAAATTTTGAGTTTCAAATTCTCTTCTTCTGTCCATTCCCTACCCCACCCCTGAGATGGCAAGCAACTTGACATAGGCTATACATGTGCAATCATGCAAAACATATCTCCATATTAGTCATGTTGTGAAAGAAGACACAGACCAAAGGGAAAAAAAAGAACACAAAAAGTAAAGTGAAAAAGTATGCTTTGATCTGCATTCAGAATTCAACAGTTTTTTTCTCTGGAATTAGATAGTATTTTTCATCATTTGTCCATTGGAATTATCTTGGATCATTGCATTGCTGAGAATTGCTAAGTTATTCACAGTTGATCTTTGTATGATATTGCTGTTACTATGTACAATGCTCTCCTGGTTTTGCTTACTTCACTCTTCATCAGTTCCTGTAAGTCTTTTCAGGTCTTTCTAGAACCATCCTACTTATCATTTCTTATACCATAACTTATTCAACCATTCCCCAGTTGATGGGTATCTCCTTAATTTCTACTTCTTTGCCACCAGAAAAAAAGCTGCTATAAATATTTTTGTACATATAAGTTCTTTTCCCTTTCTTTAATCTCTTTGGGATACAGAACAAAAAGTGATATTGCTGGGTCAAAGGGTTTACACAGTTTGATTGCCTTTTGGGTATAGTTCCAGATTATTTTCCAGAATGGTTTGATCAATTCACTACTCTGCCAACAATGCGTTAGTATTCCAATTTTCCCATATCCCTTCCAATATTGAATATTTTCCTTTTCTGTCATATTAGCCAATCTGTTAGATGTAAGGTAGTGCCTCACAGTATTTTAATTTGGATTTCTCTAATCTGTAGTGATTTAGAGCATTTTTTCATATGCCTATAGATAGCTTTGATTTCTCCATCTGAAAACTGCCTTTTCATATCCTTTGACCATTTATCAGTTGGGTAATGACTTGTATTCTTATAAATTTAACTTAGTACTCTATATATTTTAGAAATGAGGCCCTTATCAGAGACACTTGCTATAAAAATTTTCCCCAATTTTTCTGCTTTCCTTCTAATCTTGTCTTTATTGGGTTTTTTTTGTTCAAAACCTTTTTAATTTAATATAATCAAAATTAAACATTTTACCTCCCATGATCTACTCCATTTCTTGCTTGGTCATAAACATTTCCCTTATGTCTATATCTGACAAGTAAAATTTTCCATACTCCCTCATTTTGTTTATGATATCACCCTTTATGTCTAAATCATGTACCTATTTTGATTTTATGTTGGTATGTGGTGTGAGATGTAAGTCTATGCCTACTTTCCGCCAAACTGTATTCTGGTTTTCCCAGAAGTTGTTGTCAAATAGTGACTTCTTGTCTCAAAAACTTGGGTCTTTGGGTTTGTCAAAGCCAATGGTTACTTACTATTGTGTATTATGTTCCCAATGTATTCCACTGATCCACCATTCTATTTCTTATCTAGTACCAGATTGTTGTTATGCTTACTACTTTGTAATATACTATATCTCCCCATGTATAAGACACACCTTAATTTTGGAGCCTGAAATTTGAAAAAAAAAAATGTATTACATAAAGTTATTAAACTCAAGTTTTATTCATCTGCTCATAGCTTTCAGGCATCTGTTGGGCAAGTCTGGTGCATGTACTCATGCTTAGTCCATTCTGTTTCATGAACGTGAAGCACCAATTGTGTCCTCCTTTGAAATCAGAAATTTCTTTTTCATCAGCAATTCTTCTCGCCTCATGCTGAACCATCTTTGTGGACACAGGAATTCCAATTACCCTCTGCTCTTCAATCCATATCTTCAGTTCCCTCTCTAAATCAGGTCTCTCATGGCCTTCTTCTGCCATGGCGTTTTCAGTAGGGTTTCTTCTTCCCGTAGCCAGTCTCTGATTGTTTTCTCAGTTGGAGGAGGACCAAACTTATGTTCAGCAGCACGATTTACGCTCACTTTTGCAAACTGGATCACTTTTAACCTGGATTCAGCACTGTACGAAAATCTTTTCTGAGCCATTTCTGGGCAGAATGTGGCAAGACGGAACCTAATATACCAGCAACAAATGCAAAACAATGAGCACAAAGACAAAATCTACAACCACTGCATAAGACGCACCCGGGTTTTAGACCCCAAATTTTTCGAAAAAAGGTGCATCTTTTACACAGGGAAATATAGTAGGTTTGAAATCTGATACTGCCAGGCTGCTTTCCTTCATGTTTTTTTTTATTGATTCCCTTGATATTCTTCACTTTTTATTCTTCCAGATGAATTTTATTATTTTTTCTAACATTATAAAATAGTTTAATTGGCACTGAATATGGCACTGAATAAATAAATTGATTTAGGTAGAATTGTCATTTTTATCATATTACCTCAGCAATTGATATTTTTCCAGTTGTTTAGATCTGACTTTATTTGTGTGAAAAGTGTTTTTTAATTGTGTTCATATGGTTCCTGGGTTTGTCTTGTCAGGTAGCTTCCACATATTTTATATTGTCTACAGTTTTTTTAAATGGAATTTCTCTTTCTGTCTCTTGCTGCTAGACCTTGTTGTTAATATATAGAAATGTGGATGATTTATGCAGGTTTATTTTATATCCTACAGCTTTGCTAAAATTGTTAATTATTTCAACTAGTTTTTTTTTAGTTGATTCTCTACTGTTCTCTAAGTATACCATCATATCATCTGCTTACTTATGAATTTATGCCTTTCTCCCTGCTCAGGATCTCTCTAATGGAGAATGCTATCCCTGCGCACAGGTCCTTTTCTCACTTTACCCTGGTTCTTTGACCCAGAACTGAGACCTAGAAGCTGCCAGTTGGCATCTGTCGCTACTGTGGTGCCCCATATCAGCCTGGTAATGGCCCAGTATTGGTCTGTGACATCCTCTTGCCCTGGTACACAGCTTCTCCCTGGGTGATGGTGTGCTCTACATATGGTATGTTCTTGGACTGACAAATCCTTAGTGTGCAAAGACTTCTCTGGCTGTCTCCTTATACCAATCTTGAATGGACAGATGACTCACTGTTCTTTTTTATGGATTCGCCCAAAAGGAATAGTCTGGTGCGTTTGCTAGATCTGTTTGGAAGAATTTTTGGAGGGGAACTCAACTGTACTGCTTCCTAAAACTCTACCATCTTGGTTCTTCTGGAAATGATATTTCTTTTTTTTTTTTTGGAAATGATATTTCTTAATATCATTAGGTAAGTAATAAAAATTTTACCAATCCCTTTATTTGCTTCTCCAAGGACAAACTGTGAGCCATCTTTCCATTTGACTTCAACTTTCTTTTTGTCTTTTAATTTCATTTATAGTGAGAATAATGGCATTCTTATGATCATGATCCTCTAGTAGTATGAACCTTCATTGGTACTGGACAAGGATTTAAGATTTAGAGTACCAGTGGCCAATTTACTGTCATATGAAAAGTTATGTGATTCTTACTTAACATCCTCTGCTCTGCCCCGTGATGAATATTGAAATACAAGGGGGCTGTATGACAGCTACCATAGACAAACCATTCATTGCCAAGTGATCAGCCTAAAGGTGATGCGCCATCTCCTCTCTGGACTTAGCTAAGCTTGTCCTTAGAATGCAGGCATAGTTTGTTGCTAGGATAGAACTAGAAGCCTTCCCAGCATGGCAGAAACCAGCTAGAGCTTACAATGCCCTTGTATAGCCTCTAGTATTATATAACAAATAGGAAAAAATAGATTGGTGGAGCATAATAGAAAATCTAGAAATAGAACCACATATATGTTGGAATTTTTGATTCGATAAATCTAAGATGGCAAAAATTGGATAGAACTATTGTGAATAGTAAATTTAGCTCTATACCTCATACTACGTTGTACTATAATAGATCCTAGTGGGACCAGTGCTCTAAACATTAATATAAAAAGTGATAAAATGTTTTCCTTGAGCTTCTTTGCTCCTTCTTCCATTTGTTAAAAATCTAAAGGAGAAGAAAAACTGCAAATGTCTCAAAAGAGAAAGAGGGAGGGAGGAACAGCTAGGTGGCTCAGTGAATAGAGCACCAGCCCTGAAGTCAGGAGGACCTGACTTCAAATCCAGCCTCAGACACTTGACACTTACTATCTGTGTGACCTTGGGCAAGTCACTTAACCCTGATTGCCTTGCCTCTCCCCTCCAAACAAAAAAAAAAGAGAGAGAGAGAGAGAAATGGAGCTAGTTCTTCTCCACTCTTCTTTATCACTCACTTACTGGGCAGCTAATCTAGATTTGGTGTCCTATTATTGTTAATGCAACCATGATTAGTGATCATCAGTCAGAAGTTGCTATATCTCAATAATGTGTATGTTCTTCAGCAAGGGGCCAGAGCACATACCCAACTCCATGGGAGAGGCCTAATCCAGCAGCTGAAAAGGGTCCCTAAATCATTCCCATTACAGAATGATTTGGTAATGATAGGCAGCACTGCAAAGTATCAGCTTTAGGGCCACAACTACCTGTATTCAAGCCCCTCCTCAGACACATAAAAACTAGGCTGGTAATTTTGGACAAATCGTTTAACCTCTTAGTGTCCCAGGCTACTCTCAAAGATTATAAATTACACAAAAGTTGCTTATACATATTAGGAGGGACAATTTCTTCATCGAAAGTTTCCTACAGCAATATCACAGACCTTGGAGGAGAAGAAGAAAAAAAAATAACATTTAGTAATAGTAGTCACCATTTAATTTGCTTTAAAGTTTAAAAACACTTTTTTACACAGTTACAAAACATATTATGCCCTTTGACCTAGAGAATCGCAATACTAAATTTAAAAGGTTTTTTTATTGTCAAAAACAATTAGGTTTTATTTTACATTGTTAAGATCATAAATTATTATATCATAAATAATCTTGTAATTATGAAATGTTTGTTTTAATAACATATAAAGCGTGTTTTAATGATATGAAAAATGAATAAATATTCTAGGCATAAAATAGAAACATAGGGAGCTTTTGGTTGGTTTTTTGTTTTGGTTTTTTTTTTACCCTATGCAGTTATGGTCTTTTAGAACTATATTAGCAACATTATCTGTTGTCGTTTGTCCTTCATTCTCAAAGATGACCATCTGTAGCAATAAAGGAAATTGCAGTCTGGAAGCTCATTACTTTATTATAGCACTTTGCACAGTGTCTGGCACATAATAAGAGCTTAATAAATGCATTTTGATCAATTGACTAATTGTTTGTTGCTTAGAATGGTAGCGACATTCCTATTACTTCCAATTCTAGCTCCTGAGTCCCCATTGGCATGCTTCCCATGTAACAAATCAGCCATTAACTCTTAATTAGAAATATTTACTAAACAGAAGACAAAGCAAGAATAATTAAAATAGAACATTTTACCCATAAACCTGGGACATACTCTCCTACTAATTCACACATTGTCCCCAGAAGAGGGTACACAGAAACTTCCAGTCATAACCAAGAGACACATAAGTAAGAAAATACATGTGGCCAGAGCAACTCAGGCAAGCATGTAGGCAACAAGCATTTCCTAAGAGCTCACTATGTGTCAGCCATTGTACTAAGTACTGGGAATACAAATACAAGCAAAAAGAAAAAGATAGCCCCTGCCCACAAGAAGCTTACATTCCGATGGGGGAAAGATAATTCACAAAAGGGAGATGAAAACAGTTGGGAGCAGGTGAGAAACTGAGAAATGAGTTAAAGGTACCTGGTTCACTAACATGCTATTAAAATCCAGAAAGTCAGAAGCACAGACAGGAGAGGAACAAAAGTTGAAGGTTCAATAGACACTACACCTCCCCAAAATGGAGGCCCTGGAAGGCACTCACCTACAGTGTAAGTGGGGCAGGCATAGCAGAGAGATATTCCAGAATGAGAATTCACAACCATGAACTATGGACCTTGATGTCCATTATTTTGTTCAGGAATAGTCTGTACAAATTCACTGTTGGGTGAGGCCACTCCTCTTCTGGACAAAAGAAACTCTAAACCAGAGATATGCAGAGATTTTCGGTCTTCTTCTTTTGCTTAGCTGGGGGGTGGGGCAGGGTTCCATTTGAAGGTATTGTCTTGATTGCTTCAAAGTACAGTCTCTTGTGAAATGACTCACCTCTATCTCATGGACATAAATCAAAACCTACATTTTGTTCAGCCAAGCCACATCTGGGAAATATAGAATTGTCCCAAATTCACCAAACAGTCCTAGGTATTAGATTTTCCCAGCTATCAATGTCAAAGTAGTCATATCAGTCATATATATGTTAAATACTGGGAAATAGGACACTTCAGGCAGAAGGATGTGGTTTCAGGAAATTTTTCTGTTGGTTAAGAAGAAGAATGCTTAAGCTCTACCTCTATCTCTCCAACACATTCATACTCCCACCCTCAGGAACCCAGACCTTCTCTCAGTTCTATTTTTTGTGTAAACTGAGCTCTTTCTCTGTATTACCCCTCTGATCTCAGCTCTGTTCCCTTTTATAAGCCCAGTTGAGGGGGTCTAAGTTTTAACTACCATAGCTTAATCCTAATGTAATTACTCCATGAAGGTATTCACACCTATTATGGAGACATAATCGGAGAAGTTCATTCATAGTCAGTCCATGGGGATGTGAGACAGATATTCAAATTTAAGATACACACAAAACCAAAGTCCCAAACAATCAGGTCAAGCAACAGTGGTGGTAGGAGGAGGAAGGAGAAGGGAAATGAGTCAGTGCCCGTTAACTGAGTCATCATAACCTCTGAGCCACAACAATAGCCCAAGGTTTAGCCTAAAAATAGCCTAAAAAGTTTGCCTTCACTAGTAATAAGGAAGGAAACAGAAATGAAAGGTATCAAGAAAGAAGCAGGATAAAGCATTTGGCAAGTCTGTATCAGGCTCTATTTCAAGGATTCAATCCTTCCCACTGAGGAGGGGGAATATCTGTAAAGTGAGGATAACAATAGAAACTAAGTTACAAAGTTGTTGTGAGGATCAAATAAAACAATGTATGTAAAGTGTTTTGTAAACACTAAGGCACTATAGAAATGTGTGCTATTATTGCTACTGTTATTGTTAACAGTACAGAGGTGAGCAATGATGTAAGAAAATCATTGTATCAGCATCAGTTGATTTGCTAGGTTTGGGTCAAGGAGTCCAAAAAGAGTTATTTAAGGAGAGGATAGTTAAAGAAGAGGGCAAAAGGGGGAATTCAGGTTTGTAGTAAGTATGAAGGAGTGGCTTATTTAGAAAGCATTTAAATTACTTTTTAGCACTTTAAAAATCTGTGATTTCATAGGTGTTTGAACTACTTCCACCTACATTTCAACAACTTGGTAGGCATCTTCAAGATTTGCTGAAGCTAAAAAATTATTTACCATGTGGCCAGTCTGATATTCTGGGCTAGACCTTATTCAGACCAGTGCTTTGGTAGTTTAGGTTTGATACTGGAACAAAAGTAGACACTTATAGTTCATTCAACAGTTAACAAAAGAAGACTTACTTAGGAGAAGAATATTTAACAAGGATAGGCATTTAGAACCCCTTGAGTTGATTCAGATGAATGCATTTCCCATTGTGACTCATCAGCAAGTTTCTCAGAGCTCCTTCAAGTTACTCTTGACTGCCTGGTGGTACTCAGACAATGAAGGAGTGATTTCAACACTATGTGTGCCCTTAGTCCTCTGAGCCAACCAGGAATGACTCAATAAATTTTAAAGAAAAGCTAGCTTAACTTGTAGGGGATTAGAGGGAGGCTAGACTACTGCTACTACCACACTTACTTCTATCTTTCCAGACTTGGGCTCATCATGAGATATCTTCCATCACTGGACCTGATGTATTCATTTAATAACACACCTTTAAAATCTCACTATAATTGTGGTTGTCCAGGTAGTTTCAGTAGAAATACTTTCTTTTAAAATATTTTATTGATGAATTATTATTAGCATCACTATCCCTTCTCAATGACATGGTGTTCCTTTGCCCCAGTAGAACCCTCTCTTTAAATTAAAAAACATACAGACAAAATAAACCAACATATTGGCCATACCTAAAAATGCATTTTCCACCGATGGGCAGTATCATAGAGTGGAAAGGATACCGAATTTTGAGTCAGATTAACTGGCCTGAATTTTGGCTCTGCTATTTACTGTCTGTTGGACCTAGGGCCAAGACCCCTACTCTATAAGAGCTTAAGTTTCCTGATCTATAAAAGAGGGCATTGAATTGCATGATCATTGCATGCATCCAGCTCTAAATGTAAGACACTAAGAAAAGGTAGAAGCATAAGAGAAAAGCCTGTGGAGTGTGCTCTTGCAGAGGAAGATACTTATTTGCTCAAGAAATACTGGAAACCATTTGCTTTTTAAACCTGTCTAAACCACAGTGGGTTGACCAGTCTTAGCTGGGTCTATCAGCTCTTACCCTAGATTTCAGGATCTTTTAGTTTTGTATTCACTCATCTAATCATACCTTTCCCTATAAGTCATATTTCTATCATCTTTGTGTCAGAGACACACTCTGGGAGATTTCTCTCCTCTGACTTTGCCAAAAAGATCTGGGAAACATTATGTGGTATCAGTCAATATGACATCACTAGCCCTTTCTATACAAAGCTTGAAGAAGGAACTTTAACTGACAGGTTGAAGAAAAGCAAATAGAACTTACAACAGAGCTCATGGAAAATAAAAAGACCTGCCAATAAGCAGCCCTTTCCCCAGAGCCCTGTGTGAGTTACTTAGAATCATGTACTCCAAAAGTCCCAGGACAGGTCCTCTTTCAATTGGGGGCTTTCAGAGTAATACTCAACACAGCCCAAAGTGTAGACCTCACTTGACATTGTAGCTCTTCTCTCTAGTCTGTATAGTGAAGCTTGTAGGTGTCACTAGCCATCTGCCAGAGAAAAATGCTTGCCCTTTATAATTCTCATCCAAGCACTGAAGAGGGGAATACTCCAAAGCTTCCTTGTCTTGGCAGGAAATGCAGTTTTCCCTGTCTAATGAAAAGTCAGACAAGGAACCGCTACTTTTAATCAGCCAAACAATGAAATAAGCACTTATTAAGTCCTTACTATGTGCCGGTTCCTATGTTAAGCACTAGGGATAGGAGGAAAGATTAAAAACACAATCTCTTTCCTCAGAGAGAACACATTTTAATTGGGAGAGTTAATACACAAATACTCACAAGCATACAAGATACATATAGTGTAAATGGGAGGTAATTGCAAAGGAAACAGACTAGTAATGTATGTATGCGTAAGTGTTATGGTGTTTCTCCCTTGGGCTGTAGTCCTGACAATATCCAGCCTCACAGTATTTGTCTAGGGACCAGAAACACACCACCATTCTTATCTCCAAGGAAGTTTTGGTCATGAACCCCAGGTTTATATATAGCAGTTCTAAAAGCCTGATCTTCTTTCCTCTCCTTTCAGCAATACAAAGATTGTCTTTTGTCTCTGTGAGCACGAGCACTGCCTGCACAAGTCCTACAGCTTAAAGAAATATTTAATTTCTCTCTGAGTGTTAGTTAAATCCTCCCAAGTCTCCCTGGAAACAAGTGAGTGAGCAGGAAAATTACCTTGAACTGCTTGCTAGAAAACCGGGGGTGAGGGGATGGGAGGAGAAATAGCCCATCATACCCCTGCCATCTTCTGCTATCTGCCGTACCTTAACACCCTCTGGACTAGAGACCATGCCTTGGGGGGAATTCATCTATTTAGCCTTGGAATTTTTGCCCTGGAGTAAACTGTTGCCCTTATCAAGTCAGCCTCTGCCATGCTTCACATCTCATCTGATCCCACCCTGCTTTCTACCTGAGGTCTGGGAACCAGATGTAACCAGTCTCCTAGCCAAACTGAGTGGAGAAGGGGCAGCCTTATGTTGAAAGCTGCTTTTCAGGGCTTGGTTCCGAATGGGTGAAGAGAAAGCTGAGCTGGCCGTGTATGACTTCAGGAGAGCAGCTAGGTGGCACAGTGGATAGAGTACTGGGCTTGGAGTCAAGAAGGTTCATCTTCCTGAGTTCAAATTCAGCTTCAGACACTTATTACCTGTGTGACCCTGGGCAAGTCATGTAACCCTTGGCCTCAGATTCCTCATCTGTAAAATGAGTTGGAGAAGGAAATGGCAATGGTTTGCCAAGAAAACCCCAAATGAGATCACAAAGAGTCAGACATAACTGAATAACAACAATCCCTAGAGTAAGATCAAGGTCTCTTTCTTCTGATTGAGAGAGATTTTTTTTCTCTTATCTAAAGGGCTTATTCACTATTATGTATTTTCTGGGGTAGTCTAATTTGTATAATTTTTCTGTTTGTTATCTTGCTTGAACAAATGAGTTTACTTTCTAATCACTACTTGCAAAGGTATTTTGTATAACTAGAGTCTGATAGTTAGGAGCTAATCCAGTGGGTGCAAACTTGATGTGTACTTCTCTCTTAAAAGATAGCCATCAGGGAAGCAACTGTTTTTGAGAGAGAGAGAGAGAGAGAGTATTTATCCCTTCTATCATTTCATCGCTTCTTATAACACAATAGCATTCCATTACATCCATCTACTGCCATAACTTCTTCAACCATTCCCCAATTGATTGGTGTTCCCTCGCTTTCCAAGCCTACTACTGATATTACTGTGTAAAAGCCTATGCCCAGTTTAATAATTTTTGGGGCATAGTTCAATATTGCTTTCTAGAATAACTGGACAAATTCGCAGCTCCCCCAATATCCCATTAATGCACCTGTTTACTCGTTACTCCTGATTGTTAATGGCCAGATGTGATGGCCTTTTCTCAATCCTTATCCTTCTTGACCTCTCTACGGTCTTTGACACCACTGATTACTTTCTTCCTGATACTCTCTCCTTCCTAAGCTTTTGGGGACTCTCCCCTGGTTTTCTTCCTACTTATCTAACTATTTCTCAGTCTTATTTGCTGGATCTTCTTCATTTTATCTCCCTGATTAGACTGAGATCCTTTAGAGCAGGGATTGTCATTTGCCTTTCTTTGTATCCCCAGAGCTTAGCATAGTGCATGGCACATGGTAGGTGCTCAATAAATGTTTATCAACTCACTGTTTTCTGACACCTCGTCTATATTTGCCGTTTTCCGTGTGTGTGTGTGTGTGTGTGTGTGTGTGTGTGTGTGTGTGTGTGTGACATTTGCTGATCTTGTGTGAGGTAGAATCTCAGATTTGCTTTAATTTTCATTTCTCTATCAATAGTTTAGAGCATTTTAATATGGGTTTTGATAGTTTGGATTTCTTCCGCTGACAATTGTCTGTCCTTTGTCTATCAAATGACAAATGGCTTTTATTCTAATTAGTTTGAATTGCTTCCCTATATAGCTTAGAAATTAGACTTTTATTAGAGAAACATGCTACAAAGTTTTTCCTCTATTTACCTGCTTCTCTCCTAATTCAAGTTCCATTAGTTTTGTTTGTACAAAACCTTTTTAAATTTATGCAATCAAAATTATCCATTTTACCTTCTGTGACCTTCTCTATTTTTTCTGTGGTCATGAAAATCTTCTCCGATCATAAATCTGATGGATAATTTCTTCCTTGCTCCTCTAATTTATGATGTCATCTTTTATGTTTAAGTCATACAGTATACCCATTTGGACATTATCCTGGCATGTGGTGTGAAATGTTAGTCAGTACCTGGTTTCTAGGAGGTGTAGTAGATAGAGCACTGGACTTGGAATCACAAAAATTCATCTTCATGAGTTCAAAACCAGCCTCAGACACTTACTAGCTGTGTGTCCCTGGGCAAGTCACTTAACCTTGTTTGCCTCAGTTCCTCATCTGTAAAATGGGGATAACAACAGTACCTCTTTTGAAGGCAAGGAATGAAGAAATATAAATATCAACATTCAAAAAGACTCTAAAGGTAATTCCCAAAGAAAAGTACCCAAAATATTCAGAACAGATGTAGCATGACTGGATTATGAGTATAGCTTTCCAAAGTTAATGTTAGAAAGGGGACAAAAAGAGCAAATATCTCCTTTGTGATTTGTAATTTCTAGTAGTTAGATGTATAAATTTTGGAATGTCAAAATTTTAATCACATAACCTTACGGTTACCCGTCATGTAAGTGGAGAACTGGTGCCATCTAAGGTACTAAAGATTATGAAGTTTTCTATTTAGGGGTATGTGTGTGATTGAAATAATATTGTTAAGATAGAGCTTCCTATATTGGTTAAAAGGCCTTCTCTTTTAACATTTCCTATTTAAGTTTGCCTTAAGTCTTTAGCAATATTAACAAAGAAAAGCATATGTCAGAAGAAATACTTCTTTTCCAAGGATGTTATTCATTTGGAAAACTGGGAAATTAAATTTACTGTGACCTGGTAGTACTTATGCTGACAAAACCCATGTTTAGCATGTCTGGCACATAGTTGTCACGTAGCAAATCTTTATTGATTGTTGATTAATTCTTTTTTTTTTTTGAAGCAAGAGGAAAAAGAAATTCTAAATGTAAGGATCTTCTAAAGAGATTATTAGCCCAACCTAGATGAGATAGAAAAATACAGTCTTAAAAAATTCTCCCTTCCCCAGAGTTTGGGACACTCTCTCATAAATATATACAGAGTCCAGGGGAAAATGGGACCAGGTTTAGAGACCAAACAATGCAAAGGGAGAACTCATAGCTCCTGGAAGCACTTCTGCTCAAGACATTCCCCTGCAGTATTGTGTGGTTTTTCTGTTAAGGCTCTTTGTAGAATCTTGAGTCTACTCTCATCTCATTCAGTCTGTCCTTGGCTTCTAATGCAGACATTTGAGGATGCTGATAATATATTGATAGGAAGACAGAAGTCCAAAACCTTCTTGCCTTTTCCAAGCTCACAAGATCCTCCTCTGACCAAGGGGAAGAGGAGAGGAGGAGAGTAAAGTAGAGGCCAACACGTTCTCCTCCCTTGCTCCCTTCATCCCAAAGTGCCCAAGGAGTTCCTCTTCAAGGCTGTAACTCTATTTCTCTTGGTTCAATAATCACTGGGAATATCTAATTCTAATGTGCTACTGGTTTTATCTATGTCCTGAAGTTTATGATCAAGTCCCTCAGCCAATCCAAAAGGACTTCCTATCGCACTTAGGGAGGAATCGAGGACTTGTTTAAACCTAATGAACAACTGAAATGTTTTCTTACCCTTTAAATGCGTCAATATACTAGCTTCTCACTTACTTTACGTGGTATGGGATGATTTGATTGATTTTTTTCAATTAACTCCCATCCTGACATTTATATTGTTTTCCTTGTACTGTTAATTTTACTCTGTATCAGTTCATCTAATTCTTACAACTCTTCTCTCAATTCTTCATATTCATCTATTCAGTAATATTCTTTTGCATTTACATGACATAATTTACTTAGCCATTCCCAAATCAATGGGCACCTCCTTTGTTCTGTTGAGAATGAAATGAAGGCAAACTGAGACACAAAGCTCTGGGCACCTTCGATGATATATATTGGTAAGGCTGGCAGTTACCAATTAAAGCAGTCTTTAGCTCTTCAGCAAACCAAAAGAGCTTGAATGAAGGCCAATGGACCATTTTAACAAACAAAAGGAGCAGCATAAAAAAAATTGAAGGCAGCATCATGACGAGGAAAACAATATGGTTGGTTGCAAAGCCATGCCTATTTTTTTTTAGGTATGGGAGATAATATGATTGGAGGGAAATCAGGATTGTGGGGATAGCAAATCCTCCTTCCATCTTGTTGCTAGAAAATTCTGATGGATTTAATCCACCTACAAGAATAACTAGTGGAATGTAAATAACAGATTTCCTCTATTTGGTCAAGGACAACTAGTGGCATAGAAATGTTTTTTTTTTTTAATTAAAGCGATTTATAGGGAAACTGAATTTTTAAACTTAACCCAGAGAGAAAGACTGAACTTCTGAACCTATGAATTTCTGAACTTAACTCAAAAACAAAGAAATATGGCTTACACAGTTATCCAAAATGGTGGTGGTGATACAAAATAGAATTAATTACAAAAATGGAGACAATATCAATTTTATTTTCTCAATTCCTCCTTTGATGAATGGGAAATATATCTCCCATTGATCATCTATTTATAAGTTAATTGTGTGATTTTTTTTAACATGGTCATTATCAACCATGTGCATTAACATAAGCTTTTCTGGTGCAAGTGGAGAATATGCTTTAACACAGCAACTAAGTCAAAGTCTAAAAGGAATAATAAGACAGAGGGCAATAAGGGCTCATTTACTAATGGTGACTAGCAAGCCATTTCCTTGCAGTCAAGTACACCAAGAAGAGAGATGCCACCAAAGGTCATCAGGAATGGGTAGTTGAGTCTCTGTTATAGTTTATTGAATTTCCTGAAGGCTGGTAACAATTTTCCCCTGATTGGTTATTGTAAGAACAATAAGATTGATTGATCATAGCAAAAGCCACATCAAGAATATCTAAAACCATGTACTAATTTTAAAGAGGAGTTTTTTTCTTCTTTTTTTTT
>CM053622.1:606416722-606464311 GCA_028646595.1 Phalanger gymnotis
AGACCTGGGCTGGAGTCCTGCTTCCCTCTGCCCCTTTGTGGGTTCTGTAGTTCTAGAATTGGTTCAGAGCCATTTTTTCATAGGTTTTTGGAGGGACTTGGAGGGGAGCTCACGCCAGTTGCTGCTTTCCAGTCGCCATCATCATCTCAGTTCTAATTGTCAATTTTGCAAGTAGTTTGAAAATCTTTTCTTTTAGAAATTATTTTTTGATCCTTTGTTAAAAAAACAATTAGAAAATGGCGTTTCTATTAAAAACATGAATCAATGCAGTTCCTGGTCTAATTTTGAGCATAAGATAGATGTATGCCTGCTTTTGTTTACAATATTAAAATTGCTGGAATTTTTTTTAATGTTGCAGTTTTAAAGCCTTGAGTAAATATAGCCTATAGCCTTTATAGGCAAACATTGATCAAGGTTATTGTTTAAAAGTACTTTTTTTGTTCCAGTTAATATGAACTCTGATTTTTGTTCCTTCATATTTTGCAGTATTATATATTTTTATCAGTCATTTCTAAAGGATTGTCTTTGATACTATGGAATCTTGTATGTTAGAAAAAAATCTTAGTATCTTAGAAAACATTAAGTGATCAAAATCTTAAATCACTATCCTTGCTGCAAAATGAAACATATTTTAAGAGAAGCAAGAACCAGTATGCTGCCTGGGTTCAAGTCTCACCTCTTATATATCCTGCCTCTGAGACTCTTGGAAGGAGTTCCAGGAAGCTCTCTAAAACTGTTAAGTTGCCTAAACTTCATTGGTAGAGGAAGTTCCTTATAAAACACTCCCTATATCAGTAAAATTATAGGTTTGAAACAAAATGTGTTCATTATACCAAAGTAATCACTGATTCTTGTGAAGGCAGTTCATTCTTGTAATTTAAAACCCCTTATTAATGTAGAGAATGTTTTTGAGATTTGTATTCTTGACATTAAGCAGTCAGAAATTTTAAGTCATGTAATGCTGTATCACTGTTAAACTCTCTATTTCATTAGGTACTCCCTCCACCTGCTGGCTATGTTCCTATTCGTACTCCAGCTCGGAAGCTGACAGCAACTCCTACACCTTTAGGTGGCATGACTGGATTCCACATGCAAACTGAAGATAGGACTATGAAAAGTGTTAATGATCAACCATCTGGAAATCTTCCATTTTTAAAACCTGATGATATTCAATACTTTGATAAACTGTTGGTAAGTAAAAATAATAGACTTAGTGAAAGGCTTGATGTTTCCCTTTTATTTGGGGGGAGTGGGGAATGGGTGGTCTTATAGTATATACTATATCATCTTACCTTTTATGTTATTTATGAAAATTATTCTATAGGTGGATGTAGATGAATCAACACTTAGTCCAGAAGAACAAAAAGAGAGAAAAATAATGAAATTACTTTTAAAAATCAAGAATGGCACACCTCCAATGAGAAAGGTGAGAATTAATTTTAAAAATCATGTTATTATGTTATTAAATATAATGGTTTATAATTATTCTTTCTGTGGTACCACCTAATTGTATTATGCTTTCCTTCAGACAGAATAGGATGAAATTAATTTATTATGCAGGGTGAAAAGTTTAGCTTTAAGATAGATTTTTATAAAGAATAACACTTTTTAACATTTTAAATGAACTTTAGGTTTTGTAATTTTTTTTCCCTGGAGATCTGAAGTTTCTTTTAGTATATTAAATGGTTTTTGGTATTACTATAAAAAATAGAAAAGAATTGGAACAGAATTAGGTAGTTGATGTCATCTGTGCCCTGAAAGTAGGAAGATAAACTCTGTGAAATTTAAAGTCTTTTCTAGCATTCTTTGTCACAAGTTGCACCAGAAAATCATTGGTTTTACCTTTTATTTGGGTACAGTTGGATAGCTCATATGTGGTAAATTCATTCTAGTGCTGTGCCAGAAATGCTTATAAACTGTAGTCTTTTTTGAAAAAGAATCATGAAAACCTGTTTTCAGACAGGATAAATTAAAAATAAAGAAATTCTCTTACCTCATGCTTTCTTGTTTTTAGGCTGCATTGCGTCAGATCACTGACAAAGCTCGTGAATTTGGAGCTGGGCCTTTGTTTAATCAGATTCTTCCATTGCTGATGTCTCCAACGCTTGAAGATCAGGAACGTCATTTGCTTGTAAAAGTTATTGATAGAATTTTGTACAAGCTAGATGATTTGGTTCGACCATATGTACATAAGGTTTGGTTTTTTTTTTCTTCTTAGCTTTTAAAATTCGAATCTTTTTCATTGATTTATTTTCACATTTAAAAAATGATAATAGCTTTTGGGTAGAATTTGGGAAATAGTTTTTTTAATACATGTTCTGTAATTATGAAAAATGACTTAAGTTGAATATTTTTGAATATTGAATATTGTTATGGGGTAAGTAGAATGACTTGGAATGACCTTAAGCAAATCACCTAACCTTTGTGTATTGAAGTTTTCTCATTTATGAAATGAGGTCACCGATAACACCTGTCTCACCTACAAGATTATCTTATGGATCAAATGAAGTAAAGTGCAAAATGTTTTTCAAATCTTAACACTCTACGTAAATATTTGCTTTCATCAGTGATAAAATATCTTTACAGAATAGTTGGGTAGATTATAAAAATGGTACAATAAAAACCTTTTTATTATCCAGAATTCTCTGGGAATGTTCTAAGTACTTGAGCTTTTGTACTCCAAGTGTAACTCTTTAGTAAACAGTTTATTTTTATCTTGAATCACTCTGGATGAAAATATCATAATTTTATATCCTTTTAAATGGAATAATTAAAAGATGATTTAACTTAATGACTCAAAACTTGTTATGACAAAAAATTATGCTGTGCTTTTAATACATTGATGTTCTTAGGGAGTGTTGAAGTTTATTAGGAGAGTTTAATAAATAACCCCATTCCTGCTACAGGTTTTTCATTCTGACTTGCTTTTTTGCTTTCTCGGCTACCTCTTCTTCTCCCATCTTTATTGTTGGTATTTTTAAACATCTTTTTTTTGAGTCCCGAATTCTTTCCCTCTATTCCCTCATCTAACCATTGAGAAGGCAAGCAGTGATACCCATTATACATGTGATGTATTGTAGAATATTTCTATACTAGCCAGATCCTATACTTTTAAATTCTATTCTGTGACTTAGTGAATGATGTATAATTTTATATATATATGTGTGTGTGTGTGTATATGTGTGTATATATATATATATGTATATATATATATATATATATAATCTGTAGAATGAGGCTGATTATTGCTGTGACATCTACTTTCTTTTCTTCACAGATCCTTGTGGTTATTGAACCACTATTGATTGATGAAGATTACTATGCCAGAGTGGAAGGGAGAGAGATAATTTCAAATTTGGCTAAGGTATTTCTTAGATCTTTGATGACATTGAATCAATTTTCAAGAAGAAAGCCAAATTGGCCATAGGAAATGTGTAAATTTCAGAGGCCAGTTGCTCCTGTATTTAATATAAGTGTCAGAGGGAAGGAATTAATTAATCCACCACTTGTTCTAGGCACTAGAAAATTGTATTAAAGCAGGTTGGTGACTACTAGGGGAGACAACATTGTATAATAGAAAGTGCATTGGGGTTGGAATCAAAAAGCCTGGGCTCAAGTCATCACCAAGACACTAGTATTATGTTCACAGGAATGCTAACCCATCTCTGGTAGTCAGTTTCCTTAACTTTATAACAATAAAGATACTCTCACTATCTACTTCACAGGGTTATTGTGAAAGAATTGCTTCATCAGCTATAAAGTGTGCTATAATTAACAAAGTGCTTGAGGCATGTAAATGTTCAACTTCATGAGTGCTTAACCTTTCTTTTAGGCTGCTGGCTTGGCAACCATGATTTCTACCATGCGACCTGATATTGATAACATGGATGAATATGTCCGTAACACAACAGCTCGAGCTTTTGCTGTTGTTGCATCTGCCTTGGGCATTCCTTCGCTGTTGCCCTTCTTGAAAGCTGTGTGTAAGAGCAAGAAGTCCTGGCAGGCTAGGCATACTGGTATTAAGATTGTACAGCAAATTGCTATTCTTATGGGTTGTGCCATCCTCCCTCATCTCAGAAGTTTAGTTGAAATCATCGAGCACGGTAAGTTGTAATGAATATACTGAAGTTATTGTTGTTTTAAACTTAAATGTGTGATATTTGACTTAAAACTTTTGGAGGGGCAAGTGTTGCTTTGGGGCAAGATATTGAAGGATAGCATTTGCAAGGATGAAAGTATAATTGGATGTTCTTCACTGTTATTGACAGCAAAATGAATGTGAGCCTTTGAGCCTGATTGATAGAGCTGGCTATGTCTCCTCACACACAAGTAATGATTTAACCTAGGATATACAAGGTCATAATATTAAAGACATAGAAGTTATGTGCTAATAGGCCACATTTATGATGTGATCTTTTTGGCCTATTGTTTGTTAAATTTCCTGCTTCACCTACCATGTGTGTATTTTGATTAGACTATTAGAAGCAGTGTAGGTTTTTTGGTTTTAAACTTAATAGTCTTATGTTTCAGGTCTTGTGGATGAACAACAGAAAGTCCGGACCATTAGTGCTTTGGCTATTGCTGCTCTGGCTGAAGCAGCTACTCCTTATGGCATTGAATCTTTTGATTCTGTGTTGAAGCCTTTGTGGAAAGGTATCCGCCAGCACAGAGGAAAGGTATATATAAAAATTAATTCCTACTTCTCCTTTTCAAGTTACAACTTGAACCATAATTTTATGCCTACTTTTTTTTTTTTCATTAAAATAGGGCTTGGCTGCCTTCTTGAAAGCTATTGGATACCTTATTCCTCTCATGGATGCAGAATATGCAAACTACTATACTAGAGAAGTGATGTTAATCCTTATCAGAGAATTCCAATCGCCTGATGAAGAAATGAAAAAAATTGTGTTGAAGGTATGTCATATTGATTTATCAAAAATGGGTTTGTATCACAGTCTAAAGAGAAAATCGGCAAAAGCATTACTAAAGAAGCCAATTAGTTTTATAGTAGCATCTTTATCCCATTATTTATTAAATGTTGTCTTCTAGGTGGTAAAGCAGTGTTGTGGGACAGATGGTGTAGAAGCAAATTATATCAAAACAGAGATTCTTCCTCCTTTTTTCAAACATTTTTGGCAACACAGAATGGCGTTGGACCGAAGAAATTACAGACAGGTAAGGTTTAGTTGTGCAAACTGTTGTGACATGTTGCAGTCATTCTTAACGTAGCAATGATAGCAAATATAGGGAATCTGCCATATTTATTCAATTGAATTCAAAATTATATATCTGTAGATAGTGTATAAAATTGTCTACTTGCTGAAGAAATAGATTAGTAGGGTCATACTTTACTCTTAGCTATTGTACTTTTTTCTGTCTAGTGCTTCATTTAAATAAACCTGGCATTGTGCAATATTTTAAACAAGGTTTTAATGTGCAATATTTATTCTGCTTGGCTTTTGGTTTTCTTTTCCATTTCTACAACTTGGGGTACCATATTCTCAAAAATAGGTTGCACTTACTGAAAGCAAAACTTTAGTGTTAAGATGTGTTTATCTAACCCTTGAAGTGTTCTTAGTTCACTTTTCTGCTTAGTGACATTTCATAAATGTCCTGCATACAGTTTGGTCTCTAGGTTTCTGGGTCTTTGCTTCAGTTCTTGGTATCAGTTTAATATTTGCTGAGTGACTGCTGGGTGAAGGTTCTGGGCCATTTTAAAGATGAGTAAGAGATGAGGTAACCTCAACATGTAGCAGTCAAGATCCCAGGCACACTTTCAAGGATTGGGGATTTTGTGGGCAGTGGATATTTCCACATCTGGTACAGATTTCAGTCCCTATGCAGTATAACTTAGTGGACATATTATGGCTGAAAAATTCCTCATTTATGGTTAACCCAGAGATTAGCTTTTCTGAACTTAGCTCATCCTGGGACAGTAGACAGTGTGTTGCTAGCCTTGTATTTGGCATTTTTCCAGCTTGGTTAGACCTGCCAGAGCTTCTGCTTTGTACAACTATAATAAAAATTAGAATGTGGTAAATGAAACACAAAGGAAATCGTGGGGGTTGAGGAACAGGAGAATCAAAGCTCCATTACAGTAGAGATCGTTCTAATATTTGTCCTCATGTCCCCCAGCAATTGTCTGCAGCAATTAAGTGCTCGTTGATTGATTGTTTTTAGTTGTAGGGAGAAGGGAAGGTTTCCTATAGGAGGCAGAACCTGACCTGACCTTGAAGAATTGAAAAGCACTGTTTGGAGACAGTACATTTTAAGTATAGGGATGGTCTTGAATAAACACAGAGGTAAAAAGAGCAGAAATTAAGACAATACTGAATATTCTTGATTTATTACAGTGTACAGTGCAAGAAGGAGTTGGGAGAGAAGTAAGAGATAAAAGTTGGAAAGTCAAGTTTGAACTAGGTTATGGAATGTTAAGGAATTCGGACTGCATACCATGGGAGAAGAAGGGTCTGACTTTTTTTGTATTTGAGAATGACTTTAAAACTGTACATTAGGATGATTACTCCTATGTTAATACATAGGATAGACCGGAGGGTTGAGAAATAATAATACAATACAATAATAATAGAAGTGAGAGGTGATGATGTGAACTAGGGTCATGATATTGAGGAATGAAGCAAATGCAAAATGTCAGGACTAGGCAATGACTGATGTTGAGGGGAGATGGAGAGAGGGAGGAGTCAGCATAACTAAGGCTTCTAGTTTATCTGAGATGATGGCATCCTTGACAAACATTGCAAAGTCATTATAGATTGCATTGAACATGTACATATATTGGAAGCCAATTTTCTTTATTACAGATGTTTTTTTCCCCTTGTGATATCTTGGTTTCTCCTAAAAGCAGAGTACAAAAACTAAAATTTTTAATTAATCAGGATGACCAGTCACTTAGAAAGCATTTATGATGTGCTGAGCACTGTGCTAAAGTGGTAATATAAAAAGAAAGGTAAAAAGTGGCTTCCCTTACAGAGCTTGCATTCTAAGGAGTGAGACGTGTAAATAACTAAGTCTTTACAAAACATGCACAGAGTATGAGTAGATAGGAAGTAATCTCAAAGGGGAAGGCACTGGGCAGCTGGAGAAACAAGCTTACACAAGGAAGGATTTGAAGGAAGTGAAGGAATCTTAAGACAGAGGTGAGAAGGGGCCGGAGAGGGGGAGTATTCCAGGCATGGAGGAACATGCCTATTTAAAGACCCAGAAATGGGAAATGAAATGTCAGGTTCAGGAAGCTGTCAGAAGGCCTGCATAGTAGCTAGTTTGTAGAGGGGAGTAAAGTATAAGAGACTAGAAGTGATGGGGTAAAGTTGTAAATTTGAAACAATAGGACTTGATTTACAAAAATCACTCAACTGAGTGGGTGATAAGTGGGAATGAGCAGAGACTTTAGGTTATTAGAAGTCTAAAAGCCATTGTAGTAGTGCAGGTGAGAAATGATGAAGGCTTGAGCTAGGCTCACAACTAGGTTGTAGCTTTGTAAATAGAAGAGGGACATTGCCGAGAGATGATTCTGTGAAGGTAGAGTCAGCAATTTGGGATTGGATATGTAGGATGAGAGAGAATGAGGATAATACTGAACTTGTGATCCTGTGTGACTGGGAGGATGAATATTGCCCTTGATGGGGAATTTTTGGAGAGGGGAACATTTTGGGGAGGTGTGGGATAAGATGGGGTGGGGCAGAGAGATTGAGTTCTGTTTGATCATGTTGAGTTTGCAATGCTTCCAGGATAATCAGTTCAAGGTAACCAATAGGTAATTGGAGCTTAGTGTAGGGAGATAGAGTTGGATCTGTAGGGCTGAGAATCCGTAGATAAGGGTTCATTGAACCTATGATTGCTGAGGAGATTGATTGAAATTCTACAGAAGGTGAAGAGAAAGCATTCCAGGACTGAATGTTGGGGGGATATCCATGCTAAGTCATGCTAAGTGAGTGTTAGATGGAGGAAGAATTAACAGGAGACACTGAGAAGGAATAGTCATTCGGTTAGGAGAAACATGAAAACCTACAGAACAAAATATCTAGGATGAGACAATGATAAAGTGTCAGGTGCTGCAGGCCATTAGATTTGTCAGTTGAGATCTTTACTGATTGGGAGAGAGCAGCTTCAGTTGAATGATGATGGAGAAGAAAGAATGCAGAGGGTTTAGAGGAGATTATAAGCATGTTCTAAATAAACAATGTTCAAGTTTTTGTACAGAGCTTACTATAGTGCCTCATTACATAGTGGCATTTAGCAAATATTTTTTGTTGATTTAAAAGCATAGTGGGTGACTCTTCATGACACTAAAGTTAGATAGATCCTTATAAAGCCGATATTTGTTTACCCAATAGGCTGAAGGGGGGAAAAAAATTCATTTTTTATTCTTAAACTAAGATGCTCTTCAGGATATCCTGTTACCTATTATTTTTAATACCTGTCCGAAATTTCAGGGACTTGGGGAACCACAGGAGAATTATGGTCAAGATGCCTTTAGCCTTCATTTCCTTAAAAGAAAAATGAATTAAGAGTGTTTAAGAGCTTGCTTTTTCTCTTTTCAGTTAGTGGATACCACAGTGGAGTTGGCAAACAAAGTAGGTGCAGCAGAAATTATTTCCCGGATTGTGGATGATCTGAAAGATGAAGCTGAGCAGTACAGGAAAATGGTTATGGAAACTATTGAGAAAATAATGGGAAACTTGGGTGCAGCAGATATTGACCACAAACTTGAAGAGCAGCTTATTGATGGCATCCTTTATGCCTTTCAGGAACAGACCACAGAGGTAACAAGTTTAACTTGTAAGAAAAATTTGCCATCTTTCTCTTTTACAACTTACAACAGATTGTTTACGCTTAGGTATATGTCTTAACATTTTTATGCAGACATGAAAAAGAATGAAATTAAGATTGCAAAAAAGAATGAAATTAAGATAGCAAGAGCCTCAAATTCTTGTTTATTTAAAGTTTTCCTGATAAAACTTAAAATTTGGATCTGTCTTTGTCTTTAATTTTCCATCTTACTCTTATTAAAGTCCTTTCATTATGTAGTTTTACTTGTTCCATTAAGCCACAGTGAGCCACACCAATAAGAGCACTTGATCTAGGGTGAGGAGACCTAAGTGCTAACCTTTGTTTTAACACTTTGTAGTAGCTGGCTGAACTTGAGTGTCACTTGAAATCTCAGTTTCCATTTCATTATCTGTAAAAAGAGCTGAAGAGTTCTCTCTAGTTCCTACTTTGGTGTTGTAAGGAAATTGCTTTATAAACTTTAAAGCACTTTATAAATATGAGGAAGAACCTTAAATGGTAAGGAAATAACCTGAAATATTCATTTACATCTATTGCTGTTCCACAGTGTAAGTTAACTGCCTTTTTTTTTTTTTAAAAGGACTCAGTGATGTTGAATGGTTTTGGCACAGTAGTCAATGCCCTTGGCAAAAGAGTCAAACCATATTTGCCTCAGATCTGTGGTACAGTTTTGTGGCGTTTGAACAACAAATCAGCCAAAGTCAGACAACAGGCTGCTGACCTCATCTCTCGTACTGCTGTTGTGATGAAAACTTGTCAAGAGGTAATTTTTTCTTACATTCTTGCCCCTTTGCCCCTTCCTCTCATATATAAGATGTTAAGTAACTTTGGTATCTGTTTCTAAATTGTATTTCTTTATTTTAGGAAAAATTGATGGGGCATTTGGGTGTTGTCCTGTATGAGTACTTGGGTGAAGAGTACCCTGAAGTATTGGGAAGCATCCTTGGAGCACTGAAGGCCATTGTGAATGTAATAGGTATGGAATTTTGGGAAAATGTGAGATATACCTTAGCCTTGTTAATTTATAAATTGTTAATTTGCACTCAGGCATAGTAGTTGGGACAGTAATTCCCACTTCTGGTTTTGAACACTTCTGGTTGCTCCAGACTAAATAAGGAGGCCATGAAATTATTACATCTCCAAAGAATAATTTTTTTTTTAGGTTAATAGAATAGGGAGAGGCTGTTCTAAATTTGAAGAGCTTGGCATTATAGAATTTGGATCCTTGAGAAATAGTATCCTATCAGCTTCTAAAATCTTATTTTAGCTTTAGAACATATTAAAGAACATTAAGACAACTCAATTGGTAGATGATGATAAAGTTAGCTTTTCAGTTCACTTGATTTATTTAAAGAGATTATAAAACCAATAATTACAAGTTACTGTTTCTTTACCTTTAGTCATCTCCCTAGCTTGTCTGGTAGATCTTAAAATAATATACTGTTAGCTGTCCCACAAGGAAGTGTCAAAAATAAATGCAGCAAGCTTAGAGTAAGTGATTTTTTAGAAAGCGGAGAATGAGGATGAACTTTTAGTAAGAGGACAGTATGATGAAGCAAGATAGCTTTCCCGATAATAATAATAATAACTCACATTTATATAATGCTTTAAGGTTTTCAAAGCGCTTTCCTCACAACAACCCTATGAGGTAGGTAGTGCAAGTATTATGCCCATTTTACAGATGAGGAAACTGAGGCTCTGAGAAGGTAAGTGACTTGGCACAGCTAATAAGCATCTAAGGTGGGATTCGAACCCAGGTCTTCTGATTCCAAGTCCAGCCCTCTAGCCACTGTGCTACACTGCATCTCTTTCACTGTTTGACTTCATTGTGTTTGAAGTAAAGCTACTGTTAGAAGCATCCCTTTCAGGGTTTGGAGGGGCCCCAAGTAACCTCCATGAAGGTAGTCAGCTATGGGCTGTGGCAGCTACTCATCCTACTAACTTAATGAAATATATTTATGGACAGAGAACTAAAACACTGCATTGATAAATATGCATATGATCCCCAAATCAATTAAGCCCTTTTAAACTTGAAAGATTCAATTTGTTGAGGGATAATCATTTGGCTCTGGTGTGCATGGGGTTTTCAAACCTTATGGTTTGCCTGGGGAAAGTGGGAAAGACAATGGAGAGCAAATCGGTCAGAGCAAAAAATCTTTGAGTGAGAGCAAGAGCCCCTGCCAGCTGCCTCCTTTTTTTCTCTCCATAGGTTTAAATACCACCCAAGTATCCCCTGCATTGCAGGGAGACTGGAGATCTGTTTGTTTTGCAGTTAAAGGGTAAGGGGGCCCTTTCTGAAATTTTTACTTTAATTTAAACTTCTACCCCTGGTTTGAAGTAGTAGTGTTCTTTGCCAGATCATTAGATAGACTGTTGTTTCAATGTCAATACAAAAACACATTCCAAAACCAAATAAACTTTTTTGGGGATTGTTCACCACTTTGAATTGCCCATCTCACTGATTTTCTTTTATTTAATATGAATAGTTGAAAGTTGATGGCAAAAATGAAATTTAAAAATCAGTGTCTGAAGTTCTCTATAGGTAGTTGAAATGCCTAGTCATATACACAAGTTCAATAAAGGGAAAACTAAATAAAAATATGGTTCAAATATTAATTGAGTGCTTATTGATTTTCATTAAATAGGTATGCACAAGATGACGCCACCAATTAAAGACTTACTGCCAAGGCTTACACCAATCTTAAAGAATAGACATGAGAAAGTGCAAGAAAACTGTATTGATCTTGTTGGACGTATTGCTGACAGGTATTGCTAAAAAAGCTTAAAATTTTTTTCCTTTCCAAATTTAAAAGTTAGCTTTAAATAATAATTTGATGTTTCCCAGAATGTGTAAAATAGTTCACTCATATTCATTTGTTAAAAATAACCTTATGTTGTTGAGGTCAGCCTGTATTATCAATCCATTAAGGATTGATATTGTTTAGCAGTTTTTCTCTAATACTCAGTTATAATTTCAAGACCTAATCAGACTTCTGATTTGTATATTTTTGTTGGTTACTAAGTTGGCTTTGAGTTAATTAAAATGTGAAATTGTGAAAGAGAATTGTATTTGCTTACCTTTAAGAAAATGTTTTTTATCCTGGGTAAGTCACTTTAATCTCTAGTTGCAGAGATGGGTGCTGGCCCACATTGGTAGGGAGTTTCCTCACCCACTTCCTATGCTAATGAAAGTACTGGTCCAGTCCCTTGTCTTTCTCCTACCCACTAGCTCAGGAGTTCTTTACCTGGGATCCATGAACTTGGGGTTTGTTTGTTTGTTTGTTTTTTTACTAGTTTTGGTAATTATATTTCAGTAGAATTGGTTTCTTTTGTTATCCTATGTATTTTATCTTAAGTGTTTGAAAACATTATTTGAGAAGATAAAACTTTATCAGATTGCCAAAGAGATACATGATAAAAAAATGTTAAGAAGCCATAGCTTAATTGTGGACCTAGCCAGTGCTATCGCTTGAAGCCACAGCTTCATTGTTGTGGGATTGTTGAAAGCATCTACAGGCTGAGCATCCTCTGGTGTCCAGGGAGCTGCTATATACTTCAGTCTTTTAAGATGTGTGTGCCAGATAGACACTGCTGAAACTGTTGTGCTGGTGGCTCCAGTAGAGTGGGAGTTGGTGACTTAGATGATGTGTGTATACATGCTTTCCTTTACCCCTCACTCTACCCCATACGCCACATGTGGCTAGATAATTAATATTGTTAATTACACACTCTTTTTAAAGACCTAAGGAACCACATAACCCAAAGATACCAAGGAAAGGGCCACAGTGGTTTCAGATATTACATGTCTTCTATCCTGCTTTTAAAAAGGTTTATTTCTTAACAGAATATCTAATGACATCTTTTGTAATCAGGGGAGCGGAATATGTCTCTGCAAGAGAATGGATGAGAATTTGCTTCGAACTTTTAGAGTTGTTAAAAGCTCATAAAAAAGCTATTCGGAGAGCCACAGTCAACACATTTGGTTATATTGCAAAAGCCATTGGGTAAGTTATATTAATTTTATTGATTTTTTTTTCCTTTTACTATAAATTTCTTGTGATATTTTAAACTGGTCATATGGTCAACTGAATAATACATATTTTAAGTAGTTACAGTTGAGAGGTCAGTCTTTATTTTCCACTGGCATTTTCCAAAATATCTTTTAAATTTTAAGTAAATTTAGTTGGGAAGGTGTTCTATTTAATTTTCTGTGATTACATTTGAATTTTCAAAATTCTTAAACTTACTTTAAAAGTTTTGCATTCCAAATTCTCTCCCTCTTTCCAGGCCTTTCTCCATTGAGAAGGCAGGCATTATATATGTGAAATCATGGAAGACATTTCCATGTTAACTATGTTGCCAAAAAAAGGCTAGAAAAATGAAGGAAGTTTTTTTAAAATATCCATCAGTCTGTACTCAGTGTTCATCAGTTCTCTGAATATATTTTTCTTGAATTACAGTTGAAATATATTTCAGGTTTGTGGGTATTATTTTTTCTACAGCGAAACTGTCAATCTTACTTAAATTGAGCAGTGCCACAATTCAGGTCTTGTTCAGCAAACATTTATTAAGCACCTACAATGTGCTAATAAGTTCTATATTACACCCTGGGATATAAAAATAGTCTTTTGTCTCAAAGATTGTGTATTCTATCAGAGCAAACACCACTTTGATTGAGTATATATGTAAGGCAATTTCTGGGAGCAAGACTGAACATCTGGGGAAGAATGAGGAGATGCCATTTGTAGGTGGTACTTGAGCCACCCTTTGACAGAAACTAGGGATTCTAAGAGGCAGAAGTGGGGAGGGATGTATTCCAGGGATGGGCAACAGCCCATACTAAAGTGCAAAGGTCAGAGATGTGAGGTTCTTTGTGAAGAACAGCAGGCAGGCCAGTTTGTCTGGCCAAGGAGTGCTTGGGGGAGTACTATCTAATGAGTCTGGAAAGAGAACTTGGAGGGAGTTATCTAGAGCTTTAAATGCCAAGCAGGAGTGCATATTTGATCAGTCATAGGAGAGAGTCACTGGTGTTTATTGAGCAGGGAATGACACGCTTCAGAACCATACTTTGACAGCTGTGTGTAGGATAGATTGGAGAGGGTAGACACTTGAGACAGGAAACTATTGCAGTAGTACAAGCAAGATGTGCTAAGGGTTTCCACTAGGCCACTGGTTATATCACTGAAGAGAAGGGTACAGATTTAAGGATATGGTGGAGCTGGAGTCAGTAAGCCGTGGTAACTGATTGGATATGGGGGAGGAGGGGAAGGGGTCTAAAATGACTTCAAAGTTTACTTGCCAGGTGACTGGAAAGATAATGTGATCTCCAGAGAAATAGAGAAGCTTAGAAGAAAGATGAGTTTAGAGGAGAGATCATGAGTTTTGTTTGGACATGTTGAGTTTAAGAAGTCTATGGAGCAGTTCAAAATGTCTGATAGGTAGTTAGTGGCACAAGACTGGAACTTGGGAATTATTCTTAAGTATTAACAAAAACTGTGACAGTAAATCAGTTTATACACAAGATCTAAAGAGATGCATGCACTTAACCTGCCTTATACCTTATCCGGGGTTGTAGGGGGCTCTCCACTTTGTACTAGTAGAAACAAACTGAGAAAGATGTTGCACAAAGATAAAGTGCATATCCTATGGGTCATCTCTGACTCACTGACATAGTGTGTTTATGAATATGAGGCCATGGTTCATTCACACAATTCTAATTCAGCAAGTTTTATTTTCATCCTTCCCAAAGGGCATTTCCACAATATCATAGTTATTAAAATCTTAGCTCACATACAACAAATAGCCATTGATGACTTTGAGGTGACAACCATAGTCAGTAACCCTTCTTAATATCTTGCTTGAGAGTGGAAGGAAGAGGAAAAAGAGAAAGAAATGTGCCCTCTTTGCTGGAATGTGGTACTAGTGTCATTACCATTTGCTTAGAGACCATGCAGACTTTGTATCATATGTTGCCAACCACTAGTTCAGATGCTCTGAGTGTAGAATAAATTCATTGTAAACATTTTCTTTGACCTTCCACTTCAGAAATGAAAACTTTTGCTACATTTTTAAAACAAACCAATCACACTAAAGTAACTTTCCTTAGAAACAGACAAGAGTATTAAATTACATATTTGTACTTGTAGAGAGGCTCTTAAAATCACAAAATCTTAGTCTCAGAAGATACTCTTGAGGTCCTGTAGATCTCTTCTTGATGCATGCATCTCCTCTTCCAAATCTCCAACAAGTGGAATATTAATTAGAATCAGTGAAAATACAGAATATCACATCTTTTATATTTCATTATATGTGAAGTTTTATTCCCTATTTTGTTGTTTTTCAATATAGTTAATTTTAACTTTGATGCTAACAGTTTGCTGGTGTATTTTTTCCCAGACCTCACGATGTATTGGCTACACTGCTAAACAATCTCAAAGTTCAGGAAAGACAAAACCGAGTATGTACAACAGTGGCCATAGCTATCGTAGCAGAGACATGTTCACCATTCACAGTCTTGCCCGCGCTGATGAATGAATATCGAGTTCCTGAACTGAATGTTCAGAATGGTGTTTTGAAATCACTATCTTTCTTGTTCGAATATATTGGAGAAATGGGAAAAGACTATATTTATGCTGTAACACCATTACTTGAAGATGCTTTGATGGACAGGTTAGTTTTTTGAACTTAATAATTTTGGTTCCTTTCTCTTCCTTCTTATTGATGTTAGAAACATAAAAATTATATATGACTTGCTGCATAACATTTCATTAGTTTAGTCCGATACAGTGAAATTGGTTTATAGATAATTTCAGGTGCTGTGTATATATTTATACACATACAGGTATCTTTATCTGGAGGTTTAACTTGAGAAAGCCTCAGCCATTAGGAAGACTATCTCGAACATAGAAGTAAAAGAAAAAAGAAACACTTATCACTACAAAGTCCTAGTTTTGGGTTTGTTTGTTTTTTGTCAGAAGGGATGTGGGGCTAATGCCCAGCCTGTTGTAAAATTCAAGTTACTAGTTTAATAAGTGTTGGGAAGCTGGATTAGGGGGGCTGGGCCACTAGCTGATAAAGGAGGTAATAATTTGAAAGTCACTGTCTGTAAAAAGATAAAAGTCTGGAATTATTTAGCGGAGGAGTACCCCTTTATACCTTGATAGTCCCAAAAGGCATCACTGAGAATATTTGATGGTCATCATCATGTTCCTTTGTCATCAAGGGAAGGTAAATTAATGTTCCCTATATTCAGTAGTGTAATAAGGAGTATAAGATTCTATAATTCCATCCAAGTGGAGGATGAGAATAAGTATTTAATTCTCACAACAACCCTGAAAGGTAGATACTGTTACCTCGATTTTACAATATTACTAAAAATGGTGAGGGCAGCTGAGTGATGCAGCAGATAGATCTGTGGCCTGGAGTTAGGAAGACCTGAGTTCCAGTCCGGCCTCAGACACTTACTAGCTGTATGACCCTGGACAAGTCACTTAACCCTGTTTGCCTCAGTTTCCTCATCTCTCAAATGAGCTGGAGAAGGAAGTGCCAAACCGTTTCAGTACCTGCTAAGAAAAGGGTCATGAAGAGTCTTACACAACTGAAATGACTAAATACCAACAATAAAAGTGGCCAAGATGCAAAACACTTTGATAATAAACTTAAGATACACAGAAAACACAGTTGTATGGAATATTTCATTTTTCTCTTAAGATTCTACGTAAATTAGATTTTGTTTTGATTGAAACAAATTATAATTAACGGTAGGTCTGTTACTTAATGAAATCAAACTATTCAGTGAATACCTAAGAAATTAAAGAAATTTTTATTCCCTTGGCTTGAGAAAGCTGTTGACTTTTGAAAATCTAGCACTTTATCAGAAGCATATAGTGTTTGAATTATCTCAGGTTCTAAATTTGCGAAGTTCATATTTAATGAGGTTTCAGTAGGTGTTATTTCAGTCATGCTATGTGCATTATTCCTGCTCTTTTATTAGTAGACTTGAAAAATAGTTTCTGATATTCATTTTTTTGACTTCTAATGAAATGCTTTAAGTTTGGGTGGGTGAACACAGAGTTTTCAAGCATGCTGTGCTTTTCAGATGAATTCAGTTCTAATGATAAAAGTTCTAATTAAACAAAACTTTCCAAATAATCAGAATGCTTTGGTTTTTCTAAAGTTAAGTGTTGAATACGTGGAATATTTTCTGCTGTTAATGTTCTGAATTAGGGAAACTCCTAATAAGCAGTTAGAACATGTTTTCTATGAAATTAAAACTAAATTTTGTTTTGTTACAGAGATCTTGTACACAGACAGACTGCCAGTGCAGTAGTGCAGCACATGTCTCTTGGGGTTTATGGATTTGGTTGTGAAGATTCTCTTAATCATTTGTTGAATTATGTATGGCCTAATGTATTTGAGACATCTCCCCATGTTATTCAAGCAGTTATGGGAGCCCTGGAAGGCCTAAGAGTTGCTATTGGACCATGTAGAATGTTGCAATACTGTTTGCAGGTATGTTAAAAATCGAAAAAGGATTCATTTGTGGTTCATCTTGTTTAAATCATTGTTTGTCATGATGAAATTAGTTTGGTAAAAATCAATTACCAAATTAATAGTGTTCTTAACTATCTGTAGGATACTGTGTATTTGGGCAAAGCAGTTACTTCGTTAAGGAAAATGACAAAAATTTGTATCTTGTCTGAACAAATAGCTAGTTTAGATTCTGAACTTCAGAAATTTTATTTATTTATCCTTTGAGAAGACTGCTGGATGGCATTTTATATTTGAAATAGGCTTCTGAAAAGCAGATTACATCAGTATATTGCTTGAAAAACTAATGTTATTCTTTATTTTTTGTTTTTAGGGTTTGTTTCACCCAGCCAGAAAAGTCAGAGATGTGTACTGGAAGATTTACAATTCTATCTACATTGGTTCACAGGATGCACTCATAGCACATTATCCAAGAATCTACAATGATGAAAAAAACACCTATATTCGTTATGAACTTGACTATATCTTATAATTATATTTGTTTGTTTTTGTGTTTAATGCACAGCTGTTCCACACCTTAAACTTGCTTCAATTCGGTGATGTAAAATTTTAAACTTTGCAGATCAGTGTAGAACTGGTCATAGAAGAAGAGCTAGAAATCCAGTAGCATGATTTTTAAATAACCTGTCTTTGTTTTTGATGTTAAACAGTAAATGCCAGTAGTGACCAAGGACACAGTGATTACACACAATATACTGGAGGGATTTCATTTTGAATTCATCTTTATGAAGATTTAGATTTCATTCCTTGTGTTTAAAGGGGATGTTTATTTGAAAAATAAACATTTGTGTACAAAATGCTAATTCGTGTGTGTTTTTTGAACATGGAGACTTGTAAAATGAGGAACTTTGCTAAAGTGTTGGCTTGTGTAGATTGAATGGCATAATTTAACTTTTGTCACCTAGATTTTATTTTAAAAAAAAAAAGGCAAGAAGAATGCACATTCTTTTAAGTGGTGACAGATGTCTTTGTCAAAAGTGATATAACCCCATTGTTCCTTCTTATTTCGGGGTGCAAATGCTTTGGGAGTTATCCTGACTTTCAAAGTAGCATATCCATTCAACCATGAAGGTTCATTCGTTGTCACCACAGAAAGAGCACCTTTACTGATTTGTCTTGAATAATATTTTGCACTTACATAGCGCCTTTCATCTCTAATGATCTCAAAATGCTTTATAGACAAGCATTGTTAAAAACAAATGTTGAAAGTTGTATCCAGCTTTTGATAGTGAATAGCAGATTTACTGTAGGAACACCTGACTAAATTTTTAAAAGTATCTTTTACTGCAAAATATTTTTATCTGTTGTGAGGGAGACAATCTTCAAATAACAGTAATAATAAAAGAGAAAATTTTAAATCTCCCAAGCATGACATGATCAAATATGTCCGTCTGATTATCCTTGATTCAATATTATAAATAGATACCAGCTTAACACGTTTAGTCTGCTTTCACGTTTGTTTTGTGTTAGGCACTTAGCTAGCGAATAAATTTTCAGATTTCAAGCCTGGACTGAAATACACCTTTTGTGGAGGGACCAGCACTAAGTAAGTGCCATTCTCTAATAAGCAATATTTTAGAAAAGATTGTTCTCTACCTCCCCCTACAACTTCCTTGCTCTTGTGTTTTTATGGTCCAGCATCCCTCATTTAAAGCTTTGGCTTTACCCACAGCTTTTTAGCCCTTATGTTAGTATTTAGGTAAGTATAAGATAGAGTGGGAGAGAAAATGCTCGTGGCATTGTAAGGCAATATCTTTCCCACTTTGTCTAATACTGGCCATTTAGTATACTGACTTTTTTGAATTCGTTTTTGTTAGTTGTAGATGAGAAAAGTGTGGCAATAGTTTTCAGTTTACTTTTCAAGAATTGATACTTGGGCAGTAAAATTTGAACTCTGTCGTGCATGGAATCCCTTTCTGGCAGTGACCCTTTCATATGTTATGTGACTCTCCTTCCCCTCCCTCCGCCATCCCCACACTCGTTACGTATGTTCCAAAATGATCTTCACATAATTTCTTATGGCAGATTTTGGAAATAGTAGGTAGAAATGACAAATATTAAAATCATGCTATTAACAATAGCTGGTGTCAAATTAGATTCAAAATCATGAGACTTGAAGAAAGATTTCAGAGCCAAATTGGAGTATGCCAGGTTTTGTGTGCAATATGTTCTTTTCAACCTTGGCGAAATTTGAAAATTAATTCAAGTACTCCTCATGTACCTACTATGTGCTGAGCACCTTGCTACACACGTGAACGTATCTATGCATTTGTTGTGGCAAAATAGAGCACAGGAGACTATTACACCACAAGTGACTTTATAAATGCAGAGAATTTGTGGGCACAGAGACAGGGGAAGTCCTAAAGGATGCAATCTTAAACATCTGGACCAAACAGAGGCTCAAGAGTTCCTTAAGAGTTACTATCGTTTTGTATGCTTATTGAGTAAGAAAAGCATTTTGTGAAAGTGAAAGACGCTATGTGAAGTTAAATTCTCTTATTTCCAAACTTCTTTAACACTTTGTTTTGATGTTCCTAAAGCCAGACTTAAAACAAGGGCAGAAATTAATGTAATGGGAAAGTGGGTGGGTTCTTTTCTGCACTTCTGTTGGTTCCTTTTGTGGGCCTTTGCCCTCTCAATTGATCTCTTTGGCTGTTCAATTTTTCTTATTGTATTTTAAAGATTTGTTGTACAGTACCCTGTGACCATCAGGCACCACCAGATAAATAAAACTTATTATATCTAAAGATTTAGTAGACCCATTTTTAATTGGCTAGTTTGAATATATTGATATCATACTGTATACTGTCTTGATTCTGCCACTTCAAGATTATATGAGATCTTTGGACTGAGAATGTTTTGAGTAAAAGGTATGTTTGCCCTCTTAAGATAAATGCCCATTAGTCAGCTATACCCTTGAGGGATAAAGAGATCGTGTAACTTGGTTTAGGGTACAGATCCGTGTCTGACAAGACAGGGTTCTCAAAAAAGACTTAAGGAAGTTTCTGAAGAACCAAAAAACTTTCTCAAGTAAAGCAAATTGAAAATTATTACAGCCGCATAAGGTTTTCTTTTTGGTTAAATTTCTAACACAGCAAACAGCTTTCCAAGTTTCTCAGTATCACTGGAGTCAGAAAAGCAAAATAGAAGGGGAAAATTTTTTAAGGAAACCAAAGGTGGTGTCAGAACTGAGGTAGAAGTTCAGAGTTACCTTAAGATTCATACCATTGAGTTTTACTCCTTACTAAACAAAGTTAGTGCTGGGAGAAAAGTTTCTTTTGAGGGTGGGGCAATTTTAAAATACTGCTTTTCAGATAAATGTTTTTGTTCATCTATAGCTATAATGTAGTTCTTACATAATCTAGATCAAGGCTGTCCAACCTTAGGTTTTTATTGAAACAATAGACAATGTATTTTGATTTGCCATTTTACTGAGAACTCTGAGGTAGCTCGGCTTTGTTTACTAAAGCATTTATGTAAATTGCTGTGCTTGTAGGTGGGCTAAATAAATTGCTGTGGACCACATTCTCCATTTTGGACAGCCCTAATCTAGATGTTAAGTCAGCCAACAAGAATTCTGGTGTTTTTAGTAGCAGCCTTAGCTTCACTGTTACTGATTTACTGCTCAATAAATTCCACTGAAGGGAAATTTGAGTATCAATAAGGTTCAAGTAGATATCCTTTAGCCTCCTTGACCTGGTTGCAGTATTTATTGGGAAGGTGGATGTTAAATCTTGAATTTAGGAACTAGTACTCTGGTCAGTTTGATATTCATAAAAAGAAAGTTTATGTCTGCTTACCAGAAGAGAGAGTTGTTTTCATAATCTGATTAGCAAATGTTTAGGTTTTTAAATCTCTGGTGGCTTAAGCTGAACCATTTGCACACCTCAATCACTCTTAAGTTTGGTAGGAGGTAACACTGGCTAGGTGTATGTACAAATCCCAACATGATCCTATGGAGATGGCTGAATTTCTAAAGGCTGTTGGAGTACAAGCTGGAAAGTTTTAAATAGGGCCTGGCAATCCAAGGTGGAACCTAGCTACATTCAAACACTTCAGGTTGGCCTTAGGGTGAACTTTTTTTTTTGGTTATGGTATTGTGATCTGTTTGGTAGAAGTACCCACAGTTAAGAAAGTACAGCTTCCTTGGTGTGTGTTTGTGACTATGTACTTACATATTCTCATTCAAATGGGTATTCTCTAAGTCTAACGTGAGAAAATCTTGCCCCTGTGGGTCAACCCAACATACCAGGGCACGCACCTTCCTTGAGTTCTGATATCTTGAAGACATCTGTGCATATGTCCACTTTTACCTTCAATCTATACAGTGATCGTTGATGACATCTTTAGCAGTATTTCATGGGATATTTGGTCATCATGTAGTGCTTGTGGCGCATGTACGCTGTTTTATCATGTGCATGTAAACCTAATCTTAAAAACTACCTTCTGCCTTATGTCAGTTGCAAGCTTCATGTCACTTCAAGGTCCCCTTCTCATTGCCTTCTTTTAGCCCACCTCCATACTTTCAGAATAGAGACTAGATTATCCAAACACTTGTATGTTTAAATTTTAAAGAGCTTCAGTTCAAAATTATTGAGAGAGTGACTTCAGACTTCCCAGATACCTCTACCTTCCTGAAACTGGGTTTGGCGGTTTAAATGAAATGCTATCATCAGCTAACTGAAATACAGGGTATTGTAATTAGATAGGCTTAAAGATCATGTAGTGCAATCCCCAATAAGAAACTAGCTCACAAATGTTTTGAGATGTTTTCCATACATCCTCAACCTCAAAAGTAAGAATAGTGTTATCTGTCTGAGAGCCAAGAGTCAGACTAGCCAAACTTTGTCAGTAGTTTGTTTTCCATGCTAACAGAGTTGGGGTGTTGGTGCATGAATAGGACTTGGTCTTTTCTATGTGCTCCCGGCATATTGAAGCCTGGGGACAGAAACTTAACACACTGTGTTCTCAAAGACACTGCTAGGTGTCTTCCCAGCTACATGTCTGGCAACGTATTCCTTCTGTTTTTCTTTCCTTAGCTCCTAGGAAATTTTCAGTTTGATTCTTGGTGGGCAATTTTACAATTTTTATAGCCTGTAGCTAATTTTGAGTAAAAGGTATGTTTGCCCTTTTAAGATAAATGCCCATAAGTCAGCTATACCCTTGAGGGATAAAGAGATCATGTAACTTGGTTTAGGGTACAGATCCATGTCTGAGAAGACAGGTTTCTCAAAAAAGACTATATATATAGAGAGAGATATATACATGTGTGTATATCTGTCTGTATTTGTATATCTATTTCTATATATCTCCCGTGTGTGATATGCCTATTGGTGAAGTTATGTACAGTAAACCAACTGTCTTCACTACAACCTGGCTTATTAACATCTAGGCCCTTCTGGGCTTTTGCCTTGTGGGGTAGCCAACCTCTGATGTAAGAACTGGGCTTTATTGCAAAAGCTAATGATTACTAAGCTGCTTGTGCCTCAGCTTATTTTTTTAAAGGTAGAAAAAATTATTTTTGATAGTATTTGTAGGCAAAATACAACTTTGAAGTGCTTCATGTTCCAAAATACAAGTCATCCTTTGCCATGGTAAAGGAAAAGAAACGTTTAATAGAATATGTATAATAATGTAGTGGCTGGAGGGTCTGCCTTGGACTCAGGAAAATCTGGGTTCCAGTAGTGCCCTTTGATACATGCTAGTGTTGGGCCCACAGGCAAGTCAATTTCTCAGTGTTCCTAAACAATTCTCTAAGATTAAAGACCACAAATTACAGAGGAGTTGTCAATCTACATTTCTAAGTGGAGATTTCCATAATGGAGGTTCTCAAACTGCTGAAATCACAGATCCAAGAAGGGGGAAAAAGATATAAAATAAAAGATAGTTGAAAAGCTTTTTTTAAAAGGAATGTTAGAGTTCAAGTGTTGAAGGAAGAAAAAGATGAAAGCATCAATTTATTTAGCAAAAGCTGAGACAGAAAAAAATTGTAGGAGCATCTAGGAATTAGTAACACCTGTTCTCCTCTGGAGACCTTCAAACCTGTCTAATGTTCTTATATGAAAGATATTTTTGTCATTTTTTAAATTGAAAACTTCAGGGCAGGTAATGCCCAAGAAATCATCCCTATAATCTGCTATTTGGGACCAAGAAGGCTTAAAACCCGGTGGAAATAGCAATTAAACTTGAGACACGACAGAATAATGTAGATGAGAGAAAAATTAATATGGAAAAATCCCAGTAAAAGATTGGGCATAAAGAAAAACTGTGTGGCATGTTACTAAATAGTTACTAAAATAGAAAAAGATTGTGGGAATGGAATAAATAAAGCAATGATAGAGGAATAAAAAAAATAAGAGTCAATGATTTTGGGCTTGTGTGGTTTAATGAAATTTTAAACACAAACCCCTAAGCCTTTTATTGAGAGTTTGAGATGAGCGTTGGGAAGCATACTTCCTTACCTGACATTTACTCATCTGAGAATCTGGGACTGGCATACTTAATTAATATCAAACTTACTATGTAAAAAAAGCATTTTAAGGTCTTGTCAATTTAATTAGCTCTAAATTTTAAGTCTCATTGCAGAGATAAGCTCTGCTACTTGTTTGTGTGACCTTGGGGTGTCTAAGCCTGATTTCCTTTATATTGAAAGAACCCAAAAGTCCATTCCAACTCTAAACCCATGATACCTGATCCTGAAGTGCAGTTTTCAAATCCCTTCATGATTACATGGCTAAATTAATTTTTTTTTATCGTTAATTTCCTTCAATTGCCTTGTAAATGTAAATTGTAAATACAATTGTTTGTAACAGAAAAGAGTAGGTTACCCTCATGGACAAGAGGAACTTCTTAGCACCAACCAAATCTTGTCATGTAAATGGCTATTTCATCTGTGCATAAGGCAGATACTATTTCTGTTCAAAATCATTAGCTAGAATTAGAACCTTGAGGTTATTGGATAGCCAGGATGTTTCAGATTTCCCAGGCTAGAGGATGTGACAAAGGAAAGACTTCTATTAAGAGTCCCCAAAGGATGGAGGCCATGTCTATGGAAATTGTTGATGGGTAAGAAAAGTGTGTGTGTGTGTGTGTGTGTGTAAGAGAGACAGACTCACTTTTATTCATTTCCATAAAATTAGTAAGTTTCATATGAGCTGCTGAAGAAACCTAAAGCATTCTCACTGCATAATTTGGTGGATAGAGCAGCCAGCTTGGAGTAAGAAGACTTTAAGTTCCAGGGGTAAATCTCCTGAGGCAACTCAGGGATACAGATATGAAAAAGAAAGACAATCCTTGCCCTCGAGGAGCTTACAATCTCTGTAAGGGGGAAGACAACATAAAAGGATGCTTTAAAAGGTGATGAGAGTGGGGTGGAAGGTGGGGACAACATACTCAGTGCCACAGTATGATCTCCAATGGAGTGCAGTCAGGTAAGAAACTAAGAGATTGCTGGCCAAGGCACCTAACTTCATTGGAAGTTCTGTGAGAAGGTCTAGAGGGATGCTGGTAAGGTGTGAGTACCAAAGCTGGTGTGATCTTGAAAGATAATGAAGTTACTGGTGAAGAGATTCCTGGGGATGATGATGGAGAAATGCAAAGGAGTACAACTAGGTGGGAAATGAAAGGCTTTAAAAACATAAAAAAAAAACCCAAAACATTTCCTAGAATGGAAAAAGATTACCTGCAAAGCCATTAATCTCTATTATATACAGCTTGATTTAAAAATAAATAGGATGCAATGTATTCAAGATACTATTTTCAAAACTTGTCTATTTTCTTCAGAATATCCTCTTTTCTTCTGTGCATTTTAGAGATTTCAATAACTTTTCCTTTTTATTTTCTGGCAATGCCATGCTTACTCTTCCATCTCCCTAAACTGCAAATAAACAAAAAAAATAACAACCAAAAAACCAAAACCTTTGTAACTAATAAGCATAGTCAGGCAAAACATCCACATACTGACATGTCTGAAAATTTATGTGACACTTGGCAACTTGAGTATATCACTTCTCCATCAAAGAAGTGGGTAATGCTTTGTCATTGGTTCCTCAGAGTTTCATTTGGCCATTGCATTGATCAGAATTCTTAAATCTTTCAAAGTTGCTTTCCTCTACAATGTAGTAGCCATTGTATACATTGTCATGCTATTTCTGCTTATGTCATTAGCTCATGCAAGACCTCCCAGTTTCTCTGAATCCATCACTTTCATAATTTGTTATAGCAAAATAGTCATCCATTACATTTGTATACCATAGTTTGTCCAGCCATTGCCCAATCTTTGGGGGATTGCTTTTGTTTTGAATTTATTTTGAATTCAACAACAAAATAACAACAAAAGAGTTATTACAGATATTTTTGTACCTGTGGTTACTTTCTCTTTGATCTCTCAGGGGTATAAGCATGATAGCTGTATCATTGGATTAAAGTATATGTACTGTTTAGTAATTTCTGGGATGTAATTGCAAAATGATTTCCAGAATGGCTGGATCAGTACACGATTCTACTACAACACCACATTAGGATGCTTGTCCTCCTGCAGCCCCTCCGGCAGCTGTCATTTTTTTTTGCGCATCTTTGCCAGTCATGGGTGTGAAGTTAAAGCTCAGAACTGTTTTAATTTGCATTTCTTTTATTATTTGGACCGTTATTTCATAGGTTTGCTCATAGCTTACTTTCGAATTCTTCTGTTGCTTGTAATATCACCTAATGGACAAAAGAGGGCAGCAAAGTCCACTAAATGATACCACTTCTTTTAAGGTTTTTAGGTGTGTCACTTCTAAGAGGCAGAAATAGACCTCTGCTTTTGATTTACTTAAAGTAATACAAAGGAAAAGGGAGAGATGAGGTAGTATTACATTGAGGTTGCCTGGCTCGACTGCCAGAAAGGTCTGCATACATCAGGCCCAAGGGCCTGCCTCAATGATTTGATTTCATAGTTCAGATTGTCTTCCCCAAAGATGAGAAGACAGGATGCTGCTGGATCTGAAGTTCTCTGAAGATTCCCTTTTTATTTTTTTAAGTCTAGTATTCACTAGTGTTTGGATTGTCTTATGGTATCGGTCCTCAGGCCATTCCAAGAAAGCATGGAATACTACAGCGTGCTTTCTTTTGCCGTTTAGCAGTCAGCTCATTTCTTCCTCCATAAAGCCCCAACCTCACCTTCAAGAGATATGGCTATTTAACTGATTTAATCCTGCCTTCACTGCTTGGGTACAATTTGTCCCCCTCAAGTAATCATAGTACTTTCCATCTGTGCTGCTTAGTTTTAATATTTTTTTCTTTGCTTATTTTTTTTTACTTAAGAGAGAGAAAATTGTATCAGAAAAAAGAAAAATCTATTTCATAAAATTACATATATAAAGGAAACTATAAAAAACTAGTTTCTCCAATTGTATGCCAAAGGAAATTATAAAATGTGGGTGAACATTAACATATACACGCATATATACAGTGACATATACATGTATCTAGGTGCATATCATACCCTTTATGTCCCAGGGTTTCTGAACTCTGAGAGTTCATCACCCATACTTTATTCCATACCTCCTACCATCCAGTTCTGCATTCCCATTCTCCTTAATTCTCCCACCCAAAAGTTTCATTCTAAGTCTACCCAGATCTTCCACTGTGCCCTCTGGACTGCCTGTTCCATAGTTAACAAACTTCTTCATCCTAAATCTATTCCTCCACCACTCCTCCCATCTACTAGCTCTTACTGAAATCTAGCTTCACCTTGATAAAACGGCCTCTGTGGCCAAGCTTTCCAGCGTTGGCCGTTGCTGCTTAGTTTTTAAAGAGCATTCATGGACCTCCCTCCATTACAATGTCACAACTACCCTGTGAAGCAGGCGAGGCAGGTGGGATCTCCATTTTACAGATAAAGAAACTGAAGTTCAGTGAGATGCCTTACTCAAAGTTATCCAGTTTAAGTTTCATAGTCTTACAGGATTTAGAGCTGGCAGGAACTGTGAAGATCGTTTAAGGTCAGTTTAAATTCTTTTTACAAATGAGTTGGAGTGAATAGAGCATTGGATTTGGAGTCAGGAAGACATGGGTATGAATTCAGCTTTAGACACACGCTAGCTGTGTGACCCAGAGTAAGTTATTTAACTTTTCTGTGACTCAGTTTCGTCAACTGTGAAATGAAGGGGTTGGACTCAGAGGTCTTTAAGGTCTTTTAGCTCTAAATCAATGAGCCTATGATCCTATGAACTGAGGTCCAGAGGTGGTAGGAACTTCACCAAAGCTGCTTAAGTCATGAAGATATGAACTGAGATCCTGACTCTAAATTCAGGGCTCTAATGCCATTTCTTACCTAACAAATCCAGGCCTGTAACTGAGGTCTCCTGATTTATCGTTTTTCTACTATACCAGTCCATCTTGCAATGGTGATTAACAGACATGACTTGCTGGTCTGTGTAAGTGAGGTAGCCTTTAGCATAAAGAATTCCTCACTTAGATGAAATCCCAAGTCCAGAAGGAAAAATAGTATACAAAGAGGTAACACAAGTACTTTAACCTCAGGGAGAATAGCTCATATAAGTGGAATAAGCTGTCTTGAGTTAGTTCCCTGTGGTTAATAGTCTTCTAGCAGAAGTTGGAAGGTCATTCACCTGGGATATTAAAGAGGAGGTTCCTGCTTAGGTGTGGGTTGGACAGGCTGCTCTGAGATTCCTTCCTATTCTTAGATTCTATGATTTTATGTTAGTAAAGAAGTGTGTCCTCAGCCTTATTATTCACTTTTAGTAATTGCTTCTTTGATTTTCAGAATTTCTATTTGTTATTATAACTGGGGTTTTAAAATTTGTTGGTTTTCTAGTTTCTTTCATTGCATGTTCAAGTCATTGATCTGTTTCTCTTTCTCAGTTTCCCCTTCTCTGGGTTTAGTTTCTTGATCTGTGAAATAGGATGATCTACAAAATCCCTCATATTCCTAAATTCTGTGATTAAATTTGGAGATTAGAAGGGCAGCTTAAGGTGAAATGAGATACTAGGTCTAATGCTCAGGCATAAGCAAGAACAGTCCCCAAAGGCAACCTTACTCCAAAATATTGCCCAGGGCCAAGCCCCACAATTGTTGGGTGTCTATCAAATTTGTAAATATTGCTATGCTAAATTCAAACTCAATTTTTTCAAGTGAGAAAACTAGCTGGGTGACCTTGGGCAAAATGATTCAACTTTTGGGACTTCAGTTTTCTCCTCTCAAATTATGTTTTTTTTTGGGGGGGGCGGGTTTCAATTGTAAAGTCTTCTAATGTTTTTTCCAGCTCTAAGACTATCTATGAATGTTCCAAATCCAATCCCCAAATACCAATCAGCCAATTGTCAAGGCAGGAGTTATTTTCTTTCTTTTTAAGTCTCTAACAGGACTTGATTAAGAGAAGAGAGTGCCTAATTTATTGTTTTAGCCATTTATTATTTTAGCTGATAAAGGAGCATATTATGTCATTCATTTCTAGATTTCAAATTCTTTATTTTGAAAACTGTGATTGGGGGTGACAGTGTCCATAGTTCCCAGTCAGAGAATAGTGCCTTTGTTTTAGAGCGTACGGGTTGCTCCTGAGATACAAGGAGAGGTCAGGAAATGAAAACCATGTGGCTGTTGGTTTGGATTTTGACATCTAAAGCTGACCAGACAAAGAAAAAAGAAAAATCTCCTGCAAAATGTTCTTGGTTGATTACAATGAGAAAAAATAACCAGTCCCTGCTTCCATTTACTATTTGTATTTGTTTTCAGAGGCTGCTGGGCAGGGAACATGAAGCGTTACTACAAGGAGATGAAAAGGTGCCAGAGGTTGTTTTTAAAAAAAAAAGCCACAAAACAACACATGCCTCAGACTAAATTATTCCTAGGTATCTTTTAGGGGAAGGAAGAGAAGAGGAATTATCTGAACTTGGTCTTGCTTTCTCTCACTGTTGGTCTGATGAAGCCAAGGGATGACAGCTGAGATTCTACAGACCCTGCCCAAAGACAACACAAGTGTCAGTCATCCCCTTGGAGGAGACTTGTTATGTGCTCCAACCCTTTAAGGAAGAAGAAAAGAAGAAAGTCCTGTTTGGCCTCTTCATTTTCCTGTCCTTCCCCAGACTCTGTTCAGCACACCCTGGTCACCACTGCTGTGGGATTAAGAGAAAACATGTCCAGAGGGCCACCATGGCTATGTGGATTTGAACCTGAGAGCTCGAGTGGATCAACATATGTCAGAAAATATGAACAGGGAAAATAGAATAGATGCTTGGAAATGAAATGTGGATAGAATACTGAGTAGATAGATAGTAAAATTCCATTTCATTAGCAGAATTAGCAGAAGTGGGTCTCTGTGAAGATGAAGAGGACTATTGTCTTGTCTTTTTCATTTTTTAAATAACATTGGTAAAAAAAATCATTAAGGCATTAATTAAGGCAAATCAAGAAGCGTTGGGGTAGAGGGCAGAAGTGTCAAAACTCAGGACTGCTGGCCACATTGCAACCAACACTTCCAAGTGTGGCCAAACCAGATTAAAATATATTTGGGAAATATTTAACAAAATAAATGAAAATACAATGGAACATAGAGAATGTTAATATGTGGTTTTTGAAGTCAGTATGTGGCCTGCAGGTATCTTTATAAACTGTTTAGTGGCTTGTTTCTACTTAAGTTCGATACCATGGGTGTCAAAGACGATCATGAAGGAAGGAAAGCACCCACAATGTGCCAGGCAAAGCAAATATTATCTGATTTCGTCCTCACAACAATTCTGGGAGGTAGGTGCAATTATTATCTTTGTTTTACAGTTGAGCAAACTGAGGTGGACAGCGGTTAAGTGACTTAGCTACACACAGGTAGTAAATGTCTGAAGCTGGATTTGAACTCAAGTCTTTCTGATTGAAGGTCCATTACTCTATCCACTGAGCTAGTTAGCTGCTTCAACTTGGAATCAGGAAGACCCTGGTTCAAATCTTGCCTCGAATACTTACCAGCTCTATGATACTGGACAAATTACTTAGCTTCTCTGTGCTTCAGTTTCCACATCTGTAGGTTAGAACCGAAGGCCTCTAAGGTCCCTCCCAGTTCTAAATCTATGGTCCTGTGTCCTGGATTTCAAACCTGGGTCTGCCATTTCCAACTTGGGTCCCATTGAGCAATTAACTTAAGCTCTTGGAACCTCAATTTCCTCATCTGTAAAAATCAGAGAGTTGGAATGGATGGATTTTGTTTCATTTAAATCTATTATCCTGTGATCTTTTCACTTGAAAGCTATCATAGAAGAATAAAGAAATATTGGTTTCTTTGTAATTCAACGTTCCATAAAGACTGAGAAATAGATTCTCTAAACAAAATTAGAACTTATTAGGGCTTCCTAAACCTTAATCCCAAATATGCCAAGGAGATTGAGCAAGATACAATCATTAATGCTTAAGGCTATATAGATGTACAGAGGGTAAAACCTTCAACAGTGAAAGGAGACTCTGGTATGTTTTTTAAAACATAAGTTTATTGATGACTTCTGTTTTTACATCATAGTCATTTCTGAACATGCCCCAAACCCCACTGAATGGAACTCTCCTGCATAACCAAAAAACAAAAAAAATCCAAGAACCCAAACGCACAACCCCCGAAGAACAGTTTTTAAAAATCTCTAATACATGAACCCCAGCTGACAATATATTGTTGCAACAATTTGGCTAGCAGCTGCTGTTGGGGTGAAAGACCAACACAAGCCCAACAACAAGAATGCTGTCAGCACAAATTCTTTTGATCTGCTTTACTAAGGAAAGTAACATTAGGGGGTTAACAATCTTATTTCAATCCAACATACAAATATCATTCACTTAGTTCGGGGGAAAAAGCCAGCACCCTGAGCTTCAGAGCAAATACAAACAAATTACAAACATACATCATAAACAGACCAAATATAATTCGTAGTTACCAAGAAACCATCAACATCTGGGTGAGCCGGGAGGCTCTTAGAGCGGCTGCCCAGAGTCCCGTGCCTCCAGGGAATGAGAGCCTCAAGCAAATAGCTCTGTTCTCTCTTTTTATACACTCTTTAGCCATCACCAAATGTTATCTGAGTGACCAGAACTCAGGCTCCTACTGTTGGCTCTGGTCTTAGCAACTCCACTTAGGACCCTAAGGGCTTCACGTCCACATAGGCTTAGAACCTAGTAGATAGGGGTTTGGGCCTGGGGTTTTGCAAATAGCAAGGCTCAATCAAAGACAATTAATTTATCATTCTAAAACAGTAAAAAGTCCCAACTTAATTGACATTACATATCTACACCATTTTGCCCTAGTATTCCCCCACCTCTATCCTGAGAGATTAGAGGCTTGTTTCCTTCTCTGTTTTCCTGCATAGAAGGTAACTTTACCCCGAAAAAAACCAGGAACTTAACCCATTTGTTGGCAATTATCAGGTTGGTGTTGGGGCTCAGATTTTGGACATTCACAGACTCTTAGAGCTAGAAAGGACATTAGAAGACCATCCAGTCCAATGCCCCAATTTGACAGAAAGGGGAAACTGAGGCTGGGAAGAGAGAAAGTGTTTTGCTCATGATCACCAGCTAGTTAGTGTGATAACTAGGCTAGCACCAATCTCATATGTCTTAGTCGAAGGATGGGGAACCTGTAGTCTTGAGGCCACATGAAACCCTCTAGGTCCTTGAGTACAGCATTTTGACTGAGTCCAAGTTTTATAGAACAAATCCTTTTATTAAAGGGGTTTGTTCTGTGAAGTTTGGATTCAGTCAAAGGGCTGCACTTGAGGACCTAGAGGGCCACATGTGGCCTTGAGGCTGCAGGTTCCCCAAAGTCCAATGTTCCTTCCCTTATACTAAAACTCTGGAGTGGGGAAACAATGGTGATGCTGCCTTATGAAAAAGTCAGGACTTGTGATTCCATTGACTAAGGACCCAAATATAGTTTTTTTTTCACTTTCATTTAAAAAAAAAGAGTTTGAATTTGCTATTGTTTCATACCAGAACAGCATATAAACTATGTTTACACGGGAAAAGTGAGTAAGAATAAATGGACAATACTACAGATTCCACTATGGGACATATACCTTAAGGAAAGCATTGATAGAAAGAAACAATACACCAAAACATTTAGAGCCGCCCCTCCCTTTTTTGTGGTAGCAGATATTGATTATCACTGTGCTGCAGGAAATATCCCATATGGTGTATACAAAGAAGCATGCAAAGACTTAAGTAAACTGATGCAGTGAAATAATTGCAGTCAAGGAAACACACACGGTGACAACAATAATGTAAATGGAAACAATGACCACCCCCAAACCATCAAAAGTGAATGCTGCAAAATTACAGAGAACAAGAATAGTTCCTAAGAAAAGAGGAGCTACCTCTACCCCACTTCACCTCTTTGCAGAGGTGGGGGGAACATGGATGTGGAACATGGCATATATTTTTAGACTTTTGCAATGTATTGATTGGTTTTGCTGATTTTTTCCCTCTTCCTCTTTTTCTTAAAAAAAAAACAAACCCAACTACTTTGTTGAATGAGACTCTGAGAATGAGAAGGGAAATACTAGAAGAAATTTAAGTAATATAAAAACAAAAAATATCAATTAAAATTAAGGTAACAAAAAACAAAAAATGTCAATCAAAATTATTTTAAAAAATAGAATGACTGAACAGAATATGAAATTAAGGGGACAATGGATACTTGGAAGAATTTAGGTGATATAAAAACAAAAAAAATCAATTAATCTATTTTATCAATAATATCATTCTTTTAACAATAGAATGAACAAAGATACTTACAAGACTTGGAAGACTGCATTAAAAAGGTGTTGCAATGTTATGCATTGAAATTAATTTAAATGTAAATAGTTACTAAGCAAGCTTAATTGTTTGTAATGACATTTAATGTTACTTCTAATGAAACAGTTAAGAAGAAAAGACATGGGGAGGAAAACAAGCAAATGGCTTTTTTTCCTAATTAAAGTGAGGTGTAGTAAAGAAGGGAAGGGGTAAGTGGGAAGACAGTAACATGAGTCATAAAAGGGTTGTGATAAAGAGAGGGGAGAGGTTGTGATCCAGAATTTGGGAGTCTAAATGCATTACAGATGTCAAAAAAAGATCAATCCCAAAGGAAACCAAGCAATTTCTAATAAATCCCTGAGCTTTTTATCTTTCATGAGCCCAGGCCTAAGAATCAGGAGATGGCTATGATACTAGTCATGTGACCCTGGACAAATCACTTTACTTGTCTGAACCTCAGTTTCTCCATCTATAAAATCATAAATATAAGTTAATTAATTAAAAATAAAATACTGGCCTTAGGAGCTAGCAAGATACAGTGGAAATGTTATTATTTGAGGACCTGCATTCAAATCTTACTTCTGCTAGTGTGACCTTGGGCAAGTCATTTCACATACCTAGGCCTCAGTTTACTCATCTGTAGAAGGGGAGGGGACTAAATAATTTTTTGAGACCCCTTCCAACTCTTAAATCTATGATTCTATGAATACTATGGCCATATTTCGCAGGGATCCTGCCTCACAGCATTGTTAACAGAAAAGCAATCTGGGCAATGCAGAGTAAGCTGGTCATTTGGGTAGTTCTGGGCAAATCATGTAAGCTCTTTGATCTCATCTGTAAAATGGTAGAAACAACTTTCCTTATGTCACAGGGTTGTCATGAGAATCAAATGAGAAAAAAAAGCACAGTACATATTCTCCCATACATGTAGATGTCTACATGGACGTATATGCATAACATACACATGTACACAGACATGCATGATACACGTGCATGGACACAACATACAGGCACATGGTCACACACATACATGAACTAAAGATTCCATGCAACATACGTGTGTATATAGATCACATACATGTACACGCAATGCATGTTATGCACAAGGTACTATACAATGTACATATATGTACATATACATGTGCATACACAAGGCAAGTGCACGTATGAACACAAATGTATACACACGCATACATGTTGTCATTGGCAGCTCCTGCGTCTTTTGAGATACTGTGATTCGGCAGCATCACTCACAGAGCACAGCTGCCTTTGATGCTGAGCAGTCCTTTGTCAGTGTCTCCTGTGTCTCCCAATGGATACCAAAGGTCTTCAAAGAGACACTGGAGTGTCCTTGCATCGCTTCTTCTGACCTCCCTGTGAGTGCCTGCCTTGTGTAAATTCTTTATAAAGTAGTCTTCTAGGCAGACTCATGCTTGGCACTCATGGCTAGCCCACTGAAGTTGTGCTCTCTGTAGTAGCTCCACAAAGGACCTCAGTGTCCAGTACCTTGTCTTGCCGGGTGATCTTCAGAATCTTCCTAAGACGATTCAAATGGAAGGGGTTCAGTTTTCTGGCATGGTGCTGGTAGACCATCTAGATTTCACAGGCATACAACAATGAGGCCAGCACAATGGCTCCATAGACCCTCGGTTTGGTAGGCAGCCTAGTACCTCTTCTCTCCTACACTTTCTTCGGGAGCCTCCCCACTTAGCTCTTGCAATGCATACATCAACCTCATTATCCATGTGGACATTCCTGGAAAGTGAACTTATCCTTCAAAATTTCTCCATTTGTTGTAAATGATGTTTCCACATGTGGATGGCACAGTGCTGGTTGGTGGTGAACTGTTTTCTTCGTATTGTCAGGCTAAAATTAGCATATGTGGCAGAGAATCAATCCATACTTTGCGGCATCTCAGCCTCAGAGGCTGCATGGTGTGCACAATCATCTGCACATAAAAAGTCATGTACCAGCTCTCCCTCCGCTTTAGTCTTTTCAAATTAAATAATTTACCGTTAGTGCTGTAGCTGACCTCGATGCTATTTTCGTCCTCGGTTAAGGTGTTCGATAATATCATGGAAACATCATGCCAAAAAGCATGGGGGCAAGCACAAAGTCTTCCTTCACTGCACTGGTGACTGGGAAACCACAAGAGCATCTTCCATTATCCAGAACATGTGCAAGCATGCTATCGAGGAATTGGTATACAATACTGATGAACTTCTCTGGGCAACCAAATTTTGCCATGATCTTTCAAAAGCCTTCCTGACTGACAGTGACAAAGGCCTTAGGTGTTAGATCAAATATTGTGTACACAGCTCTGTTCTGCTTCTGGCATTTCTTCTGGAGTTGTCAGGCAACAAACACCATCTCAACCTTTCTTCTGTCCTTTCTGAAGCTACACTGACTCTTGTGTAGAGGACCATCTTCCAGGTGAAGGATCAGCCTATTAAGGAGGACTCTAACAAGAATCTTGCTGGCAGTGATTAGGAGAGAGAGCCCCACTGTGACTGTCACAGGATAATTTCTTTCCTTTTTCTTTATAGAAATGGATAATGGAGGCATTCTTGAACTCCTGGGGAATAACCTCCTCTTGCCATATACCCTGGAAGATTTCTGTCTGCTTTTCTATGAGCAGCACATCCCCTGCCTTGTAGATCTCTGCTGGAATAGAATCAGCACCAGGTGCTTTGCCACACAAGAGGAGTCTAATAGCATTCAAAGCTTCTTCTTCAGTTGAAAGTTTGGCTAGAGAGGGATGGACTTCAAGCCAAGGCAAATGGTCAGTGGCTTTAGCATTGGTTAATGACAGTCTATTGAGAACACTGTGGAAGTGTTGAGCCCATCTCTCTAGGATCATGTCCTTATCACCAATCAGTGTGGCTTCATCAGCACTGAGTAGTTGTGATGCATTAAAGGTCTTTGGCTCATAAACAACTTTCAGCACATCATACAAGCATATTTGGTTGTTACTATCAGCAAAAAACTAAATGTCATCTGCCTTCTTACTGAGCCAAGAATCCTGCATCTCACTTAACTTTGCTGGCATTTTACTTTTGATGGACTTAAACATGGCCTTTTAGAAATGGATGAACTATCCTGTCAGTAAACCTTGTGGAGTTCTCATTTTTTTTTGTTTGTTTAGCAGCTTCTGAATTTCCCCATCATTTTAATCAAACCAATCCTGATGTCTGAGAGTGTTCAGATGAGTAAATTCAGTGCTATACACCAAATTTCTGAAAGCTGCTCACTCTTATCTGCTTCACTGTTGTCACCCATGTGTTAGCATGAATCTTCTGACAGTCATCATGCCTTGGGGCTGCCACTTTAGTTAAATGTGAATGTTTCTCTGGTAGAGGATAAATCTATGATCTGTCCAACATTCCATGCCACACTACCTTCATCACTCATACTTCCTGTCTATCTCTTCTTACAATGATGTAGTCTATTAAATACCGGTGTTTGCTGTGAAGTTTTATATGATTAGGTAAATGGAAGACAGTGTTGGTCATGAGATACACAAGTCTTCAGTAGTAAGTGACTGTTGTTGTTTCCAACTCCATTCCTCCCAAGGACTCCCTATAATATTTGATAGTTTGTGCCTAATCTGGTGTTAAAGTCACCCAGAATTACAAGCTCGTCCTCCTGCAGCACATGATAATGAGGGTCAACAGGTCTGTAATGGCAAGCAGGGTGGGACTTTTTGCTGTTTTTTTTTTTTTGTGTTTTAGAGTGCTTCTCAGCACTAAGGCAATCAAATGCCTTTCAGTCTTGCCTTTGTTTCAGTCAGGAGTCTTTGAATTGGAGTCTTTGATGACCTGCTTAAGTCAGGGGAAGGCCTAGGTCATATGGGTTTGAGTTGTATGGCTGTGACTCCCTTTGACCCTGAAGATGTGTATATATACTCTGAGGTTAGCATTTTGCTTGGGGCACACTCATTAGAAGAGTGTTGGTGTGGAGACTCTGGGTAGCTATTAAGGAGTCCCTTCCCCCCATACCCCCACCCCCCACCCTCCGCTTTGAAAACCCAAATGTTGGTGCTTCTCTCTCTGGTAACTACATATGTATTGTTATGGACAGACAGTTAGAAGCCCTGTCTGCTGATTTGTGTTATTTGCTCTGTTTATATCATTTCTGCTTGTAATTTCTGTTTGTGTTTTCTCTGAAGTTCAGGGTGGTGACTTTTCCCCCTGAACTAAAATGAATGATATATATATATATTTAATTAAAGTGAGATTGTAAACCCCTTAAAGTTGCTTTCCTTAGAAAAGCATATCGAAGAACCTATGCTAGCAGCCCTTCTGTGTGCTGGTGTTATTGGCTTTACAAAGCCATACTAGCTGCAAGTAACATTATGTTACAAGGTCTTCATTAAATTTTTCTTTAACCTCAACAGTGGTAAGCTGATGATGGTGGTGTGGCACTTTACAGCAAGTGGCCATCGCATTGTCACGAGCCTATCATTCACTTCCTAGCTTGTGGACTAGATTAGTTTTGATTGTAATACCTATTCCAGCTTCCCAGAGCTCCCTTTGACTGTGGCCACTCCAGAAAAAAGTGAATCCAGCCCTGACTTTGGTAAGCTGGCCTTCATTTATCAGCCTTGTTTCACTCAGGGCTGCAATTTGCATGTGATACCTGCTGAGTTCTCTCACAACAAGAGCTGTTTGTTTTTCAGGACTATTGGATTTCATGTTGTCCATAAGAGTGGGCACAGTCCATGTACTGATGATAAGTAGAACCATCTTCACCAAGTTTTTTGTACATTTTGTGTGTGTTTCAACTACAGGGTGGAATCCCCACCTGCTCCACTAATCAGGCCAGGGTCAGGTAAAACAGACAATTTTTAGGGTACCTTTTCTAGCCCCGTTCTCATACCAGGAAGTGAGCAGTGTGGTCCTTGAAAAAGGCTGCCCGGACATCCAAGGGGCTGCCAAATCCCACTGCTACTTCAGTCCAGTGAGAAGACAACCCTGTGGCCTGGGCCTCCTGTGTGCACGGCTGTAGCTACAGTTTCCATTGTAGTTGTTTCTCTTGCCTTGTCACAGGCCCATTGCCACAGGACTTTGAGGTAGGTAAAATAGTAAAATAGCTGAATAGTAAAACAATAAAATAGTGGAACAGTAAAACAGGAAAACAATATGGGTGATGTCTTTTGACTTGCAAGTAAATCGGATTTAAGTCATCCAGCCTCACTCTTTCTTCCAGAGTCATTGAAGTCCAGCAGCAAGACAAAAGTCAAGAAGACTGGGGATGCTCAGGATTAGTGGATGACCTTGGCGTCTTTGATGTTTGACCAAGCTCTATGTGCTCTACAGCATCTGCTTCTGCTGCCTTAATGGCCTATTGGAACAAATCATTCACATCCACTTATTCTGCCAGGGAAGTCTTCATTCCCCCTAACTCACCAACAGGTTTGAGACCCTTTGGTTACTCTTAAATATACCCACATATATACATATATCTACATACATATGCATATATACATATATATATATGCACACACATCTGGGTATAGATGACTTCATGTATTCTCATGTATACAATAGCTATATGCATATATACATGAATGTATATATACACATGGGGCAACTAGGTGGCACAGTGGATAAAATGTCTGCCCTGGAGTCAGCAAGACTCATCTTCCCGAGTCCAAATTTGGCTTCAGACACTAACTAGCTGTGTTACCTTGGGCAAGTCACTTAACCCTGTTTGCCTCAGTTTCCTCATCCGTAAAATGAGATGGAAAAGGAAATGGCAAACCACACCAGTATCTTTGCCAGGAAAACCCCAAATAAGGTCATAAAGAGTTGGGCATGATAAAAAAAGACTGAACTGAAAGTGAGTTAGTATAAGTGATAACAAATATTCCAACAAAAGTAATGCAAGACTTTAATGAACAGAGATCCTCCTCCTTGGGATCTTACTAAGACATTTACATTGTATAATACACATGCATATATTTTGTTCAAAATTCCTGAACTTTATCGGCCTGATCCTCTGCTAGTCCAAGAGACCATTTTTGCCCTGGGGGAGCTATGTCACCCAGGACCTATGGTGGTTTTTGGAATTCTGAGCAAAAAGAAATCCCTTTATCTGAAAAGAAAAAAAAACCCACTAGCTAACAGTGGGTGCCTGGCCACAGGATGACTTTAGTTCCTGGGATCATTAGAAGTCAGGCATTTTGGGGCATCTAGGGGGCGCAGTGAGTAGAGCACTGGCCCTAGAGTCAGGAGGACCGGAGTTCAAGTCCGACCTCAGACACTTGTCGCACGACACACTTACTAGCTGTGTGACCTTGGGCAAGTCACTTAGTCCTCAATTGCCCTGCCTTCCCTCTTCAAAAAAAGAGTCAGGCATTTTGAAAAGCTCAGTGTATTATGACTGCCATTTTTATCTGTCCATCTTACTGTAAGAGCACTACTCTGGTTGGCTGCACAGTGCGGCTATGAGACTCCATGGCAAACACATGCCGTTTAGAGTCCGGACTTCTCTTCACGTCATTAGACTACAGCTATCTATCAAGGAAGATGCTTCTTAGTTTGTGGAGCACAAGGAACTACACTGGATTTAGAGTCAGAGAACCTAGCTTTGAACCCTGCTTTTGCCTCTTGCTACCTGTTGTTACCTTGGCCGGCTCATTTAGCTGCTGTGGGCCTCAGCTTCCTCACCTGTAAAATGAAGGGGTAGGTCTCTGAATTCCCTGCTAGCCATATATTTTTGATCATCCAATTAGGTTATGTGGTAGAAGGGAAGAGAACACGAATTTATTAAGTACCTACTATGTGCCAGGCACTGTGATAAGCATTTTATTAATATTGTCTTATTTGCTGAGTTGAAGAGGTAGCCTTTGCCCTAAATGTTTCCTTCACTGGCTTTTCTCTATAGCCTAGGTTGTCGCTAATGCCTCCGTCAAAATGCAAATGATACTTGGTAGCTAATATATTATAGTGGAAAGAAGATTGAATTTGGAGTCAGAGAATGTGGGTTCAAATTCTACCTTTTTCACTCACAACCTGAGTGACCTTGGTCAAGTCACGTCAAGTCTCAGTGTCTCAGCAGTCTCACCTGTGAAATGAGAGGGTTATATTATATAGTGTCTAATGCTTCTTATATGTCCATATATTTATGTATGTACAAATGTATGTGTATATATGGATATATGTATGAGAGTAGCTTGGTGGCACAGTGAATAGAATGGTGAGGCTGGAGTCAGGAAGACCTGAGGTCAAATCTGGCCTCAGACACTTAATAGCTCTGTGACTCCAGGGCAAGTCATTTAAACCACCACTGTTTGCCTCAATTACCTCATTGGGAAAATGAGCTGGAGAAGGAAATGGGAAATTACTCCAATATCTTTGCCAAGAAAACTCCAAAAAGAGGGTCATGAAGAGTTGAACATGACTGAAATGACAGAACAACAAAATATGGGTATGCATGTATGTATGTGTATATATATATATCTATCAGACATACCTCAAATGAATACACACACACATATATATGTATATATACACACATTTATAAAGCTATAGCTATATAAATATATACCTACATACATACACATACATATACTGAAGGATGAGTTCTATAGGTTGTTTATCAGACTGTATATCATAGTCTGCACAATAGGCACTCTTCATCCGCCTGGTTTTTCCTGTATGGATAAGTTGGCATTAATCACTTCTGAGTGATTAAGTCCCACCCTGTTACATACTGACATAATCTTTCAGTGCTCCAAGTAACTCTTAGACTATAAATTGCAGAGAAGGTGCTAGTATTCACTGGTAGAGGAAGTTTCCTCACTGTGAGTTAGTTCTCTATCTCACTAAAAGCACAAATCTATTAAAAAAATAAAATAGAAACAGGATAGCTCTCATTTATGAGGTTTTGCAACATTCCAAGGACTGCTATGATCAGCATAATGTCATAAGCAAACAGGAGCATCCGGAGGACCTCAGAGAAGTAATTGGTCAATAAAATAGCATTATGACAATAACGGTGACAATACAAATTTGCTTTTATATAATCCTGTACAGTTTGCAAGGTCTTTTATGTTATCGCATTTGATTTTCATACCAACCTCGTGAAGTTAAGCAGGGTTAGTATTACTATCCCTATTTTGGTAATGGAGAAACTGAGGTACAGATAGGTTGAGTGATTTACCTCTGGTCACACAGTATGTGGCAGAGCTTGGACTCAAATCTAGGTCTACTGATTGCAATGGAGGCAGGTTGATAATATAGAATGGGCACTGCATTTGGAAGTCAGAAGACATGGGTTCAAATTCAGCACAGACTATCCCTGAAACCCTTTACGTATAATTTTATGTTTCTTGGCCTCAGAGAACCTGTGGCCTCGAGGCCACATGTGGTCCTCTAGGTCCTCAAGTGCAGCCCTTTGACTGAATACAAACTTCACAGAACAAATCCTTTTAGTAAAAGGATTCGTTCTTTAAAATTTGGACTCAGTCAAAAGGCCATACCCAAGGATATAGAAGGCCATATGGGGCTTCAAGGCCACAGGTTCCCCACCCCTGGGAAGATCTCTAAGGTTCTTTCTCACTATAACATCCTACTATTCTAAGTGCTAAAATCCCAAGTTATCCCAACTACCCCAAAATTGTATAGTGGAAACAGAGAACAGGATGTAGGACACAGAGTGGTACAGTAGAAAGAGTGATGGCTTTGGGCCCAGGGGCCTGGTTTTCATATCCTATCTCTGTCACTTGCTACCTGTATGACCTTAAATAAATCATTTGTTGTCTCTGGGCCTCAGTGTCCTCATCTATAAAATGAGGGGGTTGGATTAGATGGCATCTAAAGTCCTTTCCAATCCTAAATCTGTGATCCTATAATAAGATGCACGTCTTTGTGCAAGTCAGTAACCATAAAAGAAATAATCATTGTAATAGTAATAATAAGAATGACTAATATTTAATAGTGAAAGGAATAAACAAGAATAGCTAATATTTAATAGTACTACAAGGCCCACAAGGCACTTTAAAGAAGAGAGATATCAGTGAAGGCTAGAGTGATCAGAAGAGGTTTGAGCGCAATCTTGCATCAAGTTATGCCGGAGAAAAGTTGGCTATGAATAAAAGAAGTGCCAAGGACGTTATGGATGAGGGAATAGTACAAGTAAATATAAACCCCAAAGAGATCAGAGAAAGAAGAAAAGGACTCATATGTACAAAAATGTATAGAGAAACAATTTTTGTTATAGCAAAGATCTGGAAAGTAAAAAGGGTATTCATCAATTGGATGAGGCTGAACAAGTTAAAAGTATATGCCATATGCCATTTATGAACACAGGTAAAATGCTTTGTAAACCTTAAAGCATGATGAAATGCTACTGATGATGATTATTATAAATGAGATGTAACATTATTGTACAGTAAGAAATGATGAAAAAGGACATTTTCTAAGAAATTTGAGAAGACTAGTATCAACTGATGCACAGTGAAGTGAGAAAAACTCAAAGGACAATTAATACACTAACAACAACATTACAAAGAAAAAACAATTTTGGAAGACTTAAGAGGCCTAACCAATCTAATAAACAGCCATAATTCCAGAGGACCAAGAATGAAGCATTCCAGCCACCTCTTTACAGAGACAGGATAAATTCAAGGTGCAGAAGTAGATATATAAATATATTTTTGGATGCAGCCACCATAGGAATTTATTTTGCTTTACTATGCATATTTGTTATAAAGGTTTTCTTTTCTTTTTCAACTTGGGGAGGGGAAATTGGAAAGAGAGAGGCTAGTGATAAGATTGTAAAACAAAAAAGGAAACACAAAGATAGAGGGTTATTGAAATAAAATGGGAAGGCCCAGGCTTAGAGTATGCTTAGATTTGTCCTTACTGGTGGGTCATACAAAGCATGTTCATGGTGGGTTCCAATCAGCGAAAATTTGAACATACTATTTTGGGCCAGAAGTAACTCAGAGGTCCATATAATAGAATGATAAAAACCTTTTCTAAATGGATTAGGAATCAATTAGACCTCAGTAGAGGCAGAGCCAGAAATGTGTATACAAAATGTTTGGGAGAATGATCTCTCTGTCTCTCTCTCTCTCTCCGTCTCTGTCTCTGTCTCTCTGTCTCTCTCTCTGTCTGTCTCTCTCTCTCTCTCTCCCTCCCACCCTGGAGGCTCTAAAGTGAGGACTGCTGTGAGCTGCCAGATGGGAATGCAAAGCAGCTGGCTGTATATTTTCCCCTCACCTTGCTACCATCTGTCTCCTTGCATGCGATGTCTGTTTCTTTTGCACTTATTCTTTCCTGATCTTAAGTGAATGGATTGACCAGGTTATGGTCAATACTTATAATTTTCACAAGGTCGGAAGAGCCATTTGAAGTTTCTTCAGCAACCAAAGTTAGTAGCAGAGACTGTGGAGTCATTATAGCAGCCAAGTGACCTACTCAACCTGGCCTGACAGTGCATTGACCAATTCACCAACACAATGAATGCCCTGAATAGAACTTAGAGGGTACTCTATGAAGGGAGAAAGGACTCCCAGGACTAGGAGTCATGAGGTACCCTTTAGCCCTACAAATTCTCTTCATGCATACCTGACTACTGTTGTGCTTTAAACTAGAGTCTTCTGGTCTGACTGGCTGGGTTGATGTGGTGGAAAGAGGCAGGGAAGGGAAGGAGAAGATGGGGTTGCTCAGGTGCTTTCAGCTTTGATAAGAAGGGGAAGGTTAAGAAAAGCCACTAAGATGAAAACCTTGTGGAGGTAGCAGGGATGGAGGTGTCAAGATATTAAGAGATGCCCTGTTTTCCAGAGCTAAGGCCCGGCAAACAAGCTGTGCCCTGAACGTGGCATAACAACAATCCTTTGTCCTCACCCTCTGGATGATCTCATCCTCTGGCAAAATCATATAGTTTTTATATCGCTTTGGTCCCTATTTCCCATGGGATCTCAGGGATGCTGGTAATGCAGCTGACATGCTGCAGCAAAAAGTAATCAATCAACTCTCCTGACATGCTAAGTGAATTAAACGAGATGCTTCACTCCTGGCCAAGCTAACTCTGGTTCTGTACCCCGCTGAACAATCATAAAGCCCAATAATCCCAATAACTTAGAGATTGTTCCCTTAGGGCCCAAGAACACCTATATTGTCCCAAAAATGCCAACCATGGAAACTGTTTAGTCAAGACCTAAGAATGGCCATATTGGGTCCTGCCTTTTTGTGATTTTCATGTGTAAAAGCCCTATCCCTACCACAAGCCATAAGCCTCCCTTCTCAGAGGGACTTCCACTTTCAAGCATTTTTCTCACTTTGAAATTCAATTTCTGTTAGATTACTGACTCTCCTGTCTCCAGCCTCTATTTGGCTCCAGCCACCCACAGGTTAGAGACTGATTCTCATCCAGTTAACAGAGGTAGTGGGAAATCGGAACTGAAACAGGTGCCTAACTGAGCAAGCCTCAGTCATTGTAGCAGGGCTGGTGACTTTCGTCTTAGAGCAGAGGTGTCAAACAGGAAGCTTGCAGGCTGTGTGTGGTCAATGACACTCCTGAGTCCAGCCAGACTAGATTAAAATGTAATTGGGAAATATTTACTAAATAGAACACAATAAAATAGATGATATTGCATTTTAAAACCAAGTCAACATGCATCCCACTGAAATCCTTATGTGTGGTTTAATGGCCCCCGGTTTCTATTCGAGTTTGACACCATCAATTTAGAATATCTTCGTGACATAATCCAGCACTTCGCACAATGTCTGGCACACAGTAGGCATTTAATAAATACTTATTAATTTGATTGATGACAGTAGAGTTTGTTTATAATGGCTTAATGATATTATTGCAAAATGACATGTTGAGTCAACATCCTTATGCACAGGTTTACCTGTAAATGAGAAGAAGAAACATTTTGCACACTCACTCATTCACCTTCTAATGCAAGGCCTCTTGGCTTTTTTGTGTGTCATGGACTCCCTTGATGGTCTGGTGAAGCTTATTCCCAGAATAATGTTTTTAAATGCATAAAGTAAAATGTATAGGAATACAAAGGAAACTAAAGGTTAGTGAAAATAAAGATGTATTTTTTTTCTCATCCAAGTTAATTAATTACCTGAAATCTTGACTTCAGGTTAAGAATCCTTAATCTATTGGATGATGGCTAGATGATAAACTCCTAGAATTTAAAGCTAAAATTAGATATATTTTTTAATTAAAGCAAATCTATCCTCTGTTCCTCTCCCTCAAGTAACTCTATTGGGCAAAACTGGATTCACCTAACATCACTTTACATATTTTAAAGCAAGGGTTCCCAACCATTTTTGGTCCTTGTACCGCTTTGTTTCTCCATATTCCATATTTAATATGAAATGAAATAAATTCTAGAATTTGCCATGCACATATGCATAGGAAATATATAAAGAGATTGCTTTTTATTTTATTTTTTTTAGGAATGCAAACAGTTCAACTTTAATAAGTCCCTCATGATTTCTCTTTCCTGTTTACCTTTTCATGCTTCTCTTGATTCTTATGTTTGAAGGTCAAATTTTCTATTCAGCTCTGGTCTTTTCATCAGGAATGCTTGAAAGTCCTCTATTTCATTGAATATCAATTTTCCCCCTGAAGGATAATGCTCACTCTTGCTGGGTAGGCGATTCTTGGTTTTAATCCTAGCTCCTTTGACCTCTGGAATATCATATTCCAAGCCCTCCCATCCCCTTGTATAGAAGCTGCTAAATCTTGTGTTATCCTGATTATGTTTCCACAATGCTTGAATTGTTTCTTTCTGGCCACTTGCAATATTTTCTTCTTGACCTGGGAACTCTGGAATTTGGCTACAATATTCCCAGGAGTTTTCCTTTTGTGATCTCTTTCAGGAGGTGATTGGTGAATTCTCAATATCTATTTCCCCTTCTGGATCTAGAATATCATGGCAGTTTTCTTTTGATAATTTCTTGGCAGATGAGGTCTAGTCACTTTTTTTGAATATGGCTTTCAGGTAGTCCAATAATTTTTAAATTATGCCTCCTGGATCTCTTTTCTAGGTCAGCTGTTTTTCCAGTGAGATATTTCACATTGTCTTCTATTTTTTCATTCTTTTGGTTTTGTTTTATAGTTTCTTGATTTCTCATGGAGTCATTAGCTTCCATTTGTTCCATTCAAATTATTTTCTTCAGTGAGCTTTTGGACCTCCTTTTCCATTTGGCTAATTCTGCTTTTTAAGGCGTTCTCCTCCTCCTTGGCTTTTTGGACCTCTTTTGCCATTTGGGTTAGTCTATTTTTTAAGGTATTTTCTTCAGTATCTTTTTGGGTCTCCTTTAATAAGATGTTGACTTGTTTTTCATGATTTTCTTGCATCACTCTCATTTCTCTTCCCAGTTTTTCCTTTACTTCTCTTACTTGATTTTCAAAATCCTTTTTGAGCTCCTCCATGGTCTGCAACCAATTCGTATTTTTCTTGGAGGCATTGGATGTAGGAGCTTTGACTTTGTTGTCTTCTTCTGGTTACATGTTTTGATCTTCCTTGTCACCAAAGTAAGACTCTATAATCTGATTTTTCCCCCTGCTGTTTGCTCATTTTCCCAATTACTTGATTTTTTAGCTCTTTTTTAAGGTAGGTCTCTGCTTTCAGTGTGGAGGCTTTTTTTTTTTGTAGTGCTTAACCTTTTTCAATAAAGCGTTTCCACAGTAAATGTTCTGATTACATTTATAACATTTGAAATCATCAATTACAATAAAACTAAAACACAGGTATATTTTTTGTATTGCACATTTAAAGAGCTGCAAAAGGCTACAGCTTAAAAGGACCTCATTCATAGCAATATATATATATATATATATATATATATATATTTGCATCTCAGATTATGAAGAGGTTGAATAGTTTGGCTCATAAATGCACAATGATGCCAGGGGCAGCTTAATTGGAAAAAAAAATGTCCTGCAAAAAATAAAAAGTAAACAAACCTACACATGAACCTAATCAAGAAATTAAAGTAAAATTTATTTTGAAGCCAATGAAGTCTTTTACCTGTATGAAATTCCAACAGTCCATTTTCTCAATTTGAAGGCTAAAGTTAGGCTCTGTTCTGGAGCCTGTGCATAGTCCTGTGTGCTTCCTTGAGAGGCATGAGGTGGATAGGGTGGGGGTGGATAGTCTCTAGAACCTGAAGGCATCAAGTCTCTTGTAAAAGGTGGAGGTGGAAGGCAAAATATGGACTTTTAATAAAATAGAGGACTTTCAAGCTTTCTCAGTGAAAAGACCAGAGCTGAATAGAAAATTTGACTTTCCAACACAAGAATCAAGAGAAGCATGAAAAGGTAATCAAGAAAAAGAAATTGCAAGGGACTTACTAAAGTTGAACTGTTTTGTTTACATTTCTACATGGAAAGATGATGTGTAGGACTCATGAGACTTCAATATTTGGGTGGCTGAAGGGAATATGCATGTCTGTATATGAATGTGTATATAGGTATATGTTTATATATGT
>CM053622.1:606464811-606494203 GCA_028646595.1 Phalanger gymnotis
AAAAAAAAACTAAAAAAATCATTAAAATATACATTTAAATATACATTGTTTAAATTGTTAAACATTGTTAAATATACATAAAATATACATCGTAAATATACATTAAATATACATGTAAATATACAAAAATATACATTGTTACTTTATACATTAAAAATACATTAAAAAATGAATTAGCTTATCTTTCTACAGGATTGTTGCTGATTTTTTTTTCTAGCTCAATACAAAAATGTTTTCACATCTGGAAGTCATTCACTTAGTTTTATTTGGTAGAAATCATTCCTTCAATGATTGCAATTAAATTTTTCAGATTGCACTATTAGTCTCCCTTCTGATTCCCAACCTGCCCTACATCCTTGCTGTTCTCTCTTCAAACTCCATTCCCCTTTCCCCCTCAACTATTACTTCTGAAATATTTAAATGGATAACATTGTGTTTGTTTGTTGTTCAGTCATTTTCAGTCATGTCTAACTCTTTGTGACCCCATTTGGGGTTTTCGTGGCAAAGATACTGGTGTGGTCTGCCATTTACTTCTCGAACTCATTTTACAGTTGAGGAAACTAAGACAAATAGGTTTAAGTGATTTGCCCAGGATCACACAGCCAGTCAGGGTCTGAGGTCAAATATGAACTTAAGAAGATAAGTCTTCCTGACTCTAAGCCCAGCACTGTGTCACTAGCTACCCAAGAGGACTAACACAATTATTTATCAAATATTCCCTATACTCCACTGACAAGCTTTTCATGCCCTGTGGGGGTTATATATACACCAGTCTGGGAATCCTGGGTTTTTAAATTTATTTTTATTTTTAATAATATATTGTTCTTTTCAATTACATATAAAATAATTTTTCACATTTTTTAAAAAAAATTTCACGTTCCAAATTCTCTTCCTCATTCCTTCCTCTCCACCCCCTTATTGAAAAGGCTAGCAATTTGATATAGGTTATACATGTGTAGTCATGCAAAACATATTTCCATATTAGTCATGTTATGAAAGAAAACACATAAAAAGACCCCAAGGAAAATAAAGAAAGTAAAAAATAAAGCATGCTTTGATCTGCATTAAGACTCCACTGGTTCTTTCTCTGGAGAAGGATAGCATTTTTCACCGTGAGTCCTCAGGAATTCTCTTAGATCACTGTATTGCTGAGAATAACTAAGTCTTTCATTATTGATCATCATACAGTGTTGCTGTTACTGTGTACAATGTTCTCCTGGTTCTGCTCACTTCACTTTGCCTGAGTTTATGTAAGCCTTTCTAGACTTTCTGAAGTCATCCTGCTCATCATTTCTTATACTATAACAGTATTCTATCACAATCATACACCGCAACTTGTCTAGCTATTCTCCAATTAATGGGCATCCCTTCAATTTCCAGGGTGGCAATTTCCTTGCCACCACAAGGAGAGCTGCTATAAGTATTTTTGCATATATAGGTCCTTCTCTCTCTCTTTTGAAATATCTTTGGGAGATAGACCTAGTAGTCATAGTGTTGGGTCAAAGGGTAGACAGAGCTTTGTAGCCCTTTGGGCATAGTTCCAAATTGTCCTCCAGAATGGTTAAATCAGTACACAACTCTACCAACAATGCATTTGTGTCCCAATTTTCCCACATCTCCTCCAACACTTGTTATTTCCTTTTTCTATCATATTAGGCAATCTTATAGGTGTAAGGTGGCACCTTAGAGTTCTTTTAATGTGCATTTCTCTAATCAATAATGATTTAGAGCATTCTTTCATAGGACTATACAGTTATCCCTTCCACATTACCATTCTCTGCCCACCCTTGCCCTGCCCCCCCCATGATCTAATCTACATAAAATTTTTGGCCTTCCTTTCATATCAGAGAAGAAGTCTGAATTATTATGGTATTAAAAGATGAAATATGTTGCTATTATACAATACTACACATAAATTTTATGCATTTCTGAGTTTCTAAACTTTTTCTATGTCATCTGTTGGCCTTTGTATGTTGTCTGCAGCGTTCACAAAACTCCCCCCAAAATCCCCATTTAATTTTTTATGCTGACCCATGGTATATTGAAACCATGATAGGGAAGGTTGCCAGGGATAACTGTAGATAGCTGTGGAAGCATAATTGTAGATAGCTTCGATTTCTTCCTCTGAGAACTGCCTATTCATGTCTTTTGACCATTTATCAATTGGGGGATAACTTGTATTCTTACATATTTGACTAAGTTCTCTATATATTTGAGAAATGAGGCCTTCATCAGAGATACTTGCTGCAAAAATTTTTTTCTCCAGTTTTCTTGTTTCCTTCTAATCCTGGCTACATTGTTTGTGCAAAACTGCTTTTAATTTAATGTCGTTAAAATCATCCATCTTATGTCCTGTGATGCTCTCTATCTCTTATTTGGTCATAAATTCTTCCCTTACCCATCTGACAGGTAAACTATTTCATGCTCCCCTAATTTGCTTATGGTTATCACCTTTTATGTCTAAATCACATTCCAATCTTGACCTTGTCTTGGTACACAGTGTAAGATGTTGGTTTATGCTTATTTTTTGTCGAACTGCTTTCCAGTTTTCCCAGCTGTTTTTGTCAAATAGTGAATTCTTGTTTCAAAAGCTTGGATCTTTGGGTTTATCAAACACTAGATTACTATGGTCATCCACTACTGTGTACTATACATCTAATCTATTCCACTGATCTACCACTCTATTTCTTAGCCAGTACCAGATTGTTTTTATGATTACTGCTTTGTAATGCAATTTGAGATCTGGTACTGCTAAGCCTCCTTTCTTTACATTTTCTTTTCCTTAATTCGCTTGATATTCTTGATCTTTTGTTCTTCCAGATGAATTTTATTATTATTTTTTCTTGTTTTGTAAAATAATTTTTTGGTAGTTTGATTGATATGGCACTGCATAAATAAATTAATTTAGGTAGGATTGTCATTTTTATTATATTGGTTTAGCCTACCCATGAACAATGACTATGTCTCCAATTATTTAGATCTGAATTTATTTGTGGGAAAAGTGTTTTGTAGTTCAGTTAATTTAGTTCCTGGGTTTGTCTTGGCAGGTAGACTCCCAAGTATTTCATATTGTCTACAGTTATTTTAAATGGAATTTCCCTTTCTATCTCTTGGTGCTGGACTTTGTTGGTAATATATAGAAATGCTGATAATTTATGTGGGTTTATTTTATATCCTGTAACTTTGCTAAAGTTGTTAATTAGTCTCTAGGTTTTCTAAGCATACCACTATATCATCTGCAAAGAGTGATAATTTTGTTTCTTCATTGCCTTTTCTAATTCCTTCCACTTCTTTTTCTTCTCTTATTGCTATAGCTAGCATTTCTAGCACAAAGTTGAATAATAGTGGTGATAATAGGCTGTAACAGCAAGTATCATAGAACACCCAGGATGGCCTGCTAGCATAGGTTCTTTGATCTGCTTTTCTAAAGGAAAGGCAACTTTTGAAGGAGTCAACAATCTTACTTTAATTACAGATAAGTAGAAAATACAAGCAGAGAAATTGGCAGAGATTCAACAGACAGGGCTTCAACTGTCTGAACAAAGTAATACGACTACCTACATACACCACCATCAGGGAAGCACCAACATCTGAGTAGTCAGGAGGCTCTTAACAAATGGTCACTCAGAGTCCTGTCCAGGGAATCAAAAGATCCTTCTCATGAGTGAACCCCCAAAGCAAAATCTCACCTCAGAATACATACACACACACACACACACACACACACACACACACACACACACACACACACACACTTTTGGTTAATAGGCTCAGAGCCAGAAGGCATCACAACCCTCACGACTCAGTGTCTAATTAGCTTAGTACCAAAAAGTGTGAAAGCTTTCCTACAAGTAATCTACCCTCTTAGCAAGTCTCCCCCAAGCAAGCTCCTCCTTAGGCAAGTTCCTTCCCCAGTGGAGTCTGTGTGACTCAGGATGTATCACAGCTGGGCCTGAGTTCAAAGCATCCAGAAATCTGTGGTTGAACACATGTGGTCACATAGGCCTATTAATGGACTGGGAAGATCTTCATATTCCATTAATATTACATGAGTATACTTGCTTCACCCCTGATCTTATTGGGAAGGCTTCTAGTTTATCTCCATTACAGATAATGCTTGCCTACGGTTTTGGATAGATACTACTTATCATTTTAAGGAAAGCTCATTTATTCCTACACTTTTGAGTGTTTTTAATAGGAACAAGTGTTACATTTCTCAAAAGCTTTTACTGCATCTTTTGAAATAATCATATGATTTCTATTGGTTTTGTTATTGATATGGTCAATTATGCTGATACTTTTCCTAATATTGGACCAACCCTGAATTCCTCATATAAATCCCATCTGATCATAGTATATGATCTTTGTAATAAATTGCTGTCATCTCCTTGCTAGTATTTTATTTAAAATTTTTGCATCAATATTCAGTAGGGAAATTGATCTGTAGTTTCTTTCTCTGTTTTTTGCTCTTTCTGGTTTAGGTATCAGCACTATTTTTGTGTTCAAAAAGAGAATTTCGTAGGACTCCTTCTTTGCCTATTTTCCCAAACAGTTTATATAGGGAATTAATTATTCATTAAAAGTCTGGTAAATTCACTTGTGAATCCATCTGGTTCTGGGGATTTTTTATTAGGGAGCTCACTGATGGTTTATTCAATTTCTTTTTCTAAGACAGGATTATTTAAGTATTCTATTTCATCTTTTCTTAATCTGAGCAATTTATATTTTTGTAAATATTCATCCCTTTCACTTAGATTATTAGATTTATTGGGCAAAATAGCTTGTAATAATTGCTTCAGTTACATTTTCATTGGTGGTGAATTTACTCTTCATTTTTTATGCTGGTAATTTGGTTTTCTTCTTTTTTTAAAAAAAAATCAAATTAACCAATGCAACAATTTATCTTTTTTATTATTTTTCATGAAACCATCTTATAGTTTTATTATTTTAGTTCAAAGGTTTTCTTACTTTCAATTTTATTAATTTCTTCTTTGGGTTTCAGGGTTTCCAATTTAGTATTTAGTTGGGGATTTTTAATTTGTCCTGTTTTTTAAAATTGCATGCTCAATTCATTGATCTGGTCTTTCTCTATTTTACTGATGTAAGCATTTAAAGATAGAAAATTTCCCCTAGGTACTGTTTTGGCTGGATCCCACAAATTTTAGTATGTTGTCTCATTGTCATTCTCTTTAATGAATTATCGATTATTTCTTTGATTTGTTTTTTGACCCATTCATTCTTTAGGATTAGGTTAGTTTCCAATTAGCTTTTAGCCTATGTTCCCATGGCTCTTTGTTGAATGTAATTTTTATTGTATTATGGTCTGAAAAGGATGTATTTGATATTTCTGCTTTCTTGAATTTGGTTGTGAGGTTTTCATGTCCTAATACATGGTCAGTTTTTATGTAGGTGCCATATACCACTGAGAAAAAGGCACATTCCTTTCTATTCCCATTTAATTTTCTCCACAGGTCTATCATATCTAACTTTTCTAAAATTCTATTCATCTCCTTAACTTCTTTCAAATTCTTGCTTTAAAGAAGTAAAACTACATTTCTTTAAAAAAGGGGATTTGGTGAGGGCAAAGTGAGGTTCTGCATGCCTATAATTCCTGCTACTGAAGGAGGCTGAGGCTGGTGGATTGTTTGAGTTCAAGAATTCTGACCTGCAGTGGGGCTAAAGCCAATTAGGAGTCCACGTTAAGTCTGGCACTAATATGGTAAGTCACTGAGAAAAGGGAGGCTACCAGGCTGCCCAAGCAGGGAAGAACTGGGATAGGTCAGAAATGGAACAGTTCAAAGTTTCCATGTTAATCAGCAGTAAGGTAGAGAGCCTATGAATGGCTGTTTCATTTCCAGGAGAAAACTGATGATTCAGATTTTTCATTAATTTAGGTGGCTTCTCACAATCATTCTGAATTAGTAAGGTCTTACTGCAAGTCAGAAATGTTTCTCAGATAACAGAGAGGCATGCAGCTTTCTCTATACAATGTAAATAAAGCTGGATAAAGGGAAAACTGAAGGTCTCATTTCCACATATTGTGTGTTGAACTGTCAGGTACAAAACTCCACAAGTAGGCATAACAAATATTAAATGCAGTTACTTGTGTCATAGACACAAGCCTCTTGGAAATAGTTTTTATTAATTTATCATTATTTTAATACAAACATTTTTCAAGCTTGAAGAGTGAAGTGTCCAAATTGGCATAGTCCTTTCATGCTCTCAGATATCTCCCCATACAAGTCATTTTTGAAGTAACATTTATAGGAATCTTGGACAAAATTTCACAATAGAATACAACATAGCAATGCAAATCAGGGTAAGGTATCTTTTTTTGCTTCATCAAATCCAGAACAATAATAATTTAATTTTGAAGCACTGTTTTCCTAAAACCACTTAATTCTTTTACAACCACTTTCTTCAAGCGCTCTCTCCTCCCCCCACCCTTCCTGATCTGGTCACAATCCACCTGATTCTTCTTTTATGTAGATCAATTAAGAACTTGTTACCCTTGTCCTCCTCTGGTCACTGCCCTAATTGGTCTGAGGGAGGAGTTTTCCTGGACTGATAAGAAGAGAGGTGAATAAGACATTGTTTTGGAGTTTATCATTACAGGAAGACTGATAAGGATTTCTCTTTCAGATTTGTCCAAGTTATAGGTTCCCACAGTGAGCAATTCCACCCCCTGGGGGGCACTAGAATGATCTGGGGAGGGGAGGTAGTAGCCTCAGGTGCAATTGGGGGGTTGGCATTGAATAAAAATAAAAGGGCAATGGAAGCATAAGGAAAGAAGAGAAGAGAAGAAAATTTTGAAAAATTGTTTGACATGTTTATTTGTTGTGTAACAGAGTTAAAGTCATAATGATTACATTATTTTCCAAATAAATGCATAAAATGCAAGTTATGACTGACCAGTGGTTAAGTCTGCTGATAGGTCTTAACAGGCAAATGTTGGCAAAAAGTTCAGCACGCATCAGCAGGAATGTGTGTGGGTAATGACTTGTTTACAATATGATACTATTTGGTTACATGACACAATATTGTGTCATCAAAATTCCAATGCAGGAAAAATCTACAAATTTACAATATAATTAAATATAAGATGCATCATTTAAAAATTTAATTTTTTTAAAAATGACATAAATTTCAAAAAACCCATTCAAGGGTTAAAGAAAGTGGATTTCCAGGGGTGGGGTGCTGAGTAATTTTTTTTGAAAGGGGAGCAGTAGGCCAAATAAGTTTGGGAACCTGTGGTCCAAGGGCTTCAGGCTAGGAGACTTTCCAAGAAGTTTCTTAATATTTCTGGAAAGGGAAACAGAAAGGTGCTCAGTCTCCTTCTATATGGAGAAAATATGCAGAAACTACAACAACCAAACCTGGGTAATTCCTGTATCAGAATTAGTGGTCCATTTAATAAACAATAGAACAATTCCTAAATGTAGGGACATAATGACCTGGAGGTAGCAGAAACAAATATGAATTAAAGGGAAGAATCACTTAACACAAAGGGGCAGCCTCAGAGATTTTTGTATGTAAGAGTGTACCAGTAAGGCCCTAGAAACAGTCATGGAACACATAGATAACTCATAGGGTCTGGAGGAAGTAGAGTGGAATGAGAGGATAGAGGGCTCTCTCAGCTAATAGCAACATACTTCCAAATGCCTCACTGTGGTCCCTGACCAGTTCAGTCTTTTTATTTTTCTTTTTGCTTCTTTGTGATCATATTGAAGGCTGTGTTGATATGATAAAAACTCCACCCATGGAGGCTTAAATATATGAGGCCCAAAGTCACTGTGAGGAATGTCAACTAACCCTTTCATCATATTGCCTTATAATGGGCAATATTCATTAGCCAAGAATTCAAATGTTTAAAATGGCCACTTTCCTTCCTCTCTGCATTAGGCCCTTCCTCATGAGGAAAGCGTCCATTGAGAAATGACAAATTTCATTCCAAGCTCTTAGCTATTGTTGGATTTAGGGAGTGGGGGTGGAGAAGCAGGACACAGAACAGAAAACAAACAAATAAGATAACCCTGATAATGGTTCAAAGAATCCAGGAACTAGACTTTCAAAAGTTACCAGATGCTCTATTTGCACTCTTCTTTTAAATTGCTATCGGCTGCTAGTCTCTTAAAATCATCTCTTCAAAGGAAGCCAGTCACAGTGATATTCCTTGGCTAATGATTGGGGCATAGGCACAGGTGGAATGGTTTCTCCTACAAGTGGGAAAAATGAAGGGTCAGTACAGGTCTTTTGGAAAAGGCTTGTGTTCCTTTCCTTTATACTGTGAGATGAAAAGGGGTACAGTAAGAAACTCCAGTCAGTCAGTGTTTCCTCATCCATCTATAACTGGTGGTCTTGGCTTAAATCTTCATTACTACTGGTCGAAGTTAAAATGGAGGAGAGATTTGTTGATTGAAGGCTTTGCCCCTGGAGTCCAGCTAGTTCCCACAGCCTCTCTATTCCTTTCTGAATCAAGTATGCTTTAGTGATTCTCAAACTAGGCTGTTAATCTGCCCTTTTGAGTTCTAATGGAATCTGAAGGGTTTATATGGTGTCTTCTCTCTATTGCTATAGGCTTGAATCCCCACTGGTTCTGTTCTTCCTACTGTTAGGTGCCAGTGAATAACAGAGTAACACCTCACTCCTGTTTAACTATGTCACATGAATTAACTTTTACAGAGTGACATTTACTTTGGAGATATTTACTACGAATGTATCTATATTTACCCTTAGCATGATAGACACTTCCATCCTACATCATCACAGCTTTCCCAGAAGCAGGCTCCCTGTGAAGAGATATCTCTGGCACTTCGTATTTGCATCAGGGCAGTCTCACATATCTTGGCACAGGTATAAGATACACAACACACAGAATTATGTGTGGGTTGTCTAAATTTATTGACACATCTTGAGGGAGGTATGGATTCAAGGTCTGGAGGAGAGTAAAAGAGACAAGAACCACGATCATATCACCAGCATGCTACCTGGGATGAGAACTAGTTCTGGAAAAGCAAAGGCTGAATAATCTCTTGTCCAGTCTCCAAGAAGGGTAGATAGATATCCAGAATGATATCTATCCATCACACCTCAAATATTGGTAGTCTAGGGGTTCAGAACAACAGCAACTTTCCTGATCACACTTAAGTGGGTGTGTAGCCATTACCTTACGCTTAACCTCTTAGCTCCTCTCCATCAAAAGACCAACATGAATAGAAAGTAAACCTATTTATCTGAGCAAAACAGAAAAAAAAAAAAGAAATTGGAGAAATTCTACAGATTAGAATACACTGGATAATAAATAAGAGTAAAAGAGCTTTTCAAGTGGGATCAAGATAAGATCTCAGCTCAACCAAGGAAAGAGGAAGTGATCTCACTCAGAGGAGGTCCATTCCATACAGTCTTTAGAATTTCATGCAAGCCCAATGATATAATGGGGTCAGCTTCCCATGCTTGTCTGCTATTTCATAGTCTTTCTTTCTCCACCACCTTCCTGGAGCTCCTCTCTCTATGTCTCTCCTGAAGGGTGTATAGAACCAACTCAAGTTAAGTTGGAATCAACTCAAATGTTACCTTCAAGTAGGTAAACTCCATTTGCAGTATTCACTCTACCAATTAGGAATCACGCTTCCCTCAGAGGATGCAACATAAAGCACAGGGCAGTCCCTCCCCTACTCCAACTGGGTGGGAATCAGGTTACACCTGTTTAATGCACTGACTAACCCATGTTTGCTAGGCAGGGTTGGAACTAGTCAAGGCAGGTAAGTATCTGGGGCACACATACAAGGAGACACAGAAAAATGCACTTTTTATATTACTTGTTATAGATGCATATTTTAATGCCATAAAGTTCCATTCTTTGTGTTGCATAGATCTTCATTTTGTGATAACTCAAATTGTGAGCAATAATACACAACATACTTTTCAAACTCTGGAAGTTAAGATTCTCAAATTTCATCTTCCTATCCTGAAAGGTTTGCTTTGGTTCTGTTTTCAGATATTTGCAATGATCACTTCCCTCCTTTTCAATAAGCCTTCCTGACTTTCCTGTTATGGTTGGTTGTTGTCCTTCATTCTTGAAGAGGACCAAAATGATGTCACTATGATAGAGTCAAGTTTCAATGTGTCCAACTGTGGAATGCTCTATCTGGTGCTTCTCACTAGTCTACCCTAGTTCAACACTTAAATTTAATCTCTTTTTGGTATCTGGGGAAACAAAGATTTTTGTTTGTTTGTTTTTCTTTTAAGAACAAGAACATTTTCCTTAAAATAGCAAGCCTTGTGATACCAAGGGATTCCCAGCATTCCTAGCACCCACAGTCCAAACAAGTCCCATGTCTCCTCTCAAATCTCCAGGGTTGTAAGGTCTCATCCTTTCTTCCTCAATCTGCTATTTGTGAATTGTAGGAGAAAAAAATTTCCAGCACAGTCTGCTATTTCTATACATCAAAGGAACAGTGAGAATTATATCAACCACTTGTGGAACTTTCCAGAAAAGTGAACAATTTATAACTGGGGTCCAATAAATTTGACTCACCAAGCAAATAATCTCTGAAAGTCTTTGCTACAATTTAGTCATCTTAAGAAATGGAATGTCTTTTGTGATTCTTGGAAGCTCCCTTATCTCCTGGCTGCTCCCAACCTGCAAACAGGGACTTCTGCCATCTGTCCCAGATGAAGTTCATTCCCTTTTGGACTTGAAAATATATAGGTAGGGGATAGAAAACTGGTCCTGGAAGCAGGAGATCCTTGTTTCAAATCTTGCAACTGATAAATACTAGTTGTGTGACCCTGGGCAAGTCACTTAACTTCATAGTGTTCTTGGTAACTATCTAAAACTATAAATTACACAGAGCATACTGACTTGTTTGTTATGAGAAGTTTCTTAAGCCATTTCCCCGAGCCAAGAGAAGAAACACAGGTCCAATCCTTATTTTGTTTCTTTTATTTATATGTAACCTTCATTTCCAAATATATTTCTCCCATCCCAATTGGAAAGAAATTTCTTTTAAGAATAGGAACTGGACCTGTGATTTCACTGGTATAGGGAACTCCCTGTCCAGGAAACTCTCTCTACTAATTCGGGTGGCATCTTTTCTGCAACTTATAATCTTAGAGAATTGTCTACAGCATTTTGATGTTAAGTGACTTGGCCAGGGTCACATCGTCAGTATGTGTCAGAGGCTAGACTTGAACCCAGGTCTTTTTGGTCCAAGGGCCACTCAAAATCTACTATGACATTCTGCTCTTCTCTTGTAGCAATGAATGAAAAAAGAGAGAGAGAAGTAGTTCAGTGAAATTAACCAACACATCAACCAAGTCTGACAACATATGAAATGCTCCTCAAGATAGCACAAGATTTAGCAATTTCTACATTAAAGGATTGGAGGGCTTGGAATATGACATTCCAGAGGGCAAAAGAGCTAGGATTATAACCAAGAATCACCAACCCAGCAAAACTGAATATAATCCTTCAGGGGTAAAATTGATATTCAATGAAATAAGACTTCCAAGCATTTCTGATGAAAAGACCAGAGTTGAATAGAAAATTTGACTTTCAAATACAAGACTCAAGAGAAGTATAAAAAGGTAAACAGGTAAGAGAAATCATAAGAGGTTCAATAAAGTCATAATGTTTACATTCCTACATGGGAAAATGATACTCGTAACTGCTAAAATCTTTCTCATTATTAGGGCACTTAGAAGGAATGTACATAGACATGCAAGTTGACCATAATAGGATGATAAAAAAAAAACAACAACAACAAAATTAGGGGGTGAGAAAGAAGAATGCACTGAGAGAAGGGGAAAAGGAGAGGTAGAATGGAGTCAATTATCTGACATAAAAGAGGCATGAAAGTGATTTTACAATGGAGGGGAAAATGGGGGGGAGCACATCAACCTTACTCTCATAGGAATTGGTTTAAAGAGGGAATAACATACACATTCAGTTGGGTGTAGAAATCTATCTTACCCTACAGTAAAGTAGGGGTGGAAAGGGATAAGAGAAGTGGGGCCTGATAAAAGAGAGGATGGATTGGGGGAAGTAAAAGTCAGAAGCAAAACACTTTTGAGAGTGGATAGGGTGAAAGGAGAGAGAGTAGGATAAACAGGGGGAAAATAGAATGGAAGGAAATACATAGTAATCATTACTGTGAAAAAATTTTTTCTCCAAGTTTCTCTGATAAAGATCTCATCTCTCAAATAAATAGAGAACTGAGTCAAATTTATAGAAACAAAAGCCATTCCTCAATTGATAAATTGTTAAAGGACATGAACAAGCAGTTTTCAGATGAAGTAATCAAAGCTATCTGTAGTCATATAAAAATGTTCTAAATCACTATTGATTAGAGAAATGCAAATTAAAACAACCCTGAGCTATCACTCTGTACCTGTCAGATTGACTAATGTGACAGAAAAGGAAAATGACAAATGTTGGAGGAGATATGGGAAAAATTGAGACATAAATGCACTGTTGGTGAAGTTGTATACTGATTTAATCATTCTACAGAGCAATTTGGAACTATGGCCAAAGGGCAATAAAACCATGCATTTCCTTTGACCAAGCAGTACCACTAGTAGGTATGTATCCCAAAGAGATTTTAATGCGTGTGTGTGTGTGTGTGTGTGTGTGATATATATATATATATATATATGTATCTGTATATATGTATCAGCTCTTTTAGTGGTGGCAAAGAATTAAAAATTGAAGGGATGCCCATCAATTAGGGAATAGCTGAACAAATTGTTGTATATGGTTGTGATGGAATACTCTTGTGTTACAAGAAGTGGTGAGAGGATACTCTCAGAAAAATCTGGAAACACTTAAATGAACTGATGCAAAATGAAATGAGCAGAACCAGGAGAACATTGTATATAGTAACAGCACTATTGTATGATGATCAACTGTGGATAACTTAGCTATTTGCCACGACAATCCAAGATCCAAGATGATTCTGAAGGACTTATGATGAAAAATGCTATCCATCTCCAGAGAAAGATCTGATGAAATCTGAATGCATATTGAAGCATATTTTTCTTTACCTTATTTTTCTTTTTTTATCTCTGTTTTCTTTCACAGCATGACTTACGTGGAAATATATTTTGCATAACTGCATGTTTATAACCTATGTCAAAATTGCTTGCTTTCTTGATAAGGGGGGCAGGGGATGGAGGAAGAGAATCTGGAACTTGAAATTTGAAAAAAAAATGTTAAAATTGTTTTTACATATAAGTGGAGGAAATAAAATATTAAATTTTAAAAACCATACGAAATATTCCACACCCAGAGTCTCCCAAGTCTGCAAAGAAGAGAGGAAGGGACATTTTCACATCTCATCTTTGGGGACAAACATGGTCATTATAATTGCACAGCATTTGGAACTTTGTTGTTGTTGTTCTTCTATTTACATTCTTGTATTTTTTTTTTTAATATATTGGTTTTCTTTGTTCTGCTTTTTTTTTGCTTGGCATCAGTTCACATAAGTCCCCCTCTACTTCTCCCTTTTCTTGTAATTTGAGAACAAAACAGCATTGTATTTATATATTGCATTACAGGTAGCCAATCTCTTTTACATATATGTCTCTCATCTGTTTCTCATATCAACCTTGTGAGATAAGCAGGAATGGTGGTTGGATTCGTGTTTTATTAAGCAAAAACTGAGGCTTGGCCAGGTCATATGACTATGACTATAGACTTCTACCTTTCCAACTCTGTCAACCTTACTTTGCCCTTTTGGTAACCTTCAGTGCCTTAAATCTCTTTTCTTTCAGTCTCTCACCATCACAGGTGAGACTCCATACTTAGCCTTTACCCCATGTTAGCCACTTAAATGTTATATAAACTGCTGCTCCTATCACTTGTCCCTCTGACCTTCCAAATCTCTCAATATTTTGATATTTTATCCCTAGGTAATCCCAGCCTTCTGGTTTCTTTATTCCTACTCCATCCCTGATGCATGTGACTGGAGAAAAATCACAAAATGGAGCTTATTTAATGCATTATCATTTCATGGAGGTCATGATACATAAACTTGGGTGGGTTTGACCAACATTCTACTCCACCCTTATAGACTCCTTATCTCATTTCTCACAGTAGCTATTTCCCCTTCTTTTTTCCTCCTCGCCTCCCCCACCCCAACCCCTACCCCCACTCCCACACCCTCACCCCTACCCCACCCCCTGCATTCTGACTCTCCTCACCCATCCAATTTAACTGCAGATGTCTCAGACTCCCACTTCACTAAGAAGATTGAAGTCATCTGACATTAATTTCTTCATCTTGACTCCTCACTTCCTCCAGACTCTTTAGCAGATTCATCTTCTTTTCTTTCTAGTTAAAGAAACATTTCTTTTCTGCAAAAAAACAACTTATCCACTATTGCCTTTGATCTACTAGGATCCTACCTTCTCCAAGACCTTGTGGCAACAATTATCTCCACCCTCTAAACATTTATTTTTAAAATGTTTATTTTTCATTATTTTAAATTTGACAAATACAAACATTACAAATATTTCCATACACAAAGAAGAACAGAAAAAAACATTGTATATGAAACCATAAATCTTTATTATGTGTAGCTTTTTTTTTAAAGTAAAAAGAGTAATGTACTATTGGTGGAAGTATGAACTAATCTGGAAATTCTAGAAAACAATTTGGAACTATGTCCCAAAAGTTACTAAAATGTGCATGTCCTTTGACCCAGTGATACCACGATGGGGTCTTTACTTCAAAGATATCAAAGATAGAGGGGAAGGACTTATGTGCACCAAAACATTTATGGCAGTTCCATTGATTCTAGTAAAGAACTAGAAACAAAAGATGACCCTAAAAATTCCCTTTGAAGGTAGAAATGGTTGAATAACTAGGTAGCACAGTAAAGTGCTGGACCTGGATTGAAGACCTGAGTGCAAATCTCACCTCTGACACATGTTAGCTGTATGACCTTGGGCAAGTCACTTAACCTCTGCCAGCCTGTTTCCTTTTCTGTAGAATAATAAGACCTACCTCCTAGGGTTGTTGTGAGGATGAAATGAGATACTATTTTTAAGGTGAAAACCTTAAAGCACTGTATAAATGCTGCTATTGTAGTTTGTTGTCTGCCATGAGAAATAATGATAGGAACAGTTTCAGAGAAACCTGGGAAGATTTGTATGGATTGGTTTAGAGTGAAATGAGTAGAACCAGGATGATACTTTATACAGCAACAACATTGTAAAGAAAAACAACTATGAACAACTTAAAAACTCAGATCAATGCAATGACCAAAGAATATTCTAGAGTTCCAATTACAAAGCATACTGTTCACCTCCTGATGGAGAGGTGATATACTCAAGTTGCCAGATGACACATGCATTTTCAGACATGTCATTGTGGAAGTGTTTTGCTTGACTATGTTTATTGGTTACAGAGGTTTTGCTTTTTATTTTTTTTTCATTTTGGTGGGAGGAATTGGGAAGGGGAGAGAGGAAGTCATAGCATTGTTAAAAAATAGAAAGGTTATTGAAATGTTCGGAAATACACAACAGAAAAGAACATTCTAAAGAAAACAGACAAGCAGGACAGCTTTGAAAATAGCAAAGAATGTATTGCATCCTATAAAAACAACAAACTGTATTAATAGATATTGGTGGCTTCACATATAGTCTTCTTTTTCTGTTCTACTTTGCTTGTGGAAATATTCATGTGTGTGTGTGTGTGTGTGTGTGTGTGTAAAACCTGATTTCTCCATTTCTCCATCATGTCCCCAGGAAACTTTTCAGAAATTTCACCATTCTGCAAGATCACAGCAGTCTTGGTACTTTACACCTCCTTAGTACCTTCTGCCTCCAGACTGGAGAGTGGAGGGGAGAGGTCTTCCTTTTCAAGTGTTGTCTTCTCTCATTAGATTGCAAATTCTTTGAGGGCAGGGACTCTTTCTTTTTCATATTTGTATCCCCACTGCTTAGCATTGTGCCTGGCATTCAGTAGGCAATTAATAAATGTTTATGGACTGCTGGTCTCAGAATTTTAAAAATTGAATTAAAAAATTTAAGTATATAATATATAATAAATTCCAGCTTATTAGCTTCAAAGCTATCTTATTTGCCTCTGAATTTCCTTCTCTTTTGTACATTTAAAAAAATGTTTCATTGACCTATTTTTCTTTCTATCCTTTTTTTTTTTGGAAGCTCAAACTATTCCCTCCCACTTTCAGAGCCTTCCTCCTCAAAATTAAAACAAAACAAAACAAAAAAGGTCTCTTCTGACAAAAGCTTCCTGTTAATAACACAAAGAATTAAACCCAGGTGCACATCAGTTTCCTGGTTCTGCATCCATTCTCTCCTCTTTTGTCTTCTGTTACCCTGCTCTAACCTTCCAGCATTCTGTTTTTCTCATGATAACACATGCCCAGGCTCTCTAAAGGCAAACTGAAAATTTTCCCATTCAACTAGTCAGTGCTGGTGTAGTGTCATCACCAGCTTTGCTGTACATAGGTTAGTAGGGGATATAGTTCCTGAGAAGTTGGTCCTTCTACATGAGGAACTTAATTTAATTAACATGAGAGAATCATGCAGTAGTTCAGAGCAATGTATTACCTAAATGAAAATAAAAATAAACCAAACCACATATCATGACAGTTTTCTATAGTTTACCCCTTGGACTTGAAAGGACTCTGTTCTTTTTTGCTCTCTCCTCTATTAAAATGTAAGCTCTTTGAGGGTAGGAACTCTTTTTTTTTTGTTTGTTTGTTTTATCATACTGTTGGACACTTGGTAGGTGCATCATAAGTGTTTATAGAGAGGCATAGCACCTTATAGTAGGGCTCCAGAAATGGTGCTATTTTAGTGAGAGAGATATGCATTTTTTGTTTTGTTGATTAGTCATGTCTGACTCTTCCTGACCCCATTCGAAGTTTTCTCGGTAAAGATACTGGAGTGGTTTGTCATTTCCTTCTCTATCTCATTTTGCACAAGAGGGAAGTGAAGCAAATAGGGTTAAGTGACTTGTCTGGGGTCACACAGCTAGTAAATGTCTGAGGCCAGATTTGAACTTGGGTCCTCCTAATTCCAGGACCAGCACTCTATCCATTGGGCCATCTAGCTGCCTGACATTGTGTATAGGTGGCTTTTTTCACACTTCTGTTCTGCTCCATTTGGAGACCTGAGTCTCTTACCTACTGAATGGAGGGATTGCTGCTTTGTGAAAAACAAGCCCTATATTATTTCTGACTTTCCTCAGTAATTTTGCTTCTAACTGAATTATTTAATGTCTTTTCAATCATTTGCCTAATTCTGGCACTCAAAATTCTGCCCTTCTGAAGTCAAACTAAAAAGATTGTGTCTTTCTGGTTACATACCATCTGAACCCTACAGTTCCATACCATCTGAACCTCATTTAACTATAATCTTTCATTATGCTAAATGAGATTGATATCCTTGGACATTCTTTATTTTTAATGTAATAACTCCTTCAACAATGGAAACTTTGTTATTCTGAAAGAACTTTAATTCCCTTGCCTCAGCTGGAAAATAAAAAAAAAATCATGTGTGTGGGTGATACATTTCTGGATTTCCCTTTCTATAAGATTGTTTTTAACAATGTTGCTTCAACTCTTTTCCTTTGGAAATCTAACATCCCAAAGTTCTGGGTTGAGTTTGGTTGATGTTCTAAATCAGAAACATAACTAAGAATTTCTTCCATATGTTCAAGAGTTTTTTCCTTCCCATCTCCTGCTCCCTAATCTTCTCATTTTCCTCCAAACTCTTTCTTCACTCCCTTGCTGAGTAAGCATATGATTTCATGCCAAGTGAGTTGATAGACAGCAAAGGGCTAAAATACATCAGTGAAAGGCAAGATTTCTATGCACTGGAGAAGTTAGAAAAAACTTCATGAGTCAAGTGTGACTTGAAGTAGGTCTTGAAAGATGAGTAGGATTTGAATGGGCAGAGGGCAGCACAGAAAACATTTTAGTTAATAATAATAATGATGATGATGATAACGATCTTTGATATTTACATAGTGCTTTGATGTTTGCAAAGCACTGTATACACATTATCTCATTCAGTCTTCTGCAAACCTCAAAGCCTATGTAAATGTCAATGATTGGCATCACCATCCCCATCATCATCATTATTAACTGAAATGCTTTCTGTACTATGGGTTTGAGCATGAGAACTAGATCAAACTTAATGAGATTATTTCTCCTTAAATGGTATGAACATCTCCAGCAATTGTATCACCTTGATGAACAGGGCATGTTGTTTGGGAATTTGATTATGTGTGAAAGACTCTGATTGTGCTTCCTAGATAGATACAAAGATCTTCGTGGAACTGATTGTCACTCATCCCCATAGATTGAATGACTAGTTATTAAATCTTAGTTAAGTCAAATCATCATGTTCCAGAAACTGTTAAGTGCTTTGAATACAAACATAAGCAGAAAGATAGTGCCTACCCTATATTCTCATAGGAAGACAACATATAAAAGGAAACCGAAAGTGATGGGGGCAGGGAGGGGAAGTACCAGTAGGGTAATGGTGGAGAAAGCCCAGAGAGAGAGGAATGAAAGAGCTGACCTGGGCAACTTCCTTAAAATGGAGGTTCTGAAAGGAACCAACCAATCAGAGGAAGGGGCTACAGAAGCAGAGGGTACTTCCAGTGTGAGAAGGAAGGCCAGGGGTAGAATGAACTTCCAAAGTGAGAAGATTATTGTGGGATAGTGCGGAAAGTCTGGAGTGGAGCCTGAAGAGAAATGAGGACCTTAGCACTGGAGGCAACGTCATTAGCTCTGGTTATTGTGGATTCCAAAACATCCCAATGTTCTGTGCTAAATTGGGGAGAGGGGATAATACAACTGTCAGAGTCAGTCAGGCAAAATTCAAAGAGAGCTGAATATAGACTAGATACTTGAAAGCAGACAGGGTTTCCTGGTGGTGATGACAGTGATGAAGTCTTCTCTTCTCTATAGCCTCTTTCTCTAGGGACCTTCCCTATTTTAGACCCAGAAAGGCTAATGAGAGACTGACAGCCTTTAGGCTTAAGACCTGGAATCTTTGTTTTCCATGCTATTGTCAGATACCTTAAATGAGGACAAAAATTGCATCAAGGTCAGCTACTGCACTGATGGTAAAGTATTTAACTTGAAAAGACTACAAGCCAGATAAAAGTGGAGGGAGAGTTGGTACATGCCTTTTGTTTGCAGATGATTGTGCACTCAATGCACAATCTGAGGTTAAGATGCAACAGAGTTTGGATCTATTCTCTGCCACTTGTGCTCATTTTGCCCTTACAATCAAAACCAAGATAATAGAGATTCTCCACCAGCCAGCACTGCACCATCTGTATGGAGCCATTAGTCACAGTAAATGGAGAAATTTTGAATGTTGTGGATAAGTTCACTTGGCAGTGCACTTTTTAAGGTTGATGCACATGTTGCCAGAGCTAGCTCAGCATTTGGGAGGCTCCTGAAGAAAGCAGGGGAGAGGAGGTATTAGACTGCTTTCCAAACCGAAGGTCTACCAAGCCATCGTGCTGACCTCATTCTTGTATACCTGTGAGCCCCGTTCCAGAAAGTCGAACCACTTCCATTCTAATGTCTTAAGAAGATTCTGAAGATCACCTGGCAAGTAAAGTCCTGGACGCTGAAGTCCTCTCTGGAGCTGAACTGTCGAACATTCAAACTCTATTGCAGGGAATTAACTCCAATGGGCTGGCCACATAGCTCGAATGCCAAACACACACTTGAATTTACACAAGGCAGCTGCTCACCTGGTGGTCAGAAGAAACAGTGCAAGAACACTCTCAAGATCTCTCAGAAGAACTTTAGTCTTCTTTGTGAGTGATGGGAGACTGGCACAGGACCATGTTGCATGAGCAAAGCAGAATCACAGTAATACAAAGGACATGTGAGCTGTGCAAATCCAGAGCCACTTCCACTCTAAGTGTGCAATGGACCACTTGTGCCAGACCTGTGTTAGACCTTTCCCAACTCATATTGGACTGATTAACTATAGCCAAACATTCCTTACTCTGACTCCAGCATTGCGACATCCATCACTGGTCTTCAAAAATGAAGGATGAGCAACAGTAACCTTGAGGACAAAATTACTAACATCTTCCCCAAGCCCTATGGGCCAGTAATATGCTGTTCAATCATTATAAACACCACTCCCTCTACTTAGCCAGACTAATCCTGCCCTAGGGTCTGTTAACTAAGAGATAACAGTGAAAAAAAGGGCACTGACTCTGGAGGCAATAAGCTGTGGATTCAAATCCCACCTTTGACATTTTCTTATCTTTAAAAAACAAATGTGTTGGACTCAACCCAGGCTCTGAGGTCCCTTTTAGATCTAGACTTATGCTCCTGTGAGCAATTATATAATAATTGCTAACCTGATCTAGGGTACGAATCTCATCCCAGACTTACCGTAACTCCCTGTTTGTTGTGCTTACCTGTAACAAGTGTTTTAGTTGCTTAACTGGGCTGCCTTGTTCCCATTATCTGTTTCCAGTGGGCATTATATGACTACAGGAAGTTGATGAATTCCAAAAAACTAGAATTCTAGAAGTACTGAAGTGAATATATCTAAAATTTTTTTTAACTGATTTGACCAAACCATATCTCATGATGGAAGTTAGGGCTAGGATATCATGGCGCATAGTAGTCATGTTGAAGTATACAGTTGCATCAACTGTTTGTCTTAAAAAAATTCAGACCTGTAACTATAACTGGCAATTTTTGAGCCAAGAGCAACATAGTTAAATATCTTCTTAAAAGTTGATGTAGCCCTTCTCAAAGGGTAGGGCAGCTTCGGGAAAATTTATTTCTCTTGGGTGTGGTGGCTATGTATCACCTAAAATTTTAGATAGAGAGCTGGCCCTGGAGTCCAGAAGACCTGAGTTCAAATCTGGCCCTGGACACCTACTATCTCTGTGATCCTGGGCAAGTAACAACCTCTGCCTGCTTCAGTTTCCTCAACTGTAAAATTGGGATAATGGCAGCATATACCTCCCAGGGTTGCTGTAAGGATCAAATGAAATAACATTTGCAAAGTGCTTAGCATTATGCTTGGAACATTGTAGGTCCAGGTAAAGGCTTATTCCCTTCCCCTCTTCCCTAAAGTTGCCAACTTGGTGCTAAATTCAGTTCTTTCAATATTGCTGGAGGGATTGCAAAGTATGTCAGCAGCCTTCTCAATTTTGCTGCTTTGGGGCCAAGTCCCAGTCAATCTGGTTTAGTTAGCACCATAAAAATAATTTAATAAATATGTCATTAAAAACTAAAATATTTAAAAAATGAAATCTAAAAGGTAAAAGTTTTAAAATTGCACAAGATTTTTGGGAAGACCCTGCATATTATCTTCTACCATTTTCTAATTTGTGTTAATCTTGTCTTCCTAACTAGACTGTAAACTCCTTGAAGGTGGAAACTTCCTCATTTTTCTTATAGCTTATACAGTAGATACTTGTTAATTAATGCTTTGATTCCATTCAGTTCAACAAACATTTATTAAGTACTTACTAAATGCTAAGTATATGAAGATAAGAATGAAAGTATTTCTGTCCCCAGGAAGTTTATGCTGATCATTTTATGATGTAGGATTAAGAAAAAATATTAGAACATACATAATTTGTTTGTAATTTTTTTTTCTATTTTCCCTCTTAATTTTATTATTCTTCTTTTTACAGGCACTAAGATCCCGGGTCTATTCCATTCTAAAACCATGACTTGACAGTGTAACTAACTTCAAACAGGCTACATTTAAAATGGCTTAATGCTTTAAATGGACAGTCTTAGAAAATTCTTGTTCTCAACAAAGGAAGTTTCTTTATACAATCAGGCACTTTTCTTGGCTCTTAGCAAAGCCCCCAGAAACTTGTCAGTGAGTAATTTGGTGGAGTTGATATTTTCCAGGACATTTCTTCTACACAGAAAACTACACTATGGCTATTGTACTGTAGAAAAATAGTGGGAGGGAAAAACCAAAATATTTTGGGCTCTTGTGTTGTGCTATAGATTTCCCTTCTAAAGGTATAGTCAGCCACTTAAGTACCAGACATTAAATTCGAAATCTTTATATTCTCTATGAATGATTTCAGTACCGTCTATCAATTTCTATTGTCATTGGATGACAGCGTGGGTGAGAAAACCCAGCTGTGTCTCAGAATGTGACTAGTTTTTAAGTATTTAGGGTTTAATAAAACCCAAAATAACTTGGTCAAGTCCTCTTTGTTGAAATGTGTAATTATAGAAAAATGTTTTATATATCTTACTTATTAACTTACATTTAGATGATCTAAATTTTGTTTTGTAGAAGCTACATATATACTATGCAAAGATCCTGATGAGTCTTTAAAATATATTTTTAAAAGTATTCTTAGGGAACAGGAAGTCACATTTTGTCAAAGGTCAAATTAATCTGAACTCTAGAGGGATTGGCTTAGTTTCAAGATTTTTGAATCCAGGAATAGAGAGTTAATTATAAATTTTAGCAAAGACGATAGCCTTTATTTCTAGTTATTTTTCCTTTCTGAAACTTTATGGTAAATCTACCTCTTTGAGACTAGCAAGTACATCAATTTGAACAGCAGTATTTATTACCTTTTGGATATATCTATATCTATCTATCTTTCTTTCTACCTATCTATTTATACATAAAGAGTAGAGGAAAACCCCCCAACAATAATCCCTTTGTTCAATTAAGTTTAAATCCCTAAGCATTTAATTGACAAAAAGGGAAAAAGTAGAGTGGTATTAAAAGAGTTCAAGTCCATACTTGGCCATTTTCTACATGTGTAACCTTGGACAAGGTACCTAACCTCTTTGGGCTCAATTTCTTCATCTATAAAATGATAGGACTGGACTAGATTACCTTTGAGATACCTTCCAAAATTTTTTTTTAATATTAAATTATCTATCAATTTATCCATCTATCTTTCAGCTCTAAATCTATGAAATTATAAAATTTAGTCCCTGGAAGTGAAAACACATAAGGTCTAAGCTTGCCTCTGCTGGTTGACATTGGTCTCATTCACTGTAATCTTTGAAACTGGGGAAATTCTTAACTGAATTACCTGTTTCAGGCTAAGGATGACCAAGCTGATCTGTTACCTCAACTTTGATACTGGAATCAAATGAAACTGTCAGAAGACATGCTAGTTAAAAAGAGACTTACTTAGCAGGAGGAAGGATATTCAGTAAAGATACAGCTTTGATTCAGCTAAGCATAGCTCACTGTCTCAGGAAGGAAATATTTATTAAGTGCTTCCTAGGAACCAGGCTCTGTGCTAGGCTCTTTACAAATGTTATCTCATTTGATCCTCAAAACAACCCCAGGAGGTAGATGCTGTTATTATCCTATTTTTACAGTTGAGAAAACTGAGGTAGACAGTAGTTAAGTGACTCACCCAGGGTTACACTAATAGTAAGAGTCTAGGGTCAGATTTGAACTTAGAACTTCCTTTCTCCAAGCCCAGCACATCCATTGTACCACCTAAATGTCTCTGGCAATAGGAGTTCCAGGTGGCCATCCTATTAAGGGCCAACTGGAGCTCCTTGTGGCCTTCTGTACTCAAGTGACCAAGGAAGTCATGTCAATAGACGGCACCTTGATTCCCTATACCAATTAAACATGGAAGACAGTTTCAACATCTTTTAAGGAAAAACTAGCCTAACCTATATGGGGCAAGGCCTTAGGTTATTATTCCTGCCATAGATATGTTTCATAGACCAATTAATGAGACCAACTAATGAAGAATATACCTTCAGAAAGCTAAAGATATCTGACTTACAAATTGTAACTTTTGCGAGGGTAGGGACTTCATTTTTTATATGACATATGGGAAGATGTAGTAGCAATTTAGATTTGAAGATCTTTCCCCACTCATTACTAGGCCATGTGACCTGCTTCTGTCACAGGAAGCCTAAGTTACATGTGGTGGGAGGAGCTTCCTGACAGAAAAAAGAAGTTATGTCACAGGAAATGCAGAGAGAGAAAGAGAGAGAGAGAGAGAGAGAGAGAGAGAGAGAGAGAGAGAGAGAGAGAGCACAGTTATGGCTGCTAATGGCCACCCTCATGATTGTTAGAACTGAACAGGCTGACTTAGTGTATTGGTAATTAAGGTGGGACTTTTTACTGTTTTTTCTTTTAGAATGCTAAAGTAATCAAGTACCTTTGATTAAGTCTTACTAGGTGCTAAGCCCCAGGCTTATACCCTTTTGCTGATTAGGTGTGAATCATTCAGGCCCTGAAGAGGGTATAAAAACTCAAAGGTTAGCATTTTGTCTGGGGCTCTCACTCACTAGAAGAGTGTTGTGTGACTTGAAGAGACTATGGATAGTTGCTGTTAAGAGCCCCCAGGCTTGTGAACCTAGATGTTGATACTTTCCTGGTAACTATGAACTGTGATTTGGTCTGTTTATATTATCTCCATTTGTAATTTGTTTATATTTGCTGTGAAGTTCAGTTGGCTGATCTTTTCCCCCAGAACTAAGTGAATGATATATGTATGTTTAATTAAACTGAGATTGTTAACCCCTTGAAGTTGCTTTCCTTAGTAAAGCAGATCAAAGAACCTGTGCTGGCAGCTCTTGCTGCTAGTCTTGTTGGGTCTTACACCTTAACAATAGCTGCTAGCCAAATTGTTGCTACATTAGCTGTACTGTGAGTTTGTTTTGGGGAAGAACCCAGTAGGGGGGTCGGAGAGGCTCCATGTTGTGATATTATGTGTGGAATGTTTTACTGCTGTGATAGAAAAGATACATGGCTTTTGGGATATGGTTCTCCGGTGTCTGAATAAATGGTTTGCTTCTTTTACCTCCTATGTGGAGAGTCTCATATACTTTGTGATACAGAGCTACACGGGCATTTTGACAATTATCATCTACATTGTTATTATTGCCTTACTGTTACATTTGGCGACTAGGCAGATGGGATCTCAAGGTATAAGATCTCTTTTTAGAGGTAGAAGGGCTTTAGAGGAAGAAATGGTTGTCCCAGGATGGGAGGATGTAACTTACTGCTCCCTAGCAAGGGAATGGTCTAAAGGCAGAGGCTACAGGGTGGAGGACCCAGAGATTTGGAGCCATGTCTCAGAGAGGATACTGTTGAGCCAGGAATGGGGATCCCAAGACGATTGCTAGATGAGGCTTGATTTTACTCACAGCCTGTCATATTGTATGTGAACACAGAGACAGACTATTAGGAGAGAGAACTCAGGTTCAGACAGTTACTGAAGTGTCTGAGAATACTTCTCCTATACCATGGCAAGATGGAGAAACTCAGGTGGCAGAATAGCAGGAAGCTAACAGCCTTGTCATAAATTCAGCTAGAAGGCAAAGGGAGCCAAGGAGGTCAAGAGGACACCTCAGTTCAGCCAAGGTTGAGCCTTGCAGTAAGTCTGGTTACCATGGTAACAGGGGCAGAGACTCTAGATAGGAGGATACAATGTCAGAACATCCAGCATGAGGTGATACTTTGTGGCATGTTACTTCTGAGCCACCATTGAGCGTTACAGTATCACACCAGACTTTTCAAAGAGAAGTGTACCCCATTCAGTGCAGACAGGAAACACAAGATCATTATACTCAGTTTAGGGAGATTTTGGAAGAATTTACACAGCAGAAATTGCAGATATCTTGAGAAGGTTCACCCAGAGAATGGGAGAATTGTTAATATCTTGGAAGGTGAGAATCAGTGATGCAGTGGCTATAGGAGTGTCTGTAGATTCTGTGGACTGTATGAGATTCATAAGTTATTAGAATTCTTTTGTACAGCAAGCTTTTAGCGATTATTATTCACAAAGAACTAACCAAGCAACCAATTTGTTGCCTTTGGCTGCAATAGGCTGTAAAGAGGAATATCCTGCTGATACTATGTGGCCTATTGCAGATAGACCCTGGTATTCAACTAGGGACTGTACAAGAAAGTTAAAGGAGGAAGTAATGAAGACTACTATTATGTTGCGGAACACTGAAGTTTATTATGAAACTCCATTGGGAGTCTCTCATAGGAATTTGATCTTTAAGACAGCACTCCCCACTTATAAACATGTGATTCTGATTTTGCTGATTGCAGAAGTAGGAAATCCTCTTTCAGAGGTGCTGGATAAGATTTCACTTAGGAGACTGGGGAAATAAATTTCCTCAGGAAAGAAGCCAACAGATACATACATAGCCACAGATTCAACATCAAAATAGAGTGACAACGAAAGAAATGTTTACTGCTCTATTAAAAGCAGGGGTAGACTTTAGAAGAATAGATGGTATTCCAACTAATGAGCTATACAGAATGTACTGAGATAAGGGGCTTAATAGTAAACAGAATAGAGAAGTAAGTACTGCCCCTACAAATCCTACAGATTTTGAACCTTTGTATCCAAGTGAGTCACACCTTCAAGGAGACTAGGGAATAGGTTGAGCCCCAGCTCAGATTACAGAAACATGCAGATGGGATTACAGATCCCATATTAATCTAACTATATATTAGAAGAATGGATCAAATACTACAACTAGAGCATTGATAGATACTGGGGCAGAGGCCAGCTTGATTTATGGAGACCCTGACAAAATTAAGCCTGGAACTGCTATTACCATCACAGGACTAGGAGGGGCTAAAATATCAGCCAAGCAAGTCAAACTGATGATGAAAATTGGACAATTGCCTAAGAAAGAATACACTGTGGTCATTGTACCCATTCCTGAATACATTATTGGAATAGATATATTGAAAGGCATGACTCTGAATTTGCCTGAGGGGAGATATCAATTTGCAGTAAGGAAGATACGAATTAATACAGTTTTACGGGAAAAGTAAAGATGAACCCAACCACTTTACCTGAACCTTCTAAAGTAATTACTTTGAAGCAGTATTGTGTGCCAGGTGGGCAAGATGAAATTGCCAATACTGTAAAGGAATATGTTGAAGCAAGTGTGTTAGTCCCTACAACCACTCGATGGAATAATCCTGTATGGCCAGTATGAAAGTCAGATGGAATGTGAAGAATGACAGTGGATTATAGACAATTGAATAAAATGACTCCACCCTTGTATGCTGCTGTTCCAGATACTGTTACCTTAATAGAAAAGATCCAGAAATACGATGTGACTTGGTACGTAGTTATTGATTTGGCCAATGCTTTCTTTATGATCCCAATAGACTTCAAACAATGGGACCAGTTTGCTTTCATGTGGCAAGGCCGACAGTATACTTTTACATGCTTGCCACAAGGATATATGTATAACCCAACTATTTGTCATAGGATTGTGGCTGAACATTTGGATGAATTGAAGTTACCTGGTATATAGCTTATCCACTACATAGATGATATTTTGATACAGGGAAAAAATGTAAAAGAAGTGGAGAAGAGTTTGATACTTTTACTTGAGCATATGAAAAGCAAAGGTTGGGAGATTAACCTTGCAAAGATTCAAGGACTAGCTCAAACTGTAAAATTTTGGGGTATGCAGTGGAATGAAGGACTGCAAGAAATTCTCCCACAAGCGTGACAAAAGATCCAAGATTTTCTTATCCCCACCAATAAGAAAGAGGCCCAAAAGTTCATAGGACTGTTTAGATATTGGAGGCATCACATCTCACATCTTGGACAAATTTTGAAACCCTCGTATAAAGTTACCAGGAAAAAAAATATGAATTTGATTGGTGACTTGAACAGAGTAGAGCTTTTGAAGAAGCTAAAGCTGCTATACAATTGGCTCTGGATTTTTGGCCTATGCAAAGTGGATCGTTGGAATTACAAGTGAGTGTACAAGATGACTATGTGAATTGGAGTTTATGGCAGAAACAACAAAGCTGAAATGTACCCTTAGGATTTTGGTCAAGGAAACTACCTTCATCTGGATTACAATATACACCTTTTGAAAAGCAATTGTTAGCTGCGTATTGGGCTTTGATGGAGACTGAACAACTGACTCTGGTCTATGAAGTGATATTAAGGCCTAGAACCCTGATTATGACTTGGGTAATGAGTACCCCAGCATCTCACAGAATTGGACATATGTGAGAGGCTAGCATAATTAAATGGAAATGGTATATTCAGAATAGATCAAAAACAGGCAAAAGTGGGGTTTCTGCTCTACATGAATCTATCACAAGCATCGACATTGATGGAAATGACAAATGCTCTGAACCAAGGCAACAGTTGGTACAATCCTTGATAAAAAGGAATGACGGATATGATGGACTGATTGAAAAACAGAAGAAACATGCATGGTTTACTGATGGGACAGCAAAATAATTGGGCCATAAAAAACATTGGAAAGCAGTAGCCTATAACCCATGTACTAAGATGACTTTGGAAAGTACTGGGATAGGTGGAAGTAGTCAATATGCTGAACTTATGGCAGTACATCAAGCTATTAAAACAGAGAAAGGAGGACAGTGTCATATATTTACTGATTCATGGGCAGTAGCTAATAGGTTAGCTACGTGGCTGCCAATGTGGAAAAACCAAAATTGGGAAATTCATGTTAAACAAGTTTGGGGCAAAGAACTATGGAAAGATATATGGGACATGTCTTTAGTTACTAATTTGTCAGTTATTCATGTAGATGCTCACGTGCCCCTCACTATGCCAGAACATGAGTACAATGCACATGCTGATCGACTAGCAAAGATTGCTACTGAACATATTGTCACTAACCCAACACTAGCTGATGATCCAGTACTAGCAAAATGGGTCCACCAAATGGCTGGACATTTAGGGGTTCAGGCCACATACTGAGTATCATGATCCAAGGCAAAATATGGATTTTCAATAAAATAGAGGACTTTCAAGCTTTCTCAGTGAAAAGACCAGAGCTGAATAGAAAATTTGACTTTCCAACACAAGAATCAAGAGAAGCATGAAAAGGTAATCAAGAAAAAGAACAAGAAAAAGAAATTGCAAGGGACTTACTAAAGTTGAACTGTTTTGTTTATATTCCTACATGGAAAGATGATGTGTATGATGAATGAGACCTCAGTATTAGGGTAGCTGAAGGGAATATGCATGTATGTATTTATATATGTGTATGTGTGTTTATGTATATATATGTACATGTGAGTGTGTATGTATATGTGTATGTGTACGTATATATATATATATACATACATATATATATATGTATATATATATATATATATATATGAAGAGAGAGAGAGAGAGAAAAAGAGAGAGAGAGAGAGAGTGGGCACAGGGTGAGTTGAAGATGAATAAGGGATGAGAGAGGAATATATTGAGAGAGGGAGATAGGGAAAGATAGAATGGGGTAAATTATCTCGCATATAAGTGGCAAGAAAAAGCAGTTCTGTGGGAAGAGAAGAGAAGGCAGGTGAAGGGGAATGAGTGAATCTTGCCCTCATCAGATTTGACCTGAAGAGGGAATACCATACATACTCAGTTGGGTATCTT
>CM053622.1:606494703-606520695 GCA_028646595.1 Phalanger gymnotis
CCACCCACCCTCCCTAAGAAGTCCAGCAATTCAACATGGGCCACATGCCTATCATTATGTATAACCCTTCCACAATACTCATGTTGTGAAAGACTAACTATATTTTGCTTCTTCCTAACCTATCCCCCTTTATTGAATTTTCTCCCTTGACCCTGTCCCTTTTTGAAAGTGTTTGTTTTGGATTACCTCCATCCCCATCTGCCCTCCCTTCTATCATCCCCCCTTTTTTTATCTTCTTCCTCCTCCTTTCCTGTGGGGTAAGATACCCAACTGAGTATGTATGATATTACCTCTCCAGGTCAAATCTGATGAGGGCAAGATTCACTCATTCCCTCTTACCTGCCTTCTCTTCTCTGATTCAGGGCGCTAGGGCACGCTCTGCCCGGCTCCTGTTCTGGTCAGTCCGTGCTGCCCATGCTGAGCTCTGCTCTGCTCCCCTTTGCTCCCAGCTCCATGCAGGATAGACCTTACCCAGAGATTATCCAGGCTGTCCTGGGCTAGAGCCCTGCTTCCCTCCACCACTTTGTGGGTTCTGCAGTTCTAGAATTGGTTCAGAGCCATTTTTTATAGGTTTTTGGAGGGACTTGGTGGGAAGCTCACGTTAGTCCCTGCTTTCCAGCTGCCATCTTGGCTCCGCCCCCCTAGAGTTTTCTTAATCACATTTTGAGTCACATTTATATAGTAACTTGATTTTCAAATCATTCTTACAACAATCCATATTTAGTAATGTTGTTGTTGAGTTGTTTTCAGTTGTGAATGACTCTTCAGGATCTCATTTGTGGGTTTTCTTGGCAAAGAGAATAGAGTGGTGTGCCATTTTCTTCTCCAGCTCATTTTACAGATAGGGAAACTGAGGCAAATGGGGTTCAATGGCTTGCCCAGAGTCATACAGCTAGTAAATGTCTGAGATTAGATTTGAACTCAAGAAGATGGGTCTTCCTGACTACCAGGCCCAACCCTCCATCCACTGTGTCACTTAGCTGTCCATATTTAGGATATCAACTTGATATTCCTGAAGTACAGATCTGACCTCTTCACTTTCCTGCTTAAGAAATGTCAGTGGCTCCCTACTCCTCCTAAGAAATGCAGACTAGTTAGTCTTTTTAGTGTTTAAAGCCAGTCACAGTGTGGTTGTAGGCTAATTACGCACTGTTCACTCCTCCATCCCTCCCTAACTCTGTATTTGACCAAACTGACCTATTCGCTATTCCTTGCAACATGCTTTTCCATTGCCTACCTCTCTGACTTTGAACAGGCTATGCTTTTTATCTGTCATATCGGTTTTTTTGGAAATCCCTGGCTTCCTTTAAAGCTCAAGTGCTACCTCTTGCAAGAAGCCCTTCCTAATTTCCCAGCTGAGAGTGTTCTCTTCCACCCTGTAATTAACTTTGTATTTATTTTGTATTTACTTGTATACATATTATTTGCCCCAAGTAGATTGTAAACTCCTTGAGGGCATTTTTGCCTTTGGATTCCTCAGTGCCTAACTCACAATAGTTACTTAACACATGTTTCTTTATTTGAATTGAACCAAATATATAGTACAAGTATTGTTATCATTTTATAGATGAGAAAACCGGCTCAGAGAGCTAAGGGACTTGCTCAGTAAGTGTCACAGCAACCACTTTTGGTGCTGAATTCTCGCCCTGCCCCCCAGCATACTGATTATCTAGGCACCTTGTAGGATCTTTTTGAGCATTGCTTTGATAATTAGTCCTACTAAATCAGGATCTGGAGAAAAAGGTAAAACTATCAGTCAATATTGATACTTTGGAAAAAAGAGTTGATGGGATGTCTCTTCCTTGGGTTCTGCATCTATTTTCCTTATCCCTCATTACAGAAAATTAAAAATTGGGTATTGGCTTAGGGTAAATCCTTCCTGGCATTTCCTTTTTTTACCTTGAAGGTGTTATGACTATAGCAAGACTTTGTCAGGCCTCACTGGTTTATGATTTTGATTAATTGGCTCATTTCTTCTTCTTTCTAAAATATTCTTTTAAATCTGGAATAGTATTTCTGTCTTTATGGAACCTGAAGGGAATATTGCCAAGCATCTGACAGAGACTTTGAAAAACATACAATCTGAAAAACATACAAACTGATGGCTACTTGTGGCTCTAGTGCTTTGCATTTACTGTATTGAAGTGAAAGAACCCTTAGCACCCACGTTTAAGTCTGTTCCCATATCATTGACTTAGGTCAAAAGCTGTGTGTAACTTTAGGTATGGGTTGGACTAGATGGCCCATAAGGACTCTTCCAACTTTGAAATTCTCTATGAAGACTTTGCTTATTCTAGCTCAGTAGCTGTGGGCTTTATTTAGTTTGAGTAATTGCCTCAGCATTTTGCCAATGGCTCAATTTTCTTTTTTCAGAAGAGCTAGTCTCCCTCCTTAGGCACCGAAGCCTTTGGGTTGAGTAGAGTGAGGGTAGAGTTGCAGTGACCATTTCAGGGAGGTGTGAAATCTGAAAGCATGGTGTGTGTGTGTTGGCATTGGCCCATGTACAATACCTTGTCTAGGGAATAGGAATCAGAACCCTCATGTGCTTTTTTAACATGACCACCTCTGAATTTCCCTGGACCATATTTTTTATAGTGACGGTGCTATAGTTTTACTTGTGAGCCAATGACCGACACTCTGGTAGGGTTGAAATTCTACTTGGTCCTACTAAATGTGCATTACAAATTAAGTACATCCCACTCAACTACATAAGATTCCACAGGTCAGAATTCCTTTTTATTGAATGATATTTAACTTATCTGCTTCCCTAGAACAAAGCTATTTTGTGGCCATTATTAGCCAATTTCAGCTGACCTGTCATATTTTATTAAATGAGATGGAGCAAGACACTAGTCCCTATCCATGGTAGAAGATTATTGCTTTCATGTCTATGGTCTGATATTTATAGAAGGAAATGAAAAATAGTTACAGATAGGGGTAAGATGAGGAGACAGGGGTGAATCATGAAAGTAAGGCAGATCCTGATTTGCATTATTAGCAAGAACAAGGCAACTAAGTACTTATAAATAACAATCTCTTTGTATTTTGTAGTAATATGTTCATTATTTGACAAAATTCAAAGCAATCTTAATGTTGTATCAAATTCATCATGTTAGGATTCTGTGTTTCCCCATTTTATTTGGGCTTCCTTTAGAAGGGAAGCAATATGCCTCCTGTTCTGAGTATGTTCATATTTCTTTTTAGTAAGGACACCAAAGCTTATAAAAGGAGTAATGATAAGTACAGTTACTTGGAAGAGAATGTTTATACTTGAAGGATGGGGGTGGGGAAGAGCCAACTATTTTGTTCAATTGACTGTCCAATAAGTATTTATTGAGTTAACACTCTTGCACTGCCCCTCTTATGAGAAGCATATGATTAGACTTTTATCGGGAAGAATCTTATAGGCTAGTTGAGGAAAAGAGACTAATGTTCATGACTCACAGTTCTTGTATAATTGAAGTTATATTATATAGTATAGAAAACAAGGGTGTCTTAGGAGAAAGGAATTTCAATGAAACCTGTGGTAGTTGTGGAAAGCTTTGTGGGAGAGGTGGAGATTTGAATTGGGTATTGAGTGACTAGAAAAATTTGGAGAAGAAAAAAGCAGTACACATGATAGGGATAGTATGAACCAAGAAGTCAGCCTCTTCTTTGAATCAATGATTGTGGAAAAATCTTTCCTCTTTTTTTGTGGTATATGCGGAAATATTTTCTAGTGCCTTCTTGTATCCCTCATTGTTCCTGGCTAGGCTAGAATGTTGTCTGAGTGAGTTGGTGACTACATTTAATGGACAAAGGTTGCATCAAAATTTTAATCTATAGCATGGTTGGACTACCTCTTTGAACAAGGTAAGATTGTTTTCATAGAACCAAACTCTGAGAATGGCGCAGATGGAATAAGATACAGTTCCAAACTTCACAAGGTTTTCTCTTTCATATGACCATCGATTTAGGTTGGAAAAGACTAGTCCAATCCCTAGCTCCCTCTGTTGTGTACAGATTAAGAAACTGAGGTCTAAAGAGTTTATGGTTTGCTCAAGGTCAAACAGCTAGTAAACAGAGCCCTAGGCTTGGAGTCAGGAAGTTTTGAGTTTGAATTTCACATCAGACACACTACCTGTGTGACCGTGGGCAGGTCACTTAAATTTCTTGCAGCTTCAGTTTATCTGTAAACTGAAGATAATAAAAGCACCTACCTCAGAGGGTTGTTGTGAAGATCAAATGTGCTAATATATGTGAAGAACTTTAAAAATGATATATAAACATTAAATTATTTACTAGTATGATTAATAAGCATTACAGCTAGGATTCAAACCCATCTCCTCTGACTTCAGATACAGTACTTTTTTCACTCTACCATAAACTGGCAAAAAATGGAAGTGGTCTATTCCATCAAATACATGTTTTTAAAACTGACAGGTAACAGGACCCTAGCAACGTTTTTTACATGAATGAGTCATTGTGAGTTTGGAGAAGTGTTCCTCTGGCTATACAACTTCCTTTGGACTCCACCATATTTTTTCTCTTCTCAATCCTCCCTTGTCTCCTTTCTCCCCATTACTTCTCATAAGATGAAAGATAGCATTTTAGTTACCATATTAGGCTATCTTCTTGTTAAAAACAAAACAAAACAAAACACCTATGCTCTCTAATCTGCTGCCAAAAATAAGTATGCTTTTGGATCAGTTAAAAGGCTAATACAACAGATAACTCTTTGAAGTGGTCATTATCACCTCGGTAAGACGATCTGAGAAACACTTTTAAAGTAACTTAGTATGGACTTTTTGAGAGTAAGGTATTGGACGTGACTTTCTATGATAAATTTCAAGGGAAACCCAGCTGATACATGGCTGCCCTAATCTTCTTTGTGACATTTATTATTGACTGTTGCCTTTTATGTTGACTGTATCTATTTCAGTTTTGACACTTCTATACTTCCAGTAGGTCTTTATAGTAGGGAGTGTCATTTCTACATTTTCCAGAAAGTAGAATATTAATATTCAGAAAAAGGTTTTCGTTCCTGCTACCAGGTTTTTAACATTATGTAGGTGTGCTTGGAAAAAAGAGTTTCTATTTGATTCTTTTCCTCAATCTGATATCTTTTAAGGCAAAGACATTCGACCCTTCAGTCTGAGTAAATGTCACTGCTAAAACTAGCTGGGGAGCTGTACACTGTTGTAAAAACCCTAGATCTGCCTAAAAGGTCTCTATTATGGGGTTATCTTTTTTTTTAAAATTTTTTTTTGGGGGGGGTTATCTTTTTAGTTGAGACCATTTTAGAATGCTATTTGTGGGCATTTCAGCAACTAAGTTCCTGTAGGGCTGAAGTAACCTTGTAACAAATTCTCTTCTTCATCAATTAGTCTTGTACTTGGTTTTGTGTTGTATTACTGGAAAGTTTGTATCACTTTAAAGTGGCCAGCATTCCCAAACTGTCTTAATAATTAGCATATACTTGGCTTTTCATAACAACACTGGCCTTCCTCACTCATTCCCCTCCCTGGCTTTAAACTCCTTGTTTCAGTCTGTTTCATTTCATATGAAATTGCCAAACACCTCTTTGAAAGAGCAAGTTTTTACTTTGCTTCTCACACCTTTTGTTTCTTAGAACACATGTCTTTCTAAAGTAAATCAAGTGTATTAAAGTTTCTGTGACTGAGTTTTCTTAGCTCTGGATAAGTGGTGACTGGAGGAATATAAATTTTAAAAATGAATCTGAGGTGTATATAGTTGTTTCTTGTTTGAGAAAACAAAGGACTTTTGAAGTCTGACTTGAGTTTTACTTCCTCTTTGTAGAAGTATAAAGCTGTGCCCTTTTTTTTGAGGAAGTATGTAAAAACAAAATGGTTTGTGTAGCATAAATGGACACATGTTTTTTGATTTAGTCAAAACTGTGTATGTGTGTGTGTGTGTGTGTGTGTGTGTGTGTGTGTTTTAATAATTACTTGCTTTGGGCTCTTATATAACAAAGGAGAAAGAGCCTTTAGGTACTTAGCCCCTTTGTACCCAGGGCCAGTGAACTGCCAAAAATGAGTTTAATTAACTACCACCCTCTATAAAAACAATTTAGTTAGGATTGTGTTATTTTCTTTCTTCTTTTTGTATGTACTAGGCCCCTTTGGCAGTCTGGTAAAGCCTATGGACCCTTTCTCAGAATAAATGTTTTTAAATGTATAAAATACATAGGATTAACAAGGAAACAAATTATACTGAAATAGTTATTAAAATTTTTAAAAAGTTTGTGGACTTCCAACCTAAGAACTCTTATAAAGTAAAAAAGGGAAAAAAATTAAAAACACAAAAACACACAAGTTGGACATGGAATATAAAATTTTCTGTAAAGTACAATAAATACAAAGAAAAGTTTCAGTTCTATATTATGGCCAGATAAGATCTAGGGGGAAAAAAGAGGAGGGTGAAGAACATGAGAATTAGAAGAGATAGGATCCTGGGCTTTAGATCCAGGAGGGATGTTAGAGATGATTTATTCCACTTTTTCACTTTACAGATGAGGAAACTAAGACCTAGAGAGAAGTTATTTAACAAGGGTCACATAGGTAGCAATGATCAATGATGGGATTTGAACTCAGGTAATTTTATTTTAAATCCAGTGCCTCCTTAGCATATACTACATAGAGGGAGAGTGAAAAAAGGATAGGGGCAAAGAAAGAAGTAGATACCTTAATTTTTTAAAAATTCTCAACGTGAAAAAAGAACATTCTCATATACAGAGCAGAACACAAAAGAATTTGTTTCATATTCCATAATATATGTGTACATATGTGTATATATTTATACAAACATAAAATAAATTCCACACATTACCTTAAAAACCCTCCTGCATGTCTATGCTTTCTTCTTAACTTCCTTCTGTTCTCTTCTGTGCATTAAAAAAGTTACAATAGTGCACTCTCTCTCTCTCTCTCTCTCTCTCTCTCTCACACACACACACACACACACACTCTTTCACTCTCTCGCTCACTATTTCTAACTCCAACCAAGTCAAAAGTAAGAGAAAAGGAGAAAGAAGGGAGTAAAATGCCTTGTAACAAATATGCATAATCAAGAAAAACAAATCCATACAGAGGCCATGTCTAAAAATGTATATGTCTTCACCTTGTGTCCCTCACCTCACTATTAGGAGTTAGGTAAAATGTTTCATTATTGGTTCTCTGGAGACATCAATGCTTATTGATTTGATCAAAACTCTTAAGTCTTTCAAAGTTGTTTTTCTTTAAGTATTGTGTTTCTATGAATTGTTCTGATTTTTGCTTCCTTCACTAGGAATCAGTTTGTACTACCTAGGATTCTCTCATATTGTTTCATCATTTATTATGGCTCAATAATTTGTCCCTAATTGTCTAAGAGGATATCAAAAGCACCCCCTTAGATTCTAGTTCTTTTCTTTTTTTTTCTTCCTTCCTTCAATCTTCCCTTCAAATCTGTAAGCTTGTTTTGGTTGTAACTATCCTCTCCTCAGCATTATCCTTTTTCAAACTTGTTTCCCTGTTGAGTCTGATGCATTTCTACACCAAACTTTGTGGGTGTGTGTTCAACTCTCCTTTGTTCATTTCTGATAAGAGTGAGGTTCATCTGATGCCCACCTCCCCTACCCCTTTCATACTTGCGTACTCTTTTTCTCATGATCCTTAATTATGAGAAAAACCCAAATCCTATCCCCTTCTTCTTTCTACACTAGTTTGTTCCTTTCCCTCTCTTAGATCCTTCAGAACAGAACCAGTCTACCACCAGGACCTCTGTTTTCCTTGTTTAACTCCCTTTAATACCCCTTAAAACATTAAAGTTATAAAAGGATGCCTGGTTCTTTTCTTTCTATTGAATGTTAGCTCTGTATCATCCCATTGTTCCTTCTAGTTACTCAAAAACTTTTACCTTTCTAGGTTTTTCTGGATTCTTGTATTTGCATTTTAAAATTCCTACTCAGCTCTATTCTTTTCATTAGAAATTAATGAAATTCCTCTTTTCTAGTAAAGATTTATTCCCACCTGCCCCATCCCCCAGGATTATATTGAGCCTTTCAGGGTAAGCTATTCTTAAGCCTATTTCTTTTGTCTTTTGAAATATTGTATTCCAAGAACTCTTTTTGGTTTTTAGTAGAAGCTGTCAAGTTTTGTTGATCCTGACTATGGTCTTATGGTTCTAATAGATTTCTTCCCTTCTGGTCATTGTATTTCAATAAATCATAAATGAAAACTGCCCAAATCTATTAGAACCATGGAAGATAGAATGAACCCACTGGCTATTTCCTGCCTGCTCCTGAAAGGAGCCCTAAAAATAAAAAATCCTAAGAATGTCATAGTCAAAATATCGAGTTCCCACATCAAAGAAAAAAATACTGCAAGCATCCAGAAAGTAGTTCCTAGTACCATAAAACCATAGTCAGGATCACTTTAAAATGTAATGACTAGACCAGTAGCAGTGCAAAGGCTGGATGGAATAAAATTAAGGCCCAATTTACTTTCAAGTACAAAGCAACATAGCTAGATGGTGCAGTGGATAGAGCTCTGGGCTTGGAATTAGGAAGACCAGAATTCAGATTCGGCCCCAGATACTTCTAGCTGTGTGATCCTGGACAAATTGCTTAACTTCTTTTTGTCTCAGTTTCCTCAACTGTGAAATGGTGATCCTCACAGGATTGTTATGAGAAATCAAATGAGATAATATTCGTAAAGTGCTTAGCACAGTGCCTGGCAATGCTTGTTCACTTCCCTTTGTTCCCCTACTGAACTAGAGTCTTCTATAGATGCACCGGTCTTGGTGAAGCCAAAACCTAGTGTCTTTTAAATACACTAATGATGAGTAAACTAGGTAAGAAAGTTCTCAAGGGATTGGTAGAACTCCTTGGGTGTCAAGAATCATGAATTCATTGGCAGAAAATAAACTTCTTGAAGTCAAGGACTAGTTTTTTCTCCCTTTGTCTCTTCGGAGTGCCTGGTATAGAATAAGCATTTAATGCTTGTTGAATTGCATCAGTCATCCTAGCCATCTGTAATGTCAACCACAGCAGCATACCTGAGGATTGCTGCTATGAATAATTTTGAGAGTCCAATCACATAGTATAATGAACTATCTATTCAGAACTAAAATTTGTTCGATAAAGCATAACATTCGTAGCAACATCCTTAAGCAAAATGTATCATTCTATATATCTATGTCTATATCTATATCTCATAGCACTCAGTATGTCATATGGCACATAGCATGTATCATTATATTCAGTAGCATTCTCCAAAATACTTGTTTACACTATCAGGGGGTCCCAGGCTAGGATCTTCCCCAGCACAATACATTATGCAGCAAATATCATTGCATCCCCAAAATCAGGGGGTGCCAGGCTAGGGTCTTTCCTAGCACAACACATCCTTAAGGAGTAGCCAAAAATACCACACCATCCACCACTAGGTCACAGCAAGAACATCACACTGCATAGTATACATCATTGCATCCCCAAAATCAGGGGGCCCCAGGCTAGGCTCTTTCCTAGCACAACACATCCTTAAGGGGTAGCAGAAAACATCACACTGTCCACCACTAGGTCACAGTAAGAATAATCTCCTTAAATCAATACCAAGTGTACAAGTAAAGTCCTCTTTCATCTTAACTTGAGGTTGATTTCCAAGTCCCATGGCTCTTCCTGTGTGGACTCACCACTCCTGACTCTCACTTGGATTTATATGTAGGCAGCTCTCTGCTTCTGCTCCACATCTCAGCTCATGGGGACTGCTCCACTCCAAGCTTTCCCTGCTCCTGCTGGACAGCAGGCTCCAGGGGCTCCTGCCCACAGCTTCTGCCTCTAGAAAAACAAAGCTTGACAGGGCAACAAAAATATTGACACACACTACCAGCACAATCATCTCTATCCACCTCCAAAGTCCAGAGGCTCTGTGACAACAGCTTAGTTCACTTTAATGGCTCTTAAAAGGGGCTTAAGCTAAGCCTTCTTCCCATGGGCAGGTTTCTGCCCTACAGCTCTATTCACTTTCAAAGTTCAGAGGCTCCTTTAGGAAGTCTCTGCCCCCTGAGGTTTCCTCTCCCCATTCTCTTCTCTTCAACACTGGCTGGCCCCTTCAACACTGGCTCTCTCTATATATACACAGTTCTACTTAGCATCTGATTGGCTAGAACCCACGTACACATATCTGACTGGTTAGAGCCCACTTGCACATGTCTGATTGACTCAGTGCAGAGGCATGTAAGACTGAGGCTGGGAAACTGAATAACACAAACAGAAAAACAACGAAAAACCCCACTTTGCTTGCCATTACACCATCCTTCTACTCCTATCTAGGGAAGGGTGCCCAGTCTGACTCAACTGTCATTCCTTTACTCTTACCGTCTCTACGTCATCCACTTATTTCTCAGCCCCTACCAATCCGACCCCTGACACACACCCCCCTCCACTAGACAAAACAGCTTTCTTTGAGGTTACCCAGTAATTATTCGAGGGTTCAGTACAGTAGATCCTAGTCCTTATCTTCTTTGCCTTTCTGTTATATATAGATTATGGATCGAGTGAGACAACATGTGCAAAGTGCTTTGTAAACCTCTGAGCACTGGCTACTCTCCTTTTCCTTGCTTTTGTGAAAGCTGTCTTTTCTGCTTGTGTCTTGCCACTCCTAGGTTTTCCATGTAGTGTTCTCAATGGGTATTTTTCCGTGGGTATTTTCAGTCCAGGGCCTTTGTTTCCTCCTTGGTTATCTTACGTACATTCTTAATTTAAGACATCTCACTAATCATCAAGCACTTATGAAGCACAAAACCACAGTCCCTGCCCTCAAAGAGTCCCATTCCAACGGGGGAGACAATATGAAAACAACTAGGTATAGGCGAGGTACATACAGTGTCCATAAGGAAGGATCCCAGAGGGCAGGCACTAACGGTGAGGGGCACCGGGAAAGGCTTCTCATAGAAGGCGAGTCTTGAACCGAGTCTTGAAGAAAACCAGGAAAAAGAAATGAGAAGGGAGAGAATTCTCTAGGAACGATGGACTAGTCAAAGGAAAGGCAAGCGGTCAAGAGACTGAGTGTGAACTTTGTTTGAGGAACAGCAAACAGGTCGCTGTGTGTAGTTGGATCATGGAGTTCTTTGAGGCCAGTAAAGTATAAAAAGACTGGAATGATAGGAAAAGGCCAGAGGGTAAAGGGATTCAAAAGCCACATTCGATCCAGGAGAGAGCTGTTGGAGTTTTTCAGTAGGGAGGAGGGACACGTTGGACCTGCACTTTTGGAAGATCACTTTGTCAGCTGAGTGGAGGATAGACTGGAGTTGGAAGAAACTTGAGGCAAACTACAACCAATGGGCTATTGTAATAGTCTAGGCGTAACAGAATGATGGCAGTATCAGAGGAGAGAAGGGGGTATATATGAGAGATGTCGTAACGGTAGAAATGGTAAGACCTGGCAGCAGATTGATATAGCTGTAAGAAAGGGAGTGAAGAGCTGAATATGACATGTAAACTGGGAGCTTGGGTGACTGGAAGGATAATAGTGCCCTTCATAATCATATAGAAATTAGGAAAAGGAGGAGTGGGTTTTTTTTTGGTGGGGAGATAATGATTTTATTTTTGAACATTTTGACTTTGAGATGCCTGTCAGACACCCAGTTAGAGATGTCCAAAAGAAAGTTGGTGATGTGGGACTGGAGTTCAGGAGAGAGGTTAGGGTTGGTTAATTGGATGTGGGAATCATGTATACCCCCATAATAGTAGTGTGTGTGTCTGTCTGTTTCTTTGTTTCCATCCCTATCTAGTGCTTTTAGTTTACAAAGCACTTTCCATGTATTTTCTCACTTGATCCGTAATCTATATATGTAGCCCTGATATTTATCCTGATCACCAGTTTTGCACCATCAACTCTTTGCTGGACTTATCCACCTAGATGTCTTGCGAGCAAGATGTCCATAATGGAACTTATCATCTCCCTCAAAGAGGCTTTTCTGTGAGATGTACCACCATGCTCCTGGCTATTTAGTTCTATAACTTTGTATTTATCCTTTATACTTCTTTCTTACTTCAATGTCCATCCAGTTGCTAATTCTTACTGATTTTACCTACTTAACACCTTCATCACCTCTTGTTTGGACTGTCGTAATGGTCTACTAATAAATCTGTCTGTCTCTAGTATTTTCTCTCTTCAATTCATCTTCAGTATAGCTGCTAAAATTGGATATATGTGGCCGAGATCTGATGACATCTCTTTCCTCCCAACATCCTTTAGTAGCTCATCCTATTTCCCTTAAGGCAAAATAAAGAATCTTCAGTCTGGCTTTAAAGCTCCCCCCTCCCAAATTTGGCTCCAACATATCTTTCCAGCCTTATTTCACATTATTCTCTGTCATTCATTTCAGTCAAACTAGCTATTGCTTGAACTTGCTATTCCATCTTTCCATGAACTTTCAGAGGCCCATTCTCATCTTCACTTTTAGAAATCATTATCTTATTTGAAAGCTCAGCTCAGATGCCACTTTTTCTTGTGAAGCCTTCCCTGAGCTACAGAATACTAATGGCATCTATATACTTGTATTCTCCCTGTAGAACGTAACTTTCTTGAGGGCAGAGACAATTGTGGTTTTTTCCGTTATTTTCCAGCTGATCAGTTTTTGAGTAAATGTTTTTAATGTATAAAATTCTGGCCCCTCCCTGTATTTAGGGTCCACGGGTCTGGTCCCTGTTTGTTCAGCAATTGATATACATTGCTTAATAAATTGAAATGCTTGGAAGCTTGAATCTTTGTTTCCTTAGTCATTTTATCTTTCACACGTCACAGTTGTATTGCAATGAGTTGTATAGCATAATATAGTTCCATGAAGTGTTTTCATATTGATTATCCCATTTCATCTTTAAAATTAACCTTGTGATGTCAGAAGGGCAGTTTATATCTGTTTTAAAGAAGAGGAAACTGAGGCTCAGAGAGTTTAACTTGCTTAAGGTGACACAACTACTAAGTAATAGGGCCAGGATTGAACTTGAGTCTCCTGATGTGATGTCAGATATCTTTCCATTTATATCTGCTGCTTGCTTCTCTAACTGTTCCGGGACAAATGTTGAGTGTTTTATCCTTAATGTGTTAAGAATGGCAATTAGGCACACTTCTTTATGATAATTAGATTGTTACTGCTTCTCTAATCTTATATGATCTATTTCCTTGGTTGATTTAGTATTGCTCTAGCATCCTAGGAACAATACTGAAAGGCAGAGGACATTAAACTTTTTAAGTGTTTGAAGCATGAGATGGATGGTAGACACACACACACACACACACACACACACACACACACACACATACACACACTATGTATTGGTAAACTTTCTCAGTTTAGAGGCTGTTCCACTTCATAGGTTCTCTCATCCTTATGTCTCTGACCTTAGAAAATCTAATTATTTGGGTGTCTGAGGATTTCTACACTATTGCTGCAGTATTCCTGTTTCTCTACTCAATTCCTCCCAACTATAGGCTGCACTCAGGATCATGGTTGACCTGAGAGTAAGACCTGTATTCCCCAGAGTTTGTAATCTATACTTTTACTATTACAGAAGAACCACTATTTGCTATATCTCTGGTGAAATAAGATGGGTCTGGAATTTTTGTTTTTTATTTTCTCCAACATAGAAGGGTTGTGCCTGCCTTTCACCCCCAGCTCCTCCCCGCCCTCCACAAAGTATAAGTTCTGTTGGAATACAAAAGTTTATTTGTGTTCTAGCTCCTCCTGTCCCACCAGGAATCAATGTTAGAAGGAAGCCATATGTTTATATTTTAAATCATTTGCATTTAAAAACTCCAGATGTGGACTTGGAAACAGTGAAGTAAGTATAGTTGCTATGGTTTAAGTATGCATCATGGAGGGGAGGGGAAAATTTATAGTTCAGAACTCTTCAGGGGTTCTGTGATCTTGGCAATGGGGTAAACCCTCCATTGGTATATATCACAACCTATCCTCTCTCATGGTATACTGTGGTCAAATAATTCATCCTCTCTATACTCAGATTAGTTTTTTTACAGCAGAACCTGTCTCTGGAACCACACTTGAAGCTATTTCAGCACAACTTGTCAGAACTTCTAGTTTGCTGGTGAAGCCTTCAAATACTTAGGATTTACCTCCCTGTTACAAGGATATATTGGAGTATTCACACTCTCTACTTAAAAAAAATAAGGGTTCTAATGTCTGAGTAGGAAATCAGTATTACTTACAATAAACTATCCTTTTTAAAAATCTAAAAATATTTCAAAGGTAAGTTTGATTATAGCTAGTAGGCTAAGTAAGATTTTTACATAATGAACATAGTGTCTTCAGATATATCTATGTATAATATCTATAGGTATAGAATGCCTACATACCTATGCGGAACATATATGTATATATATTTTTCATTAATATAGAAGGTTTTGAGAATCTGAATTCAGTGATTGATTTTTGAGTGATTTTTTTTTCTTTTTGCAATTGATGTAGTCCTAGAATTTTTAAATTACAACTGGAAAGATACTCAGGGTCCTATTCATATGAGGCCAGATTGTCATTACAGTTTGTACTCAGAGATTTCCCTGATCTGAGGAGTAGTTGGGTGGGTATTTAGACCTTGTTTAGTGAGGAAGTAAGGTCATTAGTATAACGATACTTTTCCTTCTTTGTAGTATATAGAAATCAGATCCAACCCTTCCTTTCTATACTTCTTCCCACTGTTATATCCTTTTGAATCTGTGGAAGGAAGGAATTAAAACTGTAGATGTTTTTTGATAATAACATTTTGTTGATAAATTAAGGCATATAAAGTAGTCACTTTTCTACTCATAAAATCTTTGAGATGTCCATGATTCACTATCTTTAATTCTTATTATGAACCTGAGAGGTAGAGGAAGGTGTGAAGCAACAGAACATCCACATTTTCATATAGAAAAAATTGAGACAAAAAGAGATAGTTACTTGGTTAAGGTTGTAGGACTGATTAATGCTAGAATATACATGTATTTTTGACTCTTATCTAGTATGCTTTTCACTTACTTGCCTGTGCTGTCCTAAGCAACATGCAATATGGTAGGTAATTTCAACAGTTATATTTAGTTTACAGTCTATAATACAACCTAGAAGCCTGTTTATACTGTAAGATATGCTATGTGCTGCCTGCATAATTACTGTGCGGTGCCAGCATGAGATCATCAACATTATCCAGATTAGAATGTATCACTCAATTCTAGGTTGGTCCAGAAGAAGGAACTGATTGTGTCTGAGGGAGAAATTATATTACTCCATCTTTTCCTTTTGAAGAACTTTGACCTAGAAGAATATAGAGCTTCACTGTTTCTGAAACACTGATTACTGGGTATTTGCTTTGAATATTAAAGGTGTCTTCCCGTCACACTTATAAATGTATATATTTTTTTCTCCTTTTAGAACTTGATAAGAAGTATCCTAACTCACCAGCTGTGCAGACTGGTTTTTACTCATGCGCCAAACTTAATAAGGAGTGTTCTTTTTACAGATGCCATTTCACAGTCTAAAAATAGCATCACTTAATTCATAGTTTTTGTTCTTTTTACACAGAAGGGGGAAGTCATTCCTTTGAGGCTTCTGCTTTTTGTTTCAGTCCATTTTCAAGGTCTGGATTGGTGTGCAAGCTTGGTCAGGCTGAAGAATCTTTGATCTTTTAAAAAATGTGTTTATGTAGCCTCTATTTAGTTTTTGCAGGCAAAGTATCTGTTGAGTCAACATCCCATAACTAATTTTTTGAGTGAGTGACTCAAGCAGGGTCTTTGCTGTTGTTTTTCCTTCTCACCTTCCTCAATTCTGACCATTTTTATCTTCTTTAGAACTTCTTCCACAGAATGGATGGGAGGGAGAAGTGACAGGAGGAGAAAGTCAAGAAAGTGTATTTTTGTGTTTGTAGAATCGTAAACTGTTAAGAGTTGGAAAGGCCTTTAAGTCTCACATCATGGTGTGATTTTACAGAAAAGGTCAGCTGACTTATCTGCCCATGGTTATACATAGGTAGTTAGTATAAGAACCAAGACTAGACTCCAGTGTTCCTGATTTACAGTCTAGTGACGTTTTTTCATTGTAATATACTCCGCATGTGTTAGCACTTTGTTTATGGATTTATTTTTTTCTCTTCCCCATTTAATGGAAGTACAATTAAAATTTGCTTATATAAGTCTTTATTATTTCCCAACAATCCATAAGATATTATAGATCCAAAATCAGCCAATTTTTGCTAGGCAAATAGTATAAAAGCAATATTGCTATTCTTTTAGTCTACCACAGTATTTGAATGGAGGTAGGGTTTTAAGTGGGAATGAGTTTTAAATGCAATTCTTTTTTTTTTCATTTAGGACAACATCCTCCTTTAAATTTTTTGTTGGTTTAAGTTTTTTTGTTATCTTTACATTCTTTTCTTTGTAATTTTGAATTTCAAAATATCTCTGTCCCTCCCACCCCTTCTTCATCCACTGAGAAGGCAAGCAATATGATATCAATTACACATGTGAAATCATGCAAAACCTATTTCTGTATTAGCCATGTTTCAAAAAAAAAAGCCAAAAAAGGAAGAAATCATACAGCATTTTGCACTCAGAGTTCTGGAGGTGGATTACATTTTTTCATCATGATTCCTTTGGAATTGTCTTGAATAATTGTCTTGATCAGAATAGTCAAATCTTTCAGTTGACCATCATTACAACATTGCTGTTACTGTGCACAATGATATCCTGGTTCTGCTTACTTCACTTTGCATCAGTTCATGTAGGTCTTGCTATGCTTTTCTGAAAGCATTCTGCTTGTCATTTCTTATAGCGCAATAGTGTTACATCACAGTCATAGGCTATAACTTATTCAGCCATTCCCCAATTGATGAGTATCCTCTCAGTTTCAAATTATTTGCTGTCACAAAAAAGCTATTATAAATATATTTGAACACATAGGTCTTTTTCATTTTTCTTTGATTGCTTTGGGATACAGACCTGAAAGTGGTATTGCTTCAGCAAAGGGTATGTATAGTTTTATCATCCTTTGGGTGTAGGTCCAAATTGTTTTCCAAAATGGTCAGACCAGTTCACTATTCCACAACAATTTATTGTTGTTGTTGTCATGTTCAACTCATCATGACTCCATTTGGAGTTTTCTTGGTAAAGACTACAGTTGTTTTTCATTTCCTTCTCTAGCTCATTTTAGAGATGAGGAAACTGAGGCTAAGAGGATTAAATGACTTGCCTAGGGTTACACAATTAGTGTCTGAGACCAGATTTGAACTCAGAAAGATGAATCTTCCTGACTCCAGGCCCAGTACTCTGTCTACTGCACCTCCTAACTGCACACAATTCATTAGTATTTTCCCTCATCCCCTCCAGCATTCGTCATTTCTCATAGGTGTGAAGTAGTACCTCAGAGTTGTTTTAATTACATTTCTCTAATCAAGTGATTTAGAGCATTTTTTCATATAACTATGGATAGCTTTTATTTATAGATAGATTTGATTCACCTCTGGTGAAGAGAAAAGGATTAGCTAGCCTCAACAGGTAAAGAGAAAGTCCATTCACCTGGTGCTACTATAGAGGGGAACTGCTAAATTAAGTGATGAGGCAAGGACTTCTTGATTCCCTATTGGGCTGTCAACATATTACTTGGTTAATGACCAGTGAATGGGGCAGGCCTGATAACATGAAAAATTTGTTATGACTCTTTGATCATAACAGCAAAGCACAATGCTAATGTATATTTGTCTTTGTACGTGTTTTCTCTAATAATAAGAAAAGGCTCTTCATCCTTGAAGTAAATGAAAAGACCTTAGTTTATGTAAGTATTTCTTTACCATTAAAATAATTTCTTAATCAACTAATCAATTCTTAATCGACTAATCAACTTAATCAACAATTAATCAACTTAATCAACTAATCAACTTAATAATGGAGATTTATTCTACTATATCTGAATCATTGTTATATATAAATTTATGTTGGTTGGTTAGTTGGTTGTTGTCCTTTGTTCTTGAAGAGGACCAAAATGACATCACTATATTACAGTCAAGTTCCAGTGTCCCCAACTGTGGCTGATCAGACCAACATGAGCTCAGAAGGCTCTACCACAGGTTGGGCACAAATAGTAAATGTAAACATTTGGGGTGGATTCTCTAAATTCGCACATCTCTCATTTGTTTTGAGCTACTTCAATACTGCTTTGCTCATAGAGCACAGCGCCTTCTCTGATGTGGGCATGCCATGCTGGGTAGTCCTGTGCTGGTATCTCCCATGTCACACAATCAGTTCCAAAGTTCTTAAGAGAGACCTTGAGAGTGTCCTGGTATCACTTTTTCTGACCACCATGTGAGTGCTTGCCCTGTTTGAGTTCTCCACAAAATAGTCTTTTAGGCAAGCATACATTTGGCATTTGAACAACGTGGCCAGCTCATCATAATTGCACTCTCTGTAGCAGAGTTTGAATGCTTAGCAGTTTAGTTTGAGAAAAGACCTCAGTGTCTGGTATCTTATCCTGCAAGGTGATCTTGGCACAGTGGATAGAGCACTGGGCCTGGAGTCAGAAAGACTCATCTTTATGAGTTCAAATCTGGCCTCAGACACTTCCCAGCTGTGAAACGCTGAGCAAGTCACTTAACCATGTTTGTTAGTTCCTTATCTATAAAATGGGCTGGAGATCAACTACTCTAGTATAAATTTATGTTCCTGGTATGCTGAAGATTCTTGGGGGAGGAAAGCAGCAGCTATGTAGTGATAAAACTAAGCCATTTTTTTTAAAATAATGTTTTGAAATATTAACTTAATCTATATTACTATGGTTTCTTTTTAAGCCATTCAGATTTTTGGAGGCAAATGTTCAGTTTTTTTCTTACTGTATAATTATGAAAAGTGGGTATTTGATACTTTGGAAAGCAATACATCTTTAATTACATGTGAGCTTTATAGTTTTGGGGAAAGAGGTAGGATTTCTCTAGTGGACACTTTGAGGACAATTCCATATTATGTGTGAAAATTTAGCATAATGAAACTAATTTTATTTTTTATGAAATGCCCATTAAGGATTGACTACTTCTAAGATGTGATTGATCAGGTTTCTGTGATCAGCCATTTTGTACTCTTCTGTCCGAGAGATCCAATGAGGGTCAAGGCATAAGTAATGGAATTTCTCATTATGGCTTAAAATTTAATTAGGATTTGATGTATTTGAAAGCTGCTTTGCTCTAAAGACCAAAGCTGTGCCCTTAGAATGGATGATTGGGTAATCCTGGTACTTGGGGGAGCTGACCTGAGTGTTATTTTGCTTTATTTGTTAATTCCTGAATTAGTTTATTAGCTTAGTGCTTTCATGAATTTAAAATGAGGATTACTTCATGAGGCACTTTTAAAAACAATAACTTAAAGGCGAAAATACTCATGGTTTCAGTCTCAAATACAGAGTTACACATCATTGCATATATTCATTGGATTGATTGCTTGGCTTCCTATTATAACACTTAAGTATCACCAATCACCAAAGATAAGAAACCTAAGAAATCATCTTGTTCAAGCCATTTACTTTACAGGTGAAGAGCTGGAGGCCTGAAAATATTCTGTGCTTGCCACAGATCACACTACTTATGTGGCCTATGAAACTGTCCCTGTTAATATTCCTTCCAGTGATGTTGATTGGTACCCATCCATCCAGTCTGTCTCTTCCTATGTGATTCTTATGCATATCTTCAAGTTACATCCACACATATATATTAAGCCCCTACTCTGCCTTGAGGTAACTTGAGGTACAAAAAAAAAATGGAAAAATGGTCCCTTCCCTGAAGGAGCTTACAAGTTACTGAGGGAGACAATACAGAAATTACTGTGCACAAACAACATATAGAATAACATAGAACAAAGTGGAGATAATCTTAGATGGAAAGCACTAACAACGAGGGTGAGCAGGGCAGGCTTCTTGAAGAAGGTAAGATTTTAGCTGACATGAAGGAAGCCAGGGAAGCCAGGAGGCAGAATAAGGAAGGACAGAATTCAAAGTATGAGGGACAGCCAGTGAAATGGCAAGGAGCTGGGTCGTGGAATGTTGTATATAAAGAACAGCTAGTAGGTGAGTGTAGCTGGTTCATAGAGTACCTGAAGGGGAATAGGGTATAAGAAGACTGGTGAGGTAGAAAGGGATCAGGTTATAAATGGCTTTGAAAGTCAGACAGAGGTCATTATAGCTGATCCTGGAGGTAACAGAAAGCTATTAGTTTGTTGAATGGGAGGCATAAAGGGTCCCATCTGTGCTTTAGGAAGTTCACTTTGGCAGCTGAGAGGAGGGTGGATTGGAGTAGGGAGAGACTTGAGGAATGGAGACCAACCAGAAGTCTGTTGCAAGAAGCCGGGTGTCAGGTGATGAGGGGCTGCACGAGGGTGGAGGGTGGTGGCAGTGTTAGAGGAGAGAAGGGGATATGTATATACCAGATACTGTGAAGGTAGAATTGACAGGAATTGGCAGTATAGTCTTCTCAAGATCACACTAGTTTAATGGTAGACCTGGAACTACAACCAGAATCTACTGATTCAGTGTCCAGTGGTTTTTCTGCACAATCTTGGCTTGTATTTCTTACTTACTCTAGAATTTTGTAGTACTAGAATAGAAAATACCTTATTTTGTTTAATAAGTGAAGTATGCATTGTTACTAGGATGAAAGAGGAGATGCAAAACTTTGAAAATGTTCTTAAATTGTTCTCTCACTTGTTTTTTGTATTTCTGATCCCTTAAATTTCTTGACTCAATTTTACCTATTACAACCTGTCTTATGACAAGTAGCAAGGGATTGCATGTGGTAGAAATGGGACTTTAGACACCTGTCAACAAGGAGGTTTCACTTTTTTCTTTCTCTTTAAAAATTTCTCAGAAGCTAGATCGAGATTTTTGTTTTGTGTGTGATTTTTAAAAATTCTTTTTTTTCCCTGGATGTAGTCAGTGGGTCCAACCAGAGTCCATCTATCTTAGATTCTTATGAATATGTAAGAGGGCCAAGAAGTGATGAATGATGATATGTTGCTATGTGTTATGGCTAGTGGGTTAAAGTCCTGAGTTCAAGTCTTACCTCAATTCCAACAGACTGTGTGACTGACCATGAACAAGTCACCTAAATATCTCAGTGTCTAGGCAGTTTTCCGAGACTATAAGTTACAGATGTTGATCTGCATTAGTAGAAGGAGTTTCCTTCCCATTGAGAAATTTCAGGTCTGGACTGAAAATTCCCTCAATATGCATGTAATTAAAAACAAACACAAGACTTTTGTCAGACAGTCATTGCTATGTAAGATTTGCTTTATGTGGATTAACTTTGTCTTATATCTTGCTTAATGGTAATTCTGAATCTATTTGGACAGCTGGGTAGTTTATACTTCTTAAGAGAAAAGAACTCTTTATGTGATTATCTGGGGGTCAAATTCTCTTCTATTTTTGTATTCAAGTTCTTTGGACCCCAGGGGTTTCACTCATAATTTAAGTCCAACATAAATTAGTGCTGTACTTGGCACATAGATACTCCTTACTTTGGAAAATCTTTAATTTAGTCAGTGTGACTTTTATGTGATTTAAGTGACCTTTATGTAATTCCTCCAGGCCTTAGGAGATGATGCTGCTGAGTTGTTTTGTCCAAAATATTTCATTGCTTGGTAGCTGAACCTTTGATGGCAAACACTTTGAAACCTGGATAGAACAATGCTCAGACTGAAGACAAAGCCTGTCTCTGGATCAGTAGACCTGGTCTTTCCAGTTTGGTAGGACCTGTGGGAACTTATGCTCTTTTGGAATATCCTTGGAGAACTTGGGGTCACCTCTGTGGTGTCATGGGGTATCAGATGAGGGCTTTAGTGAAAGCCTGTCTGTTATGAGCTTGTCTAGTTTGAAAGGTGGTTTTTTTTAGTGTAAAGAATACCTTTAGCATGTTATTTTTTTCCCACTTGAAAGCATTAAAAAAATTTCAAGCTGGAGAGAGGCTAGCTGTCTCCTCTCCCCAAAAAGGAACTGGATTATAGGACTGGATTTGGAACTGCTGGGTGAAGGGATTTGAATGTTTTGTGTAGACAATGTCATGGAAGTGTTCTTTTTACACCTGGGGCTGAGTGCCTACTTTGCTTGTCAAATGGACTAACCAGCTTTTTTAGTGATGCCAGTAACTTGACTTTTCCTTCATCCTGAAAACTGGGATGACAGTTCTAGCAGATTCATCTTGAGCATACTTGGAAATCAGGCTTTATTTGAGGGCTTAACAGTTTGTTTGATTATTTCTACTAGGATTCAACATGCAGAAATCCACCCAAGCCTGGCTCTGTCTGCAAGAGCTTTCCAAGAGACGATTAAAAGAAAATGCTTGTTTTTTCTAAATGTCTGATACTCTTTTTGTGACTTTGAGCTCTTGAGCCATATATAAGTTGAATGTCAGCCATGTTGTTTCGTGTTTTTTTTTCACTCACTTGTTTTCGATGTTCTATTCAATTACAATTTATTGTGTAAGTACTTCTGACCTGCTGACATGCCTGAGTTCTAATCAACAGTTCAGATTTTAGAGCCTTAGGACTTAGCTGTTAATAGCATAAGAGCCTCTTGTTCATAGAAGCGAGTTACAAAGACACAAAAGGATTTAGCTTCTTGAAAATGTACAAATGTGTTTAAAACTTTATGTGAAAAAAAGACCTGAGTCTTAAAGTTAGATAGCCAAATAGATGATTTCCCATAACTCCTTGGCAAGCAGCTTTTAAAACCCATATAGCTTTGTATTCTAAATAGTTCATAGTCTTGCAGAGTGCTAGACTGGAAGGGACCATAGACTAGGAACTGTAGTTCAGCCTTTGTCTTATAATGAAGAAAGTGAGCCATAGAGACCCTAAATGACTTGCCCAAGATCACTTGGGTAATCTGTAGTGGAACCTGGGTTTTCACCTAGGCCTTTGTCGCTAAGGCCAAAACTCTTCATGCTTCCTCAAGATGACTGGGAGTCATGGCAGTTCTGCCCCTAGTTACCTAAAAGGTCTCTGGGAACACAGCTGTGCCTGGAATCTGAGGAAATCTTGGTCCCATACCCTTTTGGAGTATTAGAGTCTGGACCAGGGGTGGGGAACCTGCTGTCTCGAGACCACATGTGGCCTCTAGGTCCTCAAGTACAGCCCTTTGAGTGCATCCAAACTTCACAGAACAAATCCCCTTAATAAAAGGATTTGTTGTATAAAACTTCGACTCAGTCAAAAGGCCACATTTGAGGATCTAGAAAACTGCATGTGGCCTCGAGGCTGCAGGTTCCCCACCCCTGGCCTGGATTCTTTACAGGCAAATCCAAAGCATGAGGTCCATATAATTTCCCTTAGGCACCTGTTTTGGTATGTGTCTGGTCTATCAGGCCATGAGCTATTTCCACATTAGCCAGTTATATTCATATGGTATACTCATCCTTAGTTAAGCTTCCAAGTGCTTAACTTCACACTAGGCTGAAGCTTGGGATGGCTGTTTTTCTACAAGGAAGCATGTTCCAGTCAATCTATTTTAATGAATCAGGGAAGAGAGAAATGTAGCAGCTAAAGAGACCAGATAGCTGTTGCTAGTCTGAGGGTTATATGTAAGATTTGGTCATCTTTCATTTACCTGGATGCTCTGCAACTTATTGGCTCTTTAAAATATGGGTCACATAAATATCACACGTTCCATGTAACTTAAAATTAGTCTGTTTTCTTCATTTCCTGCAGATTACCTCCAAGACTAGACCTACCCAAAGGAAAACAGGTAGAAATCCAGGGGACCGGGCAAACTTACCTGGCCTTCTTGGGTTCCTAGTGATGTCCACTCTTGCCCATTTTTATAAGTATTCTTTTTAAAAGTATTTCACAGACATAAGGTAAACCCATTAATCTTTCCAAGTACATCTACATCTCACTGTGAGGGTACATAGAGATGCTGGGGTCAAAATAGGTATTTAACTCTTACTTGGCCTAAAAGAATAGTCTCATCTTTTAAACTCCCAAACTCTCCCAAACTAACTATAGTCTCACAAACTAACTATAAAGAACATATGAAGATGCTATTTGTATCCAAAGAAAGAACTGATAAAAAGAAGTTTGTATAGAATAATTTTACACATAAATACCTATTTGTGTCTAACGGTAGACACATCTTTGGGAGGGAAGGGAAGGGTATGGAGTGTGGAGGGGAAAAATTTACATGATAAAAGGAACAGCAAGTTGTATATAATAAATGTGCAGTTTCATGTGCAATCATCTTTTTTTTTATCATACTATGTTATGAAAATGCTTGTTGTGTTCCATAAATTAAAAATAAAATAAAATTTTAAAAAGTTGTCCCCTCTTTGTATTGCCTAAAATGATGTCTCATTCCTTCTACCCTTTCTTTAACTAAGGTACCAACATGCATCCAGTTACTTCTCATGATATTTCTTTGCAAGGTTGATAGTTTGCATATGGAGCAGTCATCCAAAGTCAGCAAAAGGAAATAATGTACCTCAGTCAAAGAATGAAGTCGCAGATGTTTTTTGGAAAAAGAGTGGGAAACAGTGGTAAAGCTGCTTGCTCTATTTTTTGGGTAACATAATGATGTGTAGGTTGACTGGTATTTCCTGTATTAAAAGGACACTGGCAAACTCAAACTCTTCCTCTACCCCCCTCAAAAAGTTAAAGGCTTAGTAGTAATTACCCTGACTTATAAAAAGCCTTTGGATATATGAATCTGAAACATTATTTTTTATGAGTTCTCTCTCCTTCCTAGCAAGTTTTTAGTAAAGTAGGAGGCGAGAGGGCACGTGGGGGTGGACAATAAATAGTTTTGGATCTTTTTTTCCTTTAAATCTTCATTTCTATATCCTGCAGCAAAAAATAGATGTCAGAACAACTCAGTTATGAGGCCACCATAAGCCTCTTAAGAGTACAAACTCTTCTATTCTTTGTACAGTATTTGAATCTCCAGCCCCTGGACCAGGTATTATTGATCAGTGTGATCAGTATTGTCTTCTCGATTTTTCTTATCAAGCTGGTCACTGTCATCTTGTATTAACACTAGAAGGACCTGAATTTAAGAATATCTCAAAGGACCAAGCTGTCAATTGGCATAGTGCCTTTTAAAGTCTATATAGCAAAGAAGATAGAGATAGGATAAAATTTTTTTATTTCAAAATAAAATTATAGCCATTTTTTGCATAAATTGGTGTACCTGGTCCTTATTAAGAAGCATTTAGTTTATTTTCTAATTCCATAATTTAAGGCAATTTTGTCTAGATTTCTTCTTCCTATCAATAACTAATAAGAAGGTGTTTTGACATGTGGAGTTCTATTTAACTCGGCTTTGATTCCACCCCATTCTGAGATAGGTGGAGCCAATGGGGATTGGCGAGAAGAGTTCATAAACCACTATCTTCATTTATAACCTGCTTATCTATACTGGAAGGATGCTGCCCAAGTAGTATAGCACTGAGATATGTAGAAAGTGGTTTGTTAACCATAATCATAACTGGTGACAGTTATAAAACACTTTATTGCCAGTGACATTTCATCATAGTGAAGAAGCCTAGAATAATTGATTTTTTTGGCAGTTGGCTTTTGGATTTTGTGTGGCATTGGAAAAAGTTTCAAAACATGAATGTGAGAAATACAGTTTTGGGGATCACTGGACTTCCTAGGCAGGGCCAAAGTCCTGAGGAAGAACCCTGTGATAATCCCTAAGGAAGGCTGTGCAGACCACAGGACTCCCAGAGGAAGACCAAGTGGTAGCCCCCCCCTTAATCTGTGGAGATCCCAGGGCCTCCTAGAGGTCAGACCCTAAGGAGGACCCAAGTGATGGCCCCTTAGAATGGTGGCAAGATCACAAGGCTCCCCAGACAGGGCCAGAAGTCCCAAGTGATGTTCCCTTAAGAAGGCTGTGCAGACTGCAGGGTTCCCCAGGGAAATCCTGAGTGGTCGTCCTCTTAACACCACAGTGGGGATCACAGGACTCCCCAAGGCAGGGTCAGGAAGTTAGCCCGAG
>CM053622.1:606521195-606653881 GCA_028646595.1 Phalanger gymnotis
TTTAATTCAGCACACAGATATCATTCACTTAGTTCAGGGGAAAAAGCCAGCACCCTGACCTTCAGAGCAAAATACAGACAAAGTACAAACATCAACAGACAGACCCAATACAGATTCATAGTTACCACCATCTAGGTTCAGCCCAGGAGCTCAGAACAAGGGCTGGCCCAGAGTCGCGCGCGCCACCACTGCTGCGGCAAAGAGCTCCAAGGAAGAGGAGGCCAACCCCTGGTTTTTATATCTTTGTCAGCATCAGGGATGAGTCACACATGCGACTCACCCACATGACCTAAAGAGGCGGACTCAAACCCATGCGGTCTAAGAGCCTCTGCTGTCCCAGACATGTAAACTAGGCCCTCCCTGGAGTTAGCCCCACCTTGGTCCCCACCCACATAGTATTTACACCTAATAGGGGTTTGGGCCTGGGGCTTAGCACCTAGTAAGGCTCAATGAAATACACTGAATTACTCAAACAAAACAAAGGCCATTTTGCTTACCAACATATCCTGTAGATAGTGGGGAGTCATAGAAGGTTTTTGAGCAGGCAGATGACATGCAAAGTGGTATTTTAGGAAGATTTAGCTCGTAGTAGTAAATGATTTGTTTAGTGCATGAAATTGGTAATGAGTATTTACTGAGCACAAACTAGCTCTTTGGCACTCTGTTAGGCACTGACCATTCTAGCCTTGGATGTAAGGAGAAATACTTTGTGATTTTTTTCTCCTTAAACTCTTGGTAGCAATATTTTATAAATCTATGAAATTTGGGGTATATGCCGGATATGCTAATTGACCCTTAAACATAGGAAAACTCAGCACAGCAATCATGTGGTTATGAAATACTGTTCAGTCAGAAACCATTTAAAAGAAAGAAGGAAAAACTTCTGAATCTGACCTATTAACAACATATGATCTGAGACCATAACCTTTGTAGGGTTTTAGAATCACTGCAAAAAAAAAAGCTGAATTTGCAAAATGCAAATGAGAATTCCATGAAGAAGTATGCTCCTTTTAAAAGTTTTACTATTTTCTTCCTGCTCTTAATTTTAGTTCCAGACCACACAGCTGGCTTAGGTTCTGGCTTATGTCTCCAAAGGCCAATGATTTTGTAGGCCTCATTCACTGACCCATATATTATACCCAGGTTAGAAGGTGGAGAGGCGTGGGATAGGCAAGTACAAGATGGGCAGGGAATTGTATTTGTGTGTTTGGGTTTTAAAAGCCCCCAAAAAGTGCAGGTATTTTTATGGCAAAGCTTTTTTGTATTGAGGACAGCTGTTAAATGCATCCAGGTAGGGTGTATCCACATCGCCTCTTAGCAGAGGCTCAGATCATCAACCAGCATCATTGCTTACTGCAATTTCTCTGACATAACTCGTCTCCTGGCAAAGAAACTAGACTTTGATTTCTCACTGGTTATCAGTTTGGAATGTTAGGCGCTAACATTAATTAAAAAAAAACAACACAGAAACAAAACCTTGTTCAATTGTCACTCTCAGGCTGGGCATCTCCATGTCATTTATAGGCTATCCATTCCCTCAGTTGTTGGCCAAGTTGAGGGTTATTCTGAGGTTGATCGGAACCAATTACTGGACATCCAGGTCTTCTGGGAGTGGGGTCACTTTAGAGTTAATCTGCTCCACAGCTGATTTGACCAGCTCACCTTGTCAATGACACCTTGTTAATGGTATGTTGGATTGATTCAAATCTGAACCTGCTTTCTGAGCTTTTTTTTAACTTTTGGGTGGAGAGGTTGTCCCAAAAATGTTTGCCTTTTAGCTGTCTCTTTCCTTTCTATGTACAAGTTATAAGTTATACAATAGATACTTTTTGATTATGGTATGTATTTTTGATTTTGAAGTGATAGGACATGACATCATGGTTTGGAGGGAACATGGAAAATCCTTGGATTGACTCATGTGCTGCTTTTGGTAGGGAGACTATAAACTTTGCTGAGTGTTCCAACGACACCTATTTCTACTTGTCTTCCCACCAACATGTACACATATCATCTAATTCAATTCATTTTTAATAGATAAACTAAGGTTCATAGAGGTATAGTGACTTGCCCAGGGTCACACAGCTAGTAAGTACTTGAGGCTGGATTTTAACTCAGGTTTTCTTGACTTCAGGTCCACCATTCTATCCATTGAGCCACTTAGCAGTACCCACCTACATCTCATCCCAATATGATAGAGATCTTCCTCTATATCTTTTGACATTATTTAGTACAGTTCATAGTCTGATCATTGTTTGGTTTGATTTCATATGTGACTGTCCCTTCTTATTTGGTCATAGATCTTTTATATCTTTTTTTTTTTTCATCCAAGGAAAAAGACAAAGTTTATTAAAGATTCACCATATTGGGTTGTCTTAAGAAATCTCACCTTTTGGGACTCTTGTTTTCACAAGTGGGCCAGATTCAATCTACTGAACTAGATTGAATCTGAGCTCTTTTATATCTTTTACTCCATATTTTGGACACAATTTATCTTTGGTAATGTGTAAGCCCAGCATGTCTTTCCATGTCATCCTTTCAGTGGTAAGGGTCTTTTGTTTGTGGGTTTTTTTTTTTGAGGTTGTGATATTCCATGTTTTACAACCAGTTAGTATCATCAAAAGAATGTTGAAGCTAAAAGAAAGATGTTTTATTTCAGGAAGAAGCTTAGAGGTCATCGAAGAAACTCCATATTTTTCCAAAGGCCACCTAGCCTATCTTCTTATTCAGTTCTAGGCTCATCTCAATTTCCATCTGCAATATCTGCCCAAGCTATATGTAATGTACTGTGATTTGTACATCCAAGTATATATCATGGTCTGAACAATAGATGTTCTTCATCCACTTGGTTTCTCCTGTGTGGATAACATCAGTTTGCTATGAAAATCAGTTGTGTGTATATGTGTGTATGCATATATATATATACTTGTTTATATACACATTTCATGCACATGCAGGGTGTAGAATAAGTAGAACAGATACATTTCATCTTCATTTCTATCCATTTTTGGCAATTTCTTTATTAAAACACTGAAGCTCAGCCCTTTGCAATTTAACACTTAGTTAAACACCACCTAACCCCTTAGCACTGGCCAATTGCTTTCTCTCTAAACATGTTTTCCCCAGTGCTGTCCTGATTAAGCAGCAGTCATTCACCATTAGACTTCCCTGGGAGACATGGTGTTAAAGCAGCTTTCTGATTAGTTTGGAATTGATTAAGTTTTTTTAGTATGGCACTTGGACAAATGGAAATACTGGGAGAGGCACCAAACGCTGAGCTTCCATTCTGTTGTTCTCACAAATGAAGTTACTTTTCAATAATCTGGTAGCTAGCTACCACCCGGGGACTTATAAATGCCCAATCTCATTCTGAGGAATTCTTTTCATCATTATGTTAATGACAGCATTGAGTAGTGGTGGCTTCCTGTTGTCCTCTTAAATGCTGGTGGCAATACTAATAGCTTATGGGAGTGCTTTTAGTTAGACAGCTCACCTCTTGAGGCTGTTCCTTTCCCCCTCCTTCTCCTCTTTACCCCTTGTCCCGCCCTTTGCAGAACAAAATCCTTTTAGCTTTGTTCGACTACCTGGGTTTGAACATTTAAAGCCAGTAAAATAAATGACATTTATAAACATTATAAGCACTTACCCTGAAGTGAGAATCAGTCTGCTGCCATTTGGTCCTTGATTTTCATTCATTCAGCAATACTTATCAAATGGATGCTATAGTGAAGGCACTGGAGTGTAACAACAGCTGCCTTAGATTGGGCATTATGTTTATCTCAGTATTTGTGATAGCTGAGTGGTTCAAGCTTTACCACGGTGGTTTACTTGCACAGATATAGGAATCGCTGTGTTTTATTTATGTATGGATGTATGACAAAGGCCTTTTTAGACCCATACATTTATATTAAAAAAATTCCCACTCTTTGTTAATTTGAAAGCTTTTATACCAATTGCGTGCAGATATATTCCTCTTTCCTCTAAAGCCTTGCCTTGTAACAAAAATTAAAAAATAAACATAGGGGCAGCTAGGTGGTTCAGTGGATAGAGTACCGCCATGGAGTCCAGAGGACCTGAGTTCAAATACAGCCTCAGACACTTGACACTCATTAGCTGTGTGACCCTGGGCAAGTCAGTTAACCCCCATTGCCTCTCCCCACCACCCCAAAATAAATAGTTCCACAAAACCAGCAAACATATTGCCTATGCCTGATAGTATATTCAACATTAAACACTCATAACCTCTTTTGATAAAGGGTGGGAAGAGGACATTTTTCTCAACACTGATTCAGAGCCAAGCTTGGTCACTATAATGACAACATTCTGTTTATGGTTTTGTTTTACTTTTTTTGGTTGTTGTTGTTTATATGTCTATATAGTTACTGTACAAAATTGCTTTCCAAATTCTACCTTCTCCACTGTTTCAGTTCATATAAGTTTTCCAGTGCTTTGCTGTATTCTTTTTAAATGCATTTTTTTTGGTCTAAGCTTTAACTCTTTGTTTGGAGGCAGGATGATGATTTGAAGCAGACCTTAGAGTCAAGAAAGAATTAGCTTCAAGTCCCACCTTTGACATATACAGCCTAGGTGACCCTGGACAGATCATTTACCCTCTGGTGCGCCCAAGCAAATCTTGAAGACTTTACATCGTGAATACTTATACAAGCAGGAAAGTTGCTTACCCCACATTGGTAGAGGGAATTTTCTTTATCAGGAATTCCATATACCAATAAAAGCACAAGTCTGGACTACCTTCTTTCCCCTGCCCCTTAGTAGCTTAAAAAGTATAAATTAATATCTATAAATTTTTTTAGAATCCCAACAAACTTAGGGAATGCTAGAAAAATTTTTTTAATGTGTTCGGGATCCTGGAATAGACATTGCTTTGCTTTGTAGGAGTCCCCTCAGAAGAGTGTCTTTTATTATCTGTGGATGCTTCAGAATAATAATCCATACACTAGAAACTGGAAGAGATCATTTGGTAGTAACCCCTGTCTTAACCAAGGTCTTGCAAACTGGTGAAACAGCAGGCGGTGCAGTTTCTGTGTGGATTTGACACGTACACTAAATAACACATACTAAGGATGCCGGATCCAGTCCAGCAAGCATGTCTATGCCTTCTAGGACATGTTTTGTAGACAGACTGATAGTTTGTGTCTCTAGGCTGCTCTAAGTTCATATGGACCGGTTCTAAGACTGCCTCTGCCCAGGAAATGATTGCCTTTTAATCAAAGACAGGGAGTTCAGCTATTCTGTATAATAAAAAGGCTACCGTCTTTACCAAATGGCAGATGACTATGAGAGTGAGGAGATAAATGAGTTGAAAAACACATCTCAAGTGAAGGCGTAGAAATCTTATTATTGCTAAGGACATATGAATTGAAATAAATAGACCTCTTAAAATAGCCCTGATTTTTTTTTTAGGTGGTTGGTGGTGGTAGTGGTGTCATTCATCTGGTCTGTAGATGTTGCTAAGCAACTCCCTAAAGTTTTTTATTTTAATACATCTTAGTATTCAAAACCGAGAGTGCCTGATATCCCAATCCACAAACTTCAGGAAAATTGGGCTGATTTAGTTATTTTTGCACAGGTTTGTCCTTTTGTCAATAATGCTCTCGGTATTCACTTTCACATCTTAAAATCAATTCCCGGCTTCTTTTGGAGCTTAGCTCAAAGGCCACCTCATACATGAGGCCTTTCCTGATTCTCTCCTCATCCTTGTTACTTTATATTTACATTGAACATATTTGTATGTGCATTTTCTTTGATATGTCCATGTCGTTTCCCTGGATAGAAGGTATACTCCTTGAGGGCAGGGACTGTTTACTTTTCTTCTTTGAAGATCCAATGCCTAGCAGGATGGCTGGCACATATTTAGTGCCTAATCTTTGATTATTCAAGGCTAGAAGTTATAGATGAGGTGATAGGGATTGTTCCTTGCCTGTCAGCTATGCAGTGTTGTGGTCACATTGATTATTTGTTAAATGTAGATAAATGAAATCCAAATGAGGAGTCAGCACAGGGTGAGGAAAACCTTTTTTTCTCTAGCCATAGAATCATTCCAGCAAAAAACCTAGAATCAAATTTAGACTGTAAATTCCTTGAGGACAGTAACAATCATTTATGCTGTGAATGTCTTCAGATTTTGGATGTGTGATTGTTGTCTTATCTCCAGTCTTATGTAATAAATACTTATTAAAGTAGGTGACAAAGTGTAAATCTCACAGCTAAACGTATCTCCAGCAATATGGGCATTATTGGAATGTGAAGTTTCCTAGTATCTACACTTAATGTCTAGTGATAGTTTAGCAAGTCAAAATAAAGTCTCATTTTATAATACATGGAGTTTCTTTCTAAATAATCAATTGCAATTCCTAATCTATCCCTCCAATCCCCACCCAGAAAGCTTTACCTTGTAACAAAGGTTAAGGAATACATGTTTTTAGAAAATTCAACAAGACCAAACATATATTGTTTTTCTGGCAGTATATTTCTATCTCTGAAATGAAAGGAAGTGCATTTTCTCACTTTGCCCAAGGTCAAGTTTGGACATCAGAACTACACAGTGCTTACTTTTGTTCTGTTTATGGTTTTTTGAGTCACTGTGTACACTGTTTTCCTGGTTCCACTTATTTCATTGTTAGCTGTTCCTAGAAGTCTTCCCAGGAGTCTTAGAATCTTCATCCTTATTATGAAATAAAGTGACAATATGTGGGACAAAATGAAGTTTTTGGTTCAGATGAAAAGTGCTATTCTGGGATCTTTATTTCTTATCTTACTATTCCATCCTGGTGTGAGACAGATCCTGGATCCTTCAAGTGTAGTCCGGTAGAGCTCAATTCATACCTGGGAAGGCATCAAATATGGACCCAGCTAACAACCTGTATGTCTGGCCTTGAGGACCAGTTCAGTTATATTTGGAGAAGCTCATCACCAGAGGCTTGGCCATGAGGTGTTTTATTTTTTTTCTTGGAGGGGTGGAGAGTAAAGAACACAGAGACTAAAGTCTCGTTAAATTGTCTACTACAGCATGGCAGGGTAAGGAGTGCCCAAATGGACTGAAAGCATAGATCTTTAAGATATGAAATATCTTAGTGCAAGGGCCATAGGTTACATCTCTATTTTTTCCAAACCTCCCCAGGGTACCCCACTTTTCCTACCTTTTTTGGGAAAGCTGATTTTCACTTGACAATTATTTGCTTCCAATGTGATTGACACAATAAAAAGAGCTATTGTGATAACAGAGGTATAAGAGAAAACATAATTTCTCTTTTTAGGCAGCTTACAGTTTGCAATTGGTTGTGAGATTTTTGTTGTAGTCACTGGATATAGAATATTAAAATTGGCACTTTACATCTGTGTAAAGTGCTAAAAAATATTTTCTCTTATTCCTGGGAATTTGGATTTTGGTCAAACTTTTTTTCCTGGTATTAACAAACCTATTCAAACACTAATTATTTTATGTTGAACAATGATATCCAGTTGAGAAAAAGAAAGAAAACAAGACTATGCCATTGCCTTTATTGTTGTTCAGTCATGTCTGACTCATTGTGACCCCTTTTGGGGTTTTCTGGTAAAGATAACTGGAGTGGTTTGCCATTGCCTTCTCCAGCTCATTTTACAGATGAGGAAACTGAGGCAGAGTTAAGTGACTTTCCCAGGGTCACACACCTAGTAAGTATCTGAGGCCAGATTTGAGCTCAGGTTTTCCTGACTCTAGGCCCAGTGTTCTACCCCCTGTTTCACCTAGCTGCCCATACCATTGCCTAGTCATTTACAGATGAATATATTTAAGATTTTGATGGTATCAGTCAGTCCTGCCTCAATTGAGGAAAACCTTAGGAGCTATTCAGAATTAAATGAAATATCAGTAGAATCTTTGGAAAGGGGCCATGAGGATAAGTATATATATGTGTATTTGTATGAGTATATACATCTATTCTAAAGAACACAAAATATACATATGTATATTGAGTTAGAACTATGGGAAACACCACTATGTGGTGGACAAGTTGGAGTTAGAAAGACCTACATTTAAGTCCTGCTTCTGACCTCCTGGCAAGTCACTCAGGACCCTAGGCAACTCTCTAAGACTGTCATTCATAATGTGTACGTACAGTCTATATCAGATTGCATGTCATCTTGGGGAAGGGGGGAGAAAATTTAGGACTCAAAATCTTATGGAAGTGAATGTTGAAAACTAAAAAAAATTTAGAAAAAGATTGTCATTCATGCTGGAATTGCTATGATGTGGGGGAAGAATAATAAAAAGCCCCAAATTTTATACATTGACATTTAACAAAGATCAGAGAAAATTTGGTGAATTTTTCACTAGTTCGGACTTTTGGAGCATTCTTCTCTATTCTTAATTGTGTACTTTTAATAATAAATTACATGCTCAGGGCTTCTTAATATGCAGATGTGACATTACCTGCAGCTGTGATAAACACTAAACAGGAAGGCTTTTTTTTTAAGTCAGTGAGATTTTGAGTTGGACTGAGAGCAAATGTGGGAAGAACTCGTTCATTCTTAGGCAGGAGTTTATTTATATGGCTTACTTCAAGTCAGAGTCTATTATCCTAAGGGTTTAAATGCTTCTTCCCTTTGTGCCAGTACAAAGAGCCAGTTTCAGCATAGCGTCCATACTTTATGCGCAATAGACTATGAAGTTCACTTATGGAGTGTGATTTTTTTTCTTTATCATTGAAGCTCTTGCAAACAAATTACATGGTAGGCATAGAGGCAAGATAAACATCAATCCTGCTTTTAAAAGCATCCAAGAAATGGGGCTTTAATTTTTTTTAACATTGTAATTAATTTCTTTTTAGTTTTCAACATTCACTTCCATAAGATTTTGAGTTCCAAATTTTCTCCCCATCTCTCCCCTCCCGTACCCCAAGACTGTACATTCTGAGTATGCCTTCCCCCAATCTGTCCTCCCCTCTACTCCCCCCCCCCCCACTTCTTTTGGGGATTTAATTTGAGTGGACTACATACCTCCCATACCTCAAACCAATAGTATTTCATTTGTGAAGATCTTGAATTAGGTAGTAATTAGGTTTGTATAATCTTCCCTCTTTTGGAAGAAGGAGGGACGGATGGAGGATGATAGATTATCAAATGCAGTCTTTCTAATGCTGGCATCCAGTTCCTCATTACTACAGATTGGCCATCTTCCATGGCTCTAATCATTTGCTTTTCCTAGAGGCATCCAGATCTTGGTCATCCACATGCTGAGGTATGATTGCAGGAGCTACAGCCCTTGTTTCCAAGGCAACAGCCTCTTGGTTATGAGTAGAGTGCTTCTTGTAGTGTATCTCCATCGAGGAAGATTGAGAAGAGGAATATTTCTGTTCAGTAGTTTTATGCCCCACCTTTTATGTATATAGAGGGCTGGTTAAAACAGGAGATGAATTTTTTAAAAAAGTTTCATTTGCTGAAACAGTTTTTAGACTATATTTATATTCTGGTTTTCAGACCTACTTCTTTGGAAATTGTGCTAGGTGGTACAGTGGTTAGAGGCCTAGGCCTAGAGTCAGGAAGACCTGAATTGAAATTTGGCTTTAGACCCTTATTTGTTGTGTGACCCTTGGCAAGTCATTTAATCTCTGCCTCAGTTTCCGAATCTGTAAAATATAGATAATAATAGCACCTACCTCCCAGGTTGGTTGTGAGGATAAAATGAGATACTTGTAAAGTGCTTTATAAATGTGAAAGTGCTATATAAATGCTAGCTATTACTATTATTTGAACTTATATTCCTATGTACTGTCCTATAATTATTTTAAAGGCTGCCGATGGCATTAGACTCCTTTTGAAAGGGGCCTAAGTAGTACTTGAATGGATTTTTATTTGTAAAATCAATATTTTTATTTTTAAAAAGCAGCATTTACCCCCTCCCCCCATATTCATTTTTTCCTTGCCTTTTATCTATACGACTTTCCATTCACCACCTACACCAAACCAAAGAAAGAAATTTGAGATGGTTTGAGATCCTGCCTGATTTGAAATGAACCTTGTGTGGAACTGAGGTTTGGAGTACATTGCTAACATTAAGATGCCAGCATGTTCCAAGAGGCATTTGTAGGGGGGATATGATGGGAAGATTACATACCTAGGAGACTTAAGAAGTAGGTTTGAGGCCCAGCTCTACTAATTACTAGTTGAATGACCATAGACAAGTATCTTAACCTCATTAATGGAGGAGGAAATTATTTTCTTGATTGTCTTGAACCATTATGAAAGACTAAACACTATATGATTTAAATGTGTTTTATGCTTCTTCTCCTCATCTAGACTTAAAAATCCCCTCTCCCCACAACACTGACAGTGGAAGGAACATAATCGGCATTTAGTAAATATTTATTTACTTTGGACTTGATAGTCATGTATAGTGACAGCAGTCTGTAAAGGGACCTTAGATATTTTTTGGTCCTAGGGTCTCTAGCCTTTTTGTAGTGAGAATTACTTTGCTTCCTGGTCAGGATCATTTAAAAATACTTCAAAGAAGTAAGGGTGAGAGGCAGGATTTGAACCAAGGTTCAGCTAGAAAAGGATGGGTTTAGAAGTCAAACACAGATCTCCTGACTTGGAGCACAGGCAGTAGTTGTTTTTTTACCACCTTACGCTGCCTCTTGGTATATGCCCAGATCTTAATGTGAGCCTATGCTATTTATACCATTCATCAGTTCTGTAGCTTGTTTTCCCTGAGGGCTCAAGTCAGATAGGATCTCACAGACTGTAAGATTTGGGTGGGTTAAGGCAAACAGAGGGTAAGTGACTTGCCCAAAAATACAAAGCTGGTGCATGTCACAGGCCAGGTTTGAACTCAGGTCTTCCTGAATATAGACCTAGTGTTCTGTCCACTTAGCCACCTAGCTGCCTACCCCGCCCCCGTGTGTGTGTGTGTGCGCGCGCCCGTATATATTAATAAAAATAGATGGGTAGTTTGTAAGACTCTTGAGAGCAAGGAACTACATTGATTTTTCATCTTTGTGTCCCTAGCATCTAGAACATTCCACTTAGCTGGTGCCAGAGCCAGAAGTAGCTATTTTTTAACTTGGGGTAAACCACACAAAACATTCCCTCAAGTCAACTTTGTAATTCACAATATGAAAACGATAGACGTATTAATATAAATTTAGTTGAATAGGAGGAATGAGTTACAATAGTGGTTTTCACCATGTTTGAATGAGTGTGTTTACACTTTTATGCCTTTGGACAATGCTTTTTTTTTTTTTAGTGATGGCTCTGATTGGTGTTTATGAAATACTTTATAAGTGAATTGGCTGAGAGCACATGGAAAGTTGGTTATACTTAGAAGCGAGCATATTGTGATTTCTTAGCTCCTAGCATAGGACTGAGAGAGAGAGAGAGAGAGAGAGAGAGAGAGAGAGAGAGAGAGAGAGCGCATAATTTGGGCTAGACCTCTGATTTCATTGGAATAGGGCATTCCCAGTGTGAAATCTCCCTCTACCAGTGCAGATCAATACCTACTATGCAACTTATAGTCTTAGAGAATAGTTTGGGTTCTTCTATGAAAAGTTAAGTGACTTGCTCAGTGTCATATAGATAGCATATGTCAGAGATGGGATTTGAATGCAGATCATCCTGATCTTGAGGCTAATTTTTTATCAATATGCCATGTGTGTGCATGTGTGTATCGCCACATGTGTGTATCCCCAAAATTAACCTCTTGGTTATACTTCTTGAGTTTAGATCATAAATTTGAATAGCACCAACTGATTTCAGCTAACTTTTTGGTTTGATGTACCATTAGAAAACTCTTAGCCATTGACCTATTTCTATGAATCATCAGAGGAGGGCACTTTGAATTTCTCACCTCCCTCTAAACTATATTATAAAAGCACTGGAAAAAAAGACTGAATTTTGTAAAGAAATCTATAGATATTCTTTACCTAATAACATGACTTTACTACATGAGGTTGAACTCTGTTTTTTAGGCCTCAGATGCATGAACAATCTATGAATGAGTCTGTTGGCTAGTTACAAAGCCTGTACCAGCATGTCTTACCTTGTCCTAAGCTCAATATGTTTCTCTCAACTAGGAAATGGAGTGTTTTTGTTTACAGTCTTATCTGAGGTCATGCTTTTAGCTCTATATGAGGCATGCTTTTTCTCTGAGCTTGATTTTTTATTATCTGGTATTACCACTTCATTTATGTAAGCAACTATTTTGTCATTCAGTTTATAAAAGCATTGAAAACTTAATCTAAATAGGTAGCTGTTTTGCTACTAAAGCTGAAAATTTAAAATGAGCTGTTACGATTTTTTAAAACATGTAATAATATTAGGTGTTATAATCTTTCAAACATTAATAGCATATAGTGATGATCTCGTGGCTGACATTTTCAGTGTAACACTTCATATACCTCATACATACTTGGTCATGCAACTTGGAAAAGTTTTTTAGAAAGTTCTGAAGTTAGCCATTAAGTAAAGAAAATTTCCATTTATAAAATAGAACAAAAGAAGGATTCTATATGAAACTAGATCTCTATTTCATACTGCTTGCTTTTTTTCCTTTTTTGTAATTTAAAATATCTCATGCGTATTTATTACTGAATCAATCAGCTCTGAAAACAAGGGGTAGACTCTTCAAAAGTAAGTTAAAATAATTTAATTAGTGTTTTATTTTCCCCCAGTCACACGTAAAAATAATTTCTAACATTTGTTTTTAAAACTTTGAGTTCCAAATTCTCTCCCTTCTTCCTCCCCCCCACCTTTGAGAAGGCAAGCAATTGGATATAGGTTATACACGTGTATTCATGCAAAACATTTCCATATTAGTTACGTTATGAAAGAAAGCATAAACAAATAAAAAAAACTTCAAGAAAAATAAAGAAAGTAAAAAAAGTTTGCTCCAATCTGTATTGAGACACCATCAATTCTTTCCCTGGGGATGGATAGTAGTTTTTATCATAAGTTCTTCAGGGTCCAACAATAAGTTTTTCAAAATGCCTCTACCTTAGCAGACAGCTTCCAAGGAAGTGGCTTTTACTTCTTATCAGGTATGGTAGAGTGGCAAGGGGCTTGGACTTGATACAAAATAAATACACGTGTCATGGTTCTGGCAGTTCTTTATAGACCCAGCTTGGCCTTTTTCCATTGTTTCCACTGTGAGTTGTTCCTGTTCTTATTGCCAGTTTTCCTTGAAATCCACTGAGGAAAGGTGTGATTTTGCTTCTGCTTCTTTTTGAGACCCTCTTGTGGGAAGACACAATGAGGTCACTGCCAACCCCCTACGGCAATGGCACAATGGAAGAGAGAGGGCACCACTTGCTTTAAAAAAGATAGCATTTTCATATGCTGGCTTTCGAAGCTGTCCTGCTTGTTTGTGCTTCCTTCTCAACTTGCTTCTGTCCTCTTCTGTGCTTAAAAAAAAAGTTACAACGGCACTCATTTTGGTAGGGAGGATGTTATTTCCCCCCAAGGAGGGAGGGGCAAGAAAAGAAGAGAAAAAAAAAAGCATAGCCAGGCAAAAAACCCACCTACCCAGTGGTTATATCAAAAAAAAAAAAAGTATGGGTTAATATATTTAAGAGCTAAGGAACTTCAAAACCAAGCTGTCTTTTTTTTTTTAATTCAGTAGAAAAGGTAGAGGCAATAGGTTAGCCTGAGCCTGGTGACTATGTGGTCTGCATTTCAATAATTCAATGAACCACTAAAATTCTCATAATGGTGTGGAGGAGAACATTCTCAAAGTCTGTACCAGTGTGGTTCCAGCGATGAGACAGCAAGGACCAGTCTAGCCTATTGCCAGAAGGTTGGCTACCAGGTAACAACATTTTCTTTTTTTGTTTTCCAAATCACAGCAACTCATGAAGACAGTCTACTGAGGTGTTGGAGAGGCTGTGAACTGATGTGCAAAAGGCTGCCTCTTTATTTGCTCTGATTCCCTTCCAGACACAATGCCAAAACAAGTAAAGCAGAGTAGTTGGCAGGGTCTGAAATCGTGTAGGTGAGATTTAATGGGGAAAGAGAGAAATATGAGCTCATCAATGGAGAGGTATTTGGCACCTGTTAATCTTTTCCAATTTTTTTTCTGCTTGCTTTTAGTTCTTTAAATGGCAACAGATGTTTAAAAAAATTAAATGATTTTTAGTGTTATTTAAGGCAAATTGCAAAATGTATAAGGAAAAATAAACCTGTAATGATCTGGATCTGGCCTGGTGACCCACTTCTGAGTGATCAGTGCTGCCAGCTTGAGTTCTGGGCTTTGGCTTACTGAGCTAGACATTTTTTCTTTCCTTAAGGGGTGAAAATATTCCATTATCTTCCAGGGCCTTCCCTCTTGTTTCCCATTTATCTTGTATATAGCTTGCTTTGTACAGTTATCCCTTCCCCATCACTGAGATTAGGAGCATAGCAGCCCTATGATCTGAAAAATCTGAGTAAAATTTTTTGGCCCTCCCTTGGTACCAGAGAAGAAGTCCAAATTTTCATTTTTTCTTTTATGGGGTGTTTACAGTACCTTATTGTAAAATTTGAGTTAAGTATTTGGTCATAGGTTCTATGTCTTCTGCTGGCTTTTGCAGGTTGTCTGCAGCTTCTGCAAAACTCCCCAAATTCCCATTTAATTTCTTATGCTGACCCGAGATATATCGAAACCATGATAGGGAAAATTGCGATATGGAAGGGATAACTGTATACATTGATTTGTGTGTTATCTCTCCCATTAGAGTGTAAGCTCCTTGAGAGCAGGGACGGACTTTTGCCTCTTTGTATCTGCTATGCCGATATTTGATTCTGGTGAGGCTGAAAATAATTATACCTCTTAGAAAAATTTGTGTCTCAGCCTTGTTAAGGGATGTGCTTTTGTTTCAATAGGTACAGATGTTTGCGTACAACTACTGTGAATGTGTATCCACATGTATCAGAATGGATGAAGAAAGGCTTTAGGAAGGGAAACCTCCTGGGAACGGGAAGAAATATGTCATTTGGGTCATTGATCTGATATTGATTGAACATTGAAAAGATTGAAGATTGAGGTTGTCAGGGGTAGCAAGGGTTGATTTTTTATTTTAAATGATACAGTCTCTAGATTTCTAGGAATGGAGCTTAAAGGGGCCAAACTAATTAATAAAGCCTTTCTCTGCCTATGTAGTCCTGGTGATAAACAGCGTCAGGGCCTGGGTTCTAAAGTATTTTATTGAAGTACTGTATTGGCAGGGGAAAAAATGAGAGCCACTCTCAGGTTGTGTGTAGGCTTCCTGTCTGCACTTTGTTTATTGCTGTCTGCCCAGAGAGCTCCCTTTTAGAGGGGACTGTTTTGTGGCCAGGAAGATTTGTTTGTACACTAGTGTGAGCTCCTGAGTCGTGGTTGGAAGAAAATGAACTCTCTCTAGTACTCAGACTCTTGCTGTCTCCACCAAGCACAGCTTATGCTTCTCCTGCAAGTTTTGACTTGAATATGCACGTCTTGGGCATTTTCCCTTTCATCCCCTACTTCACCACACGCACAAAAAAGTGCTTTTCATCCACCCATTAATTCATGTAAATTAAATGTTGGAAACTGTCTCCCCCCCTCCCCTCCTTCAAAAGGATTACCTGGACTCATGAAATATCACACTCATGCTGGTCTGGACACTTGAAATGCTTAGTAGTTTTCCGGTACTTCGGGCTTTGAAAGGGGAGGGAAGGTGGTTTGTTTTTTTCCCTGTTTGTGTTTTGTTTTCAGTCTCTTCAAGAGCTCCTGAGAACTGAACCTCTATAACAGGGCCTCTTAACTTTTTTGATGGTTGGCTTAGGCCCAGGATTTGAACAGCAATTGAAATGCACGTGTGTTATTGTTCTTCGTATCCATTGTCCAACAGTGCTGGGATATGAGGATCTGGAGGGCTTAGAGCAAGCCTCTTTCATCACGTTTGTGCCCTAGACCCCTTTGGCAGTCTGGCGAAGACTATGGGCTCTTTAGTTAATAACAATAGCTATATATAACATTGCCCCTAAAGTTTTGCAAGATGCTTTCCGTGTTCTCTCATTTGACCTTCACAGTAACCCTGTGAAGTAGGTGATACTATTATCCCCATTTTACAGATGAGGAAATCAAGACCGAGAAGGTAAGAAGTGTCTGAGAACAATTTGAACTCAGGTCTTAATGACTCCAAATCCAATACTATTCACTCTGCCTCTTAGCTATCCCAACATCATTCCCAGAATGGTGGTTTTAAATGAGTAGGATAAAATGCATAGGTTTACATAGGAAACTAGTTATATGAAGAAGAAAATGAAGAGAAAAATGAAAAAAATGAAGAAAAAATGAAGTGAATGAAGAAAATGAAGAAAAAATGAAGAAAAGGAAGAGAATGAAGAATGAAGAAAATAAAGAAAAATGAAGAAAAGATTGAAGAAAATGAAAAATGAAGAAAAAATGAAGAAAATAAAGAAAAGAAAACTTCAGAGACTCCAAGTTAAGGATCCTTGGTTCTCTGATAATTGAATGACTTGTCACCCTTTAAACTAGGGTTGGGAACCTGTGGCCTCAAGGCCACATATGGCCTTCTAGATCCTCAAATGCACCTTTTTGACTGAATCCAAACTTCACAGAACAAATCCCCTTAATAAAAGGATTTGTTCTGTAAAACTTGGACTCAGTCAAAAGGCCGCACCCAAGGACCTAGAAGGCCATTTGTGGCCTTAAGGCCACAGGTTCCCCACCCCTGCAAGTTTAAACCATATTTGGAAGAGCTAAATTGCTGTTGCAGCAGTTTGTAGGATTTTTTTGAGTTTCATCCACAGTGTTTGAATTTCATTTGCAGTGGGATAGGGAATGTTAGGCTTTGGCCCCAGAGTGTTGGGACCTAGTAGTACGTTATTCCTTTCTCTTCCTCATTGAATAGGCAAGACCTCTTGCTTATAAGGCTGAATTATAGAATTGGGTATTGTAGCTAACAGGAAAGTATGAAAAGGCAAATTGACTTCTAGGTTCCTGTTTTCCATATGTTCCAAATTTATAAGTGGGGCAACTGTGTTGAAGTGATTTGCTAGAGGTCGTCTGGCTAAGGTCATAGATTTATAACTGGAAAGGACCGTGGTCATTTTCCTTAATTTACAGATGAGGAAACTAAGGCGCAGAGAGGTCCAGTGACTTGCCCAGGATCACATGCGGTTTTTGTTGTTCAGTTGACTCTTCATGACCCCACCGGGGTTTTCTTGGTGTGGTTTGCCATTGGAGTGGTTTGCCGTTTTCTTCTCCAGCTCATTTTATAGCTGAGGAAACTGAGGCAAACAGGGGCTAAGTGACTTGCCCAGGGTCACACAGCTAGTAAGTGTCTAAAGTTAGATTTGAACTCAAGAAGATGAGTCTTCCTGATCCCAGGCCTCCTACCGCATCCACTGTGCCACCTAGTTTTCCTAAATATATGGTATCTGAGGCAGGTCTTCCTTACTTCAGGTCTCATATTCTAAGTTATCAGGATACTTGTCTGTTCTTTTTTGTTTCTTTGTTTGTTTTGGAGGAGGGAAGGCAAGGCAATTGGGGCTAACTGACTTGCCCAAGGTCACACAGCTAGTAATTGCATCAAGCGTCTGAGGTCACATTTGAACTCAGGTCCTCCTGACTCCAGGGCCGGTGCTCTACTCACTACACCACCTACTTGCCCCTGTCTGTTCTTTTTGTAAAGAACATCCAGGTCCTCAATGTCTCCTCACCCCTTCCCAGGACCTCTAATGTCCCTTCCAAAGCTAGTGATTTATGACTCTGTAGATAAGCCAGGGTCAGCTCTGTCACCTTCAGAAATGCCTAGATGATTTGAAGTTGTAAAAACAAGAAGAATCCAGGGATACGGGTTGGAGGGAGAGAGAAGAGTTAGGGGGAAAGCAGTTGAGTTTAGAAGACTTGGAAGAGAAAATAAATGTCTGTTGAATGGAATAAGTAATCAAATTCACTTCTGACGGCTGAGATTGGATAGACTGGACAGAAGTAGATTTATTCCAGCAGATGGACAGAACTAACAAAGATTATTGTTACTGGGCTGGAAGATGGAGACAGATGCTACAGAGTGAAGAAAATAACTATGTCACCGAATCTGGATTCCATCTCAATACCTTGTGTCTGGATCTGCTTCAGGAGTAGATGGCAGAGATATTTCATTCTCCTTGTGGCCTGTGATGTTGTTATTGTTAGAGTAGAAGAAGTTCAGCCTGGGATACCTTCTCTGTCGCTCTGTTCGGCCTGTCGCTACCTTCTCAAGCTGAAGAGTAGGGTGGAGAACATCTTGTCCTGATACCCCAGACTTTTCAAGGGTAAGCATTAAGGCATGATTATTGGTTTTTTTTTTGTTTGTTTGTATGTTTTGCTAAATGGTCGTCGCAGAGCTTTAAACTCAACCTCAGTTTTTCATTTGCTTAGTTAAGATTCTTGGGGAAAAATGACTAAGTGGTTTTGGAGTCAGAAGACCTGGTTTCAAATCCTTTTTTTTCCTGTCACTACCTATGTGACTGGGAAAGCTGTTTATCGCTCTGGGTCTCTGTTTCCTTATTTGTAAAACGAAATATTGGACTGGATAACTGCTTAGGGCCCTTTCAACTCTAAATCTATGATCCTATTATAACTTGAGGACTCTTGTTTGCTGTGTATGCTCATGTCTAGATCTCTTTTGCCTTACATGGATATTATGAAATAAGGACCCAGAGAACTTTTATGCTTGGGCCCTAAACTTCTGGCACCTAGCTAAAACACAGTAATGGAACATCTGGCTTCTTTTAGAGTAGAACATAATTGTAACAGCAATAAACTCTCTCCCAGAACTTTTGAAATACTTGCTGAATATTATAGCAAATGCTGTCCCATTTTACAGAAGAGGAAACTTGGACATACTAATTATAGAATTTCAGAGTAGGTTTTTAGAGATCTCATATTAATTCCTCTTACTTTTTCTTTTCTTTTCTTTTAAAGTCCCTAAAGGTTAAGTGATTGGCACAAGTGTCGATGTTGAGCAGAATCCAGGATTTCGAATTTCCTGTGCAGTGGTGTTTTTTTCCCCCCTGTGGTACCACACTTCCCTCAGTGGGCCCTTCTGGTGACATTTTGAAAACTGAAGTGGGAAAAAGTCTTGATCCTTTTTTTCAAAGGTCCTCTGTACTCCACAAAAAGCTAAATTCTGCCGCCTCTCTAGCTATTCTAAAAATAATCTGTGTTTTTGTTTTGTTACTCTTGAAGCTGACTATTACAGAAACTTTGGCTAGCTAACGATGAGCTAAAGCTCTATGTTGTGGAAAATACCTAGCTTCTCTCATCCTCAGCCGTCTGACTTCCTCTTCTAAGTGAGGTGGTAGTTGCTAGTTTTTCAACCTGACTTTAAAAAAAGAGGAGAAAATCATGTAGAAGGATTGGCATTCAATCAGTGTGACTCCTGGAATGCGTTTACATTGAAACTCCAGCATTTCCAGGCCCGCACAAGTTCAAGCAAAGTGTTTCCCTTATGGGAGATGTGTGGTAGTTGGTTGTCCATTCTCTATTTCGTAGGAAGTTGGGCTCTATGCAGATTGACCTATAGAAATCTACTGCCTCATTTCCTTCTGTACTACAGTGATATATTAGGCACAGGCTAATGTCACCCTCTCCTTCCTCTCTCGCCAATCTGAAGAGTAAGGAACCTCTTTTTCTATAAACCAATGTTATTTTCAGTTGGGGGGGAGGGGTATCTAAAATCTTTAAAGATTTAATCGTTTTGGAGCTCATCTTCCCAGTTCAAATCTGGCCTCAGACATTCACTAGACGTGTGACCCTGAACAAGTCACTTAACCCTGTTTGCCTCAATTTCCTCATATGCAAAATGAGCTGGAGAAGGAAAATGGCAAACCGCCTCAGTATCTTTGCCAAGAAAACCACAAACAGGGTCACAAAGAGTTGGATGTGACTGAAAAAGACTGAATGACAACAAAAATTGAGCTGGAACTTTGAAGTTCTTGGATTAACTAGGTGGCCAGACCTAGCATCAGGAAGACCTGAGTTCAAATCCAGCCTTAGATGCTTCCTAGCTAGGTGACCCCGGGCAAGTCACTTAGCCCTGTTTGCCTCACTTTACTCATCTGTAAAATGAGCTGGAGAAGGAAATGGCAAACCACTCTGATATCTTTGCCAAGAAAACCCCAAATGGGGCCACGAAGAGTCAGACATATGTGAACAATTTCTACAATCTAATGGGGGAGATACTGTGCAAACAAATATATACAAAGCCAGCTATATAGAAGATAAGTAGAAAATAATAGGGAAGTCACTGGAATTAAGAGAGGTTGGGAAAGTCTTCTTTTAGAAGCCGAGATTTTAGTTGGGATTTAAAGGAATTCTGGGAGGTCAGTAGTATGAGAGGAGGAGGCAGAAGTGGAGGTCAGAGAGAATGCTTGGAGCCAAGAGTAAGGAGGTCAGTGTCACTGGATCCAAGAGAACCCATTGGGGAATACCACTAGAGTGGTGGGAGCAAGGTAGGCAATGAAAGGCTCTGAATGAAAAAGTGAGAATTCTGTGTTTGATCCTGGAGGAGAATGGGAGCCACTGTGGTTTATTGAGAAAATCACTTTAGTGGTTGAATGGAGGATCCGTTAGAGAAAGGAGGAACTTTAATAAAGCAGATCCGCCAGCAGCTATCACAATGATCCAATGTGAGTTAGGAGGGCCTGGGCCAGAGCTGTGGCAGAGTCAGAGGAGAGAAGGGAGGCATAGTAGAGAGATGCTGCAAAGGTGAAATTGGCAGGCCTTGGCAACAGCTTCAACATGGGGGTAAGAGACAGTGGGGAGTCCTGTTACAAGCCCGAGGAAATGGGAGAATGGTGTCGTCTTCTACAGTAATAGAGAAGGTAGGAGAGGAATGGAGAGTTTGGGGGAAAGATAATGGGTTCTGTTTTGACATACTGAGTCTATATCTACTGGAACAAAACGTAAATATTGGAATTGTCACCAAGATCACACATAATATGAGAAATAGGCATAGGCGTAGATTAGCCTAGAGTCGTGCACGATCTTAAATTCCATCTAGTAATTAACTTCAACTCCTTCAAGTCTTTCTAAGTATACTGAACAGATAAATCACTGAAAAGCTGTTTCTAAGGTGAAGTTCCTGTTTTCCCCAGCGATGTCTATGATGATAATTGAGGATAACTTAGCACCTATTACCAGTCCCTCAGTTTCATTTAGCTGCTCCCTTTTAGGCCCTATGGTCTCTGACAGGCCTCTAGAGGTAGACTCTACACTGGAGTTTTTTCAGGTATTCTTTCTACAAGAAGAAAGGAAAGAAAAAAAGAGGAAATGAGAGTGAGTGCTGATGTGAACAACAGCTAGTTGGGATCTGAGTCAGCACCCAGTTCCAGACCTCCATGTATGATATTGTCAGGGGCAGCGGCAGAAAAACTTGTCAACAACCTGAATCATTGTGCAATCGATGTTATAGAGCCTGGGCCTTGGAGTCGGGAAGCCTGGATTTGAGAGCTGGCTCTGCTGCTGTCTTGGCTTTGCAAATCCCTTAATCTTCCTGAGATTTGACATCCTCACCCTATCTTTACTATACAAATAATGATACCTATGTCTCAGGGTTACTCTATGGCAGGAGTGGAGAACCTGTTGTCTTGAGGCCACATGTGGCCTTCTAGGTCCTCGGGTGTGGCCTTTTGACTTGAGTCCAAGTTATACAGAACAAATCCCTTTATTAAGGAGATTTGTTCTGTAAAGTTGTGGGTTCTGTCAAAGGGCTGCACTTGAGGACTAGAGGGCCATGTGTGGCCTTGAGACCACAGGTTGCCCCCCCAAAATGATAAGTGGTAACACAGTATGGTGGAAGGAGCACTGGACTGAGAACACCTGGGTTCAAATCCTGTCTCTAACATTTACCACCTGTTACCTAGGAAAAGCTATACTCTTTCGATCTCAGTTTCCTTACCTGCAAAAGGAATCAGTGGAATCTTTGACTTCTGAAGTCTCTTCCAACTTGAAATCTTTCATCCTATGATCATTTTATAAATGTGAACTATAAATGAGACACCGACATTTCAGTTTTTGATTATGTCTATAGAGGTTCTGTCTTCCAAGATTTAAGATTGAAGTGTTTCATTGTTGCCATTTAAAAAGTTTAGGAACCTAGGGGGTGCAGTGGAGACAGTACTAGGCTTGGAGAAAGGAGGATTCATCTTCATGAGTTAACAACTGGCCTCAGATACTTACTATCCATGTGACCCTGGGCAAGTCATTTAACCCTGTTTGCCTCAGTTTCCTGATCTGTAAAATGAGCTGGAAAAGAAAATGGCAAGCCACTCCAGTGTCTTGCTAAGAAAATCTCATATGGGGTCATGAAAGGTTGGACGCGACTGGAAAATAACTGAACGAGAAATATAAGAAAGGATTCTGGTGCATGACTCCATCCTAGTGGCAGCCTGCAGTTTTGGACTTAGCTTTTGTTTGGTTATTTTAATTCTCTTCTCTTCCTTTTTTTGGGGGTGCCAATATGACCCACTAGGGGTTGTTTGTCACTGACCTCAGAATCATTCTTTTGGTGTTTATTTTGCAGTCTTTGTGATTTTTAGAAACCAGCAAAGGCAAACACTAGTTAATCTTCCTTCAATTTAATGCTTTTAGTTGAAAATGAATCACAGGATTCCTGGGTACCCTGCAGTTGACTTGTTCAATTATCTTTCCACTTTTTCTTTTTAACCTCACTGTGGTATATTTTATTTCAGAGTTGGAGCTGATTCCCATTTCTGTTTTGTTAACTTCAAACAATATGCCAATATGTTGTCTGTTATAAAAAGCAATATTTTATGTAATGTTTTAAGGTTTATAGGGTTTTCCTCATAACAGCCCTATAAAGTAGATAGTTCAAGTTTGAGTGCCTCCATTATACAAATGAAGAAGCTGGGACCTGGGGGAGTGAAATTGTTTATTCAAAGCCAAACAGATAACAAGTAGCAGAAGCAGGATTTGAAACCAGGATCTTGGACTCCAAAGCCAGGGCTCTTCTTCTTGAGATATAAAGCTCAGATAAAACATAATCCCTGTCCCCACTTTTGAGCCCCAGTTTACTTACCTATAAAAATGGGGATAGTAGTACCTTTATTTCCTGCCTTATGGGTTTATTTTGGAGGAAACCCTTGAGCATTATATAAATAAGAGTTGGTAATAGTAAAATAAAATAATTATTATCATTACTCTTCCCTCAGCTGCCTAGCATGGTGTTCCACATATAATTGGTTCCTCACCCCTGGCAGTGGTTCTCAAAAGGTATGCTGGGTCCACAAGGTGAAATTTGATAGATGTGTTGGGAATTGCATGACTGTTTCAGCCTCCTAGCTCTCTTTAATGTGTTCCTGGAAATAATAATGTAGTGCTGTGAGCAGAAAGAGTGAGAAGACCACCAAGATGTTTCACACATGTTTGTAGAATAGATGCCTTCACACCCTCTAAACACTTGAGGCTCTTCGGATTAATGTGAGATTCCAACACAATCTTAAAATTGGTTTCAATTAGGCTTTTGGAAACATATCTTAGCAAACTAAATGTTTGCTAATTATTTTGCCATGAAATATCAATTTGAAATCACAGAATATCAAAGTTGGAAGGGATCTGAGAAGTCAACCAGACCAGTCCATACCTGAAAGAAGCTCATCTGCAATAAACCTGACATATTGTGATCCATCTCTCAAATCAGCAGAATGCACATGGCTCTGCTACATTCTTTGTGTCCAAAGGAAAAAAAAAGATATGGCTCTGATAATGTCTTTAATGCTATTTCTCTCTGTTGTGTCGAAGCAATAAGGCTAGGATTGATAGAGATGAAAAATTAGGTAGAGGACAGTTGTAGTTGTCAGTTGTCTTCCCCTCCCCCCAAATGATGCCAGCCATGATTGTTTTCATTCTTTTGATATCTTTCTCTCCTTGAGCAATCATAAAAATCGATCCCTCGGGTGTCTTGAAAATTGTGGAACCTCCAAGATGGATTTCTTCAGTATATTACAAGTTAGGTCCATCCCTTGCCACAGTATTGAAGACAGAAATACCTAGAGAGTTAATATGTTAACTTTACAGAATCTTATAGATTCTTCTAGCTTATGAGCATTTCCAAAATGTGAAGGACAGGGAAGAAAAAGGAAGAGACAACCTTTTTTTTTTCTTTACATTCAGACTAATGTAGAAATCAGATTTATTGGTGACATTAATAAAACTACCCACTGCATTTGCTGTTGAATTGGTATAGTATGCTAATAATTTCTTGGTAGTTGGTAGGAAGACTGCAGAAGGACAGTGTGCTAATTGGTTGCATCATCTGGTGGTTTTTTTTATTTTTATGAATCTGCTTTTTTAAAACATCTCTAAAATAAGAAAAATTCTGTTTACTTTGTTTTTGTTGTTCAGTCATTTTCAGTCATATTCAATTCCTTGTGACCCTATTTGGGGTTTTCTTGGCCTAGATACTGGAGTGGTTTGCCATTTCCTTCTCCAGCTCATTTTACAGATGAGGAAACTGAGGCAAACAGGGTTAAATGATTTGCCCAGGGTCATACAGCTAGTGTCTGAGGCTAGATTTGAACTCAGGAAGAGAAGTCTTCTGAATTCCAGGGCCAGTACTCTAAGGAAGATGAGTCTTCCAGACTTCAGGTCCAGTACTTTATCCACCGTGCCACCTGTTTACTTATTTCCCCTTAATACCATAAGGATTGATGAAGTAGCTCAGCTTTTCATGCCAGACATCATATTTACTGTGCTTTGTAGGGAAGCTCTGTATAAAGGCATAGCTTTGCTTTGTCGCTATTATTAGCTTTTGCCTCTAATGAAGTCCTATTCTATTGCCTCATCACAATTTGGCCATGACCCTGGGTTCTTGAAAGCTCTGCCTTTGAAGATGGGCCAGGAGGAGGAATCATAATGCATCTTGTGCCTCTTGCCACTTCTAGGTCCTCTCCCTACTTCCGTCACTTGGCAGTTTCCCCTCCTTTGAGATTCATTTCATCTAGATCTATCTTCCAGTCTAGATCCCAGTAACTATAATCTTCCCAATCATTTTCCCTCCTATCTCAGGGAATTTCTTGCCTGGCTTTCAGTCTTTCTCTCTAACATAACCCCTACTCTTACACTTAAGATGTCAACTTATTTGTTGATTTTTCTCTCAGACCAGAAAGCAAGGGGATGTTAGTCAATTTCCACAGCTACTATGATATGTATTCATAACACCTAACTGTATACAGTGATCATTGTGTCATGATCTTGTCATCACTCATGAATTTTCTGTCACCGCAACCCATAACTATGAAATTTCTCTATCTGGCCATAAACCCTTGTCCTTATCTCTCTGTGTTTTACTCTTCTTCATCCTTGCCATAATTCGTATTGTTCATCCTCACCACAATCCCTAGTAATTCTAACCCTCCCTGCTTTTCCAGGCTATCACTCCTGCTCTGGCTTCACTATCCTCCCTATAAAGTCTCAACTTTTTAGTTAACCCATTCAGCTTTGCCTCTTTATTATAATGGGCTTATCCCTTCCCAAACTCTAATCCTGGCTTCCTAGCTACTAGCTTCTCTGTTCAAGAAAGTCAAATAACTGCTGACCCAGTCCTCTACAAATTTGCTATTCAGCCTTAAATTGGCCCTTATTGCTGTACAATAATCCCTTTATTTTCCTCTGGTTGACTTTTATCCCATTCCCCACAACGATTGTTTCAAACCAGCTCTTTTCAAATTTCCCTCTTCATTCCCACCACCTCCCACATCCCACTCAGCAGAGGACCTTGTCTCATATTTCACCAAATAAATTCAGGCCATTTCTCACAAAGCTCCCTTTCCTATTCATGTCCACACATCAAATTGCTTCATCAGTCTTCCTCCTTCCTCTTCTCCTTTATACCCATGTCTGAGAAAGAAGTGGCCCTTCTTGCTAGTGGCAGCCTGTCTACTTGTGCCCTGGATTCCATCACCTTTTGTTTCTCCTGTCACCCTGCCCCTTTGAATATTCTCTCATTTCCTGTCTCCAATTTTAAAAATGTTATTTGATATCTTTTGTTTTCATTTCCTAATATAACTTTCCTTTACTTAAGAAAAAACAAGAAAAAAGAGAAAAAACATTTCAGCCAAACCAAGCAAAGTACTTAACTCTTCTGACAATAATATGTATTTTACACCCATAAACTCCACCTCCACAGTGAAGGAGGAATATCTGCCTAATTTTCAACCTTTCCTTAATCAATGATTCCTTCCCTGATGCAATGATTCTCAGGTTGCCCCCTTCCTTAACAAACCTTCATTTGACCCAACCATTAAAATGTTGGTCTGTATTCTGTATCTCTTCATAGCCAAACTCCTAGAAAAAGCTACATATCCTCTATACATATCTCCTCTACTTTTCCACCCCCTATTTATGTCTCAGCGTCTTGTAATCTGACTTATCTGACTTTTACCTCAACCACTTGATGGGAGCTATTCTCTTTGAAGTCTCCAATGAGCCTTTTTATTGTTAAACCCAATGGTCTTTTTCTCAGACCTTGTCCTTCCTGAGATCTTCGTGGCTTTTGCCACTTTTGTTCATTACCTCCTTTTCTGGATTCTTTCTCTTCCCTGGATTTTGGAGGCACTGGTCTCTTATAGTTTTTTTTTCCCCTCTTAGTCTTATTTGTAGGAATATCATCTTTGTCTTTCCATCTGTCTATTTCTTCACATCATAACCAACCTAGTTCACCTTATTTGGAGTATTTCAGTAGCCTTCTAATTGCCCCCCCCCTTGAATCCAGTTTTCCCCTCCTCCAGTTTCCCCTTGCATCCTCTACCTAGCTGCCCAGACTGATGCAGTTCTGACCATGTCTTTCCCCATTGCCTCTAGGATTAAATACAAATGCCTCTGCCTGGCATCTAAAGCTCTTCACAAGTTGACTCCAGCCCATCTTTCCACATTGGTTCCACAGAAATTCTTCCCCTTCATACACTATACTCAAGCCAAATTGGATTACTTGCTATTCCCTCTACAAGACATGCTCCCATCTTTGTGCCTTTGCACAGATTGTCTCTGGCTAGAATGTTCTGTCTGTTTACCTCTCTGCCTCCTGCAGACCCTCCTGCTCTTCAAGGCTCAGTTCAAATGCCACCTCCTCGAAAATGTCTTTGCTAATTGTCCTAGGTGTGAGTATCATACACAGCAATGCCCCCTCCCTCTGTCTCTACCCCATCACTCTATATTTTATGGATATCCTGTATTTACTTACTCATGAGCATGCTCTATTTCCACTTCCCTCTCTCTGCCCCCATTAGCTTCTTGAGGGTAGGGACTGTATCACTTTTATATTTGTGTCTACAGTGCTTGGCACATAGTAAATACTTAACAAATGTTTTTTGGTTAGTTGAGTGGATACCACTGGTAGCAGGTAGCATAGGAAAGTTTAGAAAGGTTCATCACCAGAGGATTGGCTTCCAAGTAATGACCTATTTTTGACCCCAGCAACTCATAGGTACTGTGCTTTGTAAATTTTAGGGTGCTATGTAAATGTTAGCTATTATTATTATTAGGGCATGGAGGAGTTATAGTTACATTGGTAAATGGATCCTTGAATTAATTGTTAGTCTTTGACTATTTCATTAATTTTATTATCAAAGATTAGTGTAAATCAGTAGTGTAAGAATGAAAAAAATGTAATGAATAACAGAAAATCTTTGATAACCTGTAGAAAAGTCACCTAGTTGCCCTTTCATATCTATGGAGCTATCTATAAATTGTGGCAGCTAGGTGGTGCAATAGATAGAGTGCTGGGCCTGAAGTTAGGAAGGACTCATCTTCATGAGTTCAAATCTGGCCTTAGACATTTATTAGCTGTATGACCCTCGGCAAGTTATTTAAACCCTGTTTGCCTCAGTTCCTCAGGGGCAAAATGATCTGGAGAAGGAAATGGCAAACCACTCCAGTATCTTCGCTCAACTGGGGTCATAACCACAAATCTAAAAATTAAATATTTTGGTTAGCTATTCTTTAAAAATATTAGAAATGCTAGTTTTCATATTCTGGGAGTTAACTGGTTTTTTTTTCTACTTGGAAATGATGAATTTATTTTATTTTATCATAAGAGAAAAGTATCATGAGACTGGCCAGCTTTTTCTATTTGGCTATATTCACCTATATTAGATGATTAGAAAAATAGTACTGCACAGAAACAATTTTCTAATCATTTCATTTCCTAGCCTTGTGCCCATTTATTTTTTCCAAAACTAAATTGTGTAGTATGGACCTTAACAATTTTCATGGTTTTTTTGCTTAAACAGCTTGTCAAATGTAAATAGGCACCGAGAGAGCATGGGGGCTCTGCCAATGATGTAGGCAAAGTATTGTAAGCCAACGTAAGGTCCAAAGTGGCTTCAAACTGACCTTGGCTTTGTAATTTTTGTGCCACCCTTCTTCCCCTACCTCCATGTTGAATTTACATCCATTTACCTTTACATTTAGGGAGTAATTTTGTTTCTGCTCGTAAAATTTTTTTAAAAAATGCTGACTTCTCCCCTCATTCCTTAGATCTGCTCTTCTTAGAAATTCTAATGATCAAATTCTCATAGAGATGTGAACTTTAAATTATTTTGCATAACATTTGCAGCAGGTAAAAAAGACTGGTGTAGATGAGTTACAATTGCAAATACTAGATTGATAAAGTGATAAGCATGAGTAGAATTTTATGCTTCCCTTTTTTGGAACAAAAAATTGGATTGTCTCAGTCTATAATACTTGAAGGGATCCCCTTTTTCTCTCCCCCACCTCCTCACCCTTGAACAAAGCAGAACCTGAAGGAACCTTTCTCTCTTTTGGCTTTGTTTTTCTGTAGCAATTTGGTGTTGAGAAGGGAAATAATGTATACTGGCAATTCTACTTTCCTGTGACAGCATTTTGTATCCCTAGATTCATTGACTAAGAAAGTAGGGTTACGATATTACAAATACTACTTTTAAAAAATTGCGATGAATTCAATAATCATAATGACCTGGGGGGGGACAGGGAGGAAAGGGATGCTTTTGGTTTTTTTTTATGCCTCGAAACATTCTTGTTCATATCCTTAATGCGAAAGCTTGATATTTCTGCCTGATTTGCTGAGATGCGTATGATGTGAATAAACCTGCTGGAATGTGTGACAAGCTGAATCTCTAAGTCTCTAGACAGACCAGGCATTGAATTTGCATTTAGATGAAGATGGAATGAAACAAACTTCGTTTTGAAATAACAATAATAAAAATAATAATAGCTACCATTTACGCAGTAAGGTTTGCAAAGCAATTTACAGATGTTGTTATCTCATTGAAGCCTCACAATAACCTGTGAGGTGGGTGCTCCTTTTACTCCCATTTACCAGATGATGAGACTCAAGCTGGGAGAGATTTATTGACTAGCCCCAAGTCACATAGCTAATAAGTGTGTGAGATCGGCTTTGAACTTGAGTCTTCCTGACTCCAGGCCCAGCTTTACAATGTTGCCTAATAGAACAAAGGCAACCTCGTCTTTAAAATTATTTTCATTTTGGTCATAGGTGAAGCTAAGTGGTTTTCTAATTAGACCTGAAGGCCAGAGTCAGAGCCTGATAACTTTACTTTTCAGCTGAACCTCAAAAAAAAAAATTGTTTAACTTTCAGCCCTCCTATCCTATATATATAAAGCGTCTGTTGTATTATCAGGATTTGAGCCACTTTTTGCATGTTTTATCTTATTCGATCCTTACAACATTCCTGTCAATAAGTCAGTTAACTACTATTTATTAAGCACCTACTATGTGCCAAGCACTGGGCTCAGTGCTGGGGATACACAGAAAATCCTGTGAGTTAGGGAGCAAAAAGCAGTATTGTTTCCCATTTTATGAGGAGACTGAGATGCAGACATTACGTGAATTGCCTCTAGGGTCACATACCTTGTAAATGTCTGACCTAGTATTCATGTACACCTTTCCCCACTATACCACAGGCATTGCTGCTTAGTAACTGGCATGCCTCTGTTGTGACCTACGCTGAGCCTGGGTCCTCTCAGTCTCTAAGCTGAATTATTATTGATTATACACAGCTTGCTAATGATGCTACTATGCAAAAACTTTATTTCTATGAGTTTGTTGTCTTTTGTGAACCAAGTCAGTAGGTTTTTACCTTTGGGTAGAAAGTGATATTCTGAGTAAACAGTGCTTCACCGTTCAGTGTTGTGTTCTATCCTGGGCTTTACAGTTTTGGAAGGACGTTGATTTGACAAAGTGCAGTGGGCAGAGGAGGATGGCCAAGGTAGACTAGAGACTATCATAGGAAAGAATTAGGGATAATTAGATGGGAAAAGAGAAGATTGTAGGGGGAATATAATTGATGTGTTCAAGTATGTGAAAGGCTGCTGGGGGATGGATTACATTTGTTCTTTGAGACCCCAGAAAGCAGAACTGGGTACAACAAATGGAAGAGTCACAGAGACAAGTTATTTACAATACTGTCTATTTAGAACCATAAGAGACCTAAGAAGTCATCTAGTGTATTGCTTTTTTACTTTACATATGAGGAAACTGAGATATTTCTTCAGACATCTTAAATTATTTGTCTAGCAGCACACAGAATTGCGATTCAAAATTGGGCCCTCTGACTCCAAATCCATTGTTCTCTGCGTTGAAAAAAAAATCCTTACAATGAGAACTTTCCAAAAATGAAATGAGTTGTCACAGGTGGTAGTGATGGTCTTCAGAGCCTGGATGACTGCTTTATAGGGCTGCTACGGAGGGCATTCCAGGTTCAGGTGGGGCCAGATGGCCCTCAAGGTCCCTTCCAGTTCTTTGATTGTCCTGCCCGTACTGGCTGTGCTTGTGAGAGCAAGGCAGCCGAGAACCCAAGGATTTGAAGTGCAGGGCAAAACCCTTAGTTCCAGTCTGGGAAGTGGTTAGGGAAATGTGGAGTCCCTCCCCTTGGGACTGGGTTCATATTCCCAGACCCTGCTTTCTGTGTTCCCTAAGATGATTCTTGGGAGGCAGGTGCAATTATTGTGAGTGTTAGAACCCTGTCTAAGGTTTATAGGGTTAGGGCATCCTAACGTGGTGCCAGAGCTTGGGCATTTCAAGAGTCATTTCCAGGAGATACTTAGGAAGCAGCTTTAAGGCTGGTTGTTGCAAGTACCCGGGAAGTTGATTCCAGGAAAAGTAAAGTTTATTCAGCACATGCAGCCAGGAAGATCTCAGGCAGGGCAAGTAATAACCCCTGGTAGTAGGGCAGGTTATCCTCAGGTCAGTTTACATGAGATTTGGCCATATAAAGGACATATGTAGGGTCCAAAGGGAGACAGGGCATCCTCCTTGTTCCCTGACCTTTGGTCATGGCCAGGACCTGATGTGTTTTCATTTAACCTCACTGAGGCACAGGTGAGATTTCCAGACAAAGGGGCTACCATGGGTTGGTAATAAAGCTCAGGTCCTTATATACTAACTAGGCAACCCTAAAGTAATAGGGAAGGATCGGGTAGTGATAGGGTTGGAGTGTCAGGACCCTGTGCTGGGCACCCCAGGTTAGGTAGGACAATGGTCACTACAGTGATTCCTTAGATATCTAAGGATGGGCTAAGATGCTTTTTGGATTTGTATTTAAAGGGTAGATTATGCATTTAAAGTATACCTCTAACTTTCAAGTAATCGAAAAAAAAATAACACTATTGTTGACCCCTCTTTTCCCAAGTTGGAAATGAAAGTTAAATTTGTCATTCCTTGAATTCCTTTATCCTCAATTACGATTTGACCTTGAACTGGACTTCTCTAGCTAAGGGGCAAATGAGGCACTACTTTGATGGGTTAGCCTCTCTTCAAAGTGGATAGCTCCTGCAGGCAGTCTGCTTCAGTTTCAACTCCTTGCACTATAGCCACTGCCCTTCCAAGCTAGGGGGCCAGATTTTCTGTTCTTGTGGCACTAAATTGGTTCCTTTTTCATTCTGGTTTAGTTTATAATGAGAAGACTGCGGGATCGACCTGTTTATATGAATCAAACATGGGAAACTCTTTACATTTCCTCTATCCCTTCCTTAGAGGGGTCCCTTAAAGGTTTGGGTTTTTTTCTTCTTCTTCTTCTTTAGGCTGTATGCTCCTAAAAGCTAGAGATCAATTTTATGGGTTCTATGTGAAAGTAGATAAATGAAAGAGTAATGAAATGTTTTAGTGTGGCTACTGATATCTTTAATTATTGACAATAGTTTAGTTATGTATTCCATATTGAGCAGGACCTATTCTTTGCTCACTTAGGCTGTCATGCTCAGAGCCTTAAGCAGGCCTTCCCCTGTTAGAATCCCAGCTCTTGCACTGATTGCCTGAAACTTTGAGCCTTCTGCAAAAGGGAGATAACACAGATCTAAGTAGCTCACTTGGATATTTTGAAGAAATAGATAATAACCATAAAGTGCTTGGAAAATGAGATGCTATGTGAATACCATATGTCCTGGTTGTACTGGATTTACTAAGTTGGGTATCTGTGGCAAGGCAGCTTCAAGCAGTAAGTAACCAATTTAAAAGCCCCAATAATTCCTGATGTTTCTCTTCCTGGGGAATTCCATCAACATGTATGTGGGGGAGCCTCCCTCATACATGTTGATGAAATCCCAAGGAATGAAAATTTGGAGTTTTTAAAGAATGTCTGAGTTCAGAAGTGAAAGAAAAGAAGAAGCTGTGAAAAGTATGAACAGCCGAGGTGAGGTTGCTTTAGGCTCTGACCTCTGTCAGAGGAAAGGCTACTCTGACCATCCAGTGGTCACTCCTGCCCCAAAACAATTTCTTCCACACTATCTGATTTTTTTTTCTATTTATTAGTGGGTATAGGATTCTACCAATTGGTGATTCATTTGGGATAACAGGTTTCTTTCTTCCCCTCACAAAAATCTAAGTTCTTTGTTGAGTAAAGGGGCTGTTTTTCTTTTATAAATGACTGTGAATTACTTTAGTCAGATTACTTTCTCTTTACTCCCACTGGTCTTGAGCAGTTATGAGGAAGTGAATGGCAATCTTGATTTGGAGATGTGGGGAAGGGGAGGTAGATTATTTTGGAGCATGGGACATTTAGAACAAAAGTCCTTAACATCTTTTTTATCATGGGGAAGGGGAGAAGCATTTATTAAGAGCCTATTATGTGCTGGGCACTGTGCTAACTACTTTACACATATTATCTCATTTGATGCTCAGAATAACCCTGGAAGGTAGGTGCTATTAGTATCCTCACTGTACAGTTGAGGAAACTGAGACAGAGAGAGGTTAAGCAACTTGCGCAGGCTCCTGCAACTAGGAAGTGGCCTGGGGAGAGATAACTAGGAGGTAGGAGATGGGACATAGAAAAGAAAGTGGAAGGATGCCAAAGGTGAACCTTTTTCACAAATTTATCTAGATCTGGCCCTTGACCTATGGAAGGAGAAAGGAATTCATTCTCTTTTTAGTTTTCCTCCCTGGGCCAAGAACTCAGATTGGTCCTATTAAGTGAGTCATGACTAGGAATTCTGGGGCACAGGTGAAGTACCACAAACCAAGCCTGGGCTGAGACCCAGTATGCCCTCTTTTTTTTTTTTTCTTTTTGTGGAGAGGGGAGAGAAGATGGTGGGGAGATAGAGCTCTCATGAGAGGCTGATACCCAGGAAGCCACAATTTGAGCAGAGGAGTGGGTAGGGGTAGGAAAAGAGCTCACTTCAGCCCCTTCCTGTTTTAATTAATCTTGTTAGTTAAGAGCTAAACTTCATTGCACGTATCCTTTACATTCAAGATGGAGCTCTAATTTCGTTGCCTCAGGAATGGACTGAAGTGAGCTCTTTTCCTAACCCTGTCAGCCATATTATGGGCTAAATGGCAATTTGTAGACTCTCTTAGAAATATTGCCATTCATAACATTTTCTATTGGAAACTGCATTCTACAATCTGAGAATTGACTTAGAAGTGAACTTCTAGAATGTGACCAGTTGGCACTTAATTATAGGGATAAAAATAGGAACTAGAGGGGTGACTAGGTGGTGCAGTGGATAGAACATAGGCCCTGGAGTCAGGAGGACCTGAGTTCAAATCTGTCATCAGATACTTACTAGCTGTGTGACCCTGGGCACATCACTTAACCCTGATTACCTCTCCTTCCCTCCCCCCAAAAAGAAAGAAATAGAGACTAGACATATGATTTCGTTGGTTTGGGAACTCTTTACCACTGCGGGTCAGCACCTTTTCTGCAACTTACAGTCTTCAAGAGCTGCCCACAGCACTGAAAAATTAAGAGATCTGTTCACAGGGCTGGTCACACAGAGAGTATGTGTCATATGGGACTTGGACCCAGGTTTTTCGGCTTTGATGCCAGCTTTCTCTCCATTGTGCTACTGCTGCCCTTTGTCACTTGGACCTTTCCTACCTTTCCAGGTAGATGTAAGTACTGTATACCTTATTCCTTATACTCTACTTACTCCTACATTCTCCATGATCCAGTGACACTGGCCTCCTTACTGTTCCTCACATTACACATTCCATCTTTTAATGCGAGCATTTTTACGGGCCATTCCTCAGACCTACACGGCTTCCTCTTCATCTCTGCCTCCTCTCTTCTCTGGCTTCCCTGAAGTCTCAGCTAAAGTCCTATCTTCATAAAGCCTTGACCAGTCCTCCTTAATCTTAATGCTTTCCCTCTGAGACTGATACACATTCTCACACACACACACACATATATATGCGTATGTATGTATGTATGTATGCATGTGTATCTATGTATATATGTACATGTAAGTATACATGTATGTACATGTATATGTATATACACACAAATATATGTAAATATGTATCTTGTTTGTATATAGTTGTTTGCATATTGTCTCCCCCATTAGACTGTGAGCTCCTTGAGAGCAGGGATTGTTTTTTGCCTTTCTTTGTATCCCCAGTGCTTAGTACAGTGCCGGGCACATAGTAGGCACTTATTAAATGGTAGGTGACTGACTAACTGGCTTCTGCTTCTTATTCATATATATTCTTTGTCATATATCATTATTTTCTGCTTAAGCATATGTGTTGTCCTCCTTGACAAGACTGTAAATTTGAAAACCATGATCGTGTTTCATTTTTCCCCCACTGGTGCGTAGCAAAGCGCTAAGCGCACAGTAGGTGTTCCTACTGCTGACATATATTTTGATGATGGACATTGAAAATGTTCTCAGTAAATGAATCATTACCCTCTTCAATATGAGAGATACAGTTGTTTGCCATTGTTCTTCTATCACCGCTATCTGGAGATTTAGTACATTAGTCCAAAGAAAATATTACTTCATTTTTCTCAGAGTTAACATTGATTGAAGTATCAAGCTCTAGCAAGTGGCTTCATTGCCATTTAAGATTTATTTTTTGTTTTTACAGAGCTTCCATTTATTCCTTAAAGATCCTTGAAATTCTGGTTTAAAATTAGTTGAGGTGATAAATTTTGTGTGTGTGTGTGTGTGTGTGTGCGTGCGTGCGCGTGTGAGTATTTACTGAGCTAGGTACTGAGATTACTAAGTTTAATGTGACTCATCTATGAGATATTGGCCAGGTTTCTTTTGCAAAATAGCTTGGAACACAATGGTAATGCTTCCTCGGGTTCAATGCTATGACATTTAAAGAAAACTCTGTTTTAACAACCAATGTACTACTATCGCCTCGCCTCCCTATTTTCTTATCTGTAAAACAAAGGATTTGAACTAGATGACCTCTAAGGTATGGTAACTCTAAAGTTAAAGTCTTAAAAGAATCAGTGTGATGTAGTGGAAAGCATGCTAGAATTAGAATCAGAAGATTTGGATTCCAATCTGGGTCTACCATTTGTGTGGCTTTGGACAAGTCACAACCTTTCTGAGCTTTTGTAAAAAAGGGGAGGTTGGACTGATTGACCTTCAAGATCCCTTCTAGCTCCAAATCTTTAGTCCTATGACTTGGACAAGAGTTGTACAGGATGAGCAGTCATGGATGAATTGCCTTCTGCTTCGGTGCTATGAGAACTCGCATCAATTACATTATAAGCCAGCATTGCTATAGTGCAAAGCTCTTTACAAATATTATCTCATTTCTCCCCTCAATCTTGGGAGGTAGAGGCTGTTACTATTCCCATTTTGTAGAGGAGGAAACTGAAGCTGAGAGGGGTCAAGAGGCTTGTCTAGGGTCACACAGCTAGGAAGTGCCTGAGGCAAGATTTGAACTAGGTCTTCTTGACTCCTAGGTCAGTGATATATTCGCTATAACACCACCTAGCTTTTTTCAATGCACCATCAAGGTATCATTCTTATGATTATGCTGACTGAAGAGTCTGAGACTTATAATTCTTATGGGATGTAGAGCTGTCATTGTGAGCTAGTTGGCCTGGAAAGCTTCTAATTCACTTGAAAAGGATGAATAATCCCATTTGAAGTATTGCCTATGATTTCTTTAGGAGTGGGATACTTTTATGTCTAGTTCAGAGATCGGGTATACTCTGAGCTCCTGCTTTCAGCATTGAAGTAGAATTTGTTTCTCTGTGGTGTTGAACATCAGATGGGACATGCCTGACTGATAAATGTGGAATATATCTGAAATTAACAAATTACAGAGCCATGAAATTGTTATTTTTATTAATAACTAGCATTTGTATATCACTTTAAGGTTTGCAAAGCACTTTGCATGTGTTATGTCATTTGATCCTCATAGTGACCCTGGGAGGTAGATGCTATTATCATCACCATTTAACAGCTGAAGTAACTGAGGCAGAGAGAAAGGGTAAGTGGCTTGCCCAGGGTCACATGTCCAAGGTGGGACTGGTCTTCTTGACTTCAGGTCTGGTTCTAACCATTGTACCACCTGCTTGCCTAGGAAAAATTCTGCACAGAATAGAAGTAGTTAAACGGATGGCTTGAGAATCTCTTTGAGATTGGTGGACCTCATAGTAAAAGCTGACATTTATAGAACATTTTCCATGCACTCTTGTTTGAAGCTTGCAAGACAGGGCAAGTCACCTTATTTTTTTTTTTCTTCCACTGTATAGATGAAAAAAACTTGAGTATTGGAGAAGTTGTGACATCCTGTGGCCTGTTTTTTTCGCAGAATCTACACTAGTGACATCTTTATGACCCAATGTCCGTTATTGGTAGAGAACCACAATAGAGTATTGGGAGAAACTTCTTCCTTGTCTCTTTTTTTATGACTTGAACCTCTTTACTCCACCAACCTTCTCTTCTTTATTCCTCCCCCGCCACCTTTTTTTCTTTTTGCTTTCCTGCTCTCATTCGATGTCAGTAGTAAACGTAATAAACAATCCAGAACCAAGCTAGATCCTAGTGCCACTCCACTGGAGACCTTCCTCCAACTTGTAGTGATTCCCTGGGTCTGGCCTTTGAATTGGTTCAAAATGCATCAAATTTTACTATTGTCTAGCTCACATCTCTCCATCTTTTCCATATGAATTATATGTGATTTAAGCAAGTGCTTTGCTAAAATTTAGGTAAACTATTTCAGCAGCAATACTTTGACATAGTAACAGCCAAAAATGGAAATAAGGTTGGTCTGGCATGACAATTTTGATTTAGGCCACATTGGCTCTTTATGGTTATTGTTTCGTTTTCTATGAGTTCACTAACAAACCCTTTAAAAATATGTCCCAGATTTTTGCCACTCATATAGAGTTTAAATCCCATTTTCTTCCTTTTTTCCAAAACATTGGAATATTTGCCCTTCTCTAATCTTGTTGTCTCATCTGTTCTCAAAAGTTAACATGGTATAGTGGATAGGGATTGGCCTTGAAACCAGAAAGACCAGTGTTGAAGGTCTGCCTCTGACACATGCTGCTATTTGACTTTGGGCAAGTCACTTAATCTCCCAGGTTTCTCAGTGTTCTCTAAGATTACAAGTGACAGAGAGAGAACATAACATTGCATCAATAGAAGGAATTTCCTTTCTCTGAACTCTCAAACTAGACCTGGCTTGCTTCTTTTGTACCACGGGTTTGACCTTCTCCCTTCCTTGCTCAAGAAGCTTCCATGGCTTCCTGTTGCCTTTAAGGTGGAATACAAGCTCATCTGTTTGGCATTTGGCAAAGCTCTCCACAGTCTTGCACCAAACAACCTTTCTAGACTAACTTCAAATTATTTCTCCTTATATACCCTATGTAAAGAGTATGTCAAACCGGTCTATTTATTCCCCCTGAATAACTTTTCATCTCCTTCCAGGGTGTGTGTTTGTGTGTGTGTGTGTGTGTGTGTGTGTGACTTTTTTGTGTACCTGTTGTTCTCTTCCCCATCCCTCAGTAAAATGTAAGAATATGAACTTTCTGAAGGGAAGGATTTTCCTCAGACCCATGTACATAATAGGTGCTTAATAAGTGCTTGCTGAATTGAATAAAGTCACTTGGCCAAAGTCAAACAGCTAATGTGAATGATAGTCAGTTTCTCTTGATTTCCAGTGAGGTGGGCTGAGCTGTGTCTTCACATGTACTGCTTCCTCTAACCATTGGAAGTATGGGTATAAATGGCATTTATTAAGTGTTTTTTTGTCTCAAGTTTTAAGGAAGAAAGAATCTTGAAATGCTTTCACTCTCTGTAGCAACATAAAGGGGAAAAAGCCCTACCAAAAACTGTTTACCATCAATGGAGTTGTCTGTCACCAGAGCAGCCCTAAAATACAGGGTCTTGACAAGAGGCCATCATCCTGGGTACATGACTAGCTCATAATGGTTTTAGATATCAATGCTTCATAAAATATTGCCAAGGAAACTGAAATGTAAGTGTACAGTACTGAAATTCCCTTATTTCTGCCTGAGGAGACTTGGAATAGATTCATCCAGCAGTTAAGAGTTCCTTTTAGGTCATGAGTTTGGTAGAAACAAAATCCTATTTTCTAATTGGCTGACTTTACAATTTGACTTTATTGCCATTCTTGATTCAGGGGAATCTGAGCATTTCAGCTTTGTTTTACTCCTCACACCCCTCAGTAATTTGTAATAGCAATGAGAGCTGACATCTATCTATACAATGCTTTAAATATCATGACTTTACCTATCTCACTGGAGCCTCACAAACAACTTCTTGACCTGGTAGTAAAATTATCTCTGTTTTTCACATAAGGCTTAGAGAAGATAAAAACTTGTCTGTGATCATACAGTTAATATCAGGTGGGATTTGAACCCAGGCTTTTTCTGACTCCAAATCTAGCACATTTTTCAATATCTCATATCAAATCTTAATAGGGTTCATAATTTGAAAGAACCTAGTAGATAAAATGCTGGGTTCGGGGGCATGGAGGGGTTCCCTGGAATACGTTTTGAGAACCACTGGTCTAAAGTATTCTTTTAGACCAGAAAGATTCTTTCTACCTCAGGAGAACCACCAGGGCTAGTGAAATCAAGAAGATCTTCAGTGAATTAATCAATAAACATTTATTAAGTACCTACTATGTGATGATAGAGGCCTTTAAGAGTTTAGATTTTAAATTTAGTTTCAGTTTTTTTTAGATGATGGAATATTACCATGCAGAGGAATAAACATATATTAACTAACTACTATGTGCCAGGCACTGTACTAAGTGGTTTACAAATATTACCTCATTTGATCCTCACAGTTGATCCTGTGAGGAAGGTGCCATTATGATCTCCATTTTATAGGTGAGGAAACTGAGGCAACCAGAGATTTTTTTTTTAAATGATTTGTTCAGGGTCAAATAGCTTGTAAGTGCCTGAGGTTGGAGTTCAACTCTTGACACCAGATCCAGTGATATATCTATTATGCCACCTAGCTGCTTCTACTGAGTAATGGTGCCTACCTGGTGAAAGAACCCCAGACATCCCAGTTTTACCCTGTTTCCATCTCATAGACTCCAAAGTTGCCCATAACTCAGGAAGAGTTTGGACTCTATGGCATTTGAGGTCCTTCCCAGTGCTTAAGTACATAAAATGACGGAATTCTAGAACTGGCTGAATGGCCAGACCCAAAGAGTGGTCATGGCTGGTTCGTTGTCAGTTTCGAAGGAGTTCTGCCTTGGAGTACTGTGAAAACTGTACTGTTTAACACATTTATCTGTGACTTAGATAAAGGGATCCAAGTTATGCTCATCAACTTTGCAGATGAGAAAAAAAACAAAAACAAAAACAAAACAGAAAATGTCAAATGATGGAGTCAGGATCCTAAAAGGCTGGAAGACTGCTCTGAATTTAATAAGAAACATATAAAAATAATAAAAGCAACAAAATTAAGCTTCTACCCTTGAATTTTTAAAAGTCAGCTTCATAAGTTCAAGAGAGGGGCGGGGTGGGGGGAACAGTTTCACTGAACTGTAAATTCACTTTGAGTCCACAGTGTGATATAACAGACAAGAGAATAAATGAAATCTTAGAGTACATTGAGAAGCATGGTTTCCAGGATTAGAGAGGTGATGATCTCACTGTGTTTTCCCCTAGTCAGACTGCATCTTGAATATTGTATTTAGTTCCGAGTACCACATTTTAGGAAGGATGTCACGCTTATCCCTTCCACACTGAGGGGGTTAGGGGCACGGAGCCCCAGGAATATGGAAAATCTGCATAAAATGTTTTGGCCCTCTCTGTACCAGAGAAGAAGTCTGAATTATTATGGTATTAAAAGATAAAATATGTCGATATTATACAATACTACGCATATTTTATGCATTTCTGAGTTTCTAAACTTTTTCTTTGTCATCTGCTGGCATTTACATGTTGTCTGTGGCTTCTATAAAACTCCCCCCAAATTCCTATTTAATTTCTTATGCCAACCCAAGATATGTCAAAACCATGATGGAGAAAGCTGAGATGTGGAAGGGATGATTGTAGAGCAACCATGGTGGTAACTGGGTTTGAGACCATGTCCTGGTTTGAAGCATTGGCAGTGTTTAGCCTAGGGGAAGGAAACACAAAACTGGTGGTCGGGGAGAACATGATAACTGTGCTCAAGTACTCGAAGAGCTTTCGTGTGGAAGAGGGATTAGATTTGTTCTCTTTAAAGGGCAGTCGCAAACAGGAACAATAGGTACAAATTTGCAAAGAAGCTTATTTCAGCTTGATTAGGACCAACTTGCTAACACCTAGGGTAGCCAAAAGGAAGGTCAGCTGCTGGGGAGATGGTGGGCACCGCTTCACTGAAGTCTTCAAGCAAAGGTTGTATCATCACTTGTTGGTTCTGTTATAAAAGAGGTTTCTCTTATGGAGGAGTATGAGTTGGCCCAGGTGGCCTGCACGGTGCTTTCCAGCCCAGAGATTTTGTGATACTACTCTGTGGTTGAGGACATATCTGCAAACAGAAAGCACTAGCTGGAAGTCTAGCCATCTGGTTTTCTGATGAGTTCCCCACCCTCACTGTTGTTCCACACCTGAAGTGCCATTCTGGGGGTTCGACCCTCCAAGAAGTTTCCTTCAGAACCTATATAGGCCACTTAACTTGGTACTTGGGTAGGCATAGCTCTGCTCCATTTCTCTTTCTTGGCTTCATTGCCCACTGAGTTTAGTAACTCCTCTCTCTTCTCCATTTGTAATAAGGTAATAATTTATAAGGGATTATGATCTTCTCCCATCAACAGGCCTCATGTGGAGCCCATTAAGGGAAGCTTGCTTGCTTATAGGAAAGCTTACACACCCTTTGTTAATTTCTAATTAGGCACTGAGCCTATTAGCTGAAAGAGTATATGTCCTGAGAGGTGAGCTTTAGCTTTGGGGGCTCGCTTATGAGAAAGATATGATTCCCTAGTGGAGACTCTGAGTGGCCATATGTCCAGAGCTCTCCAACTGCTCAGAGGTAAAGGCTCTCTTGATCCAATGGTGAATGTAAAGTGATATATATGTGTGTGTATATATATATATATATGTATATATATATATATATATATGTATATGTATATATATATATATCAGTTTTGCTTTGATTCAGGCAGTGGAGCCCAATCTGTTGATCTTTATTTCTTTTCTCTGTATTTTCTCCGTCTTTTATGTAATTAAAAGAAGATTATTGACACCTTTTTGAGCAGTCTTTCCTAGTAAAGCAGATAAAAGAACCTGTACTAGCAGCCATCCTGGGTATGTCAGTGTGGTTGTCATTATACCATTCCACTGGGGTTGCTTCCAGTTTCTCTTGAACCTTACTTGGCCTCAGAATTTACTATGGTCCCAGGCTTTCTCCCTTCCCTAACTGCTGCCATCTTGGAGGGGAGGGGCAGTCATAGGTGTCTGCATATCCATGCATCCTTCTAGGGAGCCTGGTCTCTCTCATTGTAGCCTTTCTTCCCTCTAGACCTTTTTGTTTGTGTTCCAGCATCTATTCTCCTTTTGCCAGTCCAAGTTCAAGGGTGTTGCTGAGTTAACTGAACCATCTTTGAAATCAGTAAAGGAGCAAGAGCTATGTATACCTGGGACCACCAAGTTTGCATCTTTTATCAAAGAACTTACCCTTGCCTAGGGAATGTAACTACTTGTTAAAAGGACAACAGAGAGATTCCTGGCTATATCTTCCATGCAAATGATGTTTTGGAGTAAACAGACTCTCTCAAAGAAGTCTAGGGAGACAGAGAAAAACTACCAACCTCTGTTTACCAGGCTAGAGATTTTTGGGGGACCTGAGGAGACAAGGCTAATCACAAGGACTTTTGGTTCTATGACAAAAAGGAGGTGTTTGCTAAATTAACAGGGTGGCCAAAAAAGGGAGTTTCTTTTTTGTGCTGTTGCCTTCTGTGGTAATTCAGGTTTCTCTCAGTTTCTGTCTTATGTTGTGAGTGGTTTGCTAAAAAGGGTCTGGGCAAAGCATTTAAAAATAATTCTGGTTTTTTCCTCTAGGGTTGTTGGTGAGAACAGTTGAAAGTAAAGTTGAGTTGTTAAAAGCATTTTCCTTCACTAGTGCTAGACTTTAGCTGAATTAGCTTGATTTTCTTTGAATGTGTGAGAAGAAGCTGCCATTTGTAAGGAGGATTTGGTTATTTTGCTGCTTCCCCCACCCCCACTCCTTTTGCAGTAGAATGATTTTGAATGGTAGGACTAGCACATCTTTTTGTCCTATCATATAATTCTTCAATGACATGTTTTACTCCTGTTCTTTTTCAGAGTTCCCTTTGTTTATATCTTGTATACTGCTCACACCCACTAGGTACCTTTCCGTTGTCCTCTGTATGACATTCATTTTTAATTCTCCAGAAACTGTATTTTGTGACTGGGAGACAGGTAGAATGGTGGTATTAAAATGTTGGGCTTTTCCATTCATGGGAAACTTGAGATCATTGGGGGAACTTTATGATTTCCCTAAGGCAATCCCGCCTCCTCTCCTCTCCTATTTCAGTTATCAAAACACTAGCATGTTAAAATTACCAGAAAGAAAGAAACAAAAACATTTTAAAAGGGAAATGCAGGAAGATTATAGAGCCAGAACAAAAGCTCACATGTATATGGTACACCAATGTTCGCACATTTCATACAATTGCAAAAGCATTTCATATAGTTTGTTTCTTATGATATTCACAGCAATCCTTAGGCCCATTTTACAGATAAAGAAGCTGAAGTTCAGAGAGCTTAAGTGACTTTTCCAGGGTCACTCATTCATGGGAAGACAAAAAACTAAATAGGAGGGGCAGGTGGTTGGGTTACAGTTTGTATCATTGAACTTCCAAATCAAGATCATAGGTATATTTGAGCATTTGGAAATTTTAGGAAGGGTCTTGCTTAAGACATATAATTTTGAAACTTGTTATTTGGCCAATGATTTGTGGTCAGATTAAGAGCTGATTCACACCGTGATTTAGAATTTATATATTTAGGGAAAAAGTTTTATTGTGGACAAAATCATATCTTTTTTTTTTAAAAGTTAAGTTCTGAAAGTAAAGAATTCTAAGATTTCCTGTGTGTGTATGTATGTGTGTAGTTCTTAAGGCCATACTTCCTCAATATACTTAAATATTGGCAGCTCCTTAGTTTGACAAATGATAAGATACAATTTTATAGGGGGATTAGAATTCATAATACTAAGGTTTGAAGAATAATTCAAATTGTTGATTTAGGATTAAGATAGAAAATTTTTATATATCTGGAGCTATACTTTAGAGGTTGCCTAGCCTAACTTCCTTATTTTATGGATCAGGAAACCAAGGTCTGAGAAGTTAAAAGAGTGCCCATTGATTTTAATTCGTGTCTTGTGACTCATTTTAGCACTCTTTTGCTGCCCTGAAAACTGATTTCTATAACTTTATAATCAGAAGTTTAACTCCACCCCCACGCCCCCCCCCAAAACTTTATTTTATACGATGTTGCCGGTCAACTTAATTTCATTTGAGTCCTCGTTTGGGTTTGGATAATGCCTCCCAGATACCCAGTTTCAGCAGAGTCACACAATTATAGCAGCCTAATATAATTTCACTACCTTAATAAAACTGCTGATTGCTGGGCCAGTTACTTTCCTTAAGCTTGGTAGCAAAGCCATGTGTTCCTATTTCTATTGCTTCATTCCCTGTAGTAGGATGACCCAGCTTCCCTTCTTTGGCTGTAGTTAACTGAATGCCTGCCCAACGTCAGCATTTTCATAAAGGCTTCTGTCCCTTTTTTTCTTTCATCTACTTCTATGGATCCTGTGTTGTGTCCAAAAGAGCTGGTCCTCTCTAGGGTATTTAAGTCGAAGGTTAGGCTGAGCAGGTAAAGGGAGGGCATTTCTTTCCACTTTTTGTGAGGTGAATCAAACCTAGCTCTGGCCAGAGCAGCCTGCCCATTATTCTCCCCTGGGATTCTAAGCTAAGTTTTTAGGAGGACTGACGGCTAGGAGGGAGGCAGACATATTTCCACAGCTAAGCTACCTGGAGAAAGTCATTCACTCCCTAGAAACAGTCTCTGAAATTGGAAGAACACTACCTTTGTTCATAGTGAAACTGGCTGGGCTGCCTTTGCCAGCTGCAGAATTCAGGCTCCAGGGGATTGACTGACAGGGCTCCAGTAAGGAAGTCATTTGTTTGTAAACTCACCACCACATGTTTGGTCTGCTGCTAATCCTGCCTATTTTTGGAAATCTGGTCCAAGTGGAAGCTCAGGAAGTCCCAGGGTCAAGCAGCATGGGAAATTTGGCTACTTGCCAGGATTGGTTTGGTTTAGCTTGTAGGGGTTCTGACTCTTCATCCCTAAACACTCCAGACTGAATTAATTATCAAACAGAAGTTGTCAAAGGGAGGATGGGGGAGGAAAGTAGTATGTAGTATTGTTGAAATGTGTGGTTTTTATAGCTCTAAATTCTCTCTGATTAATTTTTCAATACCACTTAAAACAGTATTAACTATGTTTGGCCAATGCAGATAATAGCAGATGAAGTGGGATTTGTGCATTGCTCTTTGATAGCATGGCTTATGTTTGGGAATTAATGATGGGTGATTCTGTTCATGGGGGGCAAAACAGTCAGGGGTAGTTTTAATATTTAGGAGACTAAGACATTTAAGGCAATAAATTAAGCAAGGAACAATAAATAAATAAAGGGACAATGTGGGCTTCTCAGTTTAGAAAAAGAGAAGCTAGGTAAGTTTTCTTCATTCAAGTATTTCTTCCTTTTCAAGTGAACATTGTGGAAACATTTTATCATGTTTTGGTGTTTCTTGGTATTTATTAGCAGTGACAAAAACCTGTAAAGAGTTCCTTTTGTTCTTTTAGCTCTATGGTAAATCATGGGGATGAATCTTTGCTTTTTTTTTTATTGCTCATTGATATCAGGGCCTAGCACATTGCCAGCAATTTCATAAATCTCTTGTATGAAAAAAAAAACATTTCTAGCTTTCAGGTAGTTCCAATAAAAAGGTTTGGATTCTGAAAAGGGATGTGAATTTTCGGTTTTTCTTAAGATACTGACTAGGATGATGTGAGTATATAATCCTTAATTTTCCAGATCAGATCTCTTGGCAGGCCTCAGAGCACCAGAGATCCAGAAACAGAGGAAATTAACCTCCGTCAAAGAATTAACTAAGATTCATCCCTGTCAGTAGCATAATTTTTTTTTCATAATCCATGGACTAAATTTATTTGTAACCAATACTAGTATATCTTATGTCAGTAATTCAAAAAGCATTTATTAAACACTGATTACAAGGCACGTATTGTGATAGGTGCTGGGACTATGAATTTAAAGATGAAATTGACTCTCATTCTATCAGGGAAAATAACTCACACTCCTCAATACATGCAAAGTAAATGTAAGGTAATTTGCGGGGAGGGCTTATGGGCAGGTAGATGGCACAGTGGATAGAGTGCCAGGTCTGGAGTCAGAAAGACTTATCTTCCTAAGTTTAAATCTGGCTCCAGACCCTTACTAGTTGCATGACCCTAGGCAAGTCATTTAACCCTGTTTGCCTCAATTTCCTTATCTGTAAACGAGCTGAAGAAGGAAATGGAAAACCACTCTATTATCTTTACCAAGAAAACCCCAAATGGGGCAGGAAATGTTGGACACAACTGAAAAAATGACCAAACATGAACAATTTGGGGGTTGGGGAAAGGTACTGGCATTTGAGGGGAGATTGGGAAAGATCTAATATAGGAAGTGATAGATATATTGATATCTATATATTAATCAATATCAATAATATAGGAGATATATTTAGGCTGAGCTTTGAAGGATGCTAGGTATTCTAAGAGGTGGAGAGGAACAAGAATGTATTTCGCACATGGAAGCCAGGCTCTAAATAGGGACAGAGACAGGAGATGGAGTATCATGTGTGAAGAATAGTAAGACTGCCAGCTTGGCTAGATTGTAGAGTATGGGAAGAGGAGTAATGAATAATAAGCCTGGAATGCTTAGGTCAAAACCTTATGAATGACTTTAGTAGTCTGTGCTGTTAGTTGGGAATACAAATTTGGGAATGGTTGGTAAATAGACAATAGATCAATCAATTAGAAACTGGATAGGTACAAAATCCCTGGATGGTAATCAAATGACAGTAATTCTTAAAATGATGAAAGGGCTATAAAATTATAGGATATGATTAGAAGTAATTATTGATGTGATTAGAATCATGTTGAAATCTACGTATTAGAATTCTCCCCACCCCATGTATGCATGTCACAACCCATCTCTAACATATAGTGTTGTGCCTTTGACTCAAAGAGATTAAAAGACTAGCCCTGGGTCATACAGCTAGCTCCTAAGAGTCAGAGGCAGGATTTGAACCTAGGTTTTACTTGATTTTAAGTCTAGCATTCTAGATATTACATTATGCTGCCTATCAAAAATTTTATTCATCCTAAAACCCAGAAAGGTGTCCTATGGCACAAAATGTATAATGACCTAAATGACCTAAAGCTACAAAGGATTATTCATTTATTTTTGTTTTGTTTTTAAATTCTGAACTCATATATCAAAAAGAGAAGATTTCACAGAAGCTCCAGATGAAGATTACATATGAAACCACAAATCTCCATTTCATATATCTTGCTTTATTTCGCATATAGCTTGTTTGTACATATTTGTTTGCATGTTGTCTCCCCAACAGATAGATGGTGAGCTCCTTGAAGGTAGGGATTGTTTTTTTCCCTTTCTCTGTATCACTTACACTTAGCACAATGCCTGATATATAGTAAATATAGTAAATGCTTAATATAAATGCTTATTAACTAATTAAAAACAGTATATGGTGAATTCCAAATGTTCCCTTCAAAACTGACCTTGTCTACGCTTCCTTGTGAATCTTCTGTTTTTTTCTGTGCATTGAAAAATAAATGTTTCGATGGCTCCCTTTCTTTTTTTTTTTAGCATCATTATTGCTAATCTTCTAATTCTACCTCATTAAAAACAGAAAAGAAAAAAAAAACTTGTAGCAAATAAACATAGTCAAGCCAAACAAATCTACATAGTGGTCATATAGAAAAATATTTATCTCCTAATCCTTAAATTTATCACCTTTTTGGCAGAAGGTAGGTAATATACTTCCTCATACGTCCTCTGAAGATGTGGTAGTCAGTTATTTATTGCTTTACTGTTTTTCTTTACAATGTTGTTATTATAAAAATTATTTTCCTGGTTTTTTTCAATTTGCATTAGTTCCTACTTCTTAGAATTCTCTGAAATCCTCAATTTCATCATGTCTTATGTTGCATTACATATATATGCCATGTTATTCAGCTATTCCCCAATTGATGGGCACCCCCTAAGATTCCAGCTCTTTTTTTCTTTTTCTTTTTCTATTTTTCATTTTAATCCCTCTTTCAGGATCAGGAAATTTGTTTTTCTCACTACTCTTCTTTGATCAGTATTATCCTCTGTAACTCCCCCCACTCCTTATCCTCCCTTGTTTCCCTGGTAAGTTGGATGTATTCCGACACTGGATTGTGTGGTTTAGTTAAGAATGAGGTTCATCTGATCCTCTTCTTTCCACTTCTTCCTCCATGTTTATGTGTTATTTTTTCTGATGAGCCTCGATTAAGCAAAATATCAAATTCTTCTCTGTTCTTCCTTTCTCCACTACCATATTCATTTTATCTTCCCTTTTCTTTCCTCATTTAAAACCCTCAGAACAGAACCAATCCATTCCCATGGAACTTTTTTTTTCTCGTTTAACTCCTCCAATACCCTTTTGAAGACATTAAAGTTCTGAAGACATACATTTCTTCTCCCCTATTAGAATGTTACTACTTCGTTATCATATAGTCCCTTCCATTTGTTCAGGTTTACCTATCTAGGTTCTGTTGACTCTAATGTTTGTATTTAAAGATTCTACTTAGATCTGTTCTTTTTATCAGGAATGCTTCAAAATCCTCAAATCCATTAAAGGACTTCCCCACTCCCATAAAATTATACCCAGCTTTGCAGGGCAACTTATTCTTGGTTGTAAACCTACCTTTTTTTTTTTTTTGCTTGCTTTTTGAGGTTTCTTTTGAAGTAGAAGTTGCCAAATTCTATATAAATCCCTGCTGTGGTTTTCTGGTACACAAACTCTTTCTTTCTGGATACTAGAAGTATTTTTTTCTTTATGGAAACTCTGGGTTTGTACTATAACATTGCTGGAATCTTTCCTTTTTTTTCTTCCAGCAAGTAGTCAGTGGATTCTTTTATCTTCACTTTGCCCTCTGGTCCTACTAGATTTGGCCAGTTTTCATTTATGATTTCTCGAAATGTAATTTTCAGGCTTTTAGCATGACTTTCATAGAGCCCAGTGATTCTTAAATTATCTCTCTTTGACTTGTTTTTCAAGTAGGTTTTTTTTTTTTTACATCAGCTATATTACATTTTCCTTTTTTTTTTCCAGGCTTTTGAATTTATTCTGATATTTCTTGTTTCATGAAGTCTTTAACTTTTTTTGGTCTATTCTATTTTTCAGGGAATCTGTTACTTGGGGAAGATTTACCACTTTCTCTCCAAAACTACTTATTCTCCTTTTAATTTTTTCCTCTAGTTTTATTTTATCTTTTAATCTATTGGTTTCTTTCTCCTAGGTATATACACATAGTCCTTAAGGAAGATCTATTTTTTCATTCCAGACTCTATTTTCAGTTATTATGGCATTATTTACCATTCTAGATGCAATTTTTAGGCATCTCTAGATCTATACAAATTCTTTATAGTGGTTTATTCATCCCTCTACCTTTAATTTCTTAATCGAAACTTTGTTCCAGAATCAGGTTCTAGCCCCATTTTGCTTTTGAGTGAGGTGATTGCGGCCTTCCTTGATCTCTATCTCGTTCCCTTGAGTTCTTGCACCGATCTCTACCTCCAGGGGTACCCCTGATGAGGTTCAGTGCACCGCATCTTCAGGGCATTTTACGATGTCTCCAAACAAGAAGGTTAGACAACTCATTGCTTCTAGGCTATTCTGGCCTGAGCACTGCCACCTACTTACTATGCTGGCAGTTTTTTTCTACTGGCTTTCAAGGTCTGACTCTTTGTACAGCTCTGGGCTGAAAGTAGTCACTGTAATTTCCATTGGATTTCTTATCATTCATTATTCTCATTATTCAGCTACCAACCCTAAAGCTTTTGTCATTTTGGGAACATACCCACCATTTACCAAGAAATGCATGGTATTAGATCTGAAAGGACTGAGAGATCATTTAATACAACGTTCTCATTTTATAGATAGGGATATTATGACTTCCCTATTAATCATAAGAGAGCCAGAAAACCCAGAGGCTATCTATTTCACACCTTCTGCACCTCATTTTACAGATAAGGAAACTGAGGCCCAGAGAGGTTAAGTGACTTGTCCAAGGTCACCCACGTAGTATCAGAAACAGAATTTGGACTAAGGTCCTCTTGACTCCAGAATTGGTGCTCTTTCCATTATACCATGAAATAGAAGAACTGGGATTTGAGCCCCCAATTCCTGATTCCAGGTCCAAGTTCTTACTGTACCATGTTGCCCCTTAGATCAAGTGTGTTCAGTCTTCTTGGGCAAAGATTAGAAGATGGTTCCTCCTACTAACCCCACTTCCCCACAAAAAATCTTGTGTAAAAAATTTTTGAAAAAAAAAAGAGCTTCCAATACGGTCTAATCAGTCATTAAGTATTTATTAAGACCTTGCTGTATGCCACATACCATATTAAGCTACAATTGCTATATTAAGCTACAAGTGCTCTATTCCACATACCATATTAAGAAAGACAAAACCACAAAAATAATCCCTTCCCTCAAGGAGGTTACAGCCATTTAATGAGGGAGACAACATATAAATAAATAGGTACACATAAGATGCAGAGAAAGTAGAAGGAAAGGAGCTTCAGAAGCCTAAGTGGCTGAAGGGAAGGCCTCTTGCAGAAGATGACATTTGAGTTGAATCTTGTAAGAAGTCAAGGATGTCAAGAATCAGAGGTGAGGAGGGATCACATTTGCAGACATGGGAGATGATCAGTAAATTCCAAGGTAGGATGGAAAGAACATTCGACTTGGGATCAGAAGGTCTAGCTTTGATTCCCACCCAGACCTATCAATAACTAGTTGTGTGATCTTGGGCAAGTCATTAAAATGCCTTTGAACTTCAGTTTATACAATCATAAAATGGGGATCATAATGATGATGGATCAAAAGTGATCAGATATGTTAAAGACTTTGTAATCCTAAAGTGCTATGTATGTGTTAGTGTTTATCATTGTCCTCAATCAGACCTGTTATTTCATTGGTTTAGGGAGCTCTGGGTAAGGAATTTCTTTCACCAATCAGATTTGCAACTTCCCTAAAGCAGTTTTAGAGAGTCATCTGGGGCACTGCGATATTAAATGACTTGCCATTGTTGCACAGACAGTATTGTCTAAATGATATACTCTATGTTATAATCATGCTCTCTAGCTCCCTTCCATCAGAACTTGAGCTCTTCTCCCACCTTCCTCCAATAGGTGTTCTTTCTTTGTTTATCTTAACATTTCTTGGCCATTTCCAAGCCATGCCCCATGCACTTTGATAATTTCCCTTATTCCCTTCCCACTCTGCCCCAGAACCTCTGGCTCTGATAGATGAGTCTTGAGTTTTCAGTTTGCCCAGAACCCAGCTTCTCCATCACTTTGGCCATTTGGAAGCTCACTTATTTTCTATCTTCTTGTTCCCTTTTATATGTTCTCTTCTTTCATTAGAACATAAACTCCTTGCTGACATGTATTTTTTGTTCCAGTTTAGTGTAGTGTTTGGTTCACAATAAATGCTTTTTTTATTCATTCATCAGGTCAGAGGTGGGCTTGAACCCAAGGCCTTTCTGACTCCAAAACCAGCTCTCAATCTATTATTTCACTCTGCCTCTAAGTTATTTATTATTGTTAAAGCATTCCTTTCCTGAACTTACCTGAGTTGTAAATTTTAACACATTAAAAAAAATCAGCCATAACAGATGTAACATCTTCCACCTATTTTTTCTAATTACTCACAGTAGCACATTATTTATTTATTTCCTTTTGTTTGAATAGTGATTAAAGTTGTCTCATAAATGAAGTGACACAATAACACCTCTTTAAAGAAGTTGTTAGGGTAATTCAGCTGCTCACCAATTTTAAAGGCGTCTGGCAAGGTTAGTGTTGAAATTCTAAAACAGCTTAACCCACAATACATTTCTCTTCTCCCAGGACTTTTGTGGTACTATTTATTTCATTCCATCTTTTGCCACATATTTTCTTCTTTCCAAACGCTTTTCACTTCTTGTTGTTCAATTGTTTTTCAGTCATGTACTTCCTGACCCCATTTGGGGTTTTCTTGGCAACGATGCTGGAGTGCTTTGTCATTTCCTTCTCCAGCTCATTTTACAGCTGAGGAAACTGAGGCAAACAGTATTAAGTGACTTGCTCAGGATAGCACTGCTTGTGTGGGGCCGGATTTGAACTCAGGTAGATAAGTCTTCCTGTCTCCAGGTCCTGTACTCTATCCTTTGCAGCTAGCATGAATTAAGGGGGCCCTCATTCAAAGGGCTTTTCTTCCGGTAGGGGACTTGATAATCTACCTAGTTACCATGGTGAAAAGAAAGCACTTCTTAATCTGGAACAATTGGATTAAACTCAATTCAAACTGAGGTTAATCCTTTCTTATTGTGTGGTCATCATTCAAACTCCTTTACAGAGTAGAAACTCCATCCCTAGCCTAAGAGTAAGGGTTTTGCTACCTTTTAAAGAGAAGACAGACACTATCAGGGCTATTCCTGTCCCCATCCCTAATCACCACTCCTTTGAGGATTGTCACAGGCTTAATGAACAATACATTCAGCAGGAAATAAAAACCTGACTGATTTGGGGATTATTAGCTTGGGTCCCTTTCCCCAAAGGGAGGAAGAAGGACACATAGGTAGAAACAGCTAGAATGGTCCTTGAATCTGAGTGGCAGCCCCAGACTTCAATGGAATCCTACCAATCCCTGTATTTATCCTTATCTGACCTACCTATGATTAGTACATTCAAAAAGGCCTGAGGTCTGTTGACCCCAGATTAGTGCATTTGTGAAGGGCTCCAGCTCCCTTTGTCTGCCTTTATACAAAACCTGTTCAGATCTTAAGTCTCTAACCACCCGTAATCTATCCACAATTTAGATAGAGCCTAATTCCTGGGTTTGCAGTAACCTGTGTAACTTCGTTTCCCTAAACCATACCAAGAATGAGACCCAAGGGTATTGATGGGATGAGAATCTTTGCGTGTCTCTTTGTATTCTTTTCTGTGTTGTTGTTGTATCCTTTCCTGTGTGAGGGAGTCAGGAAGTTGTAGATTCAAGTTCTGCCTCTAACACATGATGGCTGTGTGCCCTGGGCAGGGTTTTCTAACCTCTTAGTATCCAGGCAACACTCAAGAGTTTCAGTGAAAGTGCTGATATGCATGCACAGAGGAAGTTCCTCACCAAGAGACCTTCACTGGTGAAATAAGGCCTGTTAAAAACAACAAAGAAAAATTCTTTTGATTTTAGTGTGTTTTCAGAGCAGTTACAGGGAGTATCATTGTTTGTCATTGCCCTTTGTTTTCCAAGGAGACCAATGATGTCATGGGGTGCTACCTTGACCGTGGGTTGGATTTAAGTGAGGCAGAGTTGCAGGAAGTCATCAACCTCACCCTCTCCCACAGTCATTGAACTCCTCAGGCAAGACAAAAGTCAAGCTGATGGGTGATAGCCTGGGATGTAATAGATGACCTTGGTGTCTTCCATGTCTGACCAAGCTATAAGTGCTCCACAGTGCCTGCTTCAGCCAACTTCATGTCCCTTGGAACAAATGGTTCTCATCCATCCATTCCAATAGGGAAGTCTTCATAAATGCTAAGAGATGGAAGAGAAGTTTAAGTGACTGTATACATCAAAGGACTAGAAAGGAAATGTTGGACGTTAATACCAAAAGGAAGAAAAACTGGTCTTATGTAGTTGAGAGACAGTATTTTAGACACAAACCCTGGAGTTTCTTATGGCAACAAACAAGGACTTATAAAGGACTGAAATTACCCTTTGGTTCATTCTTGTAGCATAAAACATCTTGTCTTAGAATAACATATCCAGGGAAACTAGTATTATTTAGAGTGAGTTTTCAGAACAGGTTTGCTCATTTTCTTACATATCTATGACAGTCCTGTTAGGTCCACAAGCATTTATAAAGTATTTACTGTGTGCCAGGCACTGTGCTAAGCACTGGAAATACAAAAGAAGGCAAGAAACAGTCACTGCTCTCAAGGAGCTCACAATCTAGAGGGGAAAGCAGTATACAAACAACTATCTTCCACCGAGATAGGATAAATTGGAGGTAGTCTGTGAGGGAAGGCACTAGCTTTGAGGGGAATCAGTTAAGATTTCTTGTAGAAGGTGGGACTTTAGTTGAGACTTGAAAAAAGCCAGTAGGTGGAAATGAGGAGGAAGGGAATTCAGGTTTGGGGGACAGCCAGTGAAAATGTAGGGAGGAGATACTACAAGGGGCAGCCAGTTACGGGTTGGCGTAATAATGGTGTTAGGGTTTAGCATTGGGGAGTAGGTCACAGGAACACAGAATTGGAACTAGAAGCAACCTTGCAAGTCAACTAACTCAGTCCCCTTATTTTACAGACAGGGAAACTGAGGCCCAGAGAGGATATGTCTGAGGCAGGATTCAAACTAAGGTCCTCTAACTATAAAGCAGCACTCTTTCCATTGTACCATATTACCTCCTGTCCTATTATGATGCTTCCCACTACTTCCAATACCTCTTGTTTCCTGAGTTCTTCCATTACTGCTATCTTCTTTATTATCTGTTCCCAAATCAATAAAATTAAAATGAAAATTTGTTAATGTCTAATTTCTGTCCCCTCACTTGGCCATCAGAAATGCTTTTGGATTATGGGAGTTGATAGCATAAGGCAACATTAGCTTTGGCAGCTCAACCAAAGTATCTTCCTCTTCAACGTTCTTCATTTTGATTATTGGATGAGAATCTGTTGGGAAGATAATGGCCCCAAAGTAAGGAGCAAAGTGTGAAGCATGGCTGGGGCCTAACAGTGCTGAAGGAATGGACAGCAACTAGATGTTTCAGGACTATCCCCAGAGGCCAAACAAACCTCCTGAAAAATACCATTATTTTAAATGCTGTCCTCCTGGTGAGCTTACTGTATTGAGGGAGCCTATTTCATATGGGATCTGGCAATTTCATGGATTACCAACCTTGGACCTTGAGGTCATTGAAACCATAGTCATCCCTTTACAGAGAAACTTGGGGCCCCAGAAAGGTTGTGACTTGCCCAAGTTCAAGCAGGTGTAGCAAAGTCATGATTTGAACCCATTGCCTCTGATTGCATAGACAGCATTCTTTCTACTACCCCAAGCTGCCTCCCAACTTAACTATCACTCAGTTTAATATTTCCCATGGGGAGGCAAGGGGAATGAAAGGAAATAGCCACATCTCCTTGCTAAGCTCTTTTCCATTGGTAAAGTATAAGGTATAATCTTTGATATTCTAAAATTATTTTTTAAAAAACTAGGAATTCAGTTCTATCACAAAAGAGAAAAATATTTCCTTCCTCAGACACTTCACATCATTAGAAATAGCCTGTGATGTTAATTTATAATTTGGCTGTAGGCTGTTCAGTATGCCACTGGTATATTCTGATTTGCCCACTGTAGATCAGATGTTATTTTGACATTTGAAAAATTTAGACCAGTATTTGCAAATTCATTAGACAGCGAAGAGGTCATATTTATTGAAGCTTATGCTGAAAACTTGGAAGTTGTGAAATTTTAAAAAATTTTCCCATGTTTCTTTCTGCAAAGTTCTATTATTAAAGAGAGAAAGAATTACTAGAGGTGTTTGAAGGCCAGTGAGTTTTGGTTTTTGGATACAATATTAAAGTAATTTTACAGATTAAGTTCTTTCCAGCTTTTCTACATCATGTTTTCTGCATCCTAGCCTCTTCCCACTGATACTAAGATTCCTGTCCCTAGGAACCTGAATTTTGTCCCTAATTTTACTCCAACACACCACTTCTGTCCTTTTATAAATCATCCAACCTTACTTGTACCATTGTCTTCTTCCAGTTCTTACTCTCCTATATATATATCATCTCCCTCTATTGGAATGTAAGCTTCTTGAAGGCAGAGATGGGTTTGCTTGCTTGTGTTTATATCCCCAGATATCCAACTTAATGTTGTTCCTGGAACACAGTTAGCACTTAATACATATTTTTTCATTTCATTTTACAACTGAATTTAAAACAAACACTGTCTGGAGGAGGTAGCTTTCATGTTTTTATAGATATGTTTTCTATTCCGAATGTCTTTCCCTCTCCCTTCCTCAGACAAAATTTATATACATGAGTACTTCAAGGACCCATGATTCTATCCATGTAGATACTGGTGCACATTGGACCTCCTTCATCTTTTCGTAAACTGCTCTGATGAGATGTGCCTGTCAGCTCCTGTGGTGAAAAGACTCTGAATCAAACTAGTCCTTTGACAACATACATGGTACACCTGAAGCCTCTTTGGCTGGAGGGACCTACCAGAGTTTATACTCCTGGCATAGCCTTCCATGTTACTTACCAAAATCAAACCTTAGTTGGAAAGTATATGTTAAGCAAACTAAAAATATTCTCAGTCTTCGTCTAGAGATATATTAAAATCTTATATTAAATATTGGTTTCTTAAAGCTTAGAAACAGAAATGAAATGTTCAGTGGGGAAGTATCATGAGCATAAAAGTTTATTCTTGAGGAGGAAGAACATGTAATGCCAGTCAGCTATCATACTGACACAGTTAGGGACCAATAACTCATGGGGGGTAGGGTGGGCAGGGGCTTTAAGATTTGTTGTAAAAATGAGTCTATGCTGCCTCTCACCAGCTCTGGTATTTTACATTGCTTCTGTGTGTTTTGGAAAAAGAGTATGGAGCACTTTGTCTCATCCCTCTGAGACTTCCATTAAGTGTCTTTTTCCCCTCCCCCAACCATTTTCCCTTTTCCAGGGTTTTTTTTTTTTTTTGCCTTGGCTTCTGGAGGAGCAAGCTAAAAGTGAATGTGCTCCAATTCCTGTGTCTCACCATATGTTTTGGTTACAAGAGCTAGAGGATTGAAGTTCTATTTAATGGGGTCTTTGCCAGTAGTTTTACTGGAATTTCTCCAGTTTTGTATACCAGAAATTTCAACAATCCAAATCCTTAACAGCTACACTTTTTCCCCCTCCTTGAGAGCCAAGTGCTACAAAGTGGTTACACCACAAATGGTGACAGGGTCAGGAAGAGAGAGAAAAAGCTCTTTCATGTTGGAGATAGTAAGTGGGAAGGAGAGAGAGAAACTGGTATTTCCTTCTAACATAAGCACCCAATATTGGGAATAGGTTCAGCAGCATTTGCCTTGTGGGGAAAAAAATATAGCCAGTCAAAGGACTTTTCTATAACCACCCAATACCAAGTAAGTCCTATACGATAGGCCTTGTTTTTTGATCTTTAGATTTAAATTCAGTAGTTCCTATTAGGGCTTAAAAGGATGATAGAATTGTTGAGTCAGCAGATTTTGGTAGAAGTATCTCTTAGGACTGCGGTTGAAGCAGTAGAGATGAACTGACAGCTTTCTGCTTTCAAAGATCTTTTCAGCAATGAGCTAGGGAGAGAGGTAGGGAAGTTCTCAGCCTCTTAGAGTCTTACATGCAAGGAGGGTGTAAGAAGCCTACGTGATACTCCCTTGCCTCAATAGCACTTCACTTGCTATTTCATAAAGAGGATACTGTCTCACAGCTAGGCTTTTCCTTTCTCCCCTCCTCCCCTTCCCAAAATAAAACACACACATGCTCCTATCAGCTTACCCAACATTTTGGTATTTTTTTCTCTACCCACCCATGTGTTGCTTTTCTTAAAAATCTTTCTCTCACCCCAATACACGGTGGCTTCTTACCAGGAAAAGATTTGGGATCCCCATCCTAGAAGAAAGTTTTGTTTCTTTTTTATCATTTCATCCTTTTCCACTTCTACTTTCCTGGAGATGTGAGATAATAAATTGCCATGTTCATGTATTTGTGATTTCTATGGAAAAAGCATTAAGAATATTTTTAAAACCTTTGATTTTGAAGCATGTTTAATGATGTAAGAAAAGATATTATGGTGTCTGGTTTTGCTCCCACAGAAGCTATCCATATAGCTGAGTTAAAGTTTACCTACCAAGACAATGGCCACGGATCAGGGAAGCTAGAGAAACTAAAGCGATTGAATCAGTCCAAGCTTATCATGACAGTTCAAGGGTTAGGTCCTGGTCAAGTGTCCAGGTCTACTAATCTGCATAATTTACATATGTTAAAGAGGAAAGGTAGGATAGTAGAGAATGTAGACTAATCCTAACTTAGACAAGGAAGATAGAACTAATTAACTTCACTTTTGTTTCTGTATCCTTATTATCCTGCCTATATAAACTGTATAACCTAAGAAAACTATGTAAAAAGTAAACAATGTAAATTAACCATAACTCAAACAGGAGTGGAGGAGATGGTTACCCTCACTCCTGCTGCTGTATCAGTGTGAGTGTTCCTAGTGAGCACTGTACCCGCTCTCTCTCGAGGAGTATAATAAATGCCTTCCTCTGCCCACTCTGGTCCTGAATTCTTTGGGTGAGAATGGGCAAGTCACATGGATCTTCCTAAGGTTATGCTACCAGGAAAGCAATAAGCTGTGGAAGCACATCTTGGGCTAACTTTCTGACCCTGCCTTTGGGAGTCCTGTGATCCCCACCATGGTGTTAAGGGGGCTACCACTTGGGATTTTTCTGGGGAGCCCTGTGGTCTGCACAGCCTTCTTGAGGAGCTGTCACTTGGGTCTTCTTGCCCTGTCTCAGGAGCTTTGTGATCTTACCGCTGTTCTAAGATGCCATCATTTGGGTCTTCCTTAGGGTGTAACCCCTAGGAAGCCCTGTGACCCCCACAGATAAAAGGGGGCTGTCTTCTGGGAGCTCTGTGGTCTGTACAGCCTTCCTTAGGGGTTATCATGTGGTTCTTCCTCAGGGCTTTGGCCCTGCCCAGGAAGTCCGGCTTTCCCCCAAACCGGGTTTCTCACAATGATGTCTTTTATCCACATCCTAATATTATTTAAAAAATTTTCTCAATTAAGATTTAATTTTTAAATTAACATACATTCCCTCACTACCAAGAAATTTTGGTAAACAGATTTGAAAATAGTGTGATGTGGTGTTGTTTAGCCTTAATTAAATATGATTATTGTCTAGACTCGTTAGTCATTGAAGCTGACCCAACAAAGGACCTATTCTATAAGAGGTGCTTTCTGATTGAACATGGCTGAGCATTTACTTCGTTATACCAGTTATAATGCAATTGTGTATGAGGTTATGAAAGAATTTTTAATAATTTTCTTTTTCTGAGGGTTCTCCTATATGCATCTAACAAATGTCCCAATTCTTGTTTGAACTCAACCAAATTTTGATAAACCAATGAGTGAATCCATTTACTAGATGTTTGACCTGTAGTAGGTATCTGATTTGACAGTGATGTTATATTTTTTACTTTGAATTTTATATTCAAATATATTCTATTATATATACTATTACATCCTGTAATAGTATATGATATATACTATTATATATAAAATATATACATATTATATATGTACATATACATATATACAATATATACTGTTATAAGTTTTATTCTTTTAAAATTTAATGCAAATAATTCAAGTATAAGTGATCATGAAGGCCATGAATTGATAGAAAGCTGTATTTGAAGTCAGGACGGTCTGGCTTCAAGTGAATCTTGTCTCATTATCAAGTCATTTAATTTTTCAATGCCCCAAGTGACTTTCTTTAACAATACAAATTATCTCTAATGACTGATCTTCATTGGTTTCCCATACTGGAAATTCTCCATAGGGATGAAATCATAAGTCTGGTTAAAGAAAAGAAATCATAAGACTAAATCTGCAGTAACTGGCCCCTGAGCAGTGACCAAGTCTGCCGTTGTGACTTTCTAGTGAAGAGTAGAGGAAAAGGCCTCTGTGGGGGCTTACACTTTCATATTGAAATTGATAAACATGGTTATATGTTGATGGGATAATTCTGGGAGCTGAGAATTTTACAGTGAGTATTTGTAATGGGTTGTAGAGTGGTGTTTCATAGCAGTTGAATGGCTAATATGAAGGCCTATGAGTGCCACAGAATTATTTATCAGTGAACGCAGGGTTTTTAAGTACAAGCGATGAAGTATGTGGGGTTGTTGCTGACATTTTAAAGCCACTTATTTCTGGGTGTCAGTCTGTAATGATATCTTTGAGTGCGTGCCTCTTAAGGGATACACTGTACAGCTTGGATGTCAAGGGGAAAGCACAATAGTAAAGTTGAAGCCTGAAGACATTTATTAAGTACCTGCTGTATTTAGAGATGCTGCTAGATGGAGGGCAACCATTCCTGACCTCTAAAGCATATGACACACACATGGAAGTATAAAGGAACAAGTAGTGCATAATAAGTGTTTCCTCTGCTGTATCCTCTCCAAGTTGTTCCCATTTATCATGAGAGGCCTCCAAGATTTTGCCCTGGGCCCTTTTTCTAGAATACTGTGTTATTTGGTGATCTCATTAGGTCCCATGCATTCAATTGTCATCTCCATGCTGCTGATTTTGTCCTCTCTGCCGATCTGCAGTCTTGCATCTCCCACCATAATCCTATCAATTTGTATTGGATGTCCTGTAGACATCTTAAACTTGACATGTCCAGTCCTGAACTCATGATCACCAATTCTTCCCTCCTCTTGACTTCTTTATTAATAAAGATTCCACCAGTTACCCAGGCTTGCAACCTAGGTGTGATCTTCTACTTCTTACTCCCTCTTACCTTCCTTATCCAATCTGTTGCCAAATCCTGTCAATTCTCCTTTTGTGACAGCTCTCATACGCAGCCACTTCTCTGTTCTGTCACTGACACCGTTCTGGTATGGGTCCTCCTCACCTTAAGACGCCTGATCCCTTCCTACCTTTCCAATCTTTTTTTTACCTTACTCCCTGCCAGGATTCTTTGTTGTTTCTCATGCAAGACATTTCATCTTCTGTCTCCTTGCATTTTCCCTGACTGTCCCACTTGCCTACAACGCTCTCTACCTTCTGTCTTCCTTCAATTCCCATTAAAATCCCACTTTCTTCAAGCAGACTTCCCTGCTTCCGCCTCCAGTGCTAGTGTCTTCCCTCTGAGATTACCTTCAAGTTATTACACACACACACACACACACACACCCACACCCCTTGTACACAATTGTTTGCATGTTGCCTCCCCCATTAGATTGTGAGCTCCTTGAGACAAGAGATTATTTTTTGTTTTTCTTTGTATTCCCAGTGCTTAGCACAGTCTTTGGTACATAGTGATAAGTGCTTCATAAATGCTTGTTGTCTTGACTTGACAATGAAGGAGGTGACATTCGACTTTAAGGCTTTGAGGAGGAGTAGGATTTCAATAGGTAGAGATAGAGGAAAGAAATTCCACAAGTAGGAGAAGAGCCTTCAAAAGGGATCATGGCATCCTGTTATCTAGAGCTGAAAGGGACCTCAGAGGCATTTGACCAAGGTGAAGTAACTTTCCCAATGTCAGACAGGAAGGAAGCATCAGCTTTGGGAAAACACAGGCTAGAATCTGGCTATGGTCTAGATTGAATGGAGCCAGAGTACAGATTAAATGAATCAGTGCTGTAGAGAGAGGCAGACGGAAAGGTGTGGCTGCAAAGGAATACATTTCATTAAATTGTAGTCACGTTAATGAAGAGTAGGGGATGAACCTGGGCATAGAGAACATATGTATCTATCTACATATAATATACATATATTATATATATATAGTTGTAGATAAAATCCATATGTCTATGTATTTCTATATATCTTTTTATCTATCTCTTATTTTTTAATCTATCCATTTATGTGTATCTGTTTATGTATCTCTTTTTCTTTCTATCTGTCTATCTATCTATCTATCTGTCTGTCTGTCTGTCTGTCTATCTCTATCATCAGAGAATGTCAGAGCTGGATGGTGCAACCCAAGTCACATGGTTCCTAGTTAGTATTCTTTTCATTGTACTATATTGCCTTATAGGGAGCCAGATGGATCAGTAAATAGAGTGTCAGGCCTGGAGGACTCCTCTTCCTCAGTTCAATTCTGGCCTTAGACGCTTACAAGCTGTCTTACCCTGAGCAAGTCACTTAACCCTATTTGTCTCAGTTTCTTCCTCTTAAAATGAACTAGAGAAGGAAATGACAAACCACTTCTGTACCTTTGCCCAAGAAAACCCCAAATGAAGTGATGAAGAGTTAGACATTAACAAAAATTTTGCTTTACGTATGTGTGTATATATAATATATGTATATGTGTGTATATATACATATATATGTATATATACACACACACACACACACACACACACATATTTTTTTTTTTTGGCAGGGGGAGGGCAGGGCAATTGGGGTTAAGTGAGTTGTCCAAGGTCACACAGCTTAGTAAATGTGTCAAGTGTCTGAGGCCGTATTTGAACTCAGGTCCTCCTGACTCCAGGGCCAGTGCTCTAGTCACTGCACCACCTAGCTGCCCCTGTTGCCTTATATTTAGTCATAGAAGTCCATAATTAGAAAAGACTTTATAGATCATATAGTCTAACCTCTTTTTTTTTTTTTGAGGCAGAGTGTTACAGTTGAAAGGAAAACTGGCTTTGAGATCAGAGCAATCTAGATTAAAATCCTGCATCTAATACTTGTCTGTGTAATCTTGGGCAAGTCACTTAACTTAGCTAGGCCTTAATTTCTTCAACTGTAAAACTAAGGGATTGGATTAGTTAACCTCTGAGGTTCCTTCCAACTATCCATCTATGATCTCCTGATCCTAATGTGCATCTTCCGTGTTGGGCACATTTTAGACACAGCTAGGTGGCACAGTGGATAGAGCTCTGGACCTGAAGCTAGGAAGACCTGAGATCAAATGTGACTTCAGATGCTTCCTAGCTATGTAACTCTGGACAAGTCCCTTAAACCTGTTTGCCTCAGCTTCCTCATCTAGAAAATGAGCTGGAGAAGGAAATAGCTAAACAGTTCAGCATCTTTGTGAAGAAAATCCCAAACAAGGGAATAACATACATGCCCAATTGGGTAGCTTACCCTGCAGGAAAATAGGGTGGAAGGGAATAAGAGGGGGGATGATAAAAGGGAGGGCAGAATGGGGGAAGGGGTAGTCAGAAGCAAACACTTGAAAAGGGACAGGGTTAAAGGAGAAAATAGAATAAATGGGGGGCAGGATAGGATGGAGGGATATAGGGTCTTTCAAATATGACTACTGTGGAAGTGTTTTTGCATAACTATACATGTATAACCTATATTGAATTGCTTGCCTCTCAGTGAGGGTGGGTGGGAAGGGAAGAAGGGAGAGAATCTGGAACTCAAAGTTTTAAAAGTAAATGTTAAAACTTGTTTTTATGTGCAGCTGGGAAATAAGATATATAGGCAATCGGATATAGAAATCTATCTTGCCCTACAAGAAAGTAAGGAGGAAGGGGATGGGGGTGGTGGTGGTAGAAGGGAGGGCAGACTAGGGGAAGGGGTGATCAGAATGCATGCCATCTTGGGGTGGGTGTAGGGGAGAGATGGGGAGAAAATTTGGAACTCAAAATCTTGTGGAAGTGACTATTGAAAACTAAAAATAAATAAATTAATAATAATAAAAATAAAATTTAAAAAACCCAAATGAGGTCACAAAGAGTCAGACATGACTGAAAAAAGTGACTGAACAACAAGAAAAATAAATACTTGCCAACTAATTGATGGAGAAAGGAAAAAGTGGAAGAAAAATTACAATGATCTGCTAGAAGCTGGATAAAGTGGCAGCTGATTGGATTCATTAGTTTAGATTCATAGGGAGTTTAGAAATAAGCTGTTTGGAATTTTCTCTGGCCCATCCAGAAGGATGGGGGACAGAATCTTAGCAACCAGGAGTTCTTAGTTTTGTAGTATAATCTCAACTCTTCAATTTAACTTGGTGTCAAGTGTGCCCGAGGCAGCATGGAATAATAGCTCTAGGCATGGAGTCTCCAAGACCTGAATTCAAATCCCTTCTTTGACACTCTGTCCACCCCACCATCTACCTGCGCATTTCTCTCTATTTCATCTGCTTTCCAACCTGTTTACAAGCATTTAGTTTTCAGATTGTCACTCTTTCAGGAACATCAGACATCATCTAGTTATGCCTTTCAGACTCTTCAAAGAAAGCTTCAAATGAAGACGCAGCTATGCAACATGAGACAACTAACTACCTAGCTTTAACTCCCTTCTTCTGACTATTCCAAACATGTTTCATCTAGATTCACATTTTTTAGTCCCTATTTCCTTTGATTGTCACTCTTGACAGAGCAATATTTTATGCAACAAATGTCTTGGCAACATAATATGCTAATCTACTTGATCTAAATACGGAGTATTTTCAAGGAACTGCTGACGTAAAAATAATTGTTCTAATAGAAAATAGAGTAGAACCACATAGTCTTTCTTCCAACTATATTTTAGGAGATTATCTCTCTTCCCCTCCCCCCAAGTCTTTATTTGTTCACTCCAATTTTCTCCATACATTCTGCATTCTGGGATATAGGTCTTTACTGGAGGTGAGCTGGTTAGAGCCAGCTAGTATAGCCTCGAGAGACTAGATTGCTAAATTTTCAATGTGAACCTTTACACCTCAGAAATTGGCAAATGCTTCAGATAAGGGCTTGATTTATTGCTTTCTTGATTGTCTCTACTTAGGACTTGGAGAAAATATGAAAAATGCAGATTAAATGTAAAAATGTACCAAAGTACACTTTTCAACTGCAGATCCAGTGGTTAAACATTTACTAGCAACAACTAGTCTTAACCTAATGAAGTTTCATTTCCTCTTTTCTGGACCTGCACCCTAATTTTTGGCATAGTTAAGATTATATTTAGAAGTAACGTATCTGAAATGTTACTTTTTCTTTACTTTCCACACTTTAAAATTGTGATGCTCTTTGGGGATTAGGGTTTGTTCTTTTCTGAATGGTTAGCTACACTGGTAACCTATCCCATTATAGAATCCAGAATATATGGAATATAAGGCCAGCGGGGAGACTATAGTTTCATTCAGAAAGCAGGGCAGAGGTTCCCAAACTTATTTGGCCTACCATCCCCTTTTTAAAAAAAAATTACTCCGTGCACCCCTGGAAATCTACTTTCTTTAACCCTTTAACATGGTGGTTTTTCTGGTCACACAGCTAGTAAGTGTGTCAAGTGTCTGAGGCCAGATTTGATCTCAAGTCCTCCTGACTCCAGGGCTGGTACTCTACTCATGCATCACCTAGCTGCCCCAACATGGTTTTTTAAAAAGAGTTTGTATCATTTCAAAAAAATATGTTTTTTTTAAGTGATGCATCTTTAAAATTGTGATGACACAACCTTGAGTCATATAACCATATAGTATCATATTGTAAATAAGTCATTACCTGCACATATTCCTGCCAATGCATGCTGGATTTCTTGACAATTAGTGACTTGCTCGCCTGCCAACACTTGCTTGTTAAGACCTGTCAGTTGATTTCACCACTTATTAGTTACAACTTACATTTTATGTGTTTATTTGGAAAATAATGTAATCACTACAACTTTAACTTTGTTATATAACAGATGAAACACGTATGAACGTTTTTCAAAATTCTCTTCTCTTTCTTTATGTTTCCACTGCCCTCTTATTTTTATTCAGTGCTCCCCTCCCCCAATTGCACCTGAGGCTATTACTGCCCACCCCCATAGTTATAGCACCTCCTGGGGGTGGTATGGGGGTAGTATTGCTTATTTGGAAACCTGTGATAGGGGATAAGGAGAATGTAATCCAGCACTGTGATATATAGATGTAGGTTTAAAATTTTTCTAATTAGCCTTAAATAACTTTGTCATTACAGCAGGAAGAGAATGGGTTTATTAAAGCAAAATTGAAGAGGGAATTTAGAGATTATGAAAAAAATATTTCTAGTTATCTATGAAATCTTGTCAGGTTCAATCTAAAACTTGATTACTGCAAGTCATTTGGCCTTCTTGGGCCTCAGTTTCTTTATCTGTAAAATGAGGGAGTTGGATAAGATGACCTTCAAGGCTCTGGGTCTATGATCCCTAAGTAAAAGTTAACAAGGATGTAAACTTCAAGTTTGTTGGGGAAGCATCCTTTGTTTTACATAGTAAGATATACTACAGCCAAGATGGCCCAAGAGAGGATGTAAAAGGAATCTTTTTCTCCCACTGGTTATGTCGTTCATGGGAAAATTCTCCAATGTAGTTACATGAAAACTTTAGGAAGGAGCAGGTTGAAACTCTGGTCAAACCTGTAGTATGTTGGCTATTAATGGAAATACTTTGGTGGCCCTTTCAAAACTTTGTTGTTCTTACTCAACTCAGGAACCTCCTTTTTCTGCCCTTCCCCTGACCACAGGAATTCCTGCCCTCCTTGGAACCTCATAAAGTCATTGAAACATCTGGTATTTATTAAACACCCATTGTGTATAAAGCAGCGAGGTAGGTAGGTGCTAGGGATACAAAGATATATGGGGGGCATAGAGCTTGCTCTTAAGGGAGGAGGAGATGGTGTGGAAAGACAACAGGCTCCAAATCTTGGTTCTGCGATTAATATCTGTGTGGCCTTGGGCAGGCCACTTAACCCCTTAGGCCTTAGTTTTCCCATTGAACAGATGACCTCCATTGCCCCTCCCAGGTCTAAAGCCCATGAGCCTATGAATGAATTTACAATTTAATGAGGGTGAGGGAGAGAAGACTTGTCTGTGGTCTGTGCTTGATAAATGTTTATTGAAGTGTGTGTGGGGAGGTGTCCTGGCTGTTGGAGGTAGGGGTCCCTCTTACCTGGGGTAATTTAAGGAAAATGTCAAGAAGCAGATGGGGCCAGAGTTGTGTCTTGAACAAAGGAAGGAATTAATTGGAGAAGAGGTGTGGGAAGCACTCCATAGAGCAAAAACCTCCAATCTTGCAACTCCTGGTATTGACTTCCTTCCTCTTGTTTTTTTCAGGATTTTTTTTTACAGTATCTAATAGATACTGCTTTAATATGTCATTAGTATCACTAATACAGAATGTATGCCTTCTTAAAAAATACCCAAAATTTGAAGCTGCTGGTTCTGTCCAACCCAATCAATATAGTAAGTTTGAGCTACATGTATTTAAAAGGAAGGATAGTCACTTATAAGGCCTCATTATTCTTCCTGGATATTTTCTTGTATGAATTGGCAGTTGGATAGAGATGCTAGGGCTGGCTATTAGTCCTGGAGAACTGGTCTTCTTGCCCTTGGCAGGAGAAGGAATGACAATGAGCCTTATGGCTGCACATAATTGTCCAGGATTGTCACCTTATTTGCTTATTCATTAAACATGGCTTGGAGAGGGAGAGGCCAAAATGGGGCTTCAGCAGAAATATGGTAGCTGCCATTATCCTAGAACTTTCTTCTGCATCTGTGAGACTGTGAGACTCCCAAGTGGATCTAAGGATTTATTATTTGCATCACCTGAGTGTAACCTGGCATGGTCGCCTTACCATTTTAGCCCTGGAGGTGTTTCCCATTGTCCAGCTTGATCGAGTCTCGAAGGCCCTTCAGCTTAGTCCAAACTTCCCTCCAGTTTATCTCCTAATCAGCTTTTCCCATCACCTTAGCTGCCCCTAGGGCTGGCCCGAGGCAAAATGATGAAGCAGGTACTCCACTGACTTCTACTAGACCCTTTAAGGCCGGTCCTACTGGGCCTTGCTGATGGCTAGCTGTCAGCCGTTCCCTCCTAAGGAGTTAGTTGTGGGAAGAAAAAATATTTGTGTTTTAATTGGATTCCTTGGAAGACCCAACAGTAAAATCCTGAAGGTAGAATGACCTCTCTAATAAGCTGACATGACAGGCCCTGGGGGCAGCATGGCATCCTGGGAAACATGTTGGATTGGAGTCAGAGGACTTGGTCTCCAGTCCCCACCTTTCTGCTTACTGCTTGTATGCCCTTGGGCAAGCTGCTTAGTTACTCTGGGCCTCAGTTTCTTCCTCTCTACAGTAAGTGGGTTAGTTGTGTGTCTCACTCTCCAACCTTATTTTCTTGGTAAAGATACTGGAGTGGTTTGCCCTTTCCTTCTCCAGCTCATTTTATAGTTGAGGAAACTGAGGCAAACAGGGTTAAGTGACTTGCCCAGGCTCACACAGCTAGTAAGTGTCTGAGGTTAGATTTGAACTCCAGTCTTCCTGACTGCAGGTTTTATCAGCTTGGCTACCTAGTGGTCCCTGCTATCTTAGACTAGGTGACCTCTAAGTCCGCTTTCAGCTGTAAATCTGTGATTCTCTGATCTCCACTGCCTCCACAGTTAGGCCCTGGCTTCCCATTTAGCAGTATTTTAGAAATAGCTTCCTTTTTCTGACTTTATCAGGGATAGTTACAGAGCATTTAGATCACCTAGTCCAGGGGTGGGGAGCCTGCAGCCTCGAGGCCACATGTGGCCCTCTAGGTCTTCAAGTATGGCCCTTTAACTGAATTCAAACTTCTCAGAACAAATCCCCTTAAAAAGATTTGTTCTGTAAAACTTGAACTCAGCCAAAAGGCCTCACTTGAGGTTCTAGAGGGCCACATGTGGCCTCAAGGCCGCAGGTTCCTCACCCCTCAGTCCAACTGCTTCATTTTATAGTTGAGAAATTTGAGGCCTAGAGAATTAAAATGACTTGCCCAAGATCACATAGCTAGTAAAAATCAAAGCAGGAATTTGAGGCAGGTATGTTTATTGACTTCATTCTACTATACCCTGGTACTGTTACTCATCTACTAACCAGATGAAAGAATAACAGTAATGACTGAAATTTATATAGCATTTGCAACTTTGCAAAGCACCTTCACACGCACTATTTCATAGCTCAGATTTTACTTCAATTTTACAGATGAAGGAAGTGCGGATCTAAAGAAGTTAATGGATTTGTATAGGGTTGCATAGCAAAACTAGTAAGTGTTTCAGGTGAGATTTGGAGTCAATTTGAGTCCAAGCACTCACTCCCTCCCACCTGCCACAGATTGTCTCTCTAGGCATCATCAGACGTGAGGAGGATAGACCAAGGTCATGGAAAATTGAGACAATTAACCTTTTTTTTCCTCTAGTTCTGGGGACCTCTTAGTGAAAATGAGATAATCGACGTCTCATAATCACTGATCAATCTAGACCTCTCCCTGTGTTTGAGGCTTAACAGTACCTTAATTTGCATTTATATCAGAGAAACGTTTGTAACCGAGAGTAGCATGGGGTGCTTAAGTTCTGGTAGTTGACATCTGACTTCACCTTTCCTCCTAAAAAACAACTGCTTGGAACAGAACCGAGTTTTTTTGAGGCCTGGCTGTATTCAGACCATCCCCTTCATTCCTCCTCTTTTATTTTGTGTCTGTGCAGGTACTAGCCAGGCAACCTTTTTGCTGAACCCTTCTTCCTAGTTTTTCCCTTTGGTCACTGCCTCCCCAGCTCCCCATCTTGTGAGTTTGGTCATAAGGGATGGGATGGTCTAAAAGAGAAAGTTAATCCAGAGGCATTATAAGTAAATGGACCAGTAATCTAACAAACAGTAGCTTGCTTCCAGCAGACAAGGGAACAAGTCTAGTATTACAGTTAAAATAATCAACCCAGAGAGTAGAGTTTGAGAGCACAAATGGGCCAGCTGGGGAGAATTTAGGCCTATGGAGCTGGACAACAAAGGTCCTAAACGGCAAGGCAACCAACATTCCTCCAGCGCCTACTATGTCCCAGGCACTGTGCTAAGCGTTTTACAAATCTCTTGTTTGTTCCTCTCAACCACCTGGAGAGGTGGGGAGATAAGTGCTATTATTATCTATTTTTATTGCTTTACAGTTGATGAAACTGAGGCAGACAGCACTTAAGTAACTTGCCCAGGGTCATGGGGCTAGTAAGTGTCTGAGGTAACATTTGAACTCAGAAAGATGAATCCTCCTGAGAGCAGGCCCAGTGCTCTGTGCACTATGGTGTCCCGTCCCCTAGCTGTCCATGTAATAATGATAGGTTATGATAAACTACCCAGAGGGGATCTATAAGGGATGCCTTCCTATTCTGGTGTACCTCCAGTTAGATAAAGTAGCTTGGCGCGGTGGAGAGAGCTCTGTATTTGGAGTCAGGAAATGTGGGTTCAAACTCTGGCTCTATCTGACCTTGGGCAAGTCATTTAATTTCTACAAGTCTCTTTACTTCTTTTGTCAAATGTGAGGTTTGAATTGAATTGAGTACTCTAGCTCTGAGTATGGTGATGCTTTTTGGGTTTTGTATAGTGTTCTAGCTAGAAAAAGTCCTAATCTGAATATTGTTTTGATGTCTGTGTCCCTTAAGTTTACATTACCTCCACTAATTTTTGTGGAATTTATTTTCCAGATCATTTATTTTACACTAGTTGGCCCGCATACCTGGAATGCTCTACCCCTTCATCCCTCTCTCTGTCTCTTACATTTCCTGACTTCCTTTAAGACACAGTTTAAAACACACTGACTCCAGGAGGCCTTCTCCAGCTGCTAATGTCTTCCCCCTTTCAGTCCCTCCCTGCTACTCTATGGATATCTAACATCCAATTTACTAAATTTTCCCCCCATTTGAAAGTAAGTTACCTGAGGACAGGTAGGTGGCAGTAATGGATAGAGTCCCAGGCCTGAGGTCTGGAAGACTCATCTTCCCAAGTTCAAATCTAGCCTCAGACATTCACTAGCTGTGTGACCCTGGGCAAGTCACTTAACCCTGTTTGCCTCAGTTTCCTCCTGGAGAAGGAAATGGCAAACCACTCCAGTTTCTTCACCAAGAAAACCCTAAGTGGGGTCACAAAGAGTCAGATGTACTGAAAAAAAAACCAAAAAAAAAACAACAACCAAACCAAAAACAAAAATAGGACTGAACTACCTGAGGGCAGGGACAGTGTTTTTTGCCATTGTTTGTGTGCCCTAGTGCTTAGCATTTTGCCTGGCTTGTGTGTCTTAATAAATGCATGTTGACTTGAATTTGTTTGACTTTTAGCACTTAATCGTGTAAAGCCATATGTTGATTGAAGGCAAGTGAACAAAGTTCATTATGGAATATTTACTTATAATTATAATAATAATAATGAAAAATCTTGTTGCCGATTTATAGATATCTTTAGTTTCCTTTCTAACTCTAAACTAATGAGGCATGGAACACAAAACAAGTTTATTATACATGAGAAGGATGTAAAAAGGCCCCCAGGCCTTGTTCTAGGTTTATGGTGCCACTATTGGTTTGAGATCCCCTTGAGGTTTCTAAGGAGTAAAATAACCTGCTTCGACAATGAACTCCATCTTCCCCATGGATTTAAACAGTGACTCTAGACTTACAGAGCTATTAAGGCTCAACCAACCCTCTGCTGAGTGGGGAAAGAACTTGTGGTTGTGTAGTAGGAAGGCCGAATTTATAATCTCAAATATAATCATGTATATGTTTGAATGGTTCGAAATCACAAGGTATGAGAGATTCTCTAAGTAGAAAACAACAAAACATTTATTTAGGCCCCACCATAGCAGATCTGCAAACCAGCCTCCCCATTCCGACATCTTGACAAAAAGACTCCAGGCCCAGAAAGCCTGCCTTACAAGAGTAACCAGGAGGCCACAGAAAAACAAGATAGTATTTAGCCAAATCATTTTTACTGGCCTCAAGTCCTTGCTCGCACTCCTGGGTCTACACACGGGTCAGCTCTGCTTCCACAGCTTCTGCTTCCCCTGTGGTTGTCTCTTGGCTCACCTTTCCTGCCGAGCCTCTGGCGTTCTCAAGCCCTGCCTCAAGGACCAGAGACCATTGATTCCTGAGTTGGCCCCTCTTAAGTCATTAATCTACACCCACACAGGTTTCACACCTGATAGGGCTTTGGGCCTGGGGCTTAGCACTTAAGAGCTGAAAGTACTTCCACTCAAAAGAAACAGAAGCCATGCTAAGGAGACAGTTTTGCTTAACAACACAGGTTGCTAGATTGTTTAGAAACCTTATGCTTTGGTAGGTCCTGATTTCCTTAAGGACCCACACAGTCCACATGACTCACAGTACCAGTGCTATGCATAGTCTATTTATTATTCCTTGCTTTTACTTCCTGCAGCTACTTGGAACCCCTTAGTGTGGTCTAACTTTCTCATTACTTGGTTGCTGTACCTAACATCTTATGCTGTCAAGGCATAGAAACTAGGCTGCTGCATTAGTACTCACTCAAGTCTCCAGTGCTCCCCCTGCTTGCTCAGGTCTAGTCAACACATTCCCAGCTTTTTGTTAGTTAGCCCTATCATCCTCTCCAGTGACATACAAACGGGCTGGTCAGGTGGCCACCAAGATCTCCAACTCTCTTTTCTCTGCCAAAAGCCCCTTAGCTCTCATTTTCTCAATCCAAATTAGGGTAACTAAATTCTACGAACCTTTATGCTTCCTTCTGTCCTCTTCCTCCTAATCCGCTCTTCCCCTCCTCCCCCCCAGCTCCAGGTCTTCAAACTGATTCAAGTCTCAGATAAGCTGAAAAAAGACACTAGAAACACTGGAGGTAGAGGGGCAAAGCTGGCTACCTCTGTCCAAATTTCTACTGCCATGGCAAAGGTCATGTTCTTGTTACAATTACATACCTTTTTCTATTTTTATGTACATGCTCTTGGTTTCTCCAGTTAGAGGGAGAGCTCCACGGTGACAGGCACATTGCTTTATGCTGCTTTTGTATCTGCCCCAGCTCATAATAGTCACCTAGTAAATACTTGTTAAAGTTCAGAAATCATAAGCAAGAGGAAAATTGGCTGTGCTTAGGCTTCTATACTTGTCATGCCACTAAATTCCATTGAAAATACTAGATCCATAACTGAACTCTATGTGAGCAGGAAACAAATTTCAGAGTGCCAGAATTCTCACATCTTTCCCCCCTGCCTCCCTCCACCGCCTTGCCCACCCCAGGACTCCAAAATGACTTTAATTTTTTCCACTTTTTCTGTGTGTTCTGTCTGAAATTTATCTCAAGTAAACTGAGATGGTAAGCCCTTGGGGAGGGTTACAGCATTTTCCTCCTGTATTAGGGGTCAAACATTTTGCAGTTATTAATAAGAATAGGAAATAACTCAACTTTGAAGGTTTAGAAATCTACCTAGCACTTTTACTTCTCTAATTGCTGCTGATAAGAATAATATTAAAGAAATTATTTTGTTCATTCCCTCAATTTTCAAAAGGCTGAGCATATTCTACTCATCACAGGGGAGAAAAGGATGTTAAAAATAGCCTTTATTTAAAAAACAAAACTTTTCACATAAAAATTTGGAGGCAACCAAGTGGAATTTTGAGTTCAATCAGTTTCATATACGTGTTAGATTAGTGATTAAGTCCATAGAAATTCCCCTATGGTCCCAACTCTGGATCTTTTTGAGGAAGAACTTTTAGGATGAGTCAATAGTTTGTCATCATGAAAAGTTTTATTTACTTTGTCTTAGCAAACGGAAAGAGTAGTTAGCTCGAGATTTTGCCTTAGAGCATGAGAGACCTCAGTGTAGAATGGAAGGAGAAGAATTTCCGCGCAGGTTCATACCTTTGGAAGACAGCCTACGGTAAAGCTGTAACATGTATTTATTTAATAATAACAAAAATGAGTGAGCTAGTTATTTGTATTCTTTAAAAAATTAAGAATACATCCATCCAATATTGATCTTTGAGTTGGACACAAAATTTACTTGCTTAAGGATACCCTCTGCTAAACATTGGATGGTTGATTCTGAAACATCTCAATGTTCTTATTCTATTGCATGAGTCCGAACCTTTGAGTTAGAAGCAGCATTTAATTGGACCTTTCATGAACACCTGAAGATTTTCGTTGGAAAGATTGGCATTTGCAGAAGACCCAGGAACCAAGACACCTTCTTAAGAGTCTGATTCCCATGCAATGTTAAGGGATCTGATTTGTTCGTTCCTCTTTGGACTCCCAGAAAACTTCAGAACAGTACAGTCGAGGTCTAATCTAGGGTCTACAGACCCTTGGGGGAGTTTGTGAGCTTGAATGGGATTTTTTTTTTTACTAACCTCTAACTAAAATTTAGCATTTTCTTCAATTATGAATATAAAAACCCAGCATTATTCTTAGAAGAGGTCCATAGGCTTTACCAGATAACCAAAGAGATCGTTGATGCACATAAAAAAAGTTAAGAACTTCTTTAGAGTCAGTCCAAACACTGGAGATACTAAATAATGGGTGTAGTGTGGCCGATTGGGTTGGGTGACTTTTAATTATTATAGGGTGCTTTGTATTGTACAAAGTACTCTCCTGTCTTTGGAGAACCAACATCTTAGTCACCCATACTTCAAACTCTGAAGTCATCTTTAACTCTTCCCTCTCCTTCATCTTCCATATCCAATTAGTTACCAATTTCTGTTAGTTCTTCCTTAACCCTCTCTTCCATTTATCTCTTCTTCCCTACTCACACTCCTTCAGCTGCCTTCTCCCTACACCCTTGCAATGCTCATCTTATATTGGTGAGCCTCAATTTGAGGAACTATCTAGATCAGCCATCGTTTGTTCTCCTGGGCAAGTATCTGCCTCTGCCTTCACTTATCAGGTTTTTGAAAAAATTACTGATCATATTTTTATCCAGAGTAAAACTATGTTAAAGTACCAATGAAATCAGGAATTATGAACAACCTTGCGCTCCATTAGAGGGTAGGCTGAAGAATAGACACTTTCTTTTTGTTTTTCTTTGTGTCCCCAAAGTTTAGTCAGTTCTTGGCACATAGTAAGAATTTAATAAATACTTGTCTTGATTTTCTTATCCTGGATCAGGCCTTCATTTCTTCTTGCCTAGACTTCCAACTGATCTTTCTGCTTCCAGTCTATCCATTCTCCATTCCATCCTCTGTTTTACTGCCTGAATAATCTATTTTACTGCTGTTGCCTTTTCTTTGCTTAAACATTCAGTGGCTCCCCTTTGTTTATTTAATAAAATATAAATTCTTGGGGGTGGCATTTTAAGCCTTCCACACTTTGGCTTCAATCTGTTTTTTCAGCTTTGTGTCATACCGCCCTCCATTAATTCTATATTCTGGTCAAACTCTGCTATGCTATTCTTGGTCTTCTGCTCTCTGCTATCTCCATGACTTTGCATACCCTCCCTCAAATTCCTTCCCCCCCCCCCAGTCCTCCATCCTTCAAATGTTTTTCTGTCTCAATCTTCATTTTTTGTCAAGGTCCATTATAATTCAGTTGCCACCTTCTCCATTAAATTTTCCTGCACTCCTCCTTTCCTCTTCTCCTCAAAGTCATCTCTTTTCATCTTCAAGTTTGTCAGAGTACTTTGCCTGGAGCTTGACTTGTCCTTGTATCCCTAATACTTTGCAAAGTCCCTAGTAAATACTAGATGCTTAATAAATGCTTTTTGGGGGTGAATTTGTCTCCCTTTTATGCACATCATATTCTTTTTTCCTAATTATTTGAGTTCATGTCTTTATCCCCAGTAGGTTGCAAGCTCCTTGACAGCAGGGTCTCTGATGTATTTTATCTTCCCAGAACCTTTGTCCCTTGTGCATAGTGAGGTAGTAGGTAGAAAGAGTATTGGATTGCTTGGGTTCAAATGACATTTATACCAGTTACTACCCCTATGACCTTGGCAAGGCTTTTCACCTTACTGGGCCTCAGTTTCTCATTTGTCAACTTGTGGGAATTAGACTGGATGATTTCTAAGGTCCCATCCAGTTCTAAATATCCTGTATCGTGTATCCTGTCCAAGAGCTCACAGTGAATAACAGTTATTTCAAGATGATATCCCTCGTACCTTTACTTGCATTTTAGATGAAATTATATCCTCCAGGTGAAGAGGATCTCCAAAAAGAAGAGAGGACAATTCCTTTTTTTCAGAAAGGGAAGGACATGGGAAGCCAGCTGCTAATCAGAGCAGGTGTGTCCAAACAAAAGCACTCCTCCATTCATAGGTCTTTTGGGAGGAGATGTTTATTGTTCATTGTGGGCTTAGAGCCTTGTAATATAGTTAGTTTGCTTAGGGGGTTGTTTTTCTGGCCTTTTGCCCAGGGATCTTGTTTTCTTTTATCATTTGGTTGATAGTTTTCCCATCTCTGTGAGGCATTGAATGCTGAAAAATTTAATTTCCAGCTTCCAAGTAGGAAAGGAAATTTCCATGCACACACTGAAAAATTTGTTCTTAATATATGGCTCATTGGTTTATGGAAATTGCCCATCATGAATCAACACATTGCTTAATATGAAGGGGGTTTCAAAGGCAAAATTTTTTGGAAATATCAGCTCTTTCTGGGTTGTTGAATCCTGTTCAAGAACTGGGATGGTAGGCACTTTGTAGAGAGGGAGGTCAGTTCTAGGGAAGGCCACTAGACAGCTGACACATGGAAACTCAATTTTCTACCTCTCTAGACTTAAGGAAGGTTTTTTTTTCTTTTTTTTAATCAGATAATCTAGTGGGAAGAAATTTGGTGTCTCATTACCAGACTCTTAAGTCATCTGTTCTTTTTGGCATTATGTTTCTTGTGATGATTCTGCTACTTTGGTTAGGGTTATAATATAAAAGGGGTTGGGCCATCAACTCCCTTATTCTCGCGTTGTGTTTTCAGGTCTCAAGGGCTTCCAAATCAGAGTCATTTATTTATTCATGGGCTGAGAGCAGAGGAAGGCCAAAGGACTCTTTGCTTCATCCTTCTTTGGTTAGTGATTCAGGCTCCTGCCCTCTTTACTCCTGGGGTCATTTTCCAGTATAACCATCAATGCCCTTGAGAGTGGCTTGGTAAAAGGGGACACCTGCCCCCAATGGAATCTAGATGGAGGCTTGTATTTCATTCTCCTCCCTTACTCCCTTCATGTGATACTAAGCAGCTGCCACTATAAAAACCCTTTAATCATACTACTCATGGCCTTCATTCACTCTGGTGACCTGAGGGTGATAGGTTATGTGCATCCTCTGACTAGAGGGTATTCTTTTGCCACAGTTGGTGCTGATGAGAGGCATGAATTACATGCTTTCTCAATGATCTTCATTTTTTTTTCTTGTATTTAAACCTCTCATAAAACTCTGCCTGGAGCTTGCTGCTTGGGCCTGGTAGAACCATGCTCAACAAAAGAAATTGGGTTGATGTTCAGACAGAAGCTAGCTCCTGAACACTGAAGTTGGACTGTCATCACTCTTGGCATAGTACAAATAACGACTTTTTCTTTTAAGGCAGAGGATGAGGGAACAGCTAAACAGCTATTTTGTCTTGGAAAGACTCCAGGCTTTATGGTGCAGTACAGAAGGGGAATCACAGAAGGTCAACCATTCTGTTCCTTGGTTTGGGCAATTTCTCCATTAGTCATAAAATTAAATAGACACATCCTTGAGAAACACTTGTGTTTGCCATCTTTGGTGAGAACCTGTCAGCCAAGATCTTTTGGCCTTCGCTTGTGATTCACCACTTCTATTTAATTTGCGCTAATCCAGCTTTGAATCCAAAAGTATTTTTCAGTATTCTGACTTTCAAAAGATCATTGTTCTGGAATTTTTTAGTCATCATGTGTCAACTCAGTGGTCATTGTTTGGAGTGAGATTTGAACCACTAGCTTTCTTACTGTGGCCAAGTCACTTAATTTCTTTGAGCTCCAGGCCTCAGTCTAAGACTTAGTGAGTTTTAGATCTACAATCGTCCCTTCCATAGACTTTCCCTGTCATGGTTTTGATATATTGTGGGATAAGAAATTAAATGGGCATAAGAAGTTAAATGGGAATTTTTTTGGAGTTTTGTGGAAGCTGCAGATGACCCATGAAGGCCAGCAGAAGACACAGAAAAAGTTTAGAAACTCAGAAATGCATAAAATACATGTATAGTACTGTATAATGTCAACCCAAATTTTACAATAAGGTACTGTAAACATGCTGTAAAAGAAAAAGAAAAAAATTGAGACTTCTTCTTTGGTACAAAGGGAGGGCCAAACATTTTTATGAGGTTTTCCAGATTATGTTGGCACTGTGCCCCTAACCCCCATGATGTGGAAGGGATTTGTATTACAAATATGTATCTATACCTAGAAGTCACAGATGTTGCCAGCTCAGGGGGGATACTATAAAATGGGTGTTTTACCCTTTTTACCTGGAGAAGAAATTAGTTTCTTTAGGTTTATTTCTTTTCTTTTCTCTTTTTTTGGATGCCTCTGCCATGCTTTTCAAGGCTTAACTGGCATCTTGACATTTCCATTTCATCATATTTATACATTAAACTGAGCTGTCTCGAGCTTCACATTCCCACGGATTCTCTCCCAACCATTGTCTTCCCTCGAATGATACAGCTTGGCAGGGCTGAGTGATGATGATATCTGCCCTTTTGGGCATCTCAAATACAGCTTTTCCTTTCCTTGCTTTTACAATTCAGTTCATTCAGGCTTTGTTTGTATAGTCTGTCGACGTCTGTTAATGCTGGTCATTACATGGGGAATAGTAAAGGTGGTTGCTAGTCAGGAAGCCTGCGTTACCAAATACTTGCTCTGTTTAGAAATATTGTTGGATGGGTGAGCTCAGCTATTCTTTGTAGAGAAACCACTCATTTTTATGATGAAGATTTAAAATTTTAAATCCTGAGAGGTGAGAGGTTGGCCAAAATCACAATGAAGAAATAGTAGAACAAACTAATCATTTGAAATCTAGAGGAGGTTTTTACTTAACATCTAGAGGAGGTTGGTTTCTAGTAACCTTAGAGAGCCCAATGCCTGAAAGAAGTTAGGATAAGACTTAAGGAAATCTTGTAAAGGAAAGTCAGAATTTTGAAAACTTCAGCCTTAATATTCTAATACTCATTGCCATTCAATCCACCACCCCTCTCTAGGATGGCATGGAAAGATGGTGATTATCTAAAGATATTTTTGAGAATATCTTATTTGACTAGAGCAGTGGTTTCCTAACCCTTTTGATCTTAGGGCATCTCTACATTCTTAAAAATGATTTAGGAGCCCAAAGAGCTTTTGTTTCTGTGGGTTGTATCTATTGACAATAAGTTTTAAAGATATTTATTCATTTAAAATAACAGTAATAAACCCATTTTGTATTAACATAAATAGTTGTCTATTAAAAATAAATATTTTCCAAAACAAACAAACATAGTGAGAAGTATGGCTTTGTTTTTATATATTTTTGCAAATCTCTTTAATGTGTGACTTAATAGAGGACAGCAGGATTCTCTTCTGCTTCTGCATGAAATCTATTGCTATGTGTTATTTTGATTGAAGTAAATGAAAGAAAGCTGGTCTTAAACAATTAGAAAAAGAAGAAAAAGTTTAGTAGGCAAATAATATCTTAGTGTTATTATGACCTCATGGACACCTTAAAAAAGAGGCATGTAGGTGGTTCAGTGGATAGTGTTGTGCCTGGAGTCAGAAAGACCTTAGTTTGATCCAGCCTCTGACATTCACTAGCTATGTGACCCTGAGCAAATCACTTAACCTCTATTTGCCTTAATCCACTAGAGAAGGAAATGGCAACCCACTCCAGTATCTTTGCCAAGAAAACATCATATAGGGTCACAAACAGTTGGACACAACTGAATGACTAAAGAACACCAACACCAACACCTTGAAAGGGTTTCTGAGACCTGCATTAGTTTACAGCATACTTTGAGAATCTCTAGATTAGAGGACAATTAAATAAAAATCCTCTGTTACTATTTTATCTTCTTAATCAGAACTTTCTGGATGCTTAAAAAGGATATATATATATATATTCTAATATATAACACTTTCCTTTCCCTCTATATTCTTCAGTAATAATACCACCTTAATTTGCATTGTTCATAAATATAAAATTATCATTTGAAGGAATTCCTTTTAAGATAGTGGGTTCACTCTTAAAGGTTTCTGAGCAGTCTAGCTAACCATTTGTTGAGTAGGTTGTAGAGGATTTTTGTGGGATTTTTAAGGTGAGGTTTGAACTAAAGTGCTGTAGAAGAGAGTTTCCTTCAGACACAGAAATACTCTGATTCTGAAGCTTCCATTGTAGCCTTTGTAAAGAATGCAGGGCAGGAGCTATAATCCCCATTTTACAGAAGTAGAAACTGAGACTCGAGTACAATAATTTGTCTAAGGTTTCATGGATAGTGACTGTAGGACCTGAAAAAAAGTCAAGTGTCTTTTCCATTATTATATGCCAATTAGAATTTTGATACCTGTTGGTTTGGTGGCTAGGTGGCACAGTGGATGGAGCTCCTGGTCTGGAGTCAGAAAGTCCTGTGTTTAAGTCCAGTCTCAGACACTTATTAGCAGTGTGACTCTGGGCAAGAGACTTAATCTCTGTCTGTCTCAGTTTCCTCTTCTAAAAAATGGGGATAACAGTAGCACCTACCTCCCAGATAAGTTGTGAGGATCAAGTGAGATAATACTTATAAAGAGCTTAACACAATTCCTGGCACATAGTAAACATTATATAAATGTTAGCTATTTAGTATTTTCTGTTACTTCTGCTTCCCTGATCTCCGTGCCCCCCCCCCCCCCTTGGTCTGGCATCTGTCACACCTAAGATTAGCTGATAATCACCCCCTTTTTCCAAAATGAACCAATTTCTCCCCCTCCCACCTCTTCAGCATTTAGTATTGAGATTTGGTGTTCACCCCCACAGTACAATGGGTTGGGTACATAAAAGAGGCAGTCCCTTCTAAGAGGCTATGTATCTCCCAAGTCATATTTATCTTTAGATGTTTGTTAAACTGGAGTTAGTTAATTTTCTTCATCTTCTTCTAGTGTCTGGACTATGGCCAATAATATATGCATTAAAATAACCAGTAGTTTCAGAGTTTGGGCTTCCTTCCAGTTCCCCACACTGCATTCAACTTCTGACAGAAAGCTCTTCTAGACCACCTGTCGGCAAATGGTTTCTCTCTATCCTAAGCTACCCTGAAGCAAGTTCTTTGCAAGGAAGCTTTTGCTTTGTTCCTGCCCCAGAAGTTCAGCCCACTGTGGAATTACACCTTTTTTTTTTTTAGGAGTAGATCATTATCTTTTAAAATAGATACACTGAGAGAAAAAGGTTGACTGAAAGAAGAAAGAAAACCATTTCTATGAATGGAGAATTAGACCTCAGTTTCCTCTAAAGAGAACAGGAAGTAACATGTTCATAAGTTCCTAGGATTTAGAGCTGGAAGATGATCTATTCCTTATTTTACAAATAAAGAAACTGAGGCCCAGACCACGGTGTAATGAGATTATCACACCATCCTTCCAGAGGCAAAGGAAGTGGCTGGACAAATAACTCTTGTATATGTAGCAAGGGTTACGTGTGAGTGTGTGTGTGTGTGTGTGTGTGTGCTGTTTTATCCATCCAGATTATATATGTCCACATGAGTCTGCCTAGACTTGGCTTGCAGAGAGGCAAGAAAAGACCTCTCAAGCATCTCTTCTCCTCATCCTTTTCCAAGGGAGACTTGGATTACTGCTAGGAGGGAAAGCAGAAAATTGGGGCCAGAGGCTGGCTATTCTCCTCTTCTCAGAGAGAGACAGTACTGGGTTAGAATTGTATCTATCTATACCCTTAAATATTATTAACTTAGGGGATATAATTTTTAGGTTCAAGCTGAGTTCTTGATCACTGTTCTTTAATGGCAAAAGAGGGACCCCCAAACACTGTATCCAAAGCTTGACTCCCTTTTTTCCAAATGCCAATTTCACATGAACACATATAACAAATAACAAAGAAATCCATTTACCCAAATCAATAGCAAAACAGAAATTGGAGAAAGCATACATAAGGTAATATATGCTAAGCAACACTTCTCTGAAGTTTCTAGCATAGCAACATGCGGGTAGGATGTGGTACAGATTGTCAACTTCTTTCATTCAGAGAAGTGTTTCAAGAGACTTTCTCTCCTTTTAGTGATATGAAGAGAGGTTGGAATGATGCATCTTCTCTCTTGAATCTGGAAGCCAGAAGAGTCCAGGACCTGAGTCTAGGACCTTTCTCTTTTGCTCTCGCCAACTCCACCCTTCATGCTGGCATAGAGCATTGAACAATCAATCTCTACCAATGAGGACAGAATCCCATATAATTACCTCCTTGAGCCAATGGTTACGTATGTAAGAATTATACCATACATCTGAATTGTACTTTATAGTTACACACTCCTATGTCATTTCATTTGAATTGATTAAAGAACACTGTGAAATAGGCAAGCATTATTATTTTTTTTTTTGGAGGGGGGAAGGCAGGGCAATTGGGGTTAAGTGACTCACCCAAGGTCACACAGCTAGTAAGTGTGTCAAGTGTCTGAGGCCGGATTTGAACTCAGGTCCTTCTGACTCTCTACTCTACTCACTGTACCACCTAGCTGCCCCTAGGCGAGCATTATTAATGTCATTTTTAAACAAATGAGAAAACTGGTTCAGGGAGGTTAACCTCTCAATGTCACATGGCCAGTTAGTAACAAAACGGGGACTAGAATGCTTGTCTTCTGATTTCTAGTTTGTCTTTCATAGCTAATATATAGCCAATCATGTTGAATAGAATGAAGATTTTCAAAGTAAGATGTAGGCATATAAGTAGGCAATGTGTTATATAGTAGAAAAGGCACTGTACTAGGACCTAATTGTCACCCCTGGCTCTGCCACTATTACTATGGCTGCTGCTGCTGCTACTACTACTACCTCTGACCACTACCTAGCATTTACAAAGTACTTTAAGACTGCAAAGCACTTGAGAAATATTCTCTCTTTCGATTATCACTACAACTCTGGGAGGTATGTGCTATTATTACCCCTATTTGGGAGATGAGGAAACTGAAGCAGACAGGTTAAGTGACTTAACCATGGTCACCTAGTTAAACAAATGTCTGAGTGGGTTTGAACTCAGGTCTTTTTGATTCCAGGTCTAGCGCTCTGTATGTACAAAGCTGCCTTTGTATAACTAACTAGCTGTGGGACCTTGGGCAAATAACTGAAACTTTCTGCTTCTCAGTTTTCCCATCTGTAAGATGGAGGAGTTGAATTAGATGTTTCTTAAAACACCTAATTCCAGCAAAGCATTCCAGAATTTTAGGTGGATTTGTCAGTCTCAAACTTGGTGTGAAGGGCAAAACTAATCATGGAGTGGAGTAATGCTTTCAGAGTTAAGGCATTTATAAGCTATAAAGTAATGTGTACAGACTCTGCTCACTGTACTTGGGAAAACAAAGCCTGAGGCTGTGATAGATGCCCATTAATTTTTGGAATTGTTCTCTGAGCTGTGTCGGATAGCTGGGTAGTACCTAGGGAGGAGCGCTGACTTTTCATTGTTAGTTAACGAGATTGTATTTTCCTATTGGAGCTTGCCTATCCACAGTGAATTGGTTCATAGACCTGAAAATAAATGTGCAAATTGCAGAATATATTTAACCTAATCACAGTAATTTATAGTCCATGGTACTTTTTTTTTAATCCAACGGGGGAAGAAAACACACCTGCTTTTGCAAATATCTCCATGTTAAGTCTGTTTTCTGGGCAAAATCCCAGTCCTTGCAAAGTATTTACTATTCCCAGGAAAGAAAAATTCCCCAAAGCCAGATTTCCTTTGTGAATATGATTAATGCAATGGAAAAGTATAACACTCTTAATATTTTGATTGGTTGCTTAATTTTAAATTATTAATTGTACACGGAATGTTATTAATTGGTACCAACATAGATATAAGATAAAGGCCTCTGAAATGGAAGATGAAGTCAGAAGGCTCTACCAAAGCTTGGGCAATTCACATCTTTGGTCCAGAAGTTCTATAAAAATGACTCAGAACAAACACATATGTAGCTTGGAGTGAATCTAGACTCCAAAGTGTGACTAGTTCCCTTTTCCTGAAGAGCTCTGACCACATAGAGCTAATCTTTTTTAGTGCCTGGAGAAGAGGTTTATCTGAAGAACCTTGCCCAAAACCTGAGCTGTTGCATTCTTCCACAGAAGAATGCTCATCACAAATTTCAAAGACGTGTTGTGTTTTTGAAGCTTTTGATTTCTTAGGAGCCAGGTATGTGGCAAGTAAGAGGCATCTTCCATCTAGTTAAGTCTGATGAAACTCCACAAATAAGATAAGAATTATTTCTTTATTATTTTTAATATTTTTCCAAAGGTAAATTTAGTATTCTGTTTTAGACAAAAACAAGCCACAGTGTGGAAATCAATGTCATTATTTTATTAAGCCATAGTGCCTTTTTAAAGGAGGCAAACTTCATGGAATGTACCATCTAATAATCTAAACTGTAATCCTCACATTATCTCAGTTTGAAGATCATAGCATCACCCTTCTAGAAAGGAACTTCTAATACACCCCCTGCCCCCACCCCCTTGTTTTCCAGAGGGCTATGTTGAAGCCAGGGAGATGAACTGATTTGCACAGTGTCATTCAGGGAGCTTGTATTCGAACCAAGGTTTTCTAAGTTCAGGGTTCTTTCCAAGATAATTAAAGAAGATGTGGGGTAGTTTTAGAGGAAAAAAAATGAAAGTACCCATATGTTATTTATAACATTAGTTAGCTACTTTCGTATATCTAAGCAGGAAAATAAACCTCTTGAAATTGGTACTAACATAGTGAGGTTGAGATATAAGTAAATCGTTGTTCTTTAGTCATGTCCAACTCTTCATGGCCTCGTTTGGAGTTTTTCTTGGCAGATATACTGCCATGGTTTGCCATTTCCTTCTCCAGCTTATTTTACAGATGAGGAAATTGAGGCAAACAGGGTTAAGTGACTTGTCCAGGGTCACAGAGCTAGTACATGTCTGATGTCACATTTGAACTCAGGTCTTCCTGACTCCAGGCCAGAATTCTATTCGCTGTGCCACCTAGTTGTCCTAAGCAAATCATAGGATCATAAATCTAGAGCTGGAAGGGACCTTAGAGGCAATCTAGTCTACCCTATCTCATTTTTAGGTAATAAACATTAGAGAAGGGATTTGAACCTGAGTCTGAGGTTAATTAATGCTCTTTGTTCTCATATTTGCTACTTCTGGAATCACCCTAACTCCATATTGGATGGTTCCTTGGAAAAATAAATAAATACCCCTATTCAGTGACAGGAGGCAGCTAGGCAGCTCAGTGGATAGAGCTCCTGATCTAGAGTCAGAAAGACCTGAGTTTAAGTCCAGGCTCAGACATTTCTTAGTGGTGTGAACCTGCATAAATCACTTAACCTCTATTTGCCTCAGTTTCCTCACACAGAAAACAAAGATGATAATAAGAGTACCACCTCACAGGCTTGTTGTGAGGATCCAATAAGACAATGATTATAAAGCCCGTAGTGCTATGCTTAGCACATAGTAAATGCTATAGAAATGCTAGCTTTATTGTTTATTATTACTATCCTTGGGGGCATCACCTGGGCTAGAAACTAGATCTGATTCTTAGTCAGGGTTTGTTCCATTGAACCGTATTGATTGTCTTAAATCTAGTTTCTAGTTCCTGTCTTAAGCTATTCTAAAAAGACTTTTCTGGCTTTCTGTATTCTGCTTCTAGTGCACTTAGCACAGTGCCTGGCACATAGTAGGTGCTTAATAAATGTTTATTGACTGACTGACTTTTTGATCTTACAATTTTTTAACCTCAGAGCCATTTGGCCATTCCTGTGGGGCATAAGGAGGCATTCTTTGTTTATCCACAAAAATTTAACGATAATCATGGATATATGAATAATATTTACATAGTTAATAACCATCTTTACACTTTGGGGAAGGGAAGGAAATTACCATCCCATAGTGACCTATTTTGCTTTGTATTCAGAAAGTCCCGGAGAGTTTGATTTGGGACCACTTCTGAAAACAAAATTGAAAGATCAAATTGCTTGTTCAAACTGACTTTTCCAAGTAGGAAGCTCACTATATAAGGCACAAATACCAATTCTCATACCTAGAAAATAATTTGAATTATTATAGACATTTATATAAGTTAGTGATGTGTAAGCTAATATAAACTCTCCTCATGATCCCAGTTCTGCCATTCTCAACTCATGGGACCTTGGAAAAATTATTTGACCCCTCTGGGCTTCAGTTTCTTTATTTGTAAAATGAAAGGTTGGATTAAATCATCTCCAAGGCCTCTTTCGGCTTGAAATCTGTCAACCTGTGAGCATCTTAAACCTCATGTATCATATTCTATCTGCAGACAGACAACTGATCAAGCATTCTATGTTCTTGTACCAATACAGGAGTCAAAAGCAAGTACTTCAGGCAAAGCTCATCCATTAAATGTAGATTGTTAAATTTATAAGAGCTTTTAACTTATGATCCCTGGTGAGAGGTAGAATTATAAACTGGGCTCTATGTGAATGATGCCGTGTAATATGAGAAAGCTTCATTCTTTGACCAGGGTATGAATTTGTAATTTTTTTCTTTGACAAATATAGTTGGCCTTATAGCAATTTAATTTCAAGTATCTCTTATGCAGCCAAAATTCAGTGCCAAGACGATTGCTAATTTGTATCCATATTGAATCTAACCACAAAGCAACGAAGGCGTGGGCCAATATCTACTCATGAGAGCCTTCCAGACTCTCTTCTCTGTCTCTCTCTGTCTCTCTCTGTGTCTCTCTCTGTCTCTCTCTCTCTCTCTCTCTCTCTCTCTGTCTCTCTCTCTCTCTCTCTTTCTCTCTCTCTCCCTCTCTGTCTCCCTGCAGTGAATTCCCTTCTCTAGTTCATGTGCTTTACCTGAAGCACAGGAACGGAATAAATTAAAAAACAAACAAACAAGGAAACCAATAATTCTGGCTTTTAAAAGTATGAGTTTTCTAGGAAAAAGAATGGCACATCAAGATCCAAAATGGCAGTAGATCAAACATTACAGGACATTATGGGCTGCCATTATCATTGGGGTATAGGAATGCTACACAATGACAACAACAACTCATGAAACATAAAGATATATCCACATAGCAAGTATTGACGAAAACAAAATGATTAGACTGAATCTTAGTGAAGGGTTAAATGTATGAAATAAGATTTATATGTGAATTAAGCATCAAGAATTTATTTAGCCTCTACTATATGTTGGACATTGTGCTAGACTTTGTGAATACATACAGAAAAAACAAAATGGTTAGTGCTCTCAAGGAAATTGCAACAGCAGTTTCATATACATATATATACATACATATATATGTACACACATATTTTTATGCATACATACATAAACATGAACATGCATGTCTGTCTCTACATCTATCTTTCTATCTAGAAAATAAATTCAAAGTAATTTGAGATGGGTTGAGAAGAGAGGCACCAGCAGCTGGAGGGGTGCCTTAGGCAGGAAGTTGCCTTGGTTAAAGCCAGGTTAAAGTTTGCAAAGTACTTTATGCACATTATTTCATTTGAGATTCCCTATAATTTGACAAGGCTTGTTGTCATTCAGTTGTTTTTCAATCATGTCCTACTGTTTTCTTGGCAGACACTGGAGTGGTTTGCCATTTCCTTTTCCATCTCATTTTACGGATGAGGAAACTGAGGCAAACAGGGTTAAGTGACTTGCCTAGGGTCACGCAGCTAGTGTCTGAAACCAGATGTGAACTCAGGAAGATGAGCACTATAGCACTGTGCCGGCACTCTAACCAATGTGCCACTTAGCTGCCCCTATCTGGTAAGATAGTTACTACTTCATCCTATAACTAGTATTGTTCCTTTTTTATAGTTGGAAAAAGTGGGGCTAATTAAATGACATGCCCATGATCAAAGAGCTTGTAAGGATGAGTCAGAAAGGCTTGAGTTTAAATCCTACCTCTAGGAAAGAAAGAAAGGAGAAGAAAATTTTGGTCAAAAAGTCAGAATGGTGAAAATAAATCAAATGAAACAAAAAATCACATTGTGGCAAATGACTTTTTCCCTTTTTTTCTGAAATGGTTTAGCTAGTTAATGGTGAAAGTATATGAGTTCTCCGGTTTGGTCCTAAAAGCTACTTTCATTGCACAGTCCTCCTAATTGACATGAACACAGAAATCTTATCCTAGGGTATTCTGCAGTTAAACTTTTAAAACAAATGACTTATGTTTCAGGAGCAATCTGGAATGCAGCTTTTTAAGATCATTAGAAAGGTACAGAAAATTTATCAGCTGAGGATTTCATTATCTCTCTAGTTGCTTCCTTCCATAGTCTGGGAAGGTTTCTTTTTGGACTTGGAGGCTTATCAACTTGGCATGATTCTGATTTCCTCTGTATTCTGTGTACTTCCCTTGGGAGATACAAGTCTCCTTCTGGTATCTGTCTTTGCTCTCTTCTCACCCTCATTCTCAGGGCGAGCAAGAAAACAAAGAATTAACTTTAGTTGTTTGTCCTGTCCAATGCACTTGGCTGGGCATCCTCTGCTCCCTTCTAGTCTGTACTTCTTAGAGCCTCTGAAACATGCAGTTATTCACAGAACGGGTTATATGGTTGTCTTTTTGTTAGTTGTTTTTACGATGTCTCTTTATAGTCTCTTTTGTAATTTCTTTTCTTCCTCTTTTTTTTGACCAGTATAGTATTAGTCAGGATTCCCGCCCCCCTTCAAAATATAAGGCTTAGCCCTACAGTGATACTTCAGATGATGGATAGAATCTCTACACTTCCAGAGTACCTACAGGATTCCAGAGATAATATAGAGAATAGGAATTATAGCTAGTTCTTAAGCTTGGTAATAAAAAAGCACAATTTTCTGGTGTTTCAGGCAGTAAGGATTATTACCAAGTTTTAATAGTACCCAGAGTTTTAAAAAAAATCCTTTTTTTTATATTTATTTGACTTGATGGTTGTTAAGCTTATAATACAAATTTAAAAAAAAAACTAAGTTATTGTTGGCATGGAAAGCAGGGTAATAGTGGAGATGGCCAGCACTTTTCCTTCCTTTTTGTCCTGTAGATACGTAATGTGGAATTCCTTGGCATGGTAAAGGAATGGGGTGAGGCCCCCAACATTCCAAATATCCTCGGCCTAAAAAGAGCTATCACACCCACTTTCCTGAGTTCCTCAGGCATTTCTGACCAGCAAAAGGGAATATATGGTTGAAAGCTGCTGAGTTTGAAATACTCAAAGACACTCCTGTCTCTGAAACCTCGTCTCACATTTGCTCATCAAAATCCTCTACCATCTTTTCTTTGCTTCCTTCCCCTGCCTCCCTTACTTCTTAGTCATTTGTGAGTATGTTAAGTGAGGAGAATTTCTCACCATATGCAAGCTGAAGAGCTTCACTTTGGGAGATAGAGAAATATAATACGTGGTCGTTGCTCTCGGGATCATATGATCTGGTTAAAGAGATAAGGCTTGCGTTTTTTGTTATTCAGTCATTTCAGTCATATCCAACTCTCCGTGGCCCCATTTGGGGTTTTCTTGGCAAAGATACTGGAGTGGTTTGCCATTTCCTTTTCCAGCTCATTTTATAGATGAGAAAACAGAGGCAAACAGGGTGAAGTGACTGGGCCAGGGTCACACAGAGCTAGTTAGTGTCTGAGGCCAGATTTGAACTCAGAAAGATGCATCTTCCTGACTCCAGGCCCAGCACTCTATCCACTGCACTGCCTAGCTACTCAAGGTTTGTATACATGAGAATGTTGAGAAGATGGCATTTGACTAAAAAAAAAAGTTTATGTTTCAACTAAGTTTTGCTATGTGAGTTCAAGTGAAGAGCAGACAGCATGGGTGAAGATTGATGGAAAAGAATATAGAATGGACCTCCTACCTTTTTTGTGTCATCAAACCCCTCTGGCAGTCTAGTGAAGCTTCTGGTCATCTTGGAATATATTTTTTTAAAAACCATAAAATATAAAATAGGGAATTGTAGAAGAAACCAATTATATTGAAATACAGCTGTACATATATGCACATATATATGTATATTTTTCCCCCATCCAAGTTCCCAGGCCCCTCCCTGAAATCTATGCATGAATCCTAGGTCTAGAACCCCTTCTAGAAAATGTTTTGAAGCTCAGTAATGTCCCCTTCCATTCATGTACCATAAGATGTTTAGCTATTCTCCAGTGAATGGACAGGGACAGCTAGGTGGTACAGTAGATCAAGTGCTGGGTTCGAAGTCAGGACTCGTCTTCCTGAGTTCAGATTTGGCCTCAGACACTAGCTGTATGACCCTGGGCAAGTCACTTAACCCTGTTTGCTTCATTTTCCTCATCTATAAATTGAGCTGGAGAAGGAAATGGCAAACCACTCCATATCTTTGCCAAGAAAACCCCAAATGGGATCATGAACAGTTGGACATGACCAAACCACAACAACAAAATGGGTGGACATCAACTTTGTTTCTGGTTCTTTGCTACCTAAACAAGTGTTGCTATATTTTGGCATATATGGGCATTTTCTTTCTATAATCAGCCTTCTTAGGGTATGTGCCTAGCACTGGGATATCTGAGTAAATTATGTGAATATTTTAGTCACTTTATTGGTCTAATTTCAATTTGGGAAAGATAGGTAACAAGCAATTATTAAACATTTACCTTGTGTCAGGCACTGAGCTAAGCAATGGAGATACAAATAGAAGCAAAAAGAAAGACAATTCCTATTGTTGAGGACCTGCATTCAAATTGGAGAAGACCAATTTAATGTGGGGTAGAGGTGGGCGGAGATAAGGGTACCCTGGTGTGGAAGGCATGGTGGAAGAATCCTTAGAGTCAGAAGCATAGCTGGAAGGGAAATGAAATGCGACTGGACCTGTCTCCAAAATGGAGGCCCTGTAGGAGAAATGGGCTGGTAGGACACAAAGATGTTTCATGAGAGATTGGGGAAGTCTTCATGTAAGAGGTTGCAGTTGAAGAGGGTGAGTAGAAATGCAACAAGTGGAGTAGAGATGAGGTGTGTTCTAGGAGAGGGTATTGAAGGCACTTGACTAACTGTAAAATACTGTGACTCAAATGAGTCATAGTTGTATCTGCCCCAAAGGAGACAATTGTGATTGTGTAGAAAACTTAGTAATGTGGAAAATTATTGGACCATTAAAAGCATGGAAAGAAAATGAAGTGATCTCCATTTATCTGCTGAACCAGACTCACTTAACATTGTAAGGAAAAAATAATCTGTCTACTGAAAGAAAGAAAACATGAATATGTCATTGCTTTTGTTGTCTGTTCAGTCATGTCTGACTCTTCATGACCCCATTTGGGGTTTTCTTGGCCAAGATACTGGAGTGATTTGCTGTTTCTTTAGGTCATTTTACAGAGGAGGAACTGAGGCAAACAGGGTCAAAAGTGACATGCCCAGGGTCACACAGCTCGTAAGTGTCTGAGGTCAGATTTGAGCTGAGGAAGATGAGTCTTCCTGACTTTGAGCCTGGCACTCTACTATGCTGCCTGGCATATGAATATCTACAAAATTTTGTTATGTTATGAAGGAGTCTTCATATTTTGAAAAACTGGAGCTACTGATCTAATAATCCTCTTCTTATGTGTAGCAGAAAGAGAGTGAGAAACTTTTTTGCTCCTTAATTTTCCTCATTTCTTTCTTTTGGGCAAAGTAGAGTAACATTCAAACCAGAATGTAGTGATAGTACGAGAAAGCTACATTTCCCAGGATACTTTGGGCCAAAGGGCCGTGGCAGATAAGGATCACACAGAGGACCACTAGTAGGGTGGGTAGAGTGGGGAGATTGCTAGATTTGGAGTTAGAACCTAGGTTCAGATTCTGGCTCTTTCATTTATTACTTGTATAATGTAAGGCAAGTTATTCAGTTTCCAAATCTGTAAGATGAATGGTTGAACTATGTGGATTTCTATAGTTCCTTCTAACTCTAAATCCGTGATCTTCTGAAAGACAAAGTAAAAGTAGCAACTACTTAGAACCTGTCCACGGCTTGTGAAATCAGCTCGATGGTGAGGATGATTTTTTTATTGGCAAGAGAGGGGAAACAGCTGCTAAATGACCAAATGACAAGAACTAGCCCTTATGAATAGAGGTGCAAACACTTTATTTGCTGAAGTTTCCAGCCTCTCTCTCTGGCTACCGAGATTTTTCTCATGTGTTCACAACTGGGACCATATGTGTTTGAAGAGAATTGAAACCCAAGCCTTTTTTTTTTTCGGTGGGGTGCGGGGAGAGGAAGAGGATTGAGGCTGAACTCAGCAGGAATGTGGATTGTGATTACTGTCCAGCTTCCAAAGCTATTGAGAACCTAACTGAAATTTAAACTTCTTTGCCTGACTGACATACAAGGCCTTCCACAGTTTGGCACTAGCATCGTAAACCTTAAAATGCTTTATAAATGTGGGATATTTCCATTTTTCTCTCTTATTACCCTGTTGGAATATTATATATGCTATCTGAACTAAATGTTCTTCTCTACCCCCACCCTTCAACACAATTTTTGCTTTCCCAATTCCTTACTTATTCATTTTCCCTTTCCTGGCCTATTGACTTTCTATCAATCATTTAAAACCCAGCTCTTGTGTTATTCCTTCATGAACCCCCACCATGAAATGTCCCTATTCTGTAATGGCCTTTCCTCTTTATGATCTCACGTATCACTCTGTTTTCAGCTCGGGGAGGCCCACCTTCCTCCTCCTTCAGGTTCTTGAATTCTTAACTCGTTCTTCAAAGACCAACAAAAATAACATCATTCTCATAAAGCTTTCCCTCGTCCTCTGACCTTCCTCGGACCCCACCTCACATAATACTTCACTTTCTACCTCTCAGCTACATTTATAGTATAATACTACGTGTGTTTGGTTATCTGTGTTGTGTTCTCCTTCCTTATTTGGATTGTAAACTACATGGAAGGCAAGGACCTTATCCTATTTAAACTTTGTATCTTCGCCAACGACTAACAGTGCCCTGAAGAGAGACTTTGAATAAATCTTGATTGAATTAATGAATGATTTAAGAATGAATGACTAAATCATTCTACATTAAAGAGACAGAATAGATTCACAGTGGTGATTAGTTATTGCTCACTGTGAAAGCAGGTAGCTTTGAATTGGATATGTTGTCTATCACTCCCTTTGGAACTATAGCGAAAGAAGATTGAGAGGCATATAGCAGGCAGAAAGGGAGATTTTTCTTCCTTTTTTATTATATTTTATGGGGACTTCCTCTGAAAGTGCAGCAGAGAAGAAAATATTCTTAAAATCTAGCAATCATGGGCCAGTTTTTTTTTTTTTTTTTACCTAGAACAAGAATGGACCAGTTCAGACTGGGAGAGGGATTAGATGTGGCTTATTGTAATGTGATGTCGTTTTGGTTGAAATGGTCATAGGCATAAGTCATGAGAAGTTGACACCATATGGTAAAAGCAGTGAGAAAGGATCCCCAATGGGCTTTAGGGGTGACGTACTCTTGACTGAGCTACCTGCTCCTTCCCTCTGACACATGAAAATGTCTTTCAGCCTTGCAGAAGTTGAAGATTTTATCTATTCTAGTATTTCTTTACTCTGACTTCGGGTAACTTATTTCACCTCTCAGGGCATCAAAAATTTTATTTTTGTGGCCTTCTGTTTTTATACCAGTTATTTCTGGGTGTATTGCTTTCCCTTGTCATGAATAAAAACAGTTAAGCAAAACCAAATGATGTGGTGACCATTTACGACGGTGAATGCAGCATTCGTTCCCTACGGTCTACTTTTCCAGTGGAAGGGGGGGGGGTGACGATCTTCTCTTCTTTGGGACCAATATTGGCCATTACAATTACACACCATAGATTCCATTTTCACATTCTTTTTATTGCATGGTTCTAAACGTTGTATTCGCTGTATTGTCTTCCTGGTTACGTTTATGTTATGTTCTGTATTATCTTTCCAGTTATGTTTACTTCACTCTGCATTAGTTCACGTCTTCCCATGTTTCTCTGAATTTGGGGGCGATCTTCCTTATAAAAGTAAGGGTCATGCCCTTTTAAGCAGTAGCTGGGTCATCCTACAAAATTCTGCACCAGAGCAAATATTTGATGGCACAGACCTTCTGCCAAGTGGCCATCTGTCCTATTTGCCAACTAATGACTAGCGTTAAGAGATAGACTGACTAGGAAAACAAAGCCTGAGTGAACTTAATATAAAAGGGAGGAAAAAGAAAAGTTTGTGTATTTGAGATGTCTGAGTAGGTGGATATCATCGCCACTCATCTTGCCAAGCTATAGCATTCAAATGAAAACAGTGGTAGGGAGGGAAACCACAGGAATGTGGGGCTTGAGACAGCTACAAATAATCTTCTCTTTGGAAACTTCTAAAGACACCAGTTTAGCACCATGGCATTTACGGTTTCCCATCTAATTCGGGCTGTTGAATCTTGTGAGAGAATTGGCAGGTGTGGCTGTTTACTCAAGGTTGAGAAATCAAATCTTAATTGAGAATAAAATGCGAGGAAAACAACAGGGAGATTCTGATAGAAGAGCTTAAGGTTTTCAAGACCTTCTGAATGTCGTCTATGCAACTCTTAGCAACCTTCATTGTTGCTCTGTAATTAGGACTAAAAATTTTCCTACAAGTGGACCACATGTTCTCATGTCATTAGTTTATGAGGTGAGATATATGCTTCCAATACATGACTTTTCAGTGTCAGAGCATAATGTATATGTTTTAAAGTACTCCTACGCAGTCAACTGAGGGAGTTCTTCTTCCTCATTGTCAGCGTACCGAACCAGAAATCAGGCCCTTCCATTTCCATTAGCCTTTGCCATTTATTGCTATCAAAAATCATTTGGGGGGATAGTTTTCATAACTGCGGTTTCAGGGATCAATTAAGTTAGAAACCTATGGGCTTGACACACTTTCTTTCCCCATTTGCAGTGTTAACCAGGCTTAAAAGGCTATGAGTATACAGTATATAACCTCTTGGGCTCAATAAAGCTCGGGCTGCCCCAAAATCCATTTCTGCAGCTCTGCAAATACCACACAAAACAGCCTTTGTCTGCCAAGAGCAGGAAAGGCTTCAGCTGAAAAGCTAATGGTGGTGATTATAGTTTACAGAATCAGAAAGCTGGAAGGGGCCAAAGAGGCCATCTAATCTAATCCATGTATTAAATGCCTGCGTGCCGGGTAGTGTGCTAAGTGCTGGGGGGCCAAAAATAAAAGGCAAAAGACCATCCCTGTCCTCAAGGAACTAATACTCTAATGAGGAAGATAGCATGCAAACAGTTATGTACAGACAATACACACTGACATGGGATTAACTGGAGATAATCTCAGTGAGAAGGTACTAGCATTTTTGAGGGCCCTGGAAAAGCTTCTTGCCAAAGGTGGGATTTTAGCTGAAACCTGAAGGAAGCCAGGAGATAGAAATGAGAGGGGAGATTATTCCAGGCCAGGGGGACATCAAGTGAAAATGCAAGTCTGGAGATGAAGTGTCCTGTTTAAGGAATGGCAAGAAGACCGGTGTCATTGGGTCATAGAGTGCATGGAGAGGAGCAAAGTATAAGAATTTTACAACATTTACAAATTTACAATTTTACAACATCCCTAACAAGTTATCCTCTATCCCTGGCTTAAAGTGTGGTAAGGTGGAGGCGTCTACTACCTCCTGAGGCTGGAATTTGGGTTTTTTTTCTCTCAAGTAAGTGAAGTACTTTAATAAATGTTTAGGTTTAATAATCTCTCCTACATAGAAAATCCTGGAACGAAAGCTTAAAATGAATGAACAAGGCTCCCAGATATAACTGCTAATCTTTTGGAATTTTTACATTCCAGTTCATCAGCTTTACGTCTGTGGTTAACAGAGGTAGAACCACTAGTAACTTTTCTGTTTGCTATCCCCTTGCTTAGATGGCTAACATTTTTGTTTTACTAAAATCCTTTACCCATTTAATAGTGCATTTGATTTTGGAGTTTTAAAAAAATGAATTAACATTGGTGGGAGGTGTGGGGCAAGGGCAGAATGTACTGTTTTCCCTACATTGTATTTTCTAAATAAATAGGGCTTCCCAGATTTCCCCATTTATTTCTACCAAAGTCTTAGATCCTACAGGGTTTTTTCCTTAATGTTTGATTTTTATTTATGTTTTAATTTTTTTTTTAGTCAATCCATGATCATTCATTAAATGCTACTATGTGCCAGGCACTTTGTTTCCTTCTTTTTAAATTTTTTTTTTAATGTTTTAACTTAATGTTTTATTTTTCCTTGTTACTGATTTTTTAAAAGTTAATTTTCAAAAATTAATGAAATTCTACCTTCTCTGCCTTCCATCCCCACCACCACTGAAAAAGAAAAACAAAACCCTTGTAACAAAAATGTATAGTCAAGCAAGACAGATCAGCCAATAAATGAATGTTTCATTCTACACTCTTAGTCCATCACCATTTTGTCAGGAGGTGGATAGTATATGTTATCGTTGGTCCTCTGGAATTGTGGTTGAAGATTGTGTTGATCGGAATTCTTAAGTCTTTCAATTTTTTATTTTATAGGGTTCATCTTGCTAATCTTTTAGCTATTACCTACAAGGTCAGTGGATTATGCCTTCTTGGCTAGGTGGATGGCATATGCAATTTAATATTATTTTTGCAGAGTCTACAAAGAGATCTTAGAATCTCTTTAGCTTTGAAAAAACTTGCAAGAGTTCAATTTTAAGTGTTCAGTTGAGGATGCTGAATATGAAGATATCTAATACTTCCCTCTGCCTCCAAATGGAGGATCCTAGATTTTAACTCATTATTCATAAGAAAATGCAGGACTATTCATAGAATCAAGACTTCAGGCTTTTTCCAGCTGACCTTTTCAGTAGTACTGGAATGAATATGGACTAAGCAATCCCCCTTTTCAGCTGAGATGCTTCGCAAAGAATGAATGGGATTTCCATCATTAGCTCAATGACAGTTTTATGCTTGTGCTCAGCTTAGTATAATGACTAGGACTTATAACTTCTGACTTCTAGTTGTTTCCCTAGACCTTCCACAGTGCTTAATTGCCATCATTTTTTTTAATTGTCAGCTCTTTGTTATGAGCATTTAAAAAAAAGTCAAAATATCTGGATTTGTATTTTTTGTGAAGGTTACATATAAAAACTCAGATCAGAAAAGCTAAGAAATACAGTACGTGAAAATTAAATTGGAAAAAGGGACTAATTTAAAGGGATATTTTTTGTAAATTAATTCACATACTATAATCCTAATTTCACAAATAACAAAATTTAAGAGTTGGAAGGGACCTCAGAGGCTATTTATTTAGTCTAATCTATTCCTGAGCAATAATCACCTCAAAATTAATCTTCTTCCCGTTGTCTTTTGGTCTCTGTTTGAAGATGTCCAACCTTCTGTGTCTATCTTTCTTTTATTTTTTTTTTGAAACTGATAAACTGTAACCTTTTGTTGTCCATTTCTACACACCATTCCACTCTCATCTCTCAATTTTCCCCCAGACTAACCTCAGCCAAAGAAAGGCAGGAGGCTAAGGAATAGGGAGAGGAGTGTGGCAGGGTTGCCTCCAATTTGGAATAAGCCCCCAAAGTGGAAGTAGAGTGTTCTAGAAAAATATAGACTATACCCAAGACTCTTCTCAAATGATGTAACTGATGCCCACCTCCTCTAGTGAATTGCCAAGTAGAGGATGCTGCAAGCCGCAAACTGGGGTGGGGGACTACTTTCCAAGGGAGCGCATTCTGTGTTTAAACAGCTCTAATTGCTTTTCTTCCTATCAGATATAAAACTGCCTCTCTAGTTTGCCCCCATTATTCCTGTTCTGCCTACTGGGATAGGTGGAATATATCTTTGGAGTACTAGAAAAGATTGGAGAAGTAGATACTCTGAGGTCCAGGCCATGTGGAACATATTACCCACTCACTATGCCAAGATATATTTTACAGATCACTTGTATAACAAGGCTATATGGCACCTTAGCAGCATTATTTAATTGACTGCCCAGCTTTGCCAGAAGTGTCCTATGAGAAGTTGCACAGGGTGTTTAATTGTTGAAGAACTGACAGCCTGTACATCATGTCTTCCTATCACTTTATGATGAAAGAGGGTCCCTCCCCTCCCCGTTTTTAAATACAAGAAATTAAAAACACCTCCTCACCTAGAAACAAACCCAGACAGCATAGGAAACCGAAGTAATATGTAAAATATTATGTGGTTTGGGACAAAGAGCATCGTAGTTAAAAGTGTTGAACTTGGAGTCAGGAAAACCTAGATTCAAACACTTTGACACTGGGTAGATGTGGGACCCTGGCCAAGACCTAACTTTTTTGAGCCCATTTTTTTAGAGGGGGCAATGGGAACTGGACAAATGTTCTTTGACATCCTTCCCAGCTCTAAATCTATGGTCTTTTGATTTTACTCTGCACTCTGGTCAGTGGATGTTGGTTTGAGTATCAGTCCCGCCTGCCAGTAGTATGATCTTAGGCAAGTAATTTCACCTCTGCATCTTAATTTTCTAATCTGTCAAGTGAGAGGATTGTGCTAGATGATTTAAAGAGCCCTTCTAGATAGGATAGTCTATGATTTATTAAGTGTTTTACCCAGGAGAAAGAATTGGAAACAGTTGCTGCATTTGGGGATACATTGAGAATGCAGGTCTTGCCCTTGATGTTATTTTGTATAGTCCCATTCATGTGGTCTAAGCTCTTACTCAGGCTGAACTTCCCTCTGCCACTGAACCCCTTGCCCCAGTATGCTTTACTGTGCCTTTGTTTATGATGTTCTTTATGTCTGAGAGGTCCTTCTTACCTCTTTTCATCTGTTATGGCTAGTATTTCTATATTACTTTAAGGTTTCTAAATCTCTTTACAAATATTTCATTGGATCCTCATAACAACCTGGAGAGGTAGTTGCTATTATGATTTCCTCTTTTATAGATGAGGAACCTGAGAGAGACAGAAAAATTAGCTGGGATTTGAACTCAGGTCTTCCTGATTCCGATTTCACTGCTCTGTCTACTGCACTATCTAGCTGCCTGTTGAATTTTTCCCAAATCTTAAAGCCCCATTCAAATACTATGTCCTCCGTAAAGTTTTCTTTGATCCTCTTTGCCTTTTCCCCTCTGGACCTCAAATAACATGGTACTTTATACCTCCTTAATGAATTTAACATGTAATAATCTACCATAAATATCTCTGCTCTGCTTATTTATTTCCTTAATAGACTATAAGACCAGCCCACAGTACTCTTTGCACAAGAGTGTTGGTATATATGAATGAAATTGGAGTGGATGATAGAGGGAGAGGTGTCAGAAAATGAATATTTTTTTTTCCTCAATAGGTATACCGATGCACAACAAAAAATATCTTGGTATACAACTTCTCTTTTACTTCTGAGCTAGACTCTTGTTGGAGTTGTGATCTGGAGAGTAATTTATAACTATGCCTAAAGGACTATAAAACTGTACATACCCTTCGACCCAGCAATACCACTGCAAGGTCTGTAGCCCAAATAGATCAAAGGAAAAGGAGAAGGACCTATATGTACACAAATATGTATAGCAGCTCTTTTTGTGGTGGCAAGAAAAAAATATTGGAAATCAAGGGGGATGCCCATCAATTGGAGAATGGCTGAACAAGCTGTAGTATATGATTGTGCTGGAATATGATTGTACATGAAATGATGAGCAGGATGCTTTCAGAAAAACCTTGAAAGACTTAGATGAACTGATACAAAGTGAAGTAAGCAAAACCAGGAGAACGTTGTACATAGTAACAGCAATATTGTATGAAGATCAACTGTGAATGATTTAACTATTCTCAGGGGTACAAAGATCCATGAAAATTCCAAAGGACTTATGGTGAAAAATGCTATCCACCTCCAGAGAGAGAACTAATGGAATCTGAATGCAGGTCAAAGCATATTTGTTTTTACTTTCTGCATTTTTATCATTTTTGTCTATGTTTTCTTTCACAATGTGACTAGTATAGAAATATGTTTTGCATGACCTCACATGTATAACCTATATCAAATCACTTGCTGTCTAAGGGAGGGGGGGAGAGGAAGAGGGAGGAAGAGATTTAGGAACTCAAAATTTAAAAAAAAAACTGTTAAAAATTGTTTTCATGTGTATTTGGAAAAATAAAATATTAAGAATTCAAAAAAAATTCTGGACTAGAGCTTGTGATCAGTGAGCTGGAGGTTCACATCCTATGAATAGAGAAGCTGGTTTATTCCCTCTTCTCCTTGGCCTGTAACCCTCCAGGAAGGTAGATTCATAAGTCTCCTCTCTTTTGAACTCCCTTTTTTAAAAGGAGGGGCTTCTTTCTATTATGTTCCATTGGAACTGAAGTGATCTTGAAGGATCTATGAATAAAATAGAAATTTCATTTCTTTTGGACTTTTAAACAAGTAAGAATCAGCTAAAACTCTTATGAAGAGACAGGAAATGAAGCAATTATCATCTTGGCATTTTACAATAGAATCAAATGTGGCACTGATTATTTTGTTGGGTTTTTTTTCATCTGGTATTATGTTCTGGTGTTATTTCATTTAAGCGCTAAATCCTACTCTGTTCTGAGTTTGATTTTAGTTGTCTCTCAGACACATCTTCTTTCAAGCAAGGGATTTGGCTGATTTTAAGGAGTGAGTTAGAAGCTGTAATTCGCAGATTAAAGAATATTCAAAGATTGTCAAGTATTTTAACGTCTTTAAAGGACCAAAAAGTAGGCAAGATTGCCAAGTGGGCGAAGTTTTGTCTTCGGTTATCTTCTATTTTCCTTTCTTCACTGATTCTCCCTTAGGTACCCAGTGCCCTTATTGTTTCCCTCTGACGCTCGACTTGGGTAGCCCTCAAAGGCCTTGACCTCTTCCTGCACCGGCCTATGTCCCTAAATGACTCAGAGTTATAGCATATAGATTCAGAGTTGGAAAAGAGTCTCCTGCTTATCTACTAGCTCCCTGCCCCAGGATCAAATACAAAGACCTCTGTTTATCTTTTAAAGCCCTCCATAACATCATCCCCTTCTACCTTTCCAGTCTTTTTACTCTTTATGCCCTTCTACATACTCTGCAATCCAGTTAGACTGGCCTCTTTGCTCTTTCTTGAACCAGGCACTCCATATCCTGATTCCAGACCTTTTCACTCACTATCTGCCGTGCCTGGGACTTTCTCCCTCCTCATCTCTGTCTCTTGCCTTCCCTGGATTTCTTCAAATCTCACCTAAAATCCTACCTTCCAAAGGAAGTCTTTTCCAACCCTCCTTAATGCTAATGCCTCTCTTCTATTGGTTATCTCCAATTTACCTTATATATAGTATATGTGTACATAGTTGTTTGCATGTTGCCTCCACGCTTAGACTGTGAGCTCCCCAAGAACAGGGAGTATCTTTTGCCTTTCTTTGCATCCCCAAAGCTTAGTACAATGCCTGGTATGTAGCAGGTGCTTAATAAATGCTAATTGACTTGAACGTCTAAGTCTCTCATTTACAGATGAAGAATGGAGGCTCAGAAATGTTAAGCGACTTACAGAGGGCACACAGCTATCATGTAATGTAAATTCAAACCCAAGTCTTCTTACTCTACAACCAGCAGACCACCCTACACTGCCTCTCCTTCTGCCTAGTTCCCATCAGAATTCCCACTTCTCTCTCAGTTCAACAGAGTGCCAGCTGGTTGTTAAGAAGGAAGCAAGCACTCTGGTTAAATTAATTTATACTAAAGGGTAAATAACTGAAATTCCACTTAGGAGTAGTTGTGTTTTACAAGAAGGCAGGTAATTTTACCCACAGAGATCTGTAATTGGCTAAATTATGGTTAGTATAATTAAGTAAAGCATTTAGGTATTATGACTAAATGAAGTATATTAGTTGCAGCATCAGAGAATCATCTGAAGGAGCCCAGAATAGCTTCTTGGCCTGACGAAGCTCGTTTCCTAGACTGTCTAAGCTGAGCCCAGGTAAACTCTTGACCTTCTTGGCTCTCTGCAAGTTCAGCCCTTGTCCTCTTTCTTTGTTCCTCTGGGGATTGAACTGTGGTTCCTTGGCCCAAAAAGTCTTTGCCTCCTGCTATTCACAATGAGGTATAGCCCTCCTTTAGGACCACTATTTTAATGGAGTACAGTAAAAAGTTATAGAACACCTACATTGTGCTGGCTGCAGGAGGAGATCTAAAGATGAGTAAGATGGGGTCATGCCTTTAAAGGGTTTATAAGGGAGAGGGATAAGATGAACACAAATATTACATAAAACATTGTAAAAATATAGAGGACAGGTAGGAGCAAAGTGGCATGGGGACTCCAACAGATGAAAAAAACATTTCCATTTTGGATTAGGTGTTAAGGAAAGGTTTTGTGCAGAAGGTAGCAAAAAGAGTTGGGCCTTATAGGATGGGTTTAACCAGGCTAAGGAATGAGGAGAAGTGTGAACAAACCTTTGGCTATGTGAAAGTTCAGAGTATGTTTGGAAGTGGGAGAAGGAAGAGGATAGAGAGGATGGAGGAAATTGTGGAAAACAATAAATAACTATAGGTGCAGAGCAAATAATTAGTTTATTTCGGAGACTATTAATTATATCCACTTTCCCTTTATTCAGGATAAGTTCTTGGTCTAATGAAATCTCTGAACAGAAGCAAATAAATGAGATGGAGCAAATAGGTCTCCTCTCATGTGGGATTTTAGTTCGCTTCTTGTTCTAGGACATATTGAAAACATTAAAGTTAAAGCTCTGATACTAAGCAATATCCCGACTATGCTGTAGTCTGGGTTCACCAAATATCTGAGCACTGAGAAATTCACCTGATCTTTTGGATGTTACAAATTTAAAGAGTAGTACCTCCTCCTAAGAATTTTGCTGCTTAATCACATTACCCTTCTACGAGAGCCAAGGGTAATAATCCATTACCCTTAGTCAAGAAAGGAATCATTCAGAAGTCTGGTATTGTCCTACTCCTAGGTAGCTGATACATCAACAAACATTTATGAAGCACAATGGCTAGGGATATAAAGTCAAAAGGCAAACAGTACCCACCCTAAGGGGGCTTACATTTTATAAGGGGCAACAACTTGTATGTTGTTACACACCAAGTGAATAAATAATTTATTATGTCTCCATTTATGGTTGTTCTAGCACAACGTCACATATAAAGACCTCGTCCCAGTCACCTGAGATCTGATTTGCAATGTATTTCACATACATGATCCCAGTGAAGCCCCCAGATAGCCCCGGGAGGCAGATACTAGAAATATTATCATCCCCATTCCTTGGATGAAGACACTGAAGCACAGAGAGGTGATTTGCTTGGGTCGCTCAGCTACTAAGTAATTGGGGGCGGCATATGATTAATGACAACAGCAACAACAGCTACCATTTATACAGTGCTTACTGTATACCTGGCACTGTGCTAAGTGCTTTATGGTTATTTTCTCATTTGATCCTCACAACAACCCTGAGAGGTAGGTGTTATTATCATCCTTGTTTTACAAATGAGCAAACTGAAGCAAAGAGAGGTTAAGTGACTTGGCCAGGGTCACACAGCTACTGAGTGTCATTTGACCCCAAGTCCTCTTGATTCCAGGTCCAACCACCCCTTCCCTTTTTTTGCTCAGGAGGGAATAAGGCTTGGAACAAATTCACTTTGTTCCTCTAGGCCTCAGTTTCCTTATCAATAAAGCCTGAGACTAGACTAGATTATTTCTAAAATTTCTTCTAATTCTAACTCCTGTGTTCCCATGGTTGCTGATACTGCTATTACTTCTTAGGGTTAGTATAGTCCAGTTGGTGGCTTTAGCTTAAATTTCTCATCTAAGCTTAATTTTCAGTCTCTGCTGCAGTGTAGTGACTGATACTACTACTCTTAGTACTACTACTAGTTAACACTTGCATAGTTCTTACTATGTGCCAGGCACTTTCTTGGTCACGTCTCTGATCACCTGGTGTTCACGATGCATTATTGCAAACACCGGGGTATGTGGGGTGTTCAGGGAGGACTAGAACCTTGGGTGTGAGGGCTTGTGGAGCCCTTTTCAGAGGTGCTCACCCACCTTTTGTGTCCACCTGTCACCCAACTCTCACTCTCACCTGTGGCCCCAAGAAGCTATAGCATGTGCAATCTGCCACACCCCAGTAAAACTATCTCAGCAGACTGGTTAAACCAGGTTGAGGGTAACTGACAGGCCTCAAACCTGTTGAGGAGTTAGGGGATATTTACTCCAAGCATGTGAAGGCTTCACCCAGTGGAGGAGGATGAGAACAGTTTGTTTCAATGGCCATAAGTGTGGCTGAAGCAGGCACTGTGGAGCGCTTAGAGCTGGATCTGACATCGTAGATGCCAAAGTCATCTGCTGTATCACGGCCATCGCCAATGGTCTTGATTTTTGTGTTGCTACTGGACTTCATTGACTCTGGAAGAAAGAATGAGGCTGATGACTGTATAGCTCTGCTTCACTTAACTCCAATTTACATGCAAGTTAAGACATCACCCACCTGATGTCATTCATACTCTGAAAACAATGCACCGACTACAACGCTGCAAACAATTGTAGCTTCTAACAGTGGACAGCGACTCCACAGGCCTTTACAAATTTTGGATCACGGAAAGTGCTCTTAATTGTAACACACAGAATGTTTCCTTCCTCTGCACTAGACCATCACTCCTGTGTCTTTTCTTCTATACTGCTTAAATTTCCTAGTTGTTTGAAGTCTTCTTCAGGGGACATTATTTTCAACCATTTGTCACTGTTGCCTTGGAAGGAGGTCATGTCCCAAGTTTGATTCAATTTCATGCTATTCGGTTCAACAAGTACTTATTAAGCACCTACATTTGTGTGAGGACAAAGCACATTCTACTGATGGACTCCAATTGGTCTGCGTCTCTCCTAAATTCTGTACCTTTCATGAGGGCAGTTTCTAAGTCTAATTTACCACTGCATTTCATCAAGTGTCTAGCATGGTGTTCTGTCCATAGGAGGAGCTTAATAAATATTTAGGTGTAGTTGAACTTGATGCTATAAATATGGTCTTATTAGTGCAAATTCTCATGGGACTCTTACCTCCCTTTTTTATGGATTTTATACTTCTCTTCTTAGTTGGTTCATATTGAAATTGCCATTAACTGAAACCCTTAGGTTTCTCTTTTTTTCTCCACATGAATTCAAGGCCTCCTCTATTTCTTTTTGTGTTCTTATCTTTTTGAGCCCATTATTATCCTAATTTTACAGTTGAGGAAATCCCAGACCCTTAAGAGACTTTTCCTTCGGTCCCATAACCATATATCAATAAGATTAAAACCCAGGTCTAACAACTTTTAGGTCAGATTTCTTTTCACTCTGGAATTTCTTTAACATTGTTTATTTATCATGGGGCAAGAGTTGAAATATGTTTACATAATATAAAATTTACTTGGTATATAATACTAATGGATAACAAGCCCCAGCATGTCTGGGAAAGGTCATGTTTAACGTGTGTGACTGTGTCTCATTTTGCTCTTGGCCAAGTGAACTGAAGGCCGTAGTTATCTTAGAGATTTATCATAATAGGAGTGTGAAAAATGTGGTAAGATGCCCTCAAAAGAGCTATTACTGTGTATCATGCATATATCTTAAATGGCTATAATCTTGTATGTTATCTCAGGAGCACCACTTACGACTGAGAATTTCGCATATTAGAAGCATCATGGAGACTCCTAAAATCTCAACCTGAATTGGGTTCCTACAACATTACAGTTGGTATGTGGGGTAGTATATGGTAAAGAGGATGGAGGCAAGGGACAAGTTGTGTACTGGCCTATGGTCTTTCAAAAGGACTAAAGGTGTTATCAGCTACCTGAGATAATATTTGTAAAGCACTTAACATAGTGCCTGGCACATAGTAGGTGCTTAATAAATGCTCTCCCCTCCTTCTACCTGCCTCACTATATCCATGTGGCTTTCTGGATGTTAGGATAACACTAATAACTCCCCAACCTTCTGCCAAATAAAAACACACACAGTTTAAGAGAAATATTATTTTAGCTAAAAAAAGGATGTTTATTTTAAACTTTTGTTTTCTATAATTTGGGTATAGAAGGAAATTGAATGCCAAGTTTTAGGAAAAGTAGCCATTCTGGAAGTGGATTTTATTTCCATAGCTGCTTCTTTTTTAAGTCTTAAGATATTTTTAGACTGTGGTGGTCCAAAAGTGGAAACTTTGACTTGATCTGTGTCCCTGCAAATAAAAACCAACTTCATTTTAAAGCTACCCTTGCCTTGCACATTTAAGCATCTGCCCTTGGGATTTTAAATGCCCATCTATTAGTTTAAACATAGCCAATTTATTTTCAAGAATTTCTAATGGTATATTAAGGTATCACATGTTTAGTGTGATGGGCACTCAATACATTTTATTGATTGCTGCTGCTAAGTTCTCTTCCTTCAGTAAAAGCCTGATAAGTGTGTCTAGTAATCACATAGATTTAGATATATTAGAGGCCCTATGCCCCGAGACACTGAGTAAGAGCCTGAAATAACATAACTGGCCTTATAAAGTAGATAGATCTTGTCTGGATGCCTGACACATAGTAGGTACTTAATCAAAGATTGTTGATTGATTGTCTTCACTAAAAAGGGATTTCACTGGACTTGCAACTGCGAAAATGACTGTGTGGCTTTGCTTGGTTTAACTACCGTCACTTAAGTTTCCATCCTAAAATTTCCCATGTTATTTTCCAAATAGTCGAGAACAGCTTAATTGAGGGCTATTGTTTAAGGGGCAGCTAGACAGAGAGTCAGGCCAGGAGTGAAAAAGACTCATCTTCATGAGTTCAAATCTGGCTACTACTAGCTGTTTGACTCTGGGCAAGTCAGTTAACCCTGTTTGCCTCAGGTTCCTTATCTGCAAAATGAGTTGGAGAGGGAGATGGCAAACCACTTCAGTATCTCTGCCAAAAAACCCCCGAAGTTGGGTCATGAAGAGTTGAACATGCCTGAAGTGATGGAACAACAATTACACCTGCCTCCTGGCACTGTTTGTGAGGATCAATCGATAAACATTTATTAAGTGCCTACTACCCTGGGCAAGTCACTTAACTTGTATTTGTCTCAGGTCCTCATCTGTAAAAATGGGGACACCTTGGAGAAGGAAATGGCAAACTATTTCAATACTTTTACCAAGAAGACCCCGTAAACAAACCCAGGGGGTCACAAAGAGGTGGACGTGACTGGACTGAACAACAGCAACGATGTTCTAGGCACTGTGCTAAGGTGAGCAAAAAGAGACAAAAGACAGTCCTGCTGCTCAAAGAGCTTACAATCTGATAGATCAAATGAGGTAATGTTTGTAAACTGCTTTGCAAACCTCAAAGAGCCAAGAAAATAGGTAGCAATTATTATTTTAATTATCACTCTAGTTCCTGGCTAATCAAGCCCCACCTTCTCTGGATATCAGTAGAACCACAGATTTCTAGAACCACGAGGGATTTGGAGGATAATCTAGTGATGAGATTATTTGCTTTCATGCTCCGAGGTACTTTATAGTTCATTTAGTCCACTCCTTTCCTTTTACAGATAAGGAAACTGAAGCTGAGAGATTATGACTTGCTAAGGCTTTCGTTGTTCAGTCAGACTCTTCATGACTTTATTTGGGGTTCTCCTGGCAAAAATACCAGAGTGGTTTGCCATTTCTTCTAGCTCATTGATGAGGAAACTGAGGCCACCGGGGTTAAGTGACTTGCTTAGGATCACACAGCTAGTAAGTGTTTGAAGCTGGATTTGAACTCAGGTCATCCTGACTCCAGGCCCTATGCTGTATCCAGTGTGACACCTGGCTGTCCCTAGCTGCTCCAGGTTACTCAGTTAGTAAAGGAGAGATCTGAGCCAAGTTCTCATTCTGCTGACGATTAACTCTATGCTCCTTCTCCTTCCCCACTCTGCCTCTAATTCTTACTAAGAAGGGGAAAAAAATTGATTCACATTTTATTATAGTTATCTAAGATATGTGACTAGAGTACAAAAACCAAAAGAGAACTTAAAATACCTCCATAGCTTAATTTCTATTAGTGGGTTTGTTATGTGCCACGCTACGAACATAGTCTCTCATAGGCCTTTAGGGTGTTTGAGACTCAAAAACCTGAAAACCTGACAGCCCTGGTAACATGGGAGCAGTGGTTAAGCCAGTTCCTTCAGAGGGCAGGATGCTAGCTAGCATCAGAGCTTATGCGACTTCCTGTCATCTAGTTAAACAGAGCAAACTAAGTCCGAATTTCACAAGAGAAAAAGAAAGCAAAATTTGCAAAACTTCCGCTGTTTTACTTCTAGTTAAGTATGTGGAAGAAGTGACTATTTTAGAGAGCTCAGTAGTGGGTGTTGTGGGGCCTCCGTCCAGCCCTTGTGAAGGACCTCCCTGGTATAACGTAGACAGGTGACATTAACCTACGTAAGAAGTCCCACCCCTCTCCCAGCCTGTTGCTTTAGAGGGGGCCTACTGCAGCCTCACTTTGAACATATCTGTTATCACAGAGGAATCAATGTAGTTTTGAGATTTCTCTTTGTGTGATAGTGGGATTTGGAGTTAGAAAAATACCTTAAAGCTTATTCAGTCCAGTATCCTCATTTTCCAGACAAGAAAACAGGCTGAGAAGGGGGTAAAGTGACTTTCTTTGTTTAAAATTTATTTTATTTTTAATTTATGGAATAAAACAAGCATTTCCATAACAGAATAAAAAAACATGTTTGCCAATGAAACTACAAATCTACATGTGTAACTTGGTATTTCTTTTAAATATAAATTGACTTTCTTGCCTATGGGCAGATAGCAGGGAGATTAGAACTTAATACCTTTTCAGAGTCTTGGCCATTCTGAATCCCTTCCTCAAGGTAATAATTAGCATAGTAGGAATTCAAATTTAGGAGTTCTGAATCCAAATTCAGTAGGAGGCCACTAGGTGGTATAGTGAAGGGAATGCTGAACCCGGAGTGAGGAAGACAAGTTCAGTTCCCACTTCAGACAATGATTAGCTGTGTGTTTCTGGACAAACCACTTAATCTCTTTTCTTCATTTGGAAAATTAGTGATAATAATAACACTTACCTCCCAGGTTGTTGTGAGGATCAAATAGAAAATATTTGTTACGTGGTTTGCAAGCCTTAAAACTCGAGATAAATGCTAGCTATTAGTTGCATTATTAGCACCAGACCTGGAATCAGGAAGACCTGAGTTTAAATCCAGTCTCAGACACTTACTAGCTGTGTGATCCTAAGCAAGTCACTTAACCTTGTTTGCCTCAGTTTCCTCATTTGTAAAATGAGCTGGAGAAGGAAATGGCAAACCACTCCAATATCTTTGCCAAGAGAACCCCTAATGGGGTCACCAAGAGTCATACACAACTGAAATGACTGAACAACAACATTAATAACAGTAGTAGTATTAGTGATAGTACACTATCCACTACATGTTGCTGTCTCTTATTTTTTCATCCTCTGCTAGCAGTGGGTATAGGAAATAAATATTACGTAATTGTCCAGTCTTTAAGGAAATATGATCAAAACAGTTCTTTTTTTCTTTTACTAGAATTTCTCTAAATTATTTAATGTTTTCCAAATTTCCAGGATTTCCCAGTTTTCACCTCCTTCTGCTGCTTTTCAGCTCTGTTTGATGTCTGTAACTAAATGTACTTGTCAGGACTCGGGTAGAAATAACTGGGTTGCCTCCTGGAAAACCACTATGATGGGAGCCATGAACTGAATCACCCTCAGCAAATACCATTAATTAGCCACCAATGAAAGGTTTGTGACTTTGCTGTTTTTATAAGCATCAGTGTATATAGTGTGTGGCCAGGAAGCTGAGATTATCTCAATAATTTAGACCTGAAAATATTCAGCGTGATCAGGATCAAAGAATTTACTCTGTTTTCTATATTACTCATCTTACTGTGATTATGAGATATGGGTGCCTGGCCTCTTTTAGAAAAGCAGGGGCATCTGAATATAGATTTAGAAGAATTATAGGTTGTAGGAAGAGAAGGGAATGAGTGTGCAGTCTTAGCGGGCCCCACATAATGTGGTTGTATTCCCCCCCCGCCCAAAATGGGCTGCTTGTGTTCTGAGAAGGGAGATACTAGGTAATTTGTGAGAAACCCAATTTGGAGTTTGGGGATAATTTTGCATAACTTTTCAGTCTATTCCAAAAATAATAAATTGCTAATTCTCTCATGTACGTTGAAATGTGGAATGTCATTGAAAGAGCCCAGGAATTAGAAGATCTATCTGCCTTCTACTTCTGGCTCTAGTTTCCTCATGATCTCTGACATTTTTACTTGTTTTTAACATTACACTAACAAACAGTTTCAAAATATTTTTTTTAATTTTTAAAAATAATTCTATTGTTCTTTTGGGTTTTTTATTGCCTAAAATTCACCATTCTCCTCTTCATAGCCCTGTTCCTCTGAGGAAGCCATGCCTAAAACCTAAAAAATAAAAAGAAATAATAAGAGGAAAAAAGCCCAGCAAAACTGATTAATACAATGAAAAAAAATGATAATATATGCAATATTCCACACTGGTAGATCCCTGCAAAGGTGTGAGGGGAGGTATCTTCTCATATCTTTTCTTTGGGACCAAGGTTTTTTTGTTTGTTTTGTGATTGCTCTTTCCATTCACATTGGTGTAGTCGTAAATATTGTTTTCTTTTTTTAATTTACTTTGTATCAGTTCATGTAAGTCTTTCAGTGCTTCTCTGTATGTATCATATGCATCATTTTTATAGCACATTAATATTCCATTATATCAAAATACTTCTTATATCATGACAACATGTCTAAGAATTTTAAAACCAGAACAACCCTTGGAGGTTCTCATTGAACTGAATCGTTCTATAGGTTACCATATCTCCATATGAACTGAACCCCAGGGAGATAACAAGTTTGCATATAAGATCATAAAACTAGCACGTAGTTTGATTATTATTTGTAGTACTCATATTTTTATTTAAGTCTACAATTGTGTTTGGGCTTAACTTAACCTTTTAGAATATTTAAGTCCCAGATACTATGGAATTAATTCAGCTAAGTTGCAGATTTGATCTTGAGTCATTTGAAAAAAGAATCCTTGAAAGGAGAATGTGGGGGCAGTTACTTTGCAGGAAAGAAACAGGAAAATACAGCATCTGGCAAAGTATGTCTCCCTTGTTTTGCTTTGCCCTTTATGGACGTGACCTATTTTTGAAATGTTGTGATTTACATTCAGTGTCGTGGTGGCAAGTTAGACAAAACAGAATTGCCTCCCTGGAGCTTCATGAGGAATGAAGGGAAGGGTGCCAGGAATGAAAGGAAGTAACCTCAATTTCACCTGGAAATATGAGCATCTCTGAGGGCAGGAGATTTAGACTCTATATATGTGAAGAAAGAAGGAAGGAAGCCAAGAGACTGAGCTAAAGTTAACATCCAGGAATAAAACAGCAATCACAGAATAGAAAACCGTATTTACTTTTACAGTGTCAAAGTAGGCAGTTTTAGGGAAAGCATATACAGTTATCCCTTCCACATCTCAGGGGTTAGGGGAGATCCTTCCTCCACCCGCCCCGCCCCAACGAAATCTAGAAAATCCGTGTAAAATTTTTTGGCCCTCCCTTTGTACCAAGAAGTCTGAATTTTTTTCTTTTTCTTTTACAAAGTGTTAATGGTACATTATTGTAATATTTGAGTATATTTTATGCATTTCTGAGTTTTTAAACTAATTCTGTGTCATCTGCTGGCCTTTGTGCGTTATCTGTGGCTTCTTCAAAACTCCCCCCAAATTTCCATTTAATGTCTTATGCCGACCCGTTGTATATCAAAACTGCGATGGGTAAAGTCACGATGTGGAAGGGATAACTGTACTTCAATCATAGAGGAATTCCACTGAAGTGGAATTCCACAGTGGACACTTGATTTACTAAAATTATTATTGTTATTTAAACACTTGAATATTAAAATAGTAATTTGGACAAACTACCAAGATTAAAATGTTTCTACAGCACACTCTTGTCTCTTTCATGCCACGCCTCCCACCTTTCCCCTTTGCTCAGAAATCTTCAATGGCTTCCCATTGTCTGTCTGTAAGGACAGAATTTCATAGACTTGTAGAATGTTTAAGAGATCATAGGGGTTGTTTCATCTAACCCCATCCTTGTAGAGATGGAGAAACCAAGAGCCAGTAAAGTGAAGTGACCTATCAGGTCATGTATGGAAAAGTGGGGTCTAGAACTTGGGTCTCTTGAGTTGTGGTCTAATGTTTTTGCCTCTATACGACTGCTACCCAAATGCTTATCCTGACATTTTAAGGCCCTCAGCAATTATCTAGTTCCAACCTGTAGTTCCAGTCTTATCTCCCATTATTCCCTGGCACGAATCCTTTCCTCTGTGTCTAAGCTGGTCTATTCATTGTCCCCAGAAAGCATCCTTATTTAATCATACCTGCCTGTAAGCTTTTGCTTTTTCCCCTGGCAGATTGTAGGAGTTGAATAAAAGTTTGAATTGAATTATTGAATGCTCTTCTCTCCTTGCCTATAATTTCCCATCCCATCTGTAAGCCCCAATTCCTTTGAGGTAGTAGGCTCAAGATTCACTTCAATCGTCTTTTTTTTTTTTTTAAATTGTACCTATGATTTCATTGGGAACTGGATGAACCTGAGCCAATCAGAAGGTATGTAAGGTTCATAGCCGAAACTGAAAGGGACCTCAAGACATCTAATTCAGCCTCTTCACTTTGCAGATGAGGAAACTGTCAGAGGGAGATATTTGAAACTAAGTCTTCCTGAGTCTAGGTCTATCTGCCACGTTTAGGCTGCCCCTCAGTAAATAACCTTACATAGCACTTTATACAAAGGGCTTTCCAGCAACTCTGCAAGGGTTGCAAAGGTTACCAGCACATATCTGGTAACTCTCCAAAATACACAAAACACTTAAGTTAATTTATATTATTAACATTTTCTCCCTTGCTTTATTAAGTTTAGACAAGCAACAAAACAAATCAAGCCCTGATTTGTAGCAGTTTGTCATTTCTGAGACTTAAGTGCTCACACTGAAAATTTAATAGTTGGTTCACCGAGTATGAGCTGGCTCCAACACCTCCCTGGATAGTGTAGGAATTAGCTCCATTTTGCAAATTAGGCTCAGAAACTGAGCCTTAGAAGGAAGGTGATTTACAAGGTTACACATAAAGGAATGAGCAGAATATGGATTCAACCCAGCTTATGACTTCAAATCTATTGTTCTTTCTACTAAATTTTGAAACCTTCCTCTAGCCCATATGTGCCTCCTCTGCAGCCTTAGAGCCCTTGATTTCTGAATTTTGGCACTTATTTTATGCTCCTTTGAGTCATTAGTTACTCTTAAGATACATAATTGGAATTCATCTTGCTCTGCATGTTGTTCCTGGAAAATGTGATGAAGTAGATTGCCTTTTCCTGTATAGGAACAACAATATTTTCAGGGTTGTGTTTCAGACCAGATAGTGAGCATCAAATAAATCATAGCAATGACTTAACGGTATGTCCAGAAAGCAAAGACACAACTACTCTATCTACCTCTTTAATCATTGAAAATAGTCCCAATTATATTCTAAGTTTGAATAACATAGGTATACATATTTGTAAAGGAAGGAGCCCTGGTCCTCTGAGACACAGGCTGGATAACTTTTATGAAGTCATATAACAAGGCGTGTTTCAGCCTCTCTGTTGTCTATACTGAGCACCACTGTTCCTTTCCTATTGCTGGTCCCAAATAAGAGGAGTGGACTAGATTAGATTAGAATCCTGGCTCTCCTGTTGGACTGTTATTTCTAGCAAATGACTTAGAATTTCATGTTTTCCCTTCCATCGACTATGCCTCTTGGGACGGAAATGTCTCTAAAGGTTCTGAGCTTTACAGCTTTGTGCATAGGGCTGTGGATTTTATAAAATCAAAGTGGGGCTAGGAGTGGGGGAGGGAGGGGATAACACGAATCAGTAAAAATTACAGGCCAATTGGAGCCAATATTGTAGTTTTACACACTCCTTCTTCCCTCCTTAACAAACTTTTAACCCAAACCATTATAACCAGGAGCCAAATTGACAAGTTTGAGTTTCTTTCTTTTTAATTGCCTTGCTCACCTTCTGGCAGGAGTGCTAATAAATAATGTTAATGAACAGAAAAATGACTAAAAGAGACCTCTAGAGGAGAAGAAGTAGAAACAAAAGACATGAATATTCCAAACACTGGAAGACGGGTTTCTGAATAATTACTTCATAGCTCTAATCATGTAAGCTGCCTTCATGTTGGAAAAGTCAATAAAATTGGTCTCTTACATTCTTATGTTAGATGCCTTGTCATATGAGCTATTATTTATTAGGGCAGCTAGATGACGCGGTGGATAGAGTGATGGACCTGTAGTCAGGAAGACTTATTTTCCTAAATTCAAATCTAGCCTCAGATGCTTACTAGCTGTGTGACCTTGGACAAGTCACTTAAGTGCTGCCTGCCTCAGTTTCCTCATCTGTCAAAGAAGCTGGAGCCACTCCAGTATCTTTGCCAAGAAAATCCCAAATGGGATCATGAAGAGTCTGACGCAACTGAAAATGACTCAATTATTTATCATATATACATAAGCAGATTAACTATAGAATATTCAGAACACTAAAACTGAGTTTCAATAATTGGAAGTATTGAAAAGTTTGCATGGACAGCATCTCTAATTATTACTTATGGGGCAAAATTCATAGCGATGTATGATATCTCTAATAAATTCATTTTTTATATCCAGGGATACTCAGTATCTTATACAGACCTTGTGACACTTAAGAGAAATCACTTTCATATTATGGCTCTCATCATCCTTCTGTGATAGATTTGAATTCCTTTCCAAGAAGGGTCGGTATTTAGAAATCTTGCTTAATGGCATCCTTTGAGCAGGTTTACAAAGCAAGACCCTTGTGTATAGTGATAAATAGCAAGTTTTGTTGGTTAAATCTAATGACTTCAACCAATTTTGACTGTCTCTTTTGCAAAACTGTAAGTGCTGGCTGATGCCCGGATCAGTTGTTACCTAATAAAGGGTTTCAACTTATTCACTTAAGTGGATGATTTCAAGCAACAGTATTATTGCTACATCACCTATTAGCCAATAATAATGTCTTCCTGTTTTGCCTTCATTTGTCAGATGACAAGAGTCTGGACACATGCTTAGGAATATCTTGTTCACTTTAGGATAGTGTGTGTGTGTGTGTGTGTGTGTGTGTGTCTGCATTTTCTTTTATGTTTAAATTTCTTGGTCACCCAATCTGGTCAGAAAAAGATAAACAAGCTATCAGGAGATTTAAAGAAATTTTTATAGATTCCCATCTGCTCCTTATTCAAAATTTTAGTTTCCCACGGCTGTTTAAATGACATCTTTTTATTCTGTTGGTCTTCTTTCCTGCGGCGGTGCTCTGCAGAAAATTTAGTGCTGATCCAGGCATGGGTTTTAACTGCTCTGGTTTTAATGCACTCAAACCCCTGTGCCTTTAGAGTAAGAAACTCACTATAAATGGGGGAAAGTACTTCGCAGAAGACATTGTACTACAGAGAGCATTGATGTTTTACATTCTAAACTCTCATATAAATATATATATATATATACATATATACGTATATATGTATACAGAGCTTAAAATTCTATTACACTTTAAGGTTTGAAAAGCACTTTCCTCACACCAGCCTGGTCAGGTAGGTAGTACAAGTATTATTATACTCATTTTATTGATAAGGAGAGCTACTGTTCAAATTTAGGGATCCTGAATTTAAGTCCGGCACACTTCACTCTGCACTACATTTTGTTGTTCTTCAGTTGCTTTAGTCATATCTGACTTTTTGTGACCACATTTGAGGTTTTCTTGGCAAAGATACTGGAAGGGTTTGCCATTTCTTCTTCCAGCTCATTTTACAGATAAAGAAACTGAGGCAAACAGGGTTAAGTGACTTGCTTAGGGTCACACAGCTTTTAAGTATCTGAGGCCAGATTTCAGTTCATGAAGATGAGTCTTCCTGACTCCAGGCAAGGCACTCTGTTCACTGTGCCCCCTAGCTGCCCATGCACCACATCTGGTGGTGGCATACTTGTTACTTTGTCAGTGGGAAGTGACCAAATGACCAAGGTTTAATTTCTCTGCTGATAATTATGCTATACCATGGCATGGTTTTCTAACAACAGTGACAAGACCAAGGATAATCTGAAGTGTGTAAGGAAAACTAAGAATAATAAAAGAGGATTTTTTTTTTAAGAGGATGTTTTAAAAAGTCATATTGGAGAAGAGAATCCCAAAAGGCCTGTCCATTGGCGAAGTGCATAGGTCTAAATAGCATCATTCATGTCAAGACCTCAAGATGAGCATCCAAAACCTCAATTGGGTGTAGTATTTTAACTGGAAACTTATTTAGAATTAACAGTTCTCAACTCTTCATGTTCAAGGAGTGTATCAAATAAGGAGAACATTTTGAGACTTCAGTCTCCTTGTAATTTTTGGCTCTGGAGGAGAAAGTGAGGCTGGTGACTTTGCACAGCCCTCCCTCACTTAATCCACTTCACTTGCAAGTCGCACCATCACCTTTCTGATGTCATTATGTTCTTTGAGAACGAGGGACAACCAACAACAACAATCTTAAGTATTTTTTAAAGTTTTTTTTTTTTTACCCTATATACCAGATAACAGTTTGCTCTCTTGCTCCCTCTAGTGTAAAAATTGTGGTTTAACCCAGGTTCAAATCAGAAAGCCCAGTGGCATTTCAACGTAAACTCTAGTAGTTTAGGGTACGGTCAAAGAAACAATACATCACATCCCATGGACTAAATTTCTGTGGATGAAGGGAAGAACTGAAAAATGCAAATGTAAAGACTCAAGAAAAAACAACTCCAATGAGGAAAAGAAGGAGAAATTGGCAGATGTGGCTGCACAGGGAACTCATCATCTTAGATTGTCTAAAAAGACAAGGATGGAAGATTGAAGTAATATGTATACACAAGTGTGTCATGGTCCTGAAAGAATAGTGTCGGGAGTGCTAAAGCTAAGATTATAAACTGAGACTAGTGAGGAAAACTAAGGTCCGTAGGTGTTGTTTTTATGTTTTAAAGCCACGCTAGGGAAAAGGGGAATCAAGAAGGAATAAAACCAATATGGGATGGTGGGGGTAGGTGGGGATGGGATGATGATAATAGACATTAGAGACAGGGTGGAGTTACTTAACTCTCATTTTGCAACTATTTTCTCTGCCAAGGAGCAAGATCTTTGGACTGAGGTGGAGAGAACAAATATGGATAATAGGTAGTTAATAGATTATATTGTAAACTCCTTGAAGGCAAGGACTATCTTCTGCCTCTTTTTGTATCTGGCCTCTCTTCCCCCGCACCACCTAGAACCTGGTACATAGTAGGCACTTAATAATGTCAGTTGATTGATTACTTTGAGGGTAAATGGAGAGATAAGTCACCTGGATACCTTAGAGCAAAAAAGTAATGCAATGACTATATATATTTGTAATGAGTTTTGTTTTTCTTGTCTTCTCAACAGGTAAGGGAAGAGGAAAGGGAAAGAAAGAGTTAAGACTTGAAAATAAAATAAAAGTTTAAAAACAAAAAGTAATGAAAATTTGTAGGATCATAGATCCAAAAGAGAACTTGGAGATTTATTCTGAATCCTCATTTTGTAGATAATAATAGCTAACATTTATATAGCACTGGCCCAGAGAAGGAAGTGACCTGCCTGTGACTACACAGGTAGTAATAAATAGCCAAGAAAAATGTATTTAATAATTTTAAAAAAGAATCTTTATTATTTGTGACGATTTTCTGGGTGGGAAGAGGAGGAAAGAAGCCAATATAAAAACAAAAGATAACAATAAAAATTCATATAGAAAGCATGCAGAGACTCAAGTCCAGTGTTCTTTCCACCATGCTACTTCCCAAGGAGCTTGGCAAGAGATGAACCTTTATCTTGTTGCTCATTGGTCTGATAAAACCCACTGGGAGATGGTTGGTAAAAGTGGCCTTTGGATCCAAATATCCTCCTTGGCTCCCCAGCCTCAGACCTTCTACTGGAGAATGTCAGAACAGAAGCAGCTCTCTCTGGAAGGCTGTCAGCCTCTCTTCTGGTGGAGATGATCAGGAGACATTGGCAGATGCTCCTGAAAGACAGCATAACAATTCACTTTTGAATAACCAATGTCTCTCTGTGCCATTAGTCCAGGAGCCACTGAGGGCATCCTTTTAAATGTACTTGAACTGTTTAGTAAGCGTCCTTTCTGCCTTCCTGTTTGCCCAGGTGATGGTCCCAATAGCTTTAAAAATGTGAGAGGCATTTCATTTCATTAAAGCTGAGCATACCTAGAAAAAAACTTCGGTAGTTGATAATGAAATAATAACCACCCCACAATTAAACAAACAGAGCTTTCTAATGGAAGGTGTGATTGCATTGATGTATCTTACATGACTTCTAAACTTCATTTTCTCCTCTGCTATGGAATTTTTGCAGCTTTGACTCTCGTTACTATTTCATGTTTATTCACTACTTCCTTTACACTTCATTATACACATATTTAAATTTATTTTGTGCACTGTTACTGCTGAAATGTGTGAACCTTCGAATGGAAATACTTAAATGCTACTAGAATTAACACTATGTTGGTACATAGGTAAAGGTAAGCAAGTTACACGACAATCTCAGTTGTGTTGCTGTAGTTCCTTAAACAAAAGTTAAAGAAAAAATGCAGAATGCTCGACTATTTTAGTGGGGATGGGGTGGGGTGGGGAATAAGGTCTTAAGCATTATGATTGAGACTATTATAAAACAAATGTTCTCTAGAGGCAGCATTATTTGAATGCTGCTTTTCCTCTTAAGATCGCAAGTAATTTACTGGAAGGTCTAGCATTAGTCTGGACTTTTGTGGGGAAAGGAGAAGCAGAAGCTAGGGAGGAGTGAATGGAGCTTTGACCCAGGGCACCAAAATTTAGAAAATGCAAAAATTTATGGAGGGAAAAGTCCCTTCCCTGACTCATTCCTCCTTTGGCTGCAGGTTGCAATGTCCCAGGGTCTTTATTGGTTAAGGTCTTGAAGCCTCTCCCCCATACTTGATTTGAGGGCTTATTTAGTATTGCTGGCCCTAGGCCACCATAATTTTGTGCTTCTTGCCCCAGACACTAAAAATACTAGTCAAGACTAGCGTGTGTATGTGTGTGTGTGTGGGGGGGAGCAGGGGCGGGGGCAGGGTAAGATACTGGAAATGCCTGTTTAAAATCCCAGGAAAAGGAAATAAATGCTAAAAATGTTTTACACATGTGTTGTTTTCTTCCAGTGGGGTGTGTGTATGTGTGTGTGTAGGGGACATATCTACAATCCTCCTGTTAATTATTTCTCTAAAAATCAATGCCACTCAAATGGTTACAATTTTTAGAGGAATTTTTTTTTTAAACAGTGGTGACTGTTTTATGGAGCAAGACCGTGTATGAACTGTTTGAGCAGGATACACAAATGTGAATAAGTGTGAATGTCTGGTTTAGAATCATAGTGCTGTTTGGTGCCCCAACTGTGAAGAACAGTGCCATGGTCAGACTAATACCATCACTATGGCCTGCGCTGCTCTCTTCAGGCTTGAGGAAACAAGTATTTTCTGTTTCACAGGGAATGTGTAGTGGGTGTATATGTACATAAAATTGGAACTTCCAAGACCTGAGACTTTGACATTTTGTAGGTCTCTAAAAAACTGCACTATTGGTGTATGCATGGTAGAGGGACCCTCACAATGTTCTGCAGAGTAAATAGACCCAGTGAGATGAACAAGCTGTATACACACACCACTCCTGTCCCACACACTGGTTTCACTCTTTGGTCCCCAACAGCTCTCCTTGAGAACATTCCAGGCATAGCTTAGAACTGTTTGCTTTTCTTGATGAATGAATACAAAAAGTACCAGTACAGTCTACAGATTCCTTTAAATATGTGAGTGATGATCTACCTTGCTATCCAAATTCCTGCTTGCATAAGTGACTTAGGTTAATTTCAACACGGTGGAAGGGTTTGGCTTCAAAGTCTCCTTTCCACAGCTGTTGATAGAAGAAATTGGATTTTTCATTCAAAATCTCCCAAAGGCCTAGATACCTCCTGTCATTTTCTTCACTGTTTAGGGCTCAAAAAGTCATAACATACTGTACACATTTATGACAACTTGACTACTACAGATGTTTAGAAAACAGCTTTTCAGATTTTCCTTGAGGAAAGAGAGTGAGCTATCATTTCATGAAGTTTCTTGATACATCCTCTTATCAAAGTGCCTTACGACATATAAGTCCAGAAATTGTCCTGAATACCACGTCTGCCTGAGTGTCTAGTTACCTAAAGGAATGATTTGAGGATAGTAGATAGATTTGTCCCCAAATAATCTTTTTATCTTTAAACAAAGTCCTCAAAGAGCTAAAAATCAACAAATAGTAGAAAATATACACCAATTTCCTGGAATCCTCTCTTCCTGTCTTATTGGGAATCCACCTCTGATCCTTATTCCTTCTAACAGAACTGAAGTTAAAATAGAATGTAGGAAAGAATTTGGGGGGATTGGAGATCCTTCTGTCTTCCTCTCCTGTGTCATATGCCCTTCAGGTTGGTTATTCCTTAAATCCCACCATTACCATAAATGACTACACCTCAAAGGTACCAATTCTGAAATTCTTTTCTTTGCCCATAATATCTTCATCAAACCCTTGGTCTGAATTCCACTTTGGATGCTTATTAGTTGTGTGACCCTGAGTAAGTCAGTTAACCTTTTCATTGAAGTTTTCTCATTGGTGAAATGGGCATAATAATACTGCCATGAAGGTATTTGGCACAATGGTACAGATAGGTAACCTTGCTATCAGGAAGACCTTAGTTCAAGCATCACTTGTGTATGACCCTAGTCAAGTCACTTGATTTCTCCAAGCAACTCTAGAGTATAAGCTTCTAAACTGTTTTGAGAGGAGATTTCATCATACCAATGTAATCACAGATTTGGACCAAAAGAGACCCACAGGGTTGCTATGAGATATATGTGTGACATTTTGCCAACCTTAAAGCCAGATGTACATGTCAACTGTTAATATTGACATTATTGAATGAGAAGAAGAGGAATTACTTAAAGAACAAAATCATTCATGAAATGGGAAGAGAGAGGATGGACATTACAAATAGAGGGGTTATTCTTATTTTTTAACCTTGCTAGTAACTGTCAGTCTCTTGAACCACTGATTTCTCTATCATTACCTCTGCCATGTGGCATTTTAAAAGGTTTGAGAGACATAGTTTCTGGGTAATTTAATCATTTTATTAATAAGGCCAGCATGTTATTAATAAAAGGATGGTCATTTGGTGAACTCTCTTAGACCAGAGACAATCACGGTGGTGGGGCTTATACATTCTTTTGAAAGAAGAGTGGCAATCAGTTCTCATTAACACAATAGGAGATGGGCTATATTAAAATGAGGGACTGAGAGTGACATCGTGTCATCCTTGGACCTAGGGTCTTATTTCTACACCCAGATACTCCCAGATACCCCCAGCTTTGGGCAATCTAATCAAAGAATTTGTCACCACTCAAACCTGAGTAGAGCAGAATGGGCTTCCCCACCTTAGACTGAATTCCTTGTACGGTTGGGTGGGGTCTGACCAAGTTTGAGGAGAGTTAATTCAATCTCATTATCAAGAGACTGCACTTCTAATTTTTTTAAATCAGGACTTTAGAAGAAGAGGATAACTTTGTATCTCCCCAAATTATTGGCTATTAATAATTTCTCTTAGCCACTCATACCCTGCGTATCTATCCCTAGATGAAGATACTTTATTTCTATTATCCTCTTCCTCCACTGATTCTCCCCAGATGATGAAGGCTGCTGGAGATAATCAAGAAACTTCCGATTGGGTTTATCACACATTTATGCTGACCAGTCTCAACTGTAGAGAATCCTTTATATTGACTCTATCACTTTCTCTAGAATGGTAGTCCTAAATCTTCTACTTTTTCTTCAACTCCAACTCCAACTCCTCTCCTCTCACCAAATGATTTCCTTCATGTCAAGAAGAGTAAGACCATTAAAAATGACTTTGACTTTCCTTCTCAAAACTTCCCAGTGTCCTCATTCATCCTCTCTTTATTCCTTCCATTCATAGAATGAAGGGACTCTCGTCCTTGCCAAGGCTATGCTCACTACTTGTAACATCCATCCTCTCCCTTCCCACCTCTTCTGTGACTTCACTTTTTAAATAATTCCCCTTCCTTTCATCTTCCATCTCTTCCTTATAGTAGCCCTTCAAATGATTGTCCTTTGTCTCTATTGCCTTTCATGTTCAAACTTCTAGAAAGAATAGGCTCCCCTGAGCATGGTAACACATGCTTGTAATCCCAGTTTTGGGGAAAGCTAAGGTACTTGGATCTCTTGTACTTGGGAATTCTGAGCTGAAGTAGGCTATGTTGACAGTACAATAAGATGGACATTATTATGCTGAACCCAAGAAGGGCTGAAGCAGTATAGGTCAGAAATGGAGCAGCCCAAAGCTTCTATGTCAATCAGTTGTATCAGGCCCTTAAGTAGTCTCTGCATTTCTAGCCTTTTAAAAAGATGTAATCTCTAAAAAAAAGACTACTTGCTTATCATTCATTTTTAAATGTACTATAACTTGTGTCAATCTCCACCACTCTACTGAAATGGTTCTCTCCACAGTGAAAAGCCACCTGCTTATCTTTCAGTTAAATGACATGTTTTGCTTTCCCTCCTTGAACCAATACTCGCTCTTCCCTCTTGAGATCACTTCCCTTCTTGGCTTTTGTGATATTGCAACACTTAATTCTACTGCTTCTCCTTTCTTTCTGACCATCCCTTCTGTCTCCTTCTCTGCCCTCTTATCAATTCTCTGTTCTTTTGGTGCCCATAAGGTTTTGCCTTTGGCCTTCTTACTTCATATACTATCTTCCTTGGTTTTTCGTCCTGGCTTCAATTATTATCCCTGTTCAGATGATTTGAAAGTCTCTGTCTCTACCCCACTGCTTCCCACAGCTAATCTGATATTTCTTATTGGATAACTCTACCTGAATGTCCCACAGCCTCCAATTCAACATGTCTAATACTGAATTTCTGATCCATTCCTAGTGGTCCCAGCATCCTTCCAATGTCACTATTAATTTGAACCCCCGGAGTCATTTTTGATTCTCACTTGTTCCTCAGCCCCCACATCCAATCAGATGCCAAGTCCATTCCTGATGTAATGTGTCTTACACTCAGCCTCTCCTCTCTATTCCTTAGCCCAGGTTCTCACTAGTTTTTAATTAGATCACTATATAGTCTTCCCACTGGCCTTTCCAGCTCCAGTATATCCCCTCCTCAATCTACCTCCCATATTATTAATGAAGTAATATTTTTAATGCATAACTATGATTCTGTCACTCATTTACTCCATAAATCTTATATATTAGATATTTATTAAAATGTAGTTAAATTAAAATATATTTTTAATTCTTCTTATGTTTACAGCCCCCACTGGTCCAAGCAATTTTCAGTGGTGATCCAGAAGAGATACGAATGTTGATCTACAAAACAGAAGATGTGAATGCTCTGGTAAGTGATGCCATTTGCTGACCAAATGGTTTTACCTACACCAGCTCTGAAGACTTGAAACTATTAAGAAAATAGCTTCAATAAACAAGGAATAAAAAAGGAGAAAAAAATCTGGTAGTCAATGATTTACGAATTTAATAATTTCTTAGAACTAAGTTGAACAAGTAATTGAATATAGTACATGCTGCTAATTCTCTTGGTATAACTTAATTATATAAATCTGCAAGTCCATCAAGGACAGGGGACTCTTCTCAAACTTTTATTGTCAGCTAAAAACAATGGGAAAGTTAAAGCATCTTTAATCTCTAGCATCTTTAGATTATTATACATTATATTACAGTATTAGCATAGTATAATACAGTATACAGTATTATAGTAGTCCGCGGCTTGTCTCCTGCTTTCTGTTGATTGCTCTATCTGCACGTCCAAATAGTCCAAGCTCAGAAGTCTGGGTTCAAATTCAGCCCCCTGAAACACTCTGACTATGTGACCTTGGGCAAGTAGAAAGTCTTTAACACCTTAAGTTACAGTAAAGGTGCTTACCTTCATTAGTAGGAGGTCCCTCATCTGGGAATTCCCTATTTTAGTGAAATCTCAGGCTCAATCCCTCTTCCATCTTAGCCTCGTTTTTTCCCCTGGTGAATTATAACCTGAATTTGAGCATTTTTCGTGTTTAGAATGTTACATCTAAATAACCGGTTGAATATTAGAAATAGTTATAGTTAGAAACAGAATCATGGGATTCAGCTCTGGAGCTGGAAGGGATCTTGGAGTCATTTAGTCCAACCCCTTCATTTTATAAATAAGGACACTGAGGCTGAGAGATTAAGTAAGTAGCCCTATATGGTGGAAGGAGCACTGGCTCTGGATGCAGAGGACATGGATTCAGATTCTACCTTGGACACTTCCTACCTGGTTGATTTTGAACAAGTAAGTTAATCTTCTGGGCTTCAGTCTCCTCACCTGTAAAATGGAGGTGGTTGGACCAGAGAGTCTCTGAAGTCTCTTCTTCTACTATACTGGTGATCCTCTGATCCTAAATGGTCTACTCACAGTCATACAGGTATTAGAATGAAATGAGCCAATATGTGGGAAGTGCTTTACAAATGGTAAAGCTCTATACGATGCATATTCTTATTGTAAACATTGCTGAAGTCATATCTACATTTCAATTTAGCTTTAGATTTCCTTATTTAAAAAACTTTTTTTGGGAAGACTTTCCTTGGCTAGCATTGAAAACAGATACAATAACATTGGCTGGTTCTTTGGCAATTTCAGCATAGACAAGACTAGGAGTGGGCTACTTCAGAGGACAGTTGGCAGAATGTAAAGAGCAGACAGCCCAGTATCTTGACACACAGCATGGGAATTAGCCAGGCCTGCCTTGTGGTGGTCCCAACCCTGAGTAAACACTAGAGAACATGACTTTATTCTATTGATGATGGAAGTGGAGCGAATGGTGGAGAGGAGAGAGCTGGAAGTTTTCCCAATGATGACACACTTGTAGAAAAATCACATTCCCCTTAGAGTGGCTTTTATTTGTAGTTGGGACAATGGCATAGGTATAGACCATCAAAAGTTAAGCATTTTACCAGTGGTGGACTTTAGTTTCACTGCAAGTCACTTTTAGATTTACATGTTTCCCTCGACCATCTAGGGAGTTATATTAGAACTCTCAAAAGCGATGTTGCATCTTTTGGACAACTTTAATATTTTCCAGCAATACTAGAGAAATCAGAGGGAGTTGTTGAGGAATACACACAATTTCTGAACTCACTAGGGTGACGATAGTTCAAGGTTTAATTAGTAGTTTCATTCTAGTCTCATATTCTTCATACCACATCTCACCCTGGCTCCAGGAGAGTGCCAAGAATATTGTTCCTTTGTGTCATGGAAGGCAGAGACCCAACCAAACAAGTATTTATTAAGGGCCTACTATGTGCCAGGCAGCTTGGTGGCACAGTGGATAGAGTGCTGGGCCTCAAATCAGGAAGACTCACCTTCCTGAGTTCAAATCTGGCCTCAGACACATACTAACTTTGACCCTGGGCAAGTTACTTAATCTTGTTTGTCTCAGTTTCCTCATCTGAAAATGAGCTGGTGAAGGAAATGGCAAGCCATTCCAGTATCTCTGCCAAGAAAACCCCAAATGGGATATTGAAGAGTGGAACACAACTGAAAATATCTCAACAACATGTGCCAGGCATTGTGCTTAAAGCTAGGAATACAAAGACAAAAATGATGCTGTCTCAGTCTGCCCTCAATAGCTTACATTCTAATGGGGGAGATAGAATGTATAATATATGTATACATATATATGTATGTATATATGTATGTAATATTCACAAAATGAATACAATACAGTTTGGGGAGCAAGGTCTCTGGAAGCTGAGGGCATTAAGAAAGGCTTCATATAGAAGCTGGTACTTGAATTGACATTTGAAGGAAACAAGGGATTCTAAGACCTAATACCTTCTCATTACATGTCCTTTATGATATCTTTTCAGATGTTACTTATAATGATTATTTTTGGGAAGTCTTGATTTTCTGGAACCTAGTTTGGTGACCAAATTTCAGACCAGTCTTGCAAGGGAGTTGAAAGAACACAGGACTTGGTCAGGATTCAACCTAGTTTGAATAGATTTAAATAACTCTGTAACCAATGGGTAAATCATGTCATTACCTTGGAATCTCAGTTTTTTCATCTGTAAAATGGTGCTACTAATACACTCCCTCACAGAGCGGTTGTGGGGTGAAGTGATTTGTAAACATTGGAGTGCTATAGAAACATAAGAATTATTGTTACTAATCTAGTCAAGTCGATGAGTGTTTGTTAAACACTTGCTGTGTGCCAGGCTTTAGAATTTTTTAAGGGCTTTTCTTTCAGATGATGGTGACCAGATGTTTTCATCATTGAAGAAGAAGAAATTGGATTAAACTGCAGCACGAAGGATTTGATTAGATCTAAGGCAAAATTCTGATTAGTGAAGGCTGTTAAATATTGGAATGGTCTGATGAGGAAGGATGAGAAATCTCCTCTATAAAGTTTAAAAAATAAGCAAATAAGATAGTGACTCATCTGTCTGGGAATATTTAACTGTGGTTATGGGAGATATGTTCAGATGACCTCTATAGATCACTTTAAACTCTCTGGTGAGCATAGTCTAGTGGGAAGAACACAGATGAGGGATCAGGAGGGCTGGCTTCCAGTTCTAACTTTATTATCTATGGTGACTGTGGGCAAATCATTTCACCTCATTTTCCTCATCTGTAAATGAGGGGGTTGGGTGATCAGTAATGTCCTTTCCAGCCTTGACACTTTATATTTTGACATTCCTGTAAGACTTAAAATACAAGCTAAAAAATTGAGGCTTTCCTCAGGCTTTCTAAATTTAAAAGAGCTTTTTTTTTTTTAAAAAAAAAACCAAACAAACAAAAAACCTAAACCTAGAGATTCATACAGAATCTGAGTTGGACAGGACCTCATTGGCCATTTGGTGTAACCCATTTGTGAAAAAAGAATCTGTCCTTCATCATACCTTACAAAGAACCCCCCCATGCTGCTTCTGGACAGCTCTGTTAGGAAGACTCCTCTCATCTTGAGCCTAGTATTATCTTGATGACCACTTCTACCCATTGCTCTTGGTTCTGGCTTTTGCGACTGAGAAGTACAAGTTGAATTCCTCTTCCATGGGACAGCTCTTAAAGTACTAAAGGCAGCTGTTGGGCATCAATCAATCAATAAACATTTATTGAGCTCCTACTATCAGCCAGGCATGTTTTCTCCTCCAGGCTACCCTCCCCAGGCCTTTCACCCGAGTCTCAGATGACGTGTCCTCAAGGCTCTTCACCATCCTGATTGCCCTTCTCTGGCGGGAGGTTACAATTTTCCTTCCTAAAATGTGGTGCCCAGATCTGAACAAAATATTCCAGATGTGGTCTGATGAAGGCCATCACCTCCCTAGTCACAGACACTGATGCCTTGAGCAAATAACTTAATACGAAGAATTGAGAAAATACTTAGGTCAGAGAATTAGGCAAATTAGGAAACAAAACTGGGATCTTTTGGTGGGAATGGGAGAAGGCTAAAAGCAGCATATGCTTTTGCATTTTGCACACGAGGTTGCTTTCTTCTCTGTACAATGTAAAACCATCATCCTAAAGATCGTTCAGCTGATGCTATGAATTCAGACCCATAAGTGGAAGCTCTGCTCCTTTGACTCCCGTGTGCTTATTTATGGAATCACTTTTCTGGGATTCAGGGAGGGCAAGTTGGAGTTTCTTTATCACATAAAGGGAAATTAATCATTTTGTTCTTGCGGGCAGGAACTATTCTTCATCAGCAGATGCCAGGCAGTAATGGGATGTGTTGTCCCTTATTGGACCTTTGCCCAGGCCATGGGAATGCAATTTAGAATCTGTGCCCTGTGCTATATGGAGTGATGCATTAGCTCATGATGCCACTAAGTTAGCCACAGAGATGTCTTTTCAATGGACATTTTAAATGCAAAATTGAAGTCCTAATCAAGGCTCCTTCTGTCTGGTTAGCATCATTCTTTAATTATCCTTTCAAGGCGACTGAGCAGTATGAGGCACCCCATTCTTCAAGAACTGTTTTTCTTCCCTCTGCTCTGACATAATGCCAGATGAAGATGCCAGAGATTATTCAGCCAGTTTACAAGTGGGGAAATCCTTGTAATTGTAGTAGATTAGAGATGTAAAGTTCAGTGTAATAGTATTGTTACTTTTTCGTGTATAAGATACCCTTGGCATGGAGGGTCTATGTCATATTTTGGCTCAAGGACCCACCCTGAAATCTCTTCACTGAACATTTTGGAAGGCTGGTACCAAGTCCCTCTCATGTAAGCACATGGGCCATAATATATCAGCAGAAGATTTTACCTATTTATCATGTCAAATGTGTATAGAGCTTTTCCATTTGTAAAGTACCCTCACATGCATCACATTATTTAAACTTCATAACAATCCAGTGCGATAGGCAGGGCAGGTATTATTTCCATGTTACTGATAAGGAAACTAAGACTAAGAAAGGTTGTGAGAGATATCATGGCTTTATATGAGAACATTATATTCGGAGTCAGTGGATTTGAGTTTGTGTCTCAGCTCTACCATTTACTGCTCATCTGTTTTGGCCCAAGTCACTTACCCCTTTTAGGGATCAATTTTATCACCTGTAACGTGAAATTAGGCTTGGTGATTTATGATATCTCTGAATTCTATGGACTGACCCATATTCGCATAGCTGATGACTGGCAAAACCAGGATTTGAACCCAAGACACCGCCATCTTTCAAATCACCCATGCTTGCAACCTCAATATTGTCTTCAACTCCTCACACTCATCCTGCTTATCCATTCCATTGTCAAATCTTGTCATTTCTTCCTCCACAATATCTCTGAAATGTCCCCTTCTCTCAAATCACACACAGTCACCTTTCTAGTTCGAGTTCTCTCTCCTAGATTATTATAGCTTCCTAAATGGCCTCCCTGCCTTAAGTCTCTCCTTATTCTAGTCAATTTTTCACTTAGCTGGCAAAGTGACTTTCCCAAAGCATTGGTTTCCTGTTATAATAAGTTAGAATTTATGTAGTGCTCTAAGATTTGCATGTGGTATGCTTATGTTATTTCATTCAATGCTCACAATATTTTACAGATGAGGATATTGAGATGGAAAAAGGTTAAGTGATAAACCATGATAACACAGCCAGTAAGTGTCAGAGGAAGGATTTAAACTCAGTTCTTACCTCTAGGATCAAATATAAAATCCTCTGTTTGGCAGATACAGCCCTTTGTAACCTGATCTCTTCTTACTTTTTTGGGCTTTTTATATTTTGCACCCCTCCAGTCCCTCTATGATCCAGCTACATTGGTCAACTTGCTTAGGTATAAGCATATAACCCCCCATCTTCCCAATTTATGGCTTTGTCTAGCTACCCTCCATAACTGGACTTCTGATCCTCCTTCTTTCTGCCTCCTGGCTTCCCTGGATTCTTTCAAGACTCTGCTTAAATCCTACCTTTTGTAATAAGCTATTCCCATTCCCCAGCTGGTAGTGTACTCTTTAGGGAATTACTTTCCAATTATACTATGTGTATACACATATGTATGTATGTATATTTGTGAATTTTCCATTTATATTGTTATTTACATAGTATCTCCCCTATAAAAATGTGAGCTCTTAGAGAGCTTTTGAGTTATTTTTCAAGCACGTCTGATTCTTTGTGACCCCATTTGGGGTTTTCTTAGAAAGACACTGGAGCGGTTTGCCATTTCTTTCTGTAGCTTATTTTATGGGTGATGAACTGAGGGAAACAGGGTTAAGTGACTTGCCCAGGGTCACACAGCTAGTAAGTGTCTGAGGCTGGATTTAAACTCAGGAAGTTGAGTTTTTCTGATTCCAAGCCCAGTGTTCTATCCACTGTCACCTAGTTGCCCCTTCTTTGAGAGCAGGAACTGTGTTTTTTATTTTCTTTGTATGCCCTCCACTTAGGACAGTGCATATAGTAAGCATTAATAAATGATTAAAGAAATGAATAAATGATTGTTGACTGACTGCCTTGGCAGATCAGGACTTTTTCTTTATTGAGGTTTTTTCTCCTTTGACTAGAACTCACTTTAATATTTCCTAGATGATTTATGTCCTAGAGGCCTGTCAGTAGTTCTCCTAAATCATCTCGAGGATAGGGTGGAAAGGTAAAAAGTTCAAAGATGTGAACCCCTCCCTCAGTCTAAGCAGGGTTACCTGGTTTTGTTAGAAAAATGTGGCACAGAAGAAATACTTTATACTTTGAATCCCCTACTCTCTGAATGGTTTGAGTGTATGTATTTCATACCCAAAAATGTGTGTGTATATATATATGTATCTATGTGTATGTGTATATATATATATAGTGTACTAGAATACTTCAGAGGAGCTATGAATTCATCAGTGTAGGTACGATTTTGTCCCTTAAGGATACGGACATTCTCTCAAGGCCTTCTTGTTGACTAAAAACTGGAAAAAGTCAGAAATAGCTTGAATCTTAAGATATACATATATATATATATACATATATATATATATACACATATACACACACATACATACATATACACATACATATACATACACATATACATACACACATATACATACATATATACATACACACATACATATATACACATACATACATACATATATACATACACACATACATAAATATACACACATACTCCCCACACATATGTATATTCATGAGTGTGTGTGTGTGTGTGTGTCTGTGTGTGTTCTTTCACTGGAACCCTCTATAGGCTTGGGTTCAAATTCTAGAGACTTTTCATGTTAATTTACTTATCTTGCCTTTTTTTTTTTTTGTCCCCACCTATTCTGAAAACTGAAGACTTACTAAAGTTAACTCAGACCTGGGTTTTCTAGTTGTTCATGCTGTGCCAAAAAACAAAACAAAACAAAACAAAAACCCAGCAAAGTTGAGTCAAGGCAGAAATGAAAGTTAAAGCAATGACCTTAGTGTTGGCCACATTTATAGATAAGTATAATATTCTTTTGCTTTGCCCTCCTCCCCCACCCTACCATGGTTTGAGACTCAAGCTTATCCAAACTCACAACTCTATTGATGACAGGATGGGCTTGGCCTCTGCCTGAAGCTAGCCGATCTTTCTTGGAAGGTCCTGGGACTAAAGATTTTGATGCTGTACAGTCTGTCTGTGATCACCTTCTTTCTCTGTTAATTTCTGTGACATCTGTAGACTATTGCTCTTCGAATTAGCTCCAGGTTGTAATGTCTCTGTGCTGCTTTATGGCTCATCTCTCTATTATTCTTCATGGCAATTATTACTCCATCAGATGGCTGATGGGAGGATAAGGCGTGGAAATTTCCTGACTATCCATTTCATTGAGCCAGAGCAAAGCCTTCTGAGCCTTGCTGGGAAACTTTATTCATCATCCCCCACATATGTGAACCCCGGCCCATATATAAGAAAACTTTCCCTCCCTCCAGGACAAAAAAAAGAAAGGAAGAGCTATGCACAGCTAGTCCATCAAAGAGCTCCTCTGTATGTAGGAACATGCTTAGCATAATAGGTGCATAAAATATATGTTAAGTAACAGCAAAAAACCAATGTAGGACAAAAACACCTATATAGTACCACATGGAAATCCTAAAGATGTCCTTGCCTCATCCTAAGGCAGGGATTCTTAATCTGAGGACTGTGAACTTAAAAACATTTTTTTGTAACTATTTCAGTATAATTGGTTTCCTTTGTAATCCTCTTTATTTAAAAGCATTATTCTGAAAAGGAGTCCATAAGCTTCACCAGACTGTTGAAGGTATCCATGATGCAACAAAGGTTAAGAATCTCAGTCCTAAGGAAAGGGCAGAATTTACTGCTCTTTAGGCTGCTAGTTGTTACAGTGAATAGAGTGCCTGATCTCGAGTAAAGACCTGAATTCAAATTCTGCCTCAGACACTTACTAGCTGTGTGACTTTGGATAAATCATCTAACCTTTGTAAGCCTCAGTTTCTTCATCTATAAAATGGGGTTGATAATAATCATACCTACCACATAATTGGATTATTGTGGGAATCAATTAAGATAATACATGTAAAGTGCCTTACAAATCTTAAAGCTAGTCATGGATGTTAGCTATTTGGTTTTTGGGCCTTTGTTTTCATAGCAGTTGGGAGATTTAGGATGTGGTGGCAAGGGGCTATATTTTTTAGGTTTAATGAGAAGGAACCCTTCCTCCTGCCAGCATATCATCCTTATACTTTTTATTGATCTTTCCCCTGGTCAATGAAGATAAGAGTGAATGGAAAAAAACTGGTCTTGTAACACCTCAGTATATAAACAAATCTTTCCTATTAGTAATATGAGCTGAATTTCATAGCTGAGATGATCCTGATGGCACAGAAACAGACAAGAGAAAAGGAGCTCTTTTAGATAAGACGGGATTAAGAAGAGAGCTCTACCACTTGATAAATTGGTTATAACCAACAAAACTTAACCAAATGAATTGGAGAGAGAAATTTCACACAAAATAACAGATACCATCAAATATTTGGGAGTGTGTATACCAAGATTTGCCCAAAGACTACATGAATCCACCTATTAAAAAACTCTTTGCAGAGGTAAAGGCACATGTAAATAATTGGAAAAATACTTCATTGCTCACAGGTAGGTCAAGCCAGTATAAAAATGGCAATGCTACCTAAATTAATTTACTTTTTCAGTGCCATAACAATCAAACCCCCCAAAGAATATTTTTTCCATTTATTTAATTTATTTAATATTTTTAGTTTTCAGTATTGATTTTCACAAGTTTGAATTACAAATTTTCTCCCCACTTCTACCCTCCCCCCACCACTACAGGATGGCATATTTTCCAGTTGCCACATTCCCCAGTCAGCCCTCCCTTCTGTCACCTCACTTCCCCTCCCACCCCCATCCCCTTCCCCCTTACTTTCTTATAGGGCAAGATAAATTTCTATGCCCCATTGCCTATATATCTTATATCCTA